>OZ000482.1:12400000-13600000 GCA_963922655.1 Cardamine chenopodiifolia | reverse complement strand
GGATACTGACAAAAGTGGCACAATTACTGTTGAAGAACTCAAAGCCGGCTTGACTAAACTTGGCTCTAAACTCTCTAAAATCGAAGTGGAAAAGATCATGGATGCCGTGAGTTATCATCACCGTCTTTTAACCCGCCATTTGTTAATTACTTATCACATCCGAAACTTTTTCAGAAAGACAAAAACTTTTCAGGTTGATGTGGATGGTAGTGGAACAATCGACCTAGACGAGTTTATCTCTGCGACAATGCATAGATACAAATTGGATCGAGATGAGCACTTATACAAAGCATTCCAGCGCATTGATAAAGACAACAACGGGCAAGTTTCTTCCACTTGTGTTCAGTCTAATAAATTGTCAAGAGAATCAAGATTAGGATATCTATAGAAATGGATCAAACAATGTTCTTCCAAGGAACAATGAGATAGATGTGTAAAATGCTTGTTTGAAAATGACAGGCACATAACGAGAGACGAGTTAGAGATAGCCATGAAAGAGTATGGAGTGAAAGGTGAAGATAGCATCAAAGAAATCATAAATGAAGTCGATACCGATAATGTAAGTTGGTCAGGTACATCAAACCTTAAACATTAAACATTAGACTCGCGTTTTTTAACCTTGTAATGAACTCTGTTATAGGATGGGAAAATAAACTTTGAGGAATTCCGCACAATGATGAGAAGTGGCAGCAGCATTGAGGAACTTCTTCCCATCAAGTAAAATCATATGCTCTTGCTCTTCTGTGTAACCCAAAATAACGGTTTAGGGAAGAAAAGCTAAACCGGAGATAACCAAGATGATATAGTAGTTTGATCTTGAAAGTTGAAACTCTCTCTTCCCTTGGTTTAAACTCTTGTATGTTATCCACTTTATTGTAAACAATCTCGTTGTTTTGTTATTGAAAGTTAAAACAATTATCGTGAATGCTCGTTTTGTATATTAAAACAATCATCCCAACTCATGTAGGAAAGTGTTCGTCTTCGAAGAAAACATTTTAATTCATAGGACATGGTTTTGTGAATCTTTGAATTTAACGGGTTATCAAAATTGAGATCTTACAAGTTGAACAATACAATGGAAAGTCTCTTGGCTGGATCATCTTCATCATCATCATTTGCATCTCACATCTGCGACAAAATGGCGAATCCAAGGAGCATACCATTTCACCTTCTCTATATTGACCACCCTAACTACCCAGCTCCGACCTACAAACCATGAAAACCCGAAATTATGAGTACCAAAACTGAGTTTTAGAAGTTCTTCCCATTTCACCTTTTCAGTTATTCTTCTTCTTGGTTAAGCTGGTTTATGAGTACCAAAAACCGAACTTCTAAAACCGATGCTTTTTCTTTGGTTTCAAAAAGCTTTTGACATTTTTTGTTCCAATAAACAGGCAAATGCCAATAATCTCTTTTACCTTCAGCTCTGGCGATGTCACTGAATGATTTGGTGACATGCTTGGCCCAACTGCTCTCATGAGAGTCCTTGATGTTTCCATGCACATGGAGTATTCCTCCCTCAGGCCTGCAAATTCCAATATCAAGAACAGAGACATGAGTCAAGTCACATTCAATCGATCAGTTTCTCTCTCTTGGATTATATGCAGAGAGTCTAAGAAAAGAGGAGCATAAGAAACAGACATCTCCGAGTTCGAGTGGTCTTAAAAGATTTGATATTTTGCAGACTGACAAATGTGTATGTTCCATATTTATGATGCTGGTTCTTGTTAATTATGTATAAGAACAAGTTCTAGGAAAGTAACACCACCTTAAAGCCTGAATAGCTGTGACCCAGCTTCCTTCGCTAGTCGGGATAAGACCAAGACAGACTCTGTCAGCTACTCGCTGAGAAACATAAGATTTGAAACCCAAAATCTATTACTCTGGATCCAACTACTATAACATGAACATTTTGCATAAACTGAATAGATGGTGAGCAATTTTGAAATATTTTCAACTGTACTTTTGGAGCAGTTATCCGGTTATCTCCTTCAAAAATGATACAATGGTCAGAAACAGAATTTGCGTCGTTATGCCGAAGTGCCTCAATAGCATGGGGATTCCATTCAAGAGCATAAACTAGTCTTGCATTTTCCCTGCAAGGGTATAATATAATAAGAATAAATTGAAGTTGTGAAAGATCTAGAAGTATTGGTTTTGTGATTGTTTTCTCTACTTTATTTGTTTAAATGGCTTACCTTACAAGGAATGGGAGAACAAAATATCTAATTCCAGTAAATAGGTCCACCACAACTTCATTTTCGCAAGCCATGTTACCCATTCGAAGCTTTTCTGAGAGATTTCCCCATGAGAACATGCACTTGGTAGCATCGAAAGAGTATAAGATCCCATTTTCACGATGATCAACCCATCCATTGTCTCCCACAAGAATCTCCAAAGTACTATCTCTTGTACCGTTGGCTTCCATTCTTCCCTGGCAAATACAACAAATTAATTATTTAATTCTCGCTGGCAAGAAAATGCCAATTGGTTTAAACTTTGGTGTAATGTTCTAAAAGTGACATACTTGGCATGCAAGGCAGTTGGCACTAAGCGATTTAGCAATAGCAGACCAAACTTCACCACCGACAGAGCTCCATGCTGGATCTTTAAAGGATGTTACAGGAAGCACAACAATATCTCCAAGCCGTTCCCATCTACCAGTAGAGAAAACACACCATACTTATCAGATAGAAGCGAAAATAACATGCACACAATCAGATCCTCACCATTTTAGTACCCGAGCATTATAAATCAGCATTCTGGAACACTTACTTCTGTGGAAGCTCATCCAGAAGCTCCTCCGGTAGGTCTTTCTGTTGAAGTATAGACGTGATATCTTCTTTCATTCTTTGGGGATTTTGCAACTTTTTTGGCTTCAACAGCTACATTAATGAGTTTTTTAGCACCATGTTCCTTCAATAGATTCAAAGCCGCTGAGCTGGATATATCCTTTAATGATAGACCCTTTGTTAGATTACCATCCTCTGATCCTTTAAAGTCCTTGCCCAAAAGCTGCTTCTCATGGAAAAGTTCAGAAAACTTTTCAGTCACAGGGAAGCAAAAATAAAGACCTTTTTCGTTTGAATAAACTTTCCTCTCAAGGTCTAACCATCCAAAACTTTTAAGTATGTCCTTGCCAAACTTTGCATACTTTCTTTCTAACTGTATCACCCATGGTTGAGACAGAGAAGCTTCAGTCTTTAAATCTGCATTGTTTTTATTCACTTCTATAGAAGCATCTTTGGGTTGGGAAGGAACATGATTTTCACTCATAGCCACTGATTGAAGCAAGTTGATTTTCACTGGTTCACTAAACTTTGTCCCAAAAGCGTAGCAAGCAGCCCCACCCCCAATTACAATAAGATCATCACCAAGAACAGTGGCTGTACTTCGAACAAACAGCTCTTTGTTCATAAACTCCAGTCTCACATTCCTCCACAGTCGGTAAACAAACATTGAGTGGGAAAACCTGGAAGGAGGCCATTTTCCAGAAACCACTTCAAGTTTCCAAGAACAGCTTTGGATATCAAAGCTGTATAGATCATCAAGTACCTTTTGACCATTGTACCCTCCAAACATGAATAACTGAGACCCATATGCAACCATAGCATGAGAGTGGCGCGCACAGTGCCATTGACCTTGCTGTTCAATTTCTTTCCATTGAAGGTCCTTTGTATCCAACACGTGCAACGAGGAAAATACCTTATCATTGTAAAGCGCACCGAATATGCATACTTTTGAGCCAACACTAGCTGCCGCGTGCCGATGTCTGCTCCAAAGAATTTGAATTTAGAAGGAAACTCAAGATAACAATTATCTGAAGGGATGCCAATGCAACAAGCAACAAAAGCATAGAGGAAACGAAAGAAATGAAGCAACAAAGGCATCAAGACCAGCGCAAGAAAAAGAATATATAGTTCATAAATTCTCCATTGAGGCCATCCAAACATCTAAGGTGTGCTACTAAATGCAAATAGTTTTTAGAACCATATTCAAAAACAAAATCAAGAAGAAGATATTTTGATTATTTCCAGCTTGATTCTCGTAATTATCATCTTCATCCACATCATTTGCATCTGGATTCTTGAAACCATTACTCATCAAAGCAAGACTAAACCCGTCGGTTCTCTTCTTATTAGCATCCATCTTCTCATTAGCAATATCAACAAGGAACTTTACATACTCTGGTGAAACCATTAGCTTCTGAGTATCACCCAAAGGCACCTTCAGTCCAATCGAGCATCGTATAGCTATAGTTACCCTTTTACCATCGCCACAAGATGATTCCCGATTCTCTAAAGCCAGAAGAGATAGCTATCGCCACAAGAAACTGAGCCGAACCCAAATCCTTACATTCCACAGCAATGATCAACGGCTCGAATCGGAAGACTAATTCGCTGGGTTGGTCAATTGGGTCAACTCGATTTGACTGTGAAGGGAAAAGGAGAGAAAATTACCAAATCCGAATCGGCTGGATCGTATGTGATGTAGAGCCATGAGCCGCCCCGAGCTTTCTTCTTAGTTAAATCATTCAATTGTGGTTTGGCTTGAGAAAGGATTGAGATTCGACCTGAGCATGAGCTAGTGGTGAAGTAAGATTGGTGATGACTGATTGTTCCGAGGAGAGGGACGATGGGCTCGTCGAGATAACCTTTTGGAGATTTGTCAGTTACTGATGAACGAATCGAAGCTAGCGTCTCAGCTTTCCTCTTCTCGAATCCAATTTTTTTTTTCTGCAAAAACCCTAACTAAGAGGTCATAAACCCTCCGTCATTTCATGCCTAGTTGTGTTCGATTTATACATAACTATACTCCTATCATTTTGTATATATGAACTAATATTATTTTGAATCTAATACCTGAATTTGCAAAATTGAGTAAATATATACATTTTGCGTAACACCGTTAAGTTGTCGTGTGTCATTAATCTTCGATGAGGTGGAATCCACGTAATAAATGATGAAAAAAATGGTGTAGAAATAACATTCAACCCATGACCTTTAGCATAAAACTTTAGCTCCATATCAATTATGTTATGCGATTATTATTAGTACCATTAACACACAAATATATATAGCTTGAAAAATTGCTTGTCAAAATACTAATAAGAAAAAATTTAATGCTCCTTCTCTTCCTCATTCTCACAACCAGACGATTTCATTTCGCCATTAATGAGCTCGCTCCCACTTTCTTCTTCTTCTTCCAATTTTTCTTTTGCTGCAATGGGGAAGCTTTAGAATAATAATGGGGGCATATCTGGAAACTGACTAATAATGGAAAGTGATGGTTCATTAGAGATTCAGGGTAAGCTTTTTATGGAAACACGATTCCAACTGTATCAATCATTTCTGATTCTTTCTTTTATGAGCTTTGAATAGTCACTCTTCGATTTGATTGAATTCACATTACAACGACAATGCTCTATTCATCTTCTTCGATTACGTTGTTTGTAGTCTTTGCATTTACTGTATTCTTATGTAATTGGTTTCTCCGGTGAGACCTACCGACGTCGAAGCTTTACTGAGCTTAAAATCCTCAATCGTTCCATCTATTTCGATTTCATGGCGAGGAACAGATCTCTGCAACTAGGAAGGTGTTAGACAATGTATGAATGGAAGAGTCTCGAAGCTTGTTCTTGAGTATTTGAATCTCACTGGCTCACTCGACGAGAGGAGCTTGAATCAATTGAACCAACTTAGAGTTCTTAGTTTCAAAGCTAACTCTCTCCGGTTTGGTTAACCTCAAATAGGTTTATCTAAACAATTCAAGTGTTAGCTTGGAGACTTTAAGATCGCAAATCTGTATAACAATGCCTTTGATTCTTTCTAATCAGAGATTAACCCACAAAAGCGTTGTTGCTTTAATGAAGATGAAGAAGCAATTTTATTATTATTATTATTTTGATAAAGCAATTTTTCAAGCTACATATATTAACACAAGGTATTAACAATAATTGGATAGCATAAATGGTATTGAGCTTAAGTTTTATGCTAACGTTTTAATAATAATTGGATAGCATAAATGGTTCGAGTGTTTTTCCTACACAAATTTTTTCATCATTTATTAAGTGGATTCCACGTCAAGAGTTCACGAGAAACTAACGGTGTCACGCAAAATTATATATTTGCTTAATTTTGTAAATTTAGGTATTAGATTCAAAAAAAATTATTAGTTTATATATATAAATACACGAGGTATAGTTCATATATAAATCAAATACATGACGTATCAAATGGCCGACTATTCTCTTTAGATCCGGTGATGAAGATGAGTCCTTCGAAACGGCCATAGTCACTGCCGTTTAGATGTCTTGGTACGGTAAGATTTAGGAAGGTGTTAAAATCTGGTTTTCAGTTCAGAAATTCCGGTTTAATACGATTTTGGTTTCAGATCAGAATCACCTTTTATAGAATTCTTTTGATTTCTTTTGAAAATTTGGTTGTAACTTTTAATTGGTTTTCTCTTAAGTTTTTCTTCGGTTTGGTTTACTAATGTTTCAAAATCAAATAAAGACGAAGTAACTGTCAAAGGTTTAAAAAATAGGAAGAAGTAATGGAGAGGATTCAGTCTTTTTAGACTGATAGAGACTGTAGAATTTGAGAAAACTTTTCACAAACTTACAAAACACAAATATAGAGAAAAAATATATATATAACTAAACTAAAATGAATAAATAAAACAACTCACCAAAGAAAACCTATATATACATATATATATATATATTAAACTAATAATATATAATTTCTTGTTTTGTTTCTCGAGAAACAGATTTATTATCAACTTTTGGATCTCATTCGAGAGAAGAGGTAAATAACACACACTAATGTAGGTAACATTATTGTTAACATTGGTTTTTTAAAGGTTAAAATGGTCAATTAAAATATGAAGGGTTTTTAGAAGTGAGAAGAATTTGATGGGATATTTTTTGGTTTTTTACCTTTTCTCAAGTTTGAGCCTTGTATAATCATAATTACATGAAGCACGATTTAGAAAGAAAAGAAGAAAAGTAAACGGACAAGTACGTAACTGGTGGAGCCTTGTTAATTTTCTTATCTACAATTAAGAAAATACAAAGAGCAAGCAAGAGAAAAAGGAATGCTCAATATGGTTAACACAAATAGTTTTTCTTTACACCAAATATGAGAATTTACTTAGTGAAAGTTGTACCAATGGAGTCCCACTCTACCATAAATATCAATCATATCATGATATTGACTTTTGATGAGATATTTGTGCACAGGGAATGAATCATTTGGAATAAGATTTGTCAACATCAAATCCCCATAGAGAATATTAAAAAAAAACTCAAAGTTACAATTATTATTAGCAAACCCAAATGCATTAGAATACATGTGTTAATTCCTAAATCAAACCCTATAACTTAATTATACTTATTATAGATGTATCACGGATGATCAATGAGTTGATCAGGGGAATTAAAATGTTATATCGGACTCGTGAAGTTAGTGATAATAGTCTTTCTTCAAAACTGGATCAACTTCATTTACAAGAGAAAAACTACCTTTATTTGGTTTCAGTGTGATGGTGTTTTCATCAACTTTTCGTTTGCGTTGTATTAGAGCATTTTCATTGAAAGTTTTTAAAAGTTTTAAAAAAGGGTTTTTAAAATTACAAAAATATAAACTGCATCGATAAACGTGTTTTAAGAAAAGAACCGATTTTTAATTAAGATTTTTAAAAACTCGTTTTTAAAATTTTTTTCTTAAAACATATTTACCGATATAGGTTATAATAAAAATATTGGTAAGAATCCCATAAACTTAGCTTACTGTTTGTAGCCAAATCTTGTGCCAATTAACAAATAACCCCAATTGTTATAGTTAAATATTCCAAATAGCTATTTGTAGCAATCGAAAAACCTGAATCTATCATGAAACATTTTTAAGTTATTTTAAAATTATACTTCTCAAATAATACATAGGAGATTTTAACTTTATGTATATTTATACGAGAGTGAAACAATATCATGCCTCTTCGAGTTTTATTTAATACTTGTGATTTTTAATGCTAACAAAAATTTATTTATTAATATTTATTTTGCTACGTAGAATTACGGTCACCCATATTCAAAAAAAAAAAACTGAACCAAATATAACTATATATTTTGAATGATCCCTAATGCATAATCTATGACTCTTATGTAACCTGTGGGATACTTTTATTGGTATATTCAATTGCACAAAAATGCTAATCTATATGGTTAAACCAAATCAAACCAAACCGCAATACACTAATTTCTATCCTTTGTTATCAGATATTTCTCACTGGGAGAGACTAAATAACTCATAAGCATTGGTTGGCTGATAAACAAAGAAGTAGATATGCCACAAAACTTTTGAAGATCTTGCATCATCCACTTATATAACGCCACGTCAACAAATAGAGTCCCACCATTGCAAACTCTAAAGACCAAAGGTCCAAATGTAAAAAATCTTATCTCCAAACCTCATCTGATTACCTTCTGTTCCTTCCACTCAATTTCCTCCTCCTTCCTTTCTTCTTCGTTCTCACAATCAAAACAACAAAAACAAAAAAGAAGAAGAAAAAAACTTCTCTCAGAATCAAGAACAATGGCTTGCACTAATCTAACAACAATGTGGGTTTCATCAAAACCATCTCTTTCTGATTCATCTTCCTTATCATTCCGATCAGTTCTCAACCCACTTCACCTCCCAAATCACACTTCATCTCCTCCTTCAAGATCTTCTTCTGTTTCACCAATCCAATCCTCTCTTCGTGAGCTCAGAGACCGTATCGATTCAGTCAAAAACACTCAAAAGATCACTGAAGCTATGAAGCTTGTGGCAGCAGCTAAAGTCAGGAGAGCTCAAGAAGCTGTCGTCAATGGCCGACCATTCTCAGAAACCCTAGTTGGAGTTCTTTACAACATCAACGAACAGCTTCAAACCGATGATATCGATGTACCCTTAACCAAAATCAGACCGGTTAAGAAAGTTGCACTCGTTGTCGTTACCGGAGATCGTGGATTATGTGGTGGATTCAACAATTTCATCATCAAGAAAGCAGAGGCAAGAATCAAAGAGCTTAAAGATCTTGGTCTTGATTACACAGTCATTAGCGTGGGCAAGAAGGGAAATTCATATTTCCTCCGTCGTCCGTACATCCCCGTCGACAAATTCCTAGAAGCCGGAACTTTACCGACGGCTAAAGAAGCTCAAGCTGTGGCTGATGATGTCTTCTCTCTGTTTATAAGCGAAGAAGTCGATAAAGTCGAGCTCTTGTACACAAAGTTTGTGTCTTTGGTCAAATCAGAACCCGTGATCCACACGTTACTGCCTCTATCACCTAAAGGAGAGATCTGTGACCTAAATGGAAACTGTGTGGATGCTGCTGAAGACGAATTGTTCAGGTTAACGACTAAAGAAGGGAAATTGACGGTTGAAAGAGAGACTTTTAGGACACCAACTACTGATTTCTCACCGATTCTGCAATTCGAACAAGATCCTGTTCAGATTCTTGATGCTTTGTTGCCTCTTTATCTTAACAGTCAGATTCTTAGGGCTTTACAGGAGTCATTGGCGAGTGAGCTAGCAGCTAGAATGAGTGCAATGAGTAGTGCTTCTGATAATGCTTCGGATCTTAAGAAATCGCTTTCTATGGTGTATAATAGAAAGCGTCAAGCTAAGATTACAGGAGAGATTCTTGAGATTGTTGCTGGAGCTAATGCACAGGTTTGATTTGTTTGGAAAATTGGAACCCTCTTTGAGTCAACTCTTTTATTTTCGTTATCGTTTGTATAATGTATAATTTTTAATTTCTAGAACTCTTTTTCATAATCATGCAATTTACATAAATGCGGTTGTATATCTATTTTGGCCTTTCATTGGATAAATGATGAAATCTTCGTTGAATATTTGTGGATGAGAAGCTTTTGTAGGAATAAGATTTGTTTTTTTAGCTGGATCCTATTTGATTGTTGTTATGAAGGATCTTAGTTAAGGCAGCAGAATAAACTAGGAATCATCATCATGAATCATATGAGTTCATCACTAACGGGTAACAAAGTTATACGTTTGTCAAATGATTTTGAAGTAGAACTGCATGAACTTCATAAGATAGACTTAACTAAATTCAAAGGAATATCGAATAAGGAATATCATATTAAGCTAAGTAAGTTTGATGATCTAAACAGAAACAAAACGTTTATCTTCAATCCGTCTCAAGGAGAATGGGAAACGCTTGAGCCTTGAAAGCAACTCTCCCCTATTCGGTGGAGATAGGAAGAGTAGATTCTCAACCTCGAGATGAATTTCAGTTGATGGTTATGATACAAAGTTTTAAATGGCTCGTTCAATGAGCTCCTTTGTGTTTGTGATGATATCAAGCGGCTCATCATCCGTTTCAACTCTTTATCTTTAGTCTATGTTTTTCATGTAGCCATTTCTATAGCGGATTTCATTACTATGATGGCCCTTTGTATCATTTAGGTTTCTTCTCCTCTGTCTTAATTTAATGAAAGAATCGGTTTGACCAAAAAAAACCGAAAGACAAAAACAAATGGTGTGCACTTTCTTTTCAACTTTCAAAAATAACCACATGGATACAATCTTAGCTAAGTTTTTTTCTCGCACGTTTTGAGGTTTTTTTTCTAACCCTAAGGTACCTTTAAATTAGACAAATTTCTGTCTATTTTTCTTTGTAAAACAAATTTTCTTAGTTTATCATATTTCGGTAATATTATTTCCCAAATTTCTTCATAATTTCATTTTTCTTGTAATCTTTTCTAAATCACTTTGAAACGTGAATGATATTTCTGAGATTTTTTTAAGAATTGATCATAACCACGTAAATTTCCACTCACTGCTCCAACAGTGTACCAATTTTGGGGGCAGGGGGTTTGGACTGGTATAAATTGAGGGATCTGCTGCGAAAAAAAAAATCTAAAATGGCATAAAAATATTTAAATTTTTGGGAGACCCACGAAGCATTGAGACAGAGCTTACAAATAGCTTGTCCAAAATAAATGATTTTACCCCAAAAATCCTTACAGCTAATATTATTTAGTTACGGCAAAGCTTTAGAAGTCAGTATATACTGATACAAATCAAATGCTATTGGGTTAAGGAAACTCTTCGATCAACAACGTTTAAATTAAACTAATTCTCGGATTAGACAACCGACTAGTCAATGGATTTTACATTAATGTCTTGTTATTGTTATTTATTTTGTAAACCGATTCGGTATAATACAAGTATACAACCAAGGTTTTTCAGCTAATGCAGCAATGACACTTGTCATCGCTGTTGGTGAACAATGCGTAAAACAAGTATTCTATAAATTTGCAATCCAAAAATTCAAAACACGACTTTAATTGATAACTTGTAGCGTAACGATACCATTTTAATAGTTTATGCCAATATTTGATATCTAACAATTAGAATCAGTAAGGTCTAGATAAGGTCTTGTTTCGTATCTAACAGCTAATTATAAAAATAGGTACATGAGTATGTGTGCCTAATCTCGTTTTGCTCGTTTACTGGAGTAACTAAAAGTGAAGCTAGTTGTGTTAGTGAGAGGAGTTAGAAAAAGGGATGAGGGTTTCTGAAACTTTTACGTGTGTGTGTACTGTGTAGGATGATGTGTCCACATCATTCTCCACTCTTCATCTTCTAATTTAATCTCGAATACAAATATAATAATTTCAAAGCATAGTCCAACTATCAACATCTATATACATATATAAACACACAGAGGATATATACACACACCTTTTATAGCATTGAAAGATTGCAGTGAAATGCAGCGACCACGACATGGTCACGATTATATTCACCAATTATATGAGATTATGTTCCAAATTAGTTGACAATAGGTAGATTTTTTTTAAATCATTTAATTTAATATTCAGTACTTTGACATCACTACGTAAACGATACAAATCTCTTAGAAACAAGTAACTTTCAACTTTTTTTTTTCTTTTTCTGCCACTCAGCTTTCAATCTTTGTAACTTGTAACAAAGACTATTCAAAACTTAACTAATTAAACTGAGAACAAATTAATTATATCTTCATTTCTAAACTTTTTCAAATTTAAAGGAACTCAATTAACTCATCATACATGTAGAACCCTTTTTGTTTTTCCAATTAATCACCTAGAACCACACATGTATAGAGTTGTTGATCTGTTTGATATATACTCTATAAACTATATTTTGTCGTTATTTTTTTTATATTTGTTGTTAATTTGTTTTCCGTATTTGCTCTTGTTTTCTTACATGACATTGTCTTGGTTGAGAAAAAATAACAGAGACGTTGTCCGTATTTTCTCTTGTTTTCTTACATGACATTGTCTGGTTGACAAAAAATAACAGCGACGTTGTCTTGGCATTTTTGCACTAGTTTAATGTATCTATGTGTGTATTTCACTATTTTGTTCTAAGGGGTTAGGAGTTAGGACAAGACGTAACTTATTAAATTCTAGTTGCAATGATGCTCTATCATAATTTTATGTCAATTATCACAGAAGCTATGATAACATCTATATATCAATTGTATTTTATTTTCCCGAAATTCATAAACTCTTTTTGAAAATTTGAATTATTTATGCGTGATTTTTTTAAATTCATCTACCATTTAATAAATACTATATTTATACTGCGGGTCAATTATTTTATTTTCATTTACCAAATTTTTTTTTTGTATATGATAGCCTAAAAGTATAACATGAAAGAGCCAACTTATAAATAATAATGACTAATATATAAAACCTAAATTATCATTGTTTTAGATTATTCTAATTCTCAGTTCTATTCTTATAATAAGTAAGACTCAAAAGTTTCATCAGAGTTTTCAGTATACTGCCTCCAAAATAAAAGAAGAACTTTAACATGAATTCTCCAAACGGTTTTGTATGGCCTCAAATCTCAGAGAAATGCGAATGCGACTGCAACAACCATTGATATTATTAAGTTTTTTTTTACGAGTAAAATATATGAAATGCTTTTTGTGAGTCTAAGCATACAATATGTGAAAGTATATATAGAGTTTTAATAGGATTAGCTTTGATTTCAGAGAGAGAAAATTTTGGTGATCACGACAAATTTTGAATAAAGGAACTAAGGAACGTAAAATAAATTGAGGTACATTCACAAGATTTAAGAGAAAATTCGATTACAATCACAACTAAATTGGGGAAATATTAAATGCTCAAAGTTTGATTCAATGTAAATCATAATTGAATAAAATTTTTATGTAGAAAGTTTAAAATTTTTTAATAAATTTTGGAATTCTTGATATGGATTGATCCATTTTAGGTATCACTATTTAATTTAAATTTAATTAGAGTAGATTCGATTTTAGGTAGTTACAATAAAATCACTTTAATGATAATAGATTTTAAGTTTTGAATTTTGTTTACAATAAGTTTTGGTTACATTAAAATTGCAGTAAATTGATTTAAATTGGGTTATTGGTTTAAAATTCGTTTATTGGTTTATTTGTTTAATTGGTTCAATTGGTTTATTGGTTGGTTGTAAGGAGTATAGTAAAATTAGTAAATTATAAGCTTAATATTTAGAGTTAGAGTCTCGGGCTTACCTTTATCTCGAATCACCTTTATCATCAAGTCACCATTCATTTCTTCAGCAATATCTAAAACAGACAACATTGTTTTACTTCGTTTCTTATGAAGTATCCAAAATCTGCAGTTTGTTGAATCAGACAACATTGAAGAAATATCTGAAACATAACCAATGGGAAAGAAACTTACATCTTTACAAGAATCTCCAACAATATGCATCCGGGAAAATACCAACAATACTTTCGATTATATCTGGAATATGAAACCCATCACAACAACAACAGACTAATTTTGAATTTATAATAATTTTAGTTCATAACCATAATCAAGGAAAACACTCGAAAAGAAACAGATTTGTTACTATGGTGACTTTCATTCTCATATAACAAACTCTAAAATTTTGGAACTTTTTCTCATATGGTTTTAAATTTTGTTTTGCATTGAAAGGAACTTACTCTAAAAGCCATTTTGTTAAACTTGCTCATTGCAGAAAATTGTTTCATACGGTTTAGCTGGAAGAGAAATCCGGACAAGCATTTTCCTAAGTAAGTCTTTCGCACTTTCTCATATGCTCGGTCAGGGATCAGAAGAGAAGTCAAAATCACTGTGGATGACATGTTCGAAAATACTTTGTTCGGTTTCTGAAAGTTCAAAAAAACAAAATCTCTCTCGTTCAACAATTGGTTGCAACGCACATGTGTTTTCTTTGATAGAAGCGGAGTAACAAAAGGATTAGGGATTGACAAGTGAAAAATTGAATGCTTTCGTTGTTTCTCCAAATCGAAAGAAAACGCTACAAAAGAATTAGAGATTGTAAGAAAGGGATAAGAGATTTGGCAAGTGAAGAAACTATCTCTTTTAATTCTTTTTAAATATTCTCTTTAAATAGTGTTTGGATATAGAGATTATAGTACTTTTCTTTAATAATATAGGGATAATAAAAATGATCTAGAGTTACTTTACAGTGACTAAACTTAGCTATTCATAAATAATACTTTTTATTATGAAATAAGGGGACAATAAAAACCATCGGAAAACGGTTATCTACGATATGAACATTCATTTCTATCATGATCTTTTAAATTCACCGAAAAAAGAAATTTTAAAAGTATATAATTAACATAAAAGCAAGTCTTTTCATATAGTACATTTTTTTTTGTCTTATTGTTTGAATCAGCTCTGTCAATGATTTGGCAGGTCTGAGTAGACAATAGTACCAAAGGCTATTATTTTTGTAAGTTGTAATGAAACTGTTGATGATTTATTTAATTTTTAAGAATCATTTAGTCTTTAGCACAAATTATTGCAGAAAAAAAAGACTACAAAATTATTACACTTTTGGAGTTTTCTGAAACCTCTGTTTCGTTGAGAGGCTCTTGTAATCTTTGAAGCTTTCTATATGTATATGACTTGTCTCTCTCTTTCATTTGCCAGCAAAGAGAGATGGTTTAATTTTGTTTGTGATTATCTCTCTTCTTTCATATTTTATATCACATTTCACTCAGAAACAACAACGAAACACTTTAAAAAGCAAGAGAATTTGCTTTAGTAGTAGTAGAAGAATATTTCTTTCTTAGCTCTCTAATTAATATTTGGGGATTTGATCTCTCTTAATGGATTCAGGAGCAAGAAGGACACATAGTAGCAGAAGGGTTCTTTCAATGGGAATAGAAGGAGAAGAAGAATTTCAAGAAGAAGATGTGTGGTCAGTTCTGAGAGAAGGAGAAACTTCAGGTCCTGAAATCAAACTACCTAAAAGTCATTTCTCTTCCTCATCTTCTTTATCTTCACCATGGCACATTCATAGAAGCAAGGAGGTCACGGGGGTAAAACAGTCATCTGCACCTATGAATGTCCCAGATTGGTCCAAGGTTTATGGTGATAAAAAGAGCAACAGAAGGAGTTGTCATTTGTATTCTCATGATGATGAAGATGATGACGATGATGGTTGCATGATTCCTCCACATGAATGGGTTGCAAGAAAGCTAGCAAAAACACAGATCTCTTCTTTCTCTATGTGTGAAGGAATTGGAAGAACACTTAAAGGAAGAGATCTAAGCAAAGTGAGAAATGCTGTCTTGACAAAAACTGGATTCTTGGAGTAAGTAGAATATAATTTCTCATCATCATCATCATCATCATCATCCATGTGCATGGAGCATGAATCCCATAACTCTTTGTTTTAACATTATCATCATGAAAAACTCAACATTATGGTATCAACATCATCATCATTACCAATGTCATTGTCGTCATCATCATGTGGGGATCACTATATAAAGAGTCTTTTGTTAAGTTTTTTTTATTATTTTTCAATGTGTGTTTTAGAGTAGATAAGTATCATAGTGATGATGATGACTTGTCAGCCCCATGCATAGGGCCCATTTAATTTTCTTCTGTTGTTTGTGGTTTCTCTTTGAAAATTTTATGATCTTAAATTAGAGCCTAGAGAGGGGATCCTTTAGAACCTTTAAATGGATGGAGCCTCTTTGAGTTCTTCACCATTTTTTGGTGAAAGTTTTTGTCTTTTTGCTATCAATGTTATATATATCTTTTTAGTTAACATTATATATTTATTATATTGAGGTTGTTTAACTAAACCTATGACAAGTCTACTATCAGAAACTCATGAATTAAGTCAAATTTTATAACTAAACCGTTTAAATGGACTGTTGATTTCATGCAAAAAGAACTAAACCCTAAAAAGACTGAGTTTACGATTCTGAAGACGTTTTTAACCACATCAAATCGATCTAATATTTTAATGATAGTACATAAACGTTGTGTTTCTATTACTTCATCAAAAGTATACCTTTAATTTAAGGATTGAAACCATGGTTATCTTTTGAACTCTTTAATGTATAGTTTTGAATACTTTTTCGTTTGATTAATAGTTAAAAGAATATAAAAGCGGTGAATGATTCGTAGAATGAAAAGCGGTGAACACTACGAGTAATGTAACGAGAAAATATCAAAGACATTCGATTTTTAAAATAACGCTTTTTATCTTAAAGAAAAACAAAATTTGGTGAAAGCACCAAAGATATATATATATATATATATATTTTTTTTTTATATATTACAATTCAAAACGTGATTATATAAAGACCAAGAAAGCCCAACAAGGACCCATATCCATATAAATGCCCAACAAAGCCTAAAAAATATATTGCAACGTCGTATGGTATCGCTGACGTAAGACAAGATTCGTAATTTCCTTGCAAGTTAAATATTAATATACAAGTAAACACTAATGTATATAAATTTGGGTGCCGTGCAGGTAACAATCACTAAACCCTAAATCAATCTTCGATTCCTTTAAATATTCTCTCCTTCATTCCTATTTGATTCTCTTTCTTCTTTTTCAATCGAAGATTCAATTTTGTTCGTCTGATCATCGAACCCTATAGTTTCCCACGGATCATCGATATCTTCTTCTTCCGGGTATGTTTGATTTCGCCTTTTCTCTTGTCATTTTCGAGTTTTTCGATTCTGGGTTTTTATCCCGATTTGACCTTACAGCTAAAGTTTTAATTTTTTCTCTTTTCATTTTCGCAGATACTGATTGAATCGACATGGCTAAGAACTCCTTTAAGCTTTCTCATCCTCTGGGTCAGTTTCGTTTTACTTTCGAAGTTCTTTAGGTTTTTGCGTGATCGATGTGATCACTCGATATTAATCTTCCTTGCTTCTTTAATTTTGTGTGTCAGATTGTGTATTGATTCTAATCTTGTTAGTGTAATTTGATATTTGGTTAAGCCTGATTAAAGAGTTTGTTAATTGTGATTTAACTTTTACATATGGTTCTGATCTGATATATGATAATGGTTTATCTATGTTTCTTTCAATGATTACATCAAATCAACTAATTTGGTAGTTTTGCCTCTGGAATTTTAATGTACAAGGATGTGTTCATGTGCTTGTTTAATCCATTGGCTGTGATTGAATCTTTATGGTTTTGTTTTTTATCACAGAGATGAGAATGGCTGAATCTACTCGTATCAGAGCGAAGTACCAAGACAGAGTTCCCGTATGTTTTCTGAACTTTCCTTTTACCGAACCAAATTTATAATTTGTAGTGTATTTGTTCTAATTAGAAACTGAATACAGGTGATTGTGGAAAAAGCTGGACAAAGTGATGTTCCTGACATTGACAAGAAGAAGTGAGTAAATGATACATAATAATCTCTATCTCTCTTATTGAATCATAATGTAATCAAATCCCAAATTGTGATTTGTTTCTGTAATCCTTCTAATACTGTTCATTCACACCCTTTTCGGCACTATCTGATGGTATTATAGAGTTTGAGTCTTGCGTATGTTCTAAACTTGAAAAACTCTTACTTTTATTGGTTTGAGCTAGCATTACATGAGTCTCATTCTTCAAAGCTCGTCCCTTGATCTTTTGCTTTGTACAGTGGAGCAGTTTGTAAATGCAGATTGCATCGCAATAGCATTCTTTTTTGTTGGTTTTAAAGTTCATGTTTCATGTTTCTTCTTCTGTTAGGTATCTTGTACCAGCTGATCTAACTGTTGGACAATTTGTATACGTTGTGCGGAAAAGAATCAAGCTTGGAGCGGAAAAAGCAATCTTTGTCTTTGTCAAGAACACATTACCCCCAACAGGTAAAGAATTAGAAACCTTTTTATAAATCTTCTGATCTTCAACTTGTATGATTTCCTGTCTTGATTTTTGATTTCTTTCTTTTCTGATTCTTACAAATAGCTGCATTGATGTCTGCAATCTATGAAGAACACAAAGACGAAGATGGGTTTCTTTACATGACATACAGTGGAGAGAACACATTTGGATCTGTCTGCTAATTAGCTCTGATGATCCTATTGGTGATTGTACATTCCACTAGCTTTTGCTCTGATTTGTCGACCTTAATAATGTCTTTTACTTTCTGGGTTTTAATCTTCTGAGCTCCCTCTTTCTTTCTTTTGTTATTGAAGATGGATTTAAAACAAGTTTCTATCTTTAGTTTGATTTGATTTGACTCTCTATTTGGTAATTTACATTTGTGTTGTTTCCTCTGCATCTAACTTGTCCAACCCGAGAAAAAAATATAAAAAATGAACAATAAACTCATCTTCTTTCTCTTGACGACTCTTTTTTTTCTTACTGGGTTTTTCAATTAGATTTCAAAGATTCGGGCTTGATTTGTATTTAATCATTCTAACCAAATAATTCTCATATTTCGAATGCGAAAGAGTAGTTCTTGCTGAACTTTAATAATCTTGATTTGCTTGTTTCTCGGGAATATTCGTTGATGATTTTAGTAAATCCTAGAAGAAAACTCAAAACCCAGAGGTTCTTCTATGCAATACAATCTAAATTCAGAGTCTTTGTCCTATTTATGAATTATCTTGTTGATTCAGAGTCTTATATGCAAGGTATGATGCGATGGGGTGATGATGCTGATGATGATGAAACTCATCTGACGAATCATCATCGTCCTCTGCTTCTGACTCAAACGCAGATAATACTGAGACTGGGAAGAAGAAAAGAAAGAGCAAGAAGCCAATAGGTAGGAGAAAAAAAAGACTTCATTGTTGTTCTTGTTTTAACATTGTGAGATCTCTCATGTAACTTTTTTCTTTTACGGTTGCAGTGAGGTTTGCGAAGAAAGATAAGAAAGCTTTTGATTATGAATCTCTGCAACAGCATGGTTACAGAGCTGTTGGTCTTCCAGATATTCCTCCTCCTGAAGAGACACAGGATTGGTCATGGACTACGGGGAAAGATAAACAAAGAGTAGAAGAAGTGAAAGAGAGTTATAGAGAACGGGAAGCTACAAGAGCTGCGGTTGCAGGTGGTAAGACCATTGAGAATGCGCAGTTGCGTAGTGATAGGAAGAATCTCTCTTTTTCACAGAAGGAGAAAAAGAAGAGAGATCTGGGACAAGCGAGTAGAGGTAAGAATTATGTTGAAGAAGAGAAGAGGGAGTGGTGTTTACTCTGGTTTTGATTCTTAAAAATCTCAACTTTGAGGTAGAATCTTTGTATTTTATGATAGTTTGATATGAATGCGAAGAAACAAGAGCTTGATTTCACTAATAGCCATAAGTTGATATGGAGAATCATCGATTACGTAGCATTGTATAGTCTGGTTCTGTTCCTGAAAATCTCAGTTTTTGAGGTAAATCTTAGTCTTTGATTATAATTTGATATGATTGTGAAAAACCAAGATCTTGATTTGACTCTTTGGCTTTATTTACTTTGGTTTTCATTCCTAAATTAAAATCTTAACTTCAATATATGTTTGATGTGAATGCAAAGAAGAAACAGGAGCTTGATTTTACTAATAACAACACATTTACATGAAAAATCAACACTAATGCAATTTTGAAATCTTACAATACTGCAATTTACTCAAAAGCTTTGTTGCAGAGTTTATCTCTGACTTTGTGATCTAAGCTATGAATTGATTCTCCAAACACCAACTTCTATCTGTTCTAGCAATCTGGAACGAGATGAAGTACTTATTTCCCTAATGGCAACGCCTCAATAAAGAGTTCCAAATTCTTTTATGTCCTCTTCCTTTGCGAGACATTAAATTCTCTGGGCAATGCATGGTAAGTCAAATAGTACTAAATACGAACTGAAACAGAAAAAGCTGCCAACAAAAAACAAAAAACAAAAAATGTAGGATAAAAAGAATCTGGATAGAACAATAATATATAGGTTACATTCATCGCTATCTCGTAAAAGTTTTAGAATCATGATTCAATTTTGACATAAAGGAGATGGGAAAGGAGTATGGGATAAATTAAATGATAAAAAGGACTAATAATAGAAAACAAAATTAATCACAATTAATACATGATAAAAATTCGATACATAAAATGCTAATCTAGGATAATGGAAGGTCATACAAGATATCAATATAAGTTACGTGTTATCATCGCATGAGGATTCACATACATGCAATATGCTCGCGCGTCATCTTATTCAGTTACTTTTTTTTTGTTGAATGGCTCCTTTATGTTAAATTTTCAATATTTCAGATTCTAAGGACATCCACCATCAAAAAAGATTAGACACCTAACCTAAAGTGTAAAGACCATAACAAAGGAACGTAACATTTTTTTTTCTTTTTTTCCTTTCATAGTGGGTAGACTAAGAACTCAATTTTTTTTAGATCAGATCATATATTTAAAGTAGAGAAATCCGATGAACAAAAATATTAGAATATATATGTAGAACCGGTCCTATCATGAATTTTTGTTTAGTAAAGCGATTTACATGCACATATATATCGTCTACAAATGGAGGCTTTGGAGCTTTTTTTTTTGGTTTTAACGGAGCTATTTCTGTTTTAAGTGTATAGTATCACCGTCTACATGTTAGTCAAATTCTCTAGCAGTGTAATATTTAACTGCTAACGTTGGTACTAAAGAAATTAAGTATAAGTGACAAAGGGACATGGAATGAGAATTTTGGTTGACTATAATAAAATAATAGAAATAATTGGAGTCTGTTCGCTTAAGAATCATGCAACGCTTCTCTCGAAAACGTAACGCTCGTGCATGGAGACAAATAGTATAAATATGTTTATATATTCTTTTTGTTCAAATCGTTCCAGCTTCCATTAACCTAATTGATATTTTGATTGGTAATTTAAAAGTTACTCGACTTATATAACTAACTACTGTTATAGTAAGACGATGCAGTAACAATTATAAAACATTTTATATATTGAAACAAATGAAGTAACATACAAACCCAACACTTTTGTTAACCTAAAATACGCAACGGCCGGAGACCGTAATGAATCATGAGTTTGTATACCTCGAATACATTGTCTATCTTTAACTACAATTTTAAAGGATAGAATAAATAATTCAATTAGATCAAAGTAAATGATTAATATATATGCTATATGAAGCTTTAGATAATATGATTACTCTGTCTTACTTTTTGGGCTTATTTCTAGATATAGTTTTTTTTTAGCATAAAAGTTTGTTTTTTAAAGAGCAGAAAAGCAGGATAAGATGGCAAACCACAACAAAAATAATAAAAGTTGGTAGTAGTAATTGATATTCTTAAAAGTTGTCATCACAAAGAAACGCAACTGAAGCATAGAATATATATATATATACACAAATGAAAACATGAAAATGAAACAATTTTCAAGAGCAGAAAAGCAGCATAAAATGACAAACCACAACAAAAATATTTAATGGCAATTAATTTCCTTTGTTTAGGGTATCTAAGAAAAAAATAGAATAAGACAAGCTAGCCGAGGACAATTAGTCAATGAAAACTTGCCTACTTGAAAAAAAAGAAGAGAAATCTCTATTAGTTGGCTTCATCCCTTTGCTTTGCTGCAACCATTTTGAATCAGCCGGGACAAGTTGGTGAATCTTCCCCAATAACATCTAATTGCGAGTTTCAGTAAAAACTAAAATGAAAAACCCAATCGTTAGATCTTATGTTAAATCAAAAGTGCCGCGGTTGCAATGGTTCTCTGATCTTCACAACTCTTTTGTTCTAGCCATTGAACAACTCGGTGGAGAGAATAGTAAGCAATTTCTTTTCTTTTTCCGTAAAACAGTAACTATGATTTGTTTTTACATAATTTTCAAAACAGTAACTATTTAATTTTTTACATAATTAAATAAATTTGATTGATATTGTTATTAAAATTGCAGGAGCAACTCCTAAGATGGTTTTGCAGTTAATGGATGTGAAAGGACTTACAATATCACATGTAAAGAGTCATCTCCAGGCCCTAACCTTTATATACATTCAACTACTTCTACACAACATGTCTCTATATATCTTTATCAAACAAAAGAATAACATGCGTATTTATGAATAGTATCATTTTTTATAAATTCTGAAATTGATATTATACATATATTTACCTTCCAACAGATGTAGAGGAGCATGAAGCTGGAAGAATCCATACAAGGTAAATAAATATCATTTACATTTTAAATTTAAACAAAGGTTCGTATAACTACTCAGTTAGCTAGTCCCCCCCCCCCCCAAATATATATATTGGGGGAGGGGTTAATGTGAAGAAGGGAACTATATATATTTTCTAATATAAATTTATTGTAGACAAGAAAAAGAAATCTGTGAAAAAATTATAACATTTGGAGAATTAAGTAGTGAAACCAAGGAAGTACCAAATGACTATTTTACCTGCAAATCTCTCTATGATGAAGAACCAACAAGATAAATCCCAAATCTAATAATCTAAAATCAACAATTTATGAAATCCCTTTAAAACCCCTAAAACTAATAAAATAACTACTCTGACATAACATATATCAAAGCAAGAGATGAAATAATGGAAGACATAATTAGATAAATCAAAAAGGTTCAAAAATCTTCACCAAATTGTCAAGAATCTTCATAGATCTTCTTCCGAAAGCTCTCAATAGGTAAAACAATATAAAGAAACTGAATATAATGAAGGATGATGTTATGAAAGTCGAGTCTTAGAGTTTGAAAACAAAAGAGATTGGTTAAGATCGATTTTGGATCAAAACATATCGAGTTTGGGTTTAAAATTTGCGTATGGCGGGGGATTGATCGATCTAAAGTAAGGATCGATCAATCCCCACTCCATGGGCACAATTTCTACATTTATTTGTCAGTTTGACTTATTTTCATTGAAAGTTCGGTAAAACGGGCGTAACTCTCAAACTGACAATGAGAAAGAGCTTAGGCCGACACCAAATTAAATATGACTCATAGGGATATCTTGTGTCTAAAAATAATCTCAATCTGTCATTAGAAAAACTTGTAACGAATGTCAATTTTTTGATACTTCTGCATGATTGTGCATCTCGAGAGGCACATTTGCATTCCAAAACATCTCGTTTTCCTCCAAAAATACACTTTAACTCAGTAAAATACTTTATAAGTTAGTGGAATTATGATTTAAAAACCAATAAAACCATGACATATCAGATAACTAGGAAAAGAACACTAGTTGAAGGTGAAGAAAATTTTCCAGTACCTAAGAGGTACATATGATGTTGGCCTCATGTATGGAGGTGAGACTCTATTTTTGAACATACTACTCTGATTTTGATTATGCAGGTAATGTTGACAGCAGTAAAGTAATGACTAGTTGTGTATATACCATGGGTGATTCTAGTTAGCTGGAAAGCAATTTGCAGCCAACAATGAGTTTACCAATATCCACTACAGAAACATAGTACATAGCTTTGACTGAAGCTTCTAAAGACGGTATTAGGTTGATAAGATTGGTTAATGATATAGGTTTGCATCATGATCATGCTACAATGTATTTTTACAGTTTTAATGCGATTGGTTTAGCCAAAGATCATGTCCATCACGGAAAGACAAATCATCAAACTGAGATATCACTTCTTGATAAATGAGAAAAAGATTCAAGTGACCAAGTGTCGATAGCTTGATTGGAACTATTCAATTAGAGTTTGACACAGAAGAAATCTAACTTTGTTTTGTATCAATTGACATGTCTGATTCATATTCGATTTATAGCTAGCCAGATATCCGTAAAATTTTAGATATCTAATGGATGTCTTGAAGTATAAAAATTAAGCAAACGAAGGCAGCTAAAAAAAATAACAAATTCTCTTAAAGATATTATAGCAGACTAGCAGATATGATATTAGATCCAAGTGGGCACCTCTATACTACTATTAGGGAATTATATTTATAAAACTAACATTAAATTTGTACAATATTACAAAAAATACCATTAGAATTAGACATTTTTTATTAATTCACTATGGGAAAAGAGTCGATCAATTTTTAACTACTTAATTCACAAAATACAATAATATCCTTTTATTTTATTTTAAATATTGAAAAAATCTTCTATGAATATTTTTAATCTCTTTCAAAATTTTAATAAAATAAATAAAAACTTAAAATTTTACTAAATCAAATATAGGCATATAGTTTGATATCATTTTTAACAAGATACAAATGCAACATACATGAATCATTTGATATTATGTAACAATATTTATTATTATGATATAAAAATTTTAAATCCTAAAACTTATTTTTTCTAAATCATGAATCCATGCTAAGCGCATGATATAATCTAGTTAATATTATAACTGAATTATTAAAGAAAACTTTGTTTGTGTATGAAAATATAATAATTTGATTTAGGTGCACACCGTTCTAGAGGATCGATTATGGCCACTAACTTATTTGAGATTTTTGAGGGTCACTATTTTTTTATATAAAGATAATAGGTATTTCATTCGTTTCTAAAAGTTTGATTTTATAAAATATTTTATATTTATTAAAGTTGATGTTAGGAATTTAATTTAAATGTTATTTTCATTATACTAAAAATTATGTAACTTATTTTCAAAAATAATGATTTAAATTAGATATGAATAATTTTTGGTCATACTATATTATTTATGCTCCAAACAACTTAAACATGATCCAAAATTTATATAGATTGATCTTGGTACAATATTTTCTAAACCAAAAAAACCCAAATCCAAACAAAAACTTAAATAAACAGACCCAAAACCTCAATTGGCCACCCAACCAACAAAATGATGATAGAGTATAGTGCTTTGAGCTAAAGTTTAGGAACTAAAGAATTCATAAATTTAATTTTTCTATTTGCCAAAAGGTAAAAATATTGCAAGACCAGATGATAGTGTGCTTGATTAACTGATTTATAAGTCAACGACAACTCAACTCCGTGAAAACATCGCTCATTACCAATGAACCACTTTCAGATTGGGATTGACTTCCAGTGAAAGCAGGAGCTTTAGGTAAAGGAATGATGATAGTCTCACTGGCAAGCCATATTATTACAGAGCTCATGGTTGGTCTCTTTGCCGCATTCTCTTGAACACACAACAAACCAATTTGAATCAACTTGATGATCTCGTTTCTTGGATGCTCTATCAAGACATGATCAATTATCATATCTGGCTTTCCTTCAACCCATCTCTTCCATGCCTGCACCAAAAAAATATACATGTATGTTCTTACTTTTCTGCATAGAGGTTTGAAGATTAAGAGAAAAAAATGGTGCAAAGACTAATATGTGAAAAAGCTTACAAAAGCTGCAAGTCCTTCTCCTTCGAAGCTATTGTTTTTTTCACCACTTATCATCTCTAGAAGCATAACACCGAAGCTATAAACATCAGCTTTAGCTGAGATTTGTCCTTGATTTAGATATTCAGGAGCCATATATCCACTTCATATGCAACCAAAATAACATTAAATCAGAATTGTTTGATCAATGATGAACAAAAAAAAATTGTTTGATCCATTTAAATGTCTTGAAAGATTTTGTTGACAAACAAAGCATTACCGGGTTCCAGCTATTCGTTTTGTTTCAGTTCGAGTCACGTCACAGTCGAACAACCTCGCTGTCCCAAAATCTGCAACTTTAGGGTTCATCTCAGCATCTAGAAGGATGTTACTCGCCTTCAAGTCTCGGTGAATAATCTTCAGCTGAGAATCTTCATGGAGATAAAGAAGAGCTCGAGCAATGCCTTCTATAATCTTGAACCTGACCTCCCATGTAAGAAGTGAACGCTTCTCTTCATCTTAAGATTTCCAAAGAAGTGTCAATACTAAACATTCAAAATTCACAAATGCAGCATCTAAGCAAAAGGCTCACCAAAGATAAAGTGATCAAGACTTGAGTTGGGGACAAACTCGTAGACAAGAATCTCTTCATCTCCTTCATTACAAAACCCTAGAAGCTTAACCAGATTCCTATGTTGGAGTTTTGTCAAGAGTGAAACCTCATTCTTAAACTCTGTATCTCCTTGTCCTGAACCTCCAGCTAATCTCTTTACCGCTATCTCTTGCCCGTTTGGTAAAATCCCCTGAAACAAGTTCTCAAGATCTGTTACTCATCCAAGACCAAGATTAATCAATAACTCATTATTAGGAAAAATCAAAAATGTTATTACTACCTTATAGACCGTACCAAATCCACCTTGGCCAAGCGTATTTTCAGACGAGAACTCATTAGTTGCCATTAAGATCATACCAAGATCAAAACGTAACATGAGTTGACCATCAGAATCAGAGAACTCCGCACTGCCAACTAAAAAAATAAAATAAAATAATAAGCCTTAATCTCTACATCATTATAAGGTTGATTGAATCAAGAAACAAGCTTCACTTACCATTGAGTTTTTTGTTTGATTTTTTCCTATGTGCATAGACTTTGATGAAGCCAATAAACACCAAAAGATTAATGAAAGTAAAAACCACAATTATTGCCATAATTACGCCATTCACAATGCTTCTTCCTGCAAATTATTAACCCCTTTTAATCTGAGAACCTCTATATCATACATAAAAATGTGTGGCAATGCTCTAACTCATTTGTTTTTACCTTTCTTGTCTGTTATAGAGTTCTCCTTTTCCTGAGCCTGAGGTCGAGGAGGCGCAGGAACTCTTGTTACATTATCAAAAGCACCATGGAAAGCATATAGATCCCACCTGAAGAAACAGCTCGGGAAGCTAGCCATGCCTCCTTGTATTCCCAGATATTCTTTTCTATAATACGTCACGCAATTTCCCAAACATTGCTTGCAATCTTGGGAAGTTATGTCGGGTGTGCATTGCATCAGCATGTACACATTTGGAAACTCCGTGAACTCGGCTCTTACGGCACTATAGTACCTAAGTACCGACGAATTATCAGGTTTCGTGGCAGCCTCGAGGGTCCGATTAACGGTTGCATCCCACTCTTGTAGGAAAAGAGTCAAGTTGTTAGACGGCTCGATCCTATGTGGACTTGAATTTACAACAGGTTGTCTAAGCTCGAGGTTCCCAAAAATTGATTGGTTTGAGGAACGTACAAGACAAAGAACTTGGTGTTCATCTTCACCGCCCCATATGTACGAATCCATACGGGTTAGGCAACTCGCTTGTGTGTTCTGAGTTAATTTTTCGACACAACTAGAACAATCTTGTTGGTTGTAGCCTCTTGCGCAAAGGACAAGAGCGTAAACTCTGTTGGGACTTTGGCCGAGTGAAGCGTTGTAGAATCCACCGTTAGTGACGACTTTATTAGGAAGAGTAGGAAAAAGTTTTTGACGATTCTGAGCGTAGCTGCTGTTACCGTTGACGGAGCTTCCGAAACACTCGACGGCGTTAACAACGTGGAGTGTTTGAAGGAGAAGAAGAAGAGAAGAAAAGAGGAATCTCATCAAAGGAAGGCATTTTCCCATATTAATAATAACAATTTTCTTTTTTTTTTTAAACTCTCTTTTTTTCTTTTGTTTATTTTATTTACTACTTTGATATTGTTAAGAAGTGAACAATATTAGAGCTTTGTTAAACTATTTCTTATATAGGTGAGATGAGAAAACGATTTATTTGACTTCCAAAGAAACAAAATGTTGAAATTTCGAGGAGATTGCTAACGGAAAATCTAAGCAACAGCACCTTTAAATTTTTTTTTTAAAAGGGAAAAAAAGTCTGGTCTAATTGAAGTCCAATTCAATTTACAAAACACAAATAAATTTCAAAATAATCAATAAAACACAATTGCTTTGACTGACCTTCAAAGGAGAAAAGTTCTAGAAACCAGGGTTTGCCCTTGTTTGGGAAGAGTTTAGATTTCGATGGAAAATGTATGTATTTCAACCTAAAACTTTCAAACTAAACAAAATCAAAAGAAAAAATAATAGCTTTATCAGTTAAATACTTTCGTTTTAGTTTTATTCTTTTTTAAAAAACGAATATGATACGTAATTTAGTGGTTTATGTTGATGTCTTCACTAATATTTTTTTTTCCTATATCCAAGGTTCCAAGTCCGAAGGTCTCTACATTTCCTAGGCCGGAGCTAGCAGTTCAAGGCGGAAAGGCCCCTCCCAAAGAACGCTCCAGTCCAGGAGAACACGACTTCCACTCCTTTGAAAGGGTCATGTCTGCCCTAATGACCAATCACTTCTTGATATGTTTATTATGTTACCATCTGGATTTCAATATTGCATAAGTTATACTACTTAAAAAACTCAAAAATGAGAAGAAGAAAAAAAATATATATTGTAATAGTTTGTAATAAACAGTATTATTGTGTCATCAGTTGAATTGAAACTTACATATATAACACATGTTGCTGATAAAAAAAAAAAGTTTAGAAACAGAATCTCTACTTAAACTCATCATCGAATTAAGCCGTCAACACTACAATAGTTACAAGTTTCATCCTGTCAAACGAATTCTTCTAACGTGTTTGCTGTTGGTTTAAGCGATTTGAATTAATCTCTGTAAAACGAGTCCGTCCGGTTAATGAAACGGAAACATCTCATATGGACACCACAACTTTAGAAGTGTTCCGTTGATGTTGGCTCGGGATCAGAAAGGCAATATCAAAAATAAAAACTCGAAGGTGATGCCAAATACAATCTGATATTATTATTATTATTTTTTTTAAACAATGTTTTTTTCTTTTAAATTTGCAAAGATGCAGTTATTTATTTAAATATTAGAATAATTACGTTTTGTATCTTATTCACTATTTCACGTCATTAAATTCTGAAAGTTTGTGTTTCATTAAGATATGTTGAAGTTTAAATAACACATAAATTTCGGTCAAGTATGTCTATGCGAAACAGCTGGATTTTGTTTGATAGTGTAACCCAACCTTTTCGTAGCCACCGTAAACAAAACGTTCATGTTAGACATGACTTTGAATGTATACTATACTTAGGAGGGATTCTTAATAGGTAATTTGAATGTATACTATTAGCTAGGAGGGATTCTTAATACGTACTTTCAATGGATACTATAATTAGGAGAGATTCTTATTAGGTATTTTGCGTGTATACTATAACCGGTTCAGTTAGGTGTATAACATTTATGCGAGGAATAATTATGAAAACGACTACGATGCAGATTATATACTAAGGAAACTACTAAATCTGATCACGTTGTAACAATATTCGATTTTTTTCTTCTAGAAGGTAATTAAAATGGTTACCCTTTATTTGAATATGGCTGTGTAAATTTTCCTTTTTCTCTTCAAGTAAAGTCTTTTTCATTAAATAGAAATTTTTGCTTTTGGTCGCGTGACCAAAAAGTCTTCCCTTGCTTGGTCTAGTAGAGTGGAATGAAAATTTAGAATATCTAAAAACAAAACGGGCTATGCACGTCCATTTTGATTCGTCTAATATTGTTTATTTTGATTATGGTTAAAAAATCTGACCACGTCTATTAACATTTGTGTCTATTAACAACCAAATCTATTAACGCATGCTCTAAATGATCTATTCTTGAGTCACCCATAGATCTCAGTTATGTTTTATTTTATCCTAAAATGATATCACTGAAAATTATCGGAAAATGTTGAAATTCGCCGGAAATCACCAGAAATCACCGAAAACCGCCTAAAATCGGCGGAAATCACGGTTTTCAATTTGGGAAAATTCGATTTTGACCTAGAATTTCAAAGCTCACGGTCCGTCTAATGTCCAATAATGTCTGAACCGTTTTGTCCGTGGATGAAATTGGTGCAAAACCACCTTAATCCGCTCTGTAAATGGGCTTGTCCATAACCCATCCACTATGTATTGAACATGGACGTACCATGGACCACCTACCCATTTTGACACCTATATCCACACACATTTGTTTGGTCTATTGAATCCACGTAAATAATTTTTCCCAAAGAAAATATGTAATGGTATTGATCCCAAGCACAAACTCATGTTTAGGGCCGGCACTGAAGCTAACCACTATTAAAATCAAAACTAATTCTTGTAATTTACCCACCCCCCCCCCCCCCCAACACACTTTTTTTATATATCTAAAACGGTTTACTGTGATCCGACGAACTAAGAGCTCGATTGGTTTAAACATAGCCGCATGATATGGAAATTTGCAAAAGCATGCAGTTGTGGTTGCGGTTTGACATGTTATTGAGCAATTTATACGATTGATAAATTGACTAAAATCGGATCGGACGTGTTTGCAGAACATTTACAACATGTTGTAATAGATGTGCTAGCGATATTAATATTATCGAATGATAAACTAATGGGAGAATCTCATAAGGATTTGGGTCATCTTCTTCCACTTTTTCATCTACTTTTTCTATTTAGATGATATTTTGTTGAATGCAAAGTTATTAAGAAAATCTGTAAAATTAACCATGATTTATACTCTAATTGGTTGTACTATTTTTGTCGCTGTGTCAGTATCCGAATCCACATAGAGGTGGTTTATTTTCGGTTAAGTCTTGTTTAATGTATGTATTTGCGCAAAAATTTTATTAGTCTCGGTTTAGTGAGTTTTATATAGAAACCGTGTAACAATATTTCCTTCAAACTGAAATTACACAAATCATCTCTTTATTACATTACACTAGTAGGCGCTTTAAGTATTACTGTATAAGTGATTTAATCTGACCTTAAAAAGAATTCCACAAAATATTAAGGTGGATAAGGAGAAGTAAATGTTTATATGGTTAAAATGTAATTAAATTGTGTATTACAGATGATTTAATTCGCTCACTGACCTGGAAATAAACATTTTCTTAATCTCTTTTTTTCTCCAAACACTTAGATGTATGAGTTTACAGAGAGATCTCGGCTTCAACGAGGACTTAACTCGGTGATTGAGAGCTCATTTAATGACAATACACCACCTTTTCCTTTGGCTTGATCCGATGCATCGGTTTCGCGTGGAAGATGTGTGGTGAAAGCAGCAGTTGTAGGTAAAGGAATCGCGATAGTGTCACTTCCAAGCCATTAAATAACCATACTCATGGTTGGTCTTTTTGCAACATTCTCTTGAACGCACAATAAACCGATATGGATGAATCTCATGATTTCGTTTGTCGAGCTCCTACTCAAGATAGGATCGATGATACTCGCAGCTTCACCCTCAATCCAACACTTCCATGCCTATATATTATCAATCATAACTTGATAATTAATAGCTTTTGAGATTCATTTGTGTCCTTAATAAGAAACAAGAGTGATAATTATATGCTTACATGTGCAGGGAGACCCAAGGGTTCGAAGTAGTTCTTGTTACTTTGACCAGTTATCATCTCGAGAAGCACGACTCGGAAACTGTAAACGTCTGTCTTGACAGAAAATCGTCTGTTCCTAACGTACTCAGGAGCCATATAGCCTCTAAACACATGCAACAATAACATTACAAATGATCCTAATCCAACAATCTCAACCAAAATCAAATTAATTGTGATTCTGATTCCAAGAATCTCTGAAAGTTATTTGCAACCAAAATATTTGAGGATCTATGTTTCGTCTACAAAATGTGAAGCAGAGGGTTTATGTCTTGTATGAAAGATTCTAATAAAGAAAAAACATTCTTGTCTAAAAACAGAGGATCTATGTTTTATCTAAAAAATTATTTGTGAAGCAGAGCATTTATGTCTTGTCTAAGATATTCTATTAAAGAAGAAAAAATGCATCCATGTCTAAAAAAGAGCATCTATGTGTTGTATGAAACATTGAAAAAATACTGTTAAAAACAGAGACACTGTCTAAAACAGAGCATCGATGTCTGAAACAGAGTATACTTACAAGGTTCCAACTACTCTTTTTGTCACTCCTCGAGTCTGGTCCATGTTGAACAACCTCGCCATTCCAAAGTCTGAAACTTTAGGGTCCATATCTTCATCTAAAAGGGTATTGTGCCTTCAAGTCTCGGTGAATGATTCTCAGCTGAGAATCTTCATGTAGATAAAGAAGACCTCGAGCAACGCCATCTATAATCCTGGACCTCATGTGCCACGTTAGTAGCAAAAGCTTCTCTTCATCTGAAGATCTCAAAAGAAACGTCAATACGAAACATTTAATACTTACACAGCATCTAAGTGAAAAGGCTCACCAAATATAAAGTTGTCGAGGCTTGCATTGGGGACAAACTCGTAGACAAGAATCTGTTCATCTCCTTCATTACAAACCCAAGAAGCTTAACTAGATTCCTATGTTGGAATCTTGTCAAGAGTACGACCCCATTCCTGAACTCTATATCTTCTTGCCCTGAACCTCTTGTTAATTTCTTTACCGCTATCTCTTGCCCGCTCGGCTATAAGATCGCTGACCCATCTAAAGATTCATTTGATAGTTCTTTTACAAGTTTATTTACCTTGTAGACAGATCTAAATCCACCTTGGCCAATCTTATTTTCAGAGGAGAAGTCATCAGTTGCGATTAGGATCATGCCAAAAAAAAACCAGAATCAGAGTGCTGCTCTGCACATATCAAAACAAAACAACCTATGAGCAATGTAAAGCATAGGCTTTGATCAGACCGACAAACACGAGAAGATTAATGACGATAGGAACCACAAATAGCGCGATAATTCCTCCTGCAATATTAGCTTCTTTTATTTGTATGAGAATCTCAAATAATTACACAGGTGACAATGTTTATCAACTATTTATTTTCACACCTTTCAAGCGAGTGACAGAGATCGCCTGTGAACGAGGAATCAAAGCCAAAGGTCAAGGAGGCGCAGGAACTCTTGTTACATTAACAAAAGCGCCGTAAAAGACATAAAGATCCCACCTGAAAATACAGCTCGGTCTAGAAACCCCGCCTCCTTGTCTTCCCCAAAACTGTTCTTTAAAATAAGTAACACACTCTTCCAAACATCTCTTGCACTCGCCTGCAGTTATGTCCGGTGTGCATTGCATCATCATATAAACATTTGGAAAGACAATAAACTCTGCTTTTACAGCACTATAATACTTGAGAACCGTTGTGGAAATGTGATTGGTTGCAGCCTCGAGTGTCCGCTCAACCGTTGCTTCCCATTCTTCACGGAAAAGGGTAATGTTCTTGGTGGATGTGTCGATACTAACGGGGCTCGGGTCATTTGTAGCTGGTCCAAACTCAAGTCTCTGATAAGTTGAGTGATTTTGTGGTACGTACAAGACAAGAAACATGGTCTCCATCGTCACTGTCCTAATTAAACGATTCAACACGATTAGAACAACTTCTTTTAATCTCTCGGATCCCTTTTTCGTCGCAGTTTATACAACCTTTCCGCTCGTAGTCTCTTCTGCAGAGGCCAAGAACAAAAACGCTATCGAGTGAAGCGTTGTAGAATCCACTGTTTGCGATAACTTTATAAGAAAGAGTTGAGAAGAGAGAGTCACGGTTTTTGTGGTAGCTACTGTTGGTGGGGAAGGAGCTTCCGACGCAGACGAAGCTGGCTTTAACGCTGTGGAGGGATTGAAGGAGAAGAATAAGGGAAGAAGTGAGGAAGATCGTAGCAGAGTTCTTCATTATCATTGTTAAGAAATGAAGTTTATGAAGTGTTCATAATTTCTTTTCTTTTTTTGTTAATGACGGAATAATTGTTATATTTGTATAATTAGGCGCATTAGAGAAAATAGGTTTTGGCGCATTAGAGAAAATAGGTTTTGTTTGACTACAAAAGTGAGAAATTTTGGCAGTGATTGACTTCAAAGATGACCAATAAAATTTTTAGAAAATTGGAATGAACGCCTTGTTTTTTTTTTTTTTTTTCTATTACGTCTTTTTCACGCAAAAGAATATAAAAAGGTACATAAATTTTAACTTAAGCAATTAAAATTTATAGGAAAAAAGTAACAAAATATTGAAAAACTATTCTTCGATTGTGAATAGGCTAATTGAAAATGACCAAAGAAGATTTAAGACCTCAAACGGCTGTGTAAACTGTTGTTCTTGTCTCCATGTAACCCCACCACATGCACCTCTTTTTCGTTTTTTCAGTTTAATTATTTGTTCTAATATTTTAACTAATTCACCGAATTAAAGCTTAACAAAATATAAAGAAGATAAGTGATGCTGTCTTAACTCTTAACCATGTCAAGTAAGTAAAAACAAAAACAAAAAGAACTTCCCTTATTAATTTTAAAACATTAAAAAAAAAAACATATGTTAGCTTGCGCTATACGGCATCTCCTTACACAACATCTGTCACTGATTGTACAGAAAGAGATAGAGAGGTTTAAATACATACAGCTTAATGCTTCGTTAGGGGGACTGTGATGATGATGATGGTGACCATGATGGTGATGGTAATGATGTTAGTCGGGTAAGAAAATCAACAGGTGTAGGAACAGGCATGGTGGTAGTAGCTTGACATTCAAGCCAAAAGAGGATTGAATTAATACTAGGTCTTGTGAAAACATTTTCTTGAACACACAACAAACCTATGTGGATGAGCTTCATAACTTGGTTTATTGATATGTTTTTACTCGGAGCAGCCAAAGGATCGATGATCTCTGCAGTTCTTCCATCAATCCACCTCTTCCAAACCTGCAAATAATTTTCAAAAGATCGCTTAAAAGAATACAAGAAGAATAAAAAAAATTATCGATATATGTGGAAAGCTTACAAAAGCTGGAAGCTCTTCTTCTTCTTCTTCTTCTTCTTCTTCTTCTTTTTCTTCTTCTTTTTCCAAACTTTTGTTTCTTTTACCACTTGTCATCTCCAGAAGCATAACACCAAAGCTATAAACATCAGATTTAGCTGAGAATTGTCCATATGTCGCGTATTCTGGAGCCATATATCCTCTGCATTAACCAAATCATATTAGTGGTGATGCTGATCAAAGAATCTTAAAATAAGAAAAATAGAGCATCTAACTGAAACAGAGCGTACTTGCGAGGTTCCAACTACTCTGCTTGTCTCTCCTCGAGTCTCATCCATGTTAAACAACCTCGCCATCCCAAAGTATGCAACTTTAGGGTTTCTATCTGCGTCTAAGAGGATATTTCTTGCCTTAAAATCTCTGTGAATAATCCTCAACTGAGAATCTTCATGGAGATAGAAAAGCCCTCTTGCAATTCCTTCTATGATTTTGTACCTCACATCCCATGTAAGAAGCTGGCGTTTGTCTTCATCTGAAAATGCCAAAGAACAGTGTTATTTGTATGTTTCCTAAAAGTATTTGTATCAAAGATGCAGCGTTCTCAAGAAGTCTCACCAGATATGAAGTGGTCAAGGCTTGAATTGGGGACGAATTCGTACACAAGAATCGCTTCATCTTTTTCATTACAAAACCCAAGAAGCTTAACCAGATTCCTATGTTGGAGTCTTGTCAAGAGTAAGAACTCATTCTTGAACTCCTGATCTCCTTGCCCTGAACCTTTTGTTAATCTCTTTACCGCTATCTCTTGTCCGCTTGGTAATATTCCCTGAAAACCGATTCTTATGCTATAATTAAGATTGCTGACTCATTTAAAGATTTTGACAAGGACTCTTAGAAGTTTATATACCTTGTAGACAGATCCAAATCCACCTTGGCCAATTTTATTTTCAGGAGAGAAGTCATTGGTTGCAGTGACAATCATTTGAAGATCGAATCGTAACATAGATTGATCATCTTCTGAATCACAAGACTCTGCATCATCAAACATCACAAAACATGTAAAAGTCTATTAACTTTTTTAAGGGAACGATTCTACCATATATGTCTTTTGCATTTCGTCGAAAATCTATTTTACGGTATGGACACTTATGACCTCCCGCTCTATGCCTTGCGGGAACTGAGAATAGATTTATATATTTTCCTTTTGTTTACTTGATCTCATAGTATATGAGAACCCAATAAATCCAAACAGATATAATCGACAAAAAAAGTATGGAATTTGGTCCAAAATAATGAATAAAGTGAGTCCTCATTTCGAGGAAACGTATTAGAAATCTCATATTGGGAGTAAGAATGGACCTAACACTACTATATAGAAGATATAGGTCAATTTCTTCATTACCGATTAGTTTTGAACTGCAAGCTCATAATATTTAACATGTAGCTTTGTTTAAAAGACTTTACCTTTGATTCTGGTGTGTGAAGACTTTCTCTTCCAAGAAAGTAATAGACCAGCAAATATCAAAAGATTGATGACTGAAGGGACCACAATGATTGCAATGTTGCTTCCTTGAAGACTTTTCTTGCCTCTCCCACAATTGAGTATAGTCGAAGAAGATTGAGGAGGAGGAGCAAGAACTCTTGAAACATTATCAAAAGATTGATAAAAAGGATAAAGATCCCACCGGAAATAACAGCTAGGCCGACTAACCCCACCTCCTTGTCTTCCCCAATATTCTTTGAAAATCATCCACATACTCTCTAAGACATATCTAGCAGTCGCTTGGCGATAGATCGGGTGTGCATTGCATTAGTGCATAAACATCTGAAATATCTGTGAGCTGTGGTCTTGTGGCATTGTAGTACTTGAGGACTGAGGAAGTCTCAGCGGTTGAAGCAGCCTTGAGCGTCCGGTTAACCATTTCATTCCATTCTTGGGTAAAAATGGTCATGTTCTTAGATTTGGTAGAATCTATGCTGTTTGGGTTAGGGTTAATAACAACTGGTGAGAGCTCGACTTTGCCAAAAGTCAAGTGATTCGTGTAACGTAGGAAGCAAGAAACATCGTCAGATTCATCAGTGACCCACGAGAATGACTCCATTTGACAAGGACACTTGGTTTTTGTGTCTTCAGTCACGTGTTCAAGACATGTGTTACAAACTTGCTTCTCGTAGCCTCGTCTGCAAAAGGCAACAACGTGGACTCTGTTGTTTTTGGAACCTCTGCCAAACGACCCGTTGTAGAAACCGCCATTAGCAACGACATTAGAAGGAAGCGAAGAGAAGAGATAGTCTCGATTGACGCCGTAGTTAACGGTGAAAAAATCGCCGTAGCAGATGAAGCTGGCGTGAACATATTTTAGGGTTTGAAGGAAGAGAAGGAGAAGCGAGAGGGAAGTAGTCACAACACAACTCTTTCCCATCTACTCAAATTGATAGTGTTGCAAGAAAATTGTTTTTTTTTTAATCTTATTTCATTTACGAGACAATGGTAATACAGACTGCTTCATTACAAGTTGCAACCTATGACGTGAGAAATGGAACTAGAAATAGGCACCGGTTGACTTAGAAGATACAGGATCTTGACCGGGATGGTTTAGTTTTTTTTTCTTTTTCAAACTCAACTAGGTTAGTTTTGTTAAAGACTTAAGTAACAGTTCTTCCTTTTGATGTTTTTAGTGGTAGTAGCATTTTTACAATTAATTTGTGGTGTAACAATTTTGTAATTTTAGTAATCTTGTTCGTGTCAAAAAAGAAAACTGTAGTAACATTAATAAATGGTAAAATATTATGCCAATCACAGTTGATCATATTGACACAATCCCCAAACTAGTGGTCTGTCTTTTCCAACCTCATGATCTATTGGAGCTTCAACGTTCGAACAATTTATTTTTTGTGGTAATTGAAGTTCGAACCAATATTGCCTACACTGGTTATGCAAGACCGGCTACGAGAGCTGTACCATCGAATACTGAATCAATTGCTAGTCTTCTCACACCGTTGACAGAAGCGGATTGCCAAGAGTTGATTCATTACCATTTGTCCTGAAAAACTTAGGTGGAACATACAGTAAACCCTGCCCAGTCATTTTAGCAGAAACTTTCCGATCACTTCATCAATATTTGTTTAGCACGTTTTTCTAGAATTAGAGATAATGACGTATAAAGAAACTCTTGCCCTCTGTACTGAATAACCAACGAATAATGGTTTTTTAGTTTACGTGTGTGGTTTGAAAAAAATAAATTACGTGATGATCGTATAATATTGTGATAAAGACAGTATGAACATACTAGATAATAATTACTTGATGGTCTTGTCTCTGGACTAGATGAACACAATTCTAATTTGATTTTTGACGTTTAATTTATTTTTACTTACATTTTGAACAAGACTTAACGTGTGTGTGATTATTGAGACCCCTTTGTATCCCGTAGCCAGTAGACTTCCAATCTTCGACGCAATTGTAATACAAGGATTTTGGTAAATTACTAAATTATGAATTCATTCTTGATCTTTTAATTTGACTTTCAAGGTCTTTTGAAGTTGTTAACCTTTGTCAATTCGAAAGAGTTAAAACTCTGCTCTCTCCAGGGAGAGACTTCGCTCCAGTTTCAGTTTGGTTAGTGCTCAGTCAGTAGTAACTAGATCGATTCCCATCTCGGTCAATCAATCGGCCCTCCTAGGACTGTTGTTTCAAGAATCCTCACAAAATGGCTGACCTATAACTTCAGATTTTGACTCTCTTTTATATTCAGAGATCAAATCTAATTCTAGGTTATCATGATTTGATTCAAAAGCTTCCAAATGATCAAGATATCCTCCCCATATCTTCATTTTTCAAACTGTTTTGATCCTCTGAATAGTGACTTTTATCTGATGTTTACGGAATCACATCATTACTTCTAACTCGTCAATTCCACATCAAATTAAATCCACGATATCTTATAATTGATTTAGTCATAGTGATCTTGAAATAAATTTGTTTCTTGTTTCCACATGTTGTGATGATGGAACTTACACTTTCAATAACATTTTGTCGTGTTCTTTAAGTTGGAACCGGAAAGGACGTTGTCTTGCTGTCGTTCTTTTTTGTCCGGAAGTCGAAACGACGTCGGTTGTCCCAGTGTCGAAGACATTGAATGTTACTCAAGGAATAAGGACAACGAAATGGTCAACGTGTCCTTTTATGTAACGCTAAATTGAGGGAAGAAAAGTATTTTCCTTGCTCCCACGTCACCCACAACAAGTCAGGGTTTCTAAAAAGTTTTTTTCTCTGATGAAAACGAAAGGATAGTAGAAAAATCTCTTCTTTTCTCCCTATTATTGTTTGATCGTCAAAGAATGTTTACAAATCAAGGTCTCTTTATGTAAAGCCAAATTAACTAAAGGTTTTAATCATCAGACATCAATATAGTAGAAACAACCATTCTCCTTCACCTCTCTTGTTTTCTTCTCCTCTTCCTTCTCTTAACAATCAAAGGCGTGCACGCTACCTTCCGCTGCGGCGATGAAAACTTCCCTCCAAACACAAACTACGGCGAAAACCTCAAATCTCTCTTGCCATCTCTTGCTTCAAACGTTACCAGAGAAGACGGTTTCTACAACGCTTCACTAGACGGAGTTTAAGCTCTTGCTCTTTGTCGAAAACACTATGAAGTTCAAGCTTGTCGTCGCTGCGTGGATAGAGCAAGTAGGAATCTGTTAACACAATGCCAAGGCAAAACAGAAGCATACCACTGGGATTCTGAAACTGATGATAACGTTTCTTGTCTAGTACGTTACTCAAATGTCTCTACATTTGGCAAACTGAGGCTTGAGCCACATAAGAATCTTCCTCACTCAGATCTTCCCTCCGGTTCGAATCTGATCCGTTTCACCCAAGAGTTTAGCTCGATGGCTAATCAAACAATCGAGGTTGCATCCAAAGCTGATGAGTCTTCGGTATTGAAGTAGTATGGAGTCTCAAGTGCAGAGTTTACAGATTTTCCTGGGGTGTATATGATGATGCAATGCACGCCTGATTTGTCTTTCACTGACTGTAATACTTGTCTGAGAGAGAATGTTCGGTACAATCAAGATTATAATCGGGGAGGAAGAATTGGGGGAACGGTTGCGCGTCCTAGTTGTTATTTCCGATGGGATTTGTACCGTTTTGCAGGAGCTTTCGATAATCTAACCAGATTTTCTGCACCTCCGCGACCTCCAGAAGATTCTCCAGTCAAGAAAGGTACTACAAATTAATTATCTTTTTGCTGAAATCTTGAATTGATTTCACTTGCATATATAAAACTCAAACTGTTTTCGGGTTTTCAGGAAGAATTTTTCAACCGTGGAGCGTTGTGGTTATCGTTGTTCCTACGGTCATTAATATTGCCGTGTTTGTTGCTTTCGTGCTTGCTTATCGCCTGATGAGGAGGAGGATTTATGCTGAAATCAATAGTAAGTGTAGTTTCAAGACTTTTGAGTAAATGTTTGAAAAGTTTTGGAGTGTTGTTTTAAAGGAAGAGTATTTTATATATCTGCAGAGAATTCTGATTCTGATGGTCAATCTACGTTAAGATTTGATCTTGGCATGATCTTAATTGCAATGGATGAGTTCTCCCCGGAAAATAAGCTTGGCCAAGGTGGATTTGGATCTGTCTACAAGGTAAAAACTTTCACTAAAACTTGTAAATATCTTTTCAAATCTTATACTGGTTTCAGGGGATATTACCAAATGGGCAAGAAATCGCGGTAAAGAGATTAGCTGGAGGTTCAGGACAAGGAGATATAGAGTTTAAGAATGAAATCTTACTCTTGACAAGACTCCAACATAGGAATCTAGTTAAGCTTCTAGGGTTCTGTAATGAAGGAAATGTAGAGATTCTTGTCTATGAGCATGTCTCTAAGTTAAGTCTTGATCACTTTATCTTCGTTAAGCCTTCCCAAAAATGATTGTAACCTATTTTTCGTTAGACTCCTTTTATCAGAACTAAGGGAAAATGTTTTCTTAAAAACTCTGTAGACGAAGACAAACATTTGCTTCTTACATGGGATGTGCGGTGCAGAATCATTGAAGGAGTTGCAAGAGGGCTTTTTTATCTCCATGAAGATTCTCAGTTGAGAATTATTCACAGAGATTTGAAGGCAAGTAATATCCTTTTAGACGCAGATATGAACCCTAAAGTTGCAGACTTTGGGATGGTGAGGTTGTTTAACATGGATAATACTCGAGGAGAGACAAGCAGAGTAGTTGGAACCTAGTACGTATGCTCTGTTTCAGACATATGTGCTCTGTTTTAGACATAAATGTTCTGCTTTGGACATAAATGCTCTGCTTTAGACATGGATGCTCTGTTTTTAACAGAATCTTTCAGATAAGACATATACCCTCTGATTTATTTTAACAAAAAATTTAGAGATTCATGGTAAATGTGATTTTGGTTGTTGCAGCGGATACATGGCTCCAGAGTACGTGATACATGGACAATTCTCAGCTAAATCTGATGTTTACAGTTTCGGTGTTATGCTTTTGGAGATAATTAGTGGTGAAAGAAACAAGAACTTCGAAGTAGAAGGACTTCCAGCTTTTATAAGCTTCTTGATCACATTTTCTCTTTTGTTTATCTTCTAAATTTTTATAAAGAAACTTATATTTATTTGATTCAGGTATGGAAGAAATGGATTGAAGGAGAGCCACAGAGCATAATCGATCCTTACTGAGAATTCGATAAACGAGATCATAAAGTTGATTCAGATTGGTTTGTTGTGTGTTCAAGAGAATGCAGCAAAGAGACCAACCATGAACGCTGTAATAGTTTGGATTGAAAGAGACAATACTCTTACAATACCTAAACCTACAGAAGCTGCTTTCATCACCCTCCCTCTCTCGGTGAAACCAGCAAGTAGATCCATCAATAAACTTAAAAACAAAAATTCTGCGTATTCAGCGGGCGAGGTTTCAATAACTGTGTTGTACCCTCGGTGAATCTTCCACTTTTTTCTGACCTCATCTGCATTTGGCGACAGTTTTTTTTTGCGACAAAAACTGCAGTATTGGATAGCATAAGACGCAAGAAACATTATTCTAATGAACTTGTTTGGGTGGTGAGTATTTCGTGTAATTCATCATTAATTTGGTATGCATATTAGTTCTCTAACCATGATTTGTTGGATGATTAGTAACTATGCATTGGTAATGAATGAAATACAGTGGTTGAATCATAGTGATAAGATAATATTGTACAATTGGGAATACTTAATATAACTAGTATTAATAGTGTTACTAATTGAAGTTGCATCACTAGTAATACTAGTAATACTGACTAAAATTAATTGTGTGTTTTATATTCTTTCGTAGGAAACAATGACCAATAACATAACCATACATTTTGACTACTAGGAATTTGTTTCAAAGGAATATATATGGAATTCCAAAGGTCGTATCTACGGGTTATTGTTTTAACCATGCTTAATGGATAAATTATGACGTATTGGTTCAGTTCGGTTTATATTTCATGTAAATAATAATCTTTCATTAATTAAATAAAATTAATATCTTTAGTATAAATTTTAATAGAATATACGATGTTGTATTAAAGAATTTCGGTTTAATCAATTGGATTAAAGTCGGTTTGGTTTTTCCAGTGTAAACTTTTTGACCACAATCGGTTTAAAAACTAGATTGGGTCAAATTGGCTGAATAATTTCGTTTTGGTTTTGACTCGGTCATTTCTATTTGGATTGAGTTTGATCATTTCTGCTCGTTAAAATGCCCACTTCTACAACATATGCTCAAAAGATCAGCAAGAAAGATTAATGTTTCATTCAAATTATCGTTGCAGTTTTGACTAACTGTAAAAGTAAAATAAATTTGTTGGTAACAAATAAATCAAAGAATGAATGTGTTCATCTATACATAAAAGAATGAAGAAATGTTCTCTCTATAAAAAAAAACTAGAAGAGCTTGCTTGCGAATTCATTAGCCTTAACCTGAGAAAGATTCGATCTCTTGGCGAGATCTCTCAGTTCCGACAAGCTTCTCCCTAGCTTCAAAGCAACTTTTGTCTCAAATACTTGTCCGTTTTCTCTTTTCTCTGTTGATTTCATCGTTTCTTCTAAGAGAGAGAAGAATCCAGCAGAGTTTCTATACATCTCAAACACCATTCCCACTTGACCACCATGCTCTAAAGTGTTCACAATCGCAGCCAAAGAAGCACAAGTCATAGCCACGATTCCAGCTAAACCGGAATCTTGACCAATAAAAACAGAGCTGGCTGCAGAAACTCCAGTTAAAACTGGTCCAAAGATAGCCAAGAATCGGTTTACCTTCAGCGCCAAGTTACCTAATTTCTCATATTCTTCTGCGTCTCTGCTCTTCACCAAATGAGCAACTTGTTTCATCTCTATCTCGAGTTCTTGACTCCATCCGTTTGCAAAATCGGTTTTAGGGTTTCTCCGTTTGTTTTCAGGCCACCAAGTCGCCGGTTTAAACTCTTGCGGATACTTCTCCAGCATTGTTCCGATCAGAGGAAGAGGATAAGCTTTGTCTAGAGACAACACTCTCTCTATCGCTTCCTTCACATCATCTTCTTCGATCTCTTCGTTTTCTCTCAGAAACATCTCGATCTTAACACTCAGCTGCTTGAACAGCCTCGTTGCATTTCTCTGTTCTTCAGCAAGCTGTGAAGGTTGAATCTTGCTCATCAAGGCAGAAAAACCCGTTGCAGAGGTTAACAAAACCGTTGAAGCTATCTTCACGGCGGTTACAGAATCTCCCCCGTTACCGTTAACCACGGCTATCCCAGCCATCAAAGCGGCGGTGAGGGTGATCATGTTGACGGAACTGAGCAATAGAGAGTTCCAATTGTTGCGTTGATCTCCGATGTTCTTGTGCATCTCAATCCTATCCATAACTTCTTCAAGAACCGCATTGAGACGCGCTCTTTGGATAGAATTAGAGTCTACCCTCTGTTTCAACGAAAGAGGAACATTTTCTTTGATCTCAAAGCTCGGTTCATTAACCGATAAAGTCTGCTTCTTCATCGGTATATTCGGAACCGAGACGTGAAATTTCGGTAATTTTGGGATGGAAACTGCGGCTTTAGGTCTCGAGCAAGAAGAAGAAGACGAAAGAACAAATCTTGAAACCTGCAATGAAGCCATTATAGCAAATATGATTTGTCAATAAGTCGATCAGTTTAAACCGATTATTTTGTTATTGTTGGTTTCTTAATCTCCGTTGGAGTTTTGTGATTGTGTTTGATGAATGGAAGAAGAGTTCTTATGTGTGTATATATAGGTTTTAGATGATAGGCCAAAATGACATAAAACAAAACAAAGAAAACTTAAAGGAATTGAATTGACCAAAGAGAGAATTTTGACCAAAGACCAAATTAATTGTTAGGTTTGATAGTTTCTTCTGTGACGGTTTTGGTCTAACCGTTAAGCCTCCCAATTTTACCCGCCATCCTCGTAGAACGAGTCTTAATTGTTCTATACCCGAAGTAACCGGATCGGTTTTGTTTGATTGTCGATTATTGGGATCAAACCGGTTCGGTTTTGTTTTTAGGAATTTGATACGCTTAACACCTAAAACTCTGAAGTACAGTACAGAGTATCTTTGACCAAATATTTGGAGCTTTTCTTCTCTTGTTCTTCTTCTTCTTCTTCTTTCTGATTTGAATTTGATTAAGTTTCTCCCTGGGGAAGCGATTGATGATATTTTGTGGGTGGTTTTGTTTCTTTGAGATTTGGTTTTGTTTCATCGATTTAATGTTGTTTTGGATTGAAAGTTTGCGTTTTTAATCAAAACCAATTTAATAATCCGGAGAATGATGTTGACAAAAAAAAATAAAAATCCTGAGAATGATTTTAGATTTTCTAATGAATTTGGAGTCAATGTGTGTGTATTTGTAGGCAATTACTGCTGGAGTATTGTCCGGTGTTAGCGATGTTGTTTCGCAGAAACTATCTGGTATACAGAAGATTCAGCTGAGAAGGGTTCTTCTCAAAGTGGTAAAGCTTGAATCTTTCTCTTTTAGAACCTCCAATTTGAAGCCCATCATAGCTTCTTTCGATAGTTTTGAGATGAATCTTTTGTAAATTGTTTATCATTGAGTTCTCTGTTGCCTTCTTCAACAGATATTTGCGGGTGGTTTTCTCGGACCAGCGAGGCATTTCTTTCATACATATCTAGATAAGTTTTTTTTAAGGGAAGAAAGATACAAAGACTGTGGCAAAGAAGGTGATATGTTCAATACCTTTTGATGATTTGTATGTTAAAGATCGATCGAGGTTTATGCTAAATGGTCTTTTTGAATGTAAAATTTTTGGTAGGTAATTTTTGGAGCAACTGACATTGTCACCATTGAACCATTTGCTTTTCATGATCTATTATGAAGTAGTCATCGAAAGTAAGTTCCTTCTTCACTCCATATATAAAACCCGAAAAGTCGTGGATTGTATTACAGGTTCTGACTTCTGATAACACTTATATAATGTTGAGTGAACCAGGAAATCCCTGGAATCTTGTTAGAGAGAGGATCAAGAAGACTTACCCGACAGTCCAGTTTACAGCATGGATGGTAAATGTTAGATATCAATTTAGTTCATGTCCACAACCACAATTTCTGGATGATTGATTCTATGATATTAATCACAGTTTTTCCCAGTGGTGGGATGGGTAAACTAGAAATGTGTGCCACTGCACTTCCGGGTCATCTTGTACAGCCTCTTCGCATTCTTTTGGTAAGACAATGAATCATTTCCTGCAGCTTCCCCTAACAAAAACACTGAGTAGATAGTACTAAACCCCTTGGGCCTAACCCACTGCTTCTATCACAATGTTCACATTCTTGTTGTTGTTGTTACTGGGTTTAAATTTCTTCATAGTCTCAACATTCTTCATCTTTTGTTTTTTTCAGGGGAATTTTCCTAACTCTGCGAGTGAGGTCAACGACACTGGCTTTTGGCAAAGGCTAAGTGATTAGGGAAATACATCAATCGTGAGAGTACTCAGTCCTTGGACTCATTGTTATCGTAGTACTCTGTAAGTTAAAGAAAATCAAACAGCTGAAACCAAATAAAAATCTGTATTTAGATGATACCATTCTAGGATAGCAATATGTTTAAGTTATTACTATCATTTCAGATTTTGTCTAAAACATATCATATAAGAAAAGGGTATAATAAAGAGATACTTTTTTAAGCAGCTTTGGCAAATCCAACTCTTGCTTTCCCATAATCGAACACTGTGGTATGGTCCCATGAAGATATCACCCAAGATCCTGCATTTTCGCAAGGTTACAAAAAATTAAGTAAACCCATTTGAGTTTTTTGGTTGGTAGATCGGACGTTGCAGTTGAGAGTTACCAAAGAGGTCCACGAGGTGGAGGAATATCCATGGCGGTGTAACCGCTTGTGCACTGAGTCTCAACTCCATCGCCAATCTTGAATATATACTGATCGATAGAACAACGGGAAAATAGTATAATTAATCTCCTTCTGATGATATTGGTAAGCTGAGATTTAAGGAAAAACTGATGAGACTAGTTTACCTCTTGAGGAGAGAGATCAAAGGTTTTGACACGAATTGAGAATGTGGCTATAGGCGTAGAGGAAACCCTCTCACAGTCCACTGCTGATTGTTGGTTTTGGGTTGGTATATGGTCACAAAGCTAAAAAGATTTTACAGAGATGAGAGTTTTAACACGTTTTTTTATTTCCAAAATTAAGGCTTTCTAGACTCTCTCTCAAAACTCACCTCAGCAGCATAAGCAAGTATGCGTTCTTGTGTTTCATTCTGAGACAATTCACTTTGCATCCACACGACTGCCATTTCGCAGGCGCTGCACATCGCCTCGTTTAGAATACCTGATGTTTCATATACTGCAGACAAACATGAAACAGTCTTAAGTTTAATGCCTGACATAGTTTTTTTTGCCTGAATTATGTCAATACTACTGACCTCACACTTTGTATACCATCAAAAGCGCGGAGTCCTATCTCTTCGGATCCTCCTGTAAGTCGAATGATACAAAATTCAAGATTGTATTGGTTTATAAATATAGGTAAGTGTGAATGTTGGTGTGAGTAGTGATTTCAACCTGAGCTAGAAGAGAATTCAACATGGTTTTTCCGTATTGACCCACGACAGACTTGCATTCGCGGCTTACGAGTCCTGCTCCAATTGCATGATTGATCATGGTGATGACAGTCTAAACAAGACATAATCCAAAAGCAAATATAACTATTCCGCAAGTTTCAGGTGATAAACAGTGAATAATCTACACAAACTTCAATAAAATCTTTCTCACCGATGGACCGGTGAGCACAGAAGTTCCAGAATCAGCAATGGCAGAACAACCTTGAGCACAATATCCTGAATTACATAGAAATTTAGATGTCAAAATATATTTAAAGGACTCATTCATAATGAAGCTGAATCATCTCAAAAGCTTACTAACCGGTTGGTTTGCCAGCAATTTGAAGATCACCCATGTCGAATTGCCAGTAACCTTTATGTGTCACAGGAACATAAGTATGCTCTCCTTAAAATGCTTTGGATCAAATCCACCAAGAACAATTTCACCACCTTCTGGATCTTTCGGGTTACGGTTAAGCCAGAACGAAAAAATCGGTTCCTTACCAGACCTTTCTATACCATGTTGTACCTATAAATCACTTAAATTGCTCATTCATATTCCCATGGTACAACTAAGTCGTTAATGAGATGAAAGAAAGTGGTTTTTTCATACCAAACCGGAGTTGAATGTCCTACAGAAATCTCTTTGTAACCCAAACCGAGAATACCATCAAACTTGGCAACCAAGAATGTAATACCAGGCTCACTAGTAGCCTCTATTAATTCCTGATGCAAACAAAAAGTAAATCTCTCAAGAATCTGAGATATGAAAGCAGGTGAATCGGATTTACCTGCTCCTTGATCAAAAGTTCACAAACTTTAACATCATCATTGCTAAAGTAACCAGAGATAACACCTGTTCCATAGCGGATTGACGCGGGTTTTCCTGGAAATGTCAATGATTTTAAGCGTCAAAAACTATCTAGAAACCTATGAGAAGACCGAGCGTTAAACGTATCCCTTTCTTGAAGAGTTATCAAGAAACATCATCAAAATACCAAAGCTCCATAACAAGATTGGATTGAGAGAACAAACCGTTCTTTTTGTATGTCAATGACTCGCTAGCCTTGTACTTGGTGTGAAAGTAACAGGCAACCTGAAAAAACACAAAAAGGTCATATTTTGTTTTGTTTTTTGGGATTAGTATGCATTCCTACGTTACCACAAAATGCGTACCGATTAGTAACATTTAGTAGATGGTATCCAGAGATTAGAGCTTCCGGTATCAAAGATCACAGTGAACTTCTAAGGTGGAGTACCAATGGCAATGTCACCATAATATTGAGCATCCAAATACTTTTTAAGCGGAACAATATCCGCATTTGCATCGTTTAGGCGAAAATATTCTTTGGTAACTAAAGACCCTCGGTTTTTTCAAAAACAGCTGAGAAGCTAGCCTGTTGGCGCGGTCTCGTTTCCTCGTCTTCAATCCAATTCTAACCGTTCCATCATGGTTTTGCTTCATCGCGGTCTAGTTTTGAAGACTAAGACAAGCTAGAGTTTAATACTGTTGATATGTGTCCCGCAGAGCCAATAAAAATGTTAAAAAATGAATAAGTATGAGAATATTTGGTAGTTTGGTACAGAAAACTCAGAAATGTGCCCCACACCAGAATCAAACAACTCAGATTCTATCACCGAATATTACTTCCAATTAAATCATCAAATAGTACTTAAAGTGAAGAATCTAAGGAAAACCCAGAAGAATATTCCAAAGTTTAAGTTAGAACAGAGGAAAAAATCGAAATTCGAAAACATTAGCATTCTGACTAACAAAAGACAACAACAAACAGAAACTGGAACTCTAATTTTCACAAACAGAAACTGAATGATTCCATACTTCCTGAAAAACTTTTTGAGGAAAGAAAAAATCTTGAAAACAGAGAAGAAGTAAAAGAACACTCACAGAGAAAATGTGGGTAGATATTCTTAAAGCTTTAATAAATTGACAAGACGAAGAAGAATGATGTAGGGGTTTATATTTATAAGTAAATGACTTCAAAGAGAAACTGTGAAGAAAAAAAAATAGAGTAACATAATAAAGTTCATTTCTTACTGTCAATGTCGATATTCGATTAATTGATTGATAATTAACTAGTTGTTGCTTGCAAATGGAAATTTTGAAGTATGTGAGGGATTAAAGTTCATATGTGAGTTAGATTCAGAAGCAAGCGTCACGTTTATGAAACCTTGCTTGCTATGCGTGGGCCCGAACAGATCAGCAAAAAATTTCTTTATAAGGAAGAAATGCAATTTTTTACTTTAATCGGTCGATCCTTGAATTATAATTTATTTTCATGTTGACCCCAATTGTTCTCTTGAATTAAAAATGTCATAAATCTTGGATAATTTAAATAATAAGTATGTAGAGTGTTTTTACAATTTCTTTTAAGTACATAGTTATGATAACTTGTAGGGTTATATCTTTGTTAAGTCTGTTTCCATATCAAGGTCATTCTATTTTAAGTGTGCAAGGAAGAACCTTATATATTTGTATTAATATCTTTTACTCAACTAAACTTTTATTCATTAGTTAAATTTTATTTTTATTTATGTATTAATTATTCATTAATCCATATCAGCGTTAAAAAGAATTTCGTTTTTTTAATTTAACTTTTTCACTAATTTTTCTGATTTAAAAACATATTTTCTGATTTAAAAAACATATTTTCTGATTTCTATATATGAGTGATTTATGCTTTGCAAATATAATCACAGATTTATGTTTGTCTCGCATTTGGTACGCGTACACGTTGATGAACATATGCGTGGGTCCAGCTTAGCAATACTCTTTTGTACAGTCATGTCTTTAAATCAGCCACTTCACCCTAATAATACTACCTTATAGAATAGCAGAAAAAGAATTTAGTGAAAAAAACTTCTCAACGTGAATAGATTTTTTTAGTAAAAATTTCTTTAATTATTATTCGTTAACAGATTTGATCTTTTTTAAAACGTTTTAATCTATAATGATGGAAAATTGTTTTAAATGATATAAAACGTTGAAATATTTGCATTTATCATATAAACAATAAAAAATTTCATAGATACAACATAAGATTTTCATAAAATAATCAAACAACAATCTTTACATATTAACAGCTTCTAAACCCCAACCTAAACTAGTCAAAATTCACAATTAAATCACTAAACCAAAATCTTAAATTTCCAATTTAAAATTTTTACATGCATTTTATGTAGTTTTTTATTAAAAATCTTGTTGTTTGTATAAATACAAACCCTCGACACTTTATGTTATTCAAATCAACATTCTATTACCGTAGACGGAAATTGTTTAGGGAAAGTCAAATATATTAACAAATTATATTTAGGGAATTTTTTATTAAAAAATAGTTGAGGGTTTAAAAATGAATGAAGTCAAAGTTGAAGTTTTTTTCATTAAATTCCCTAATATAAATGTTTCAAAACAATACTTCTATGTTATACATATACACTTATCCTGGAGTTTTTCTTTGGTGGTAACCTCTGGAGTTTCTAACGTTAAAAGTTAAGCGGTTTTTTTTTTGTTACTTTTTGGCACAACGTCTGGAGTGTCTGGTTGGTGTTTTCTGTAAACGGAAAATATAAGGTTGATTTGGTTTGTACTTTGTAGCACAAGCAAACGCCTTCACGTTGATTACGCTGCGTGGGACCTATAAACACATACGTTTCGTTAAAGTTTCAAGTTATCATATTTGCCACTTAACCCACCCCTTCAAGTTTCTACTTTAACTCTAACCCCCTCTATTAGTGTCTAACTACTATTTCCAAGATTAGGCATTGAAAATAAACTTTAGTAAAATATAATAAAACCCTTAATCTAGTGAAAGCACATAAAATATGTGACTACTTGACTTAATTAAAATAAAACATAGTATTTTACTTTGAGACAACTACTAGTTACAGAGTTTGGAGTTTTCATAGTGTTTTGAGACTTGTAAAACTTTTATAATGTGTTATAGTTTGGATAATAGGAAAAAAATCATAATGTTAGAATTCGAATACACAAAAGAAAGTTAACATATTTGTTAACCTGTTAATCAAAATGATAATAATACACATGCTTTTATTTTTTACGTGAGAAATAATTACGTTATTTAATTAGATATTTGAATTTCTCAACTATCTATTTGAACCCGGGCTCATTCTACACTTTCATAAAACCCAGCCCAATCTTCACTCTATAGTCAGCTTTTTAAAATCATACGACAGTTGAGTTTTTTTCAATACTACTTGAGTGGTCAAACGGAATTATAAGAATTCAGAAATAATTCGAACCCGAGAGTGGATCAGATTGACGCTATACCCCAAAGGCTTTAAACATCAGACCACGACACTTTGATTACGACACAGTCGACACTTGACTTTGAAAGAAAGTAATTATGGAAAAGTAAGCAATTTTATATATATCCCTGAACACAATTGTCGATCATACAGATGGAACGAAGCAAAAAAAATTGTTCTCAAAACTCTTGTTGTTCGGGAAAGAAAGAAAAAAAAAAGGAGAGAGGCAAAAGGCCGCAACTACAATCCAAAATATAAAAGAAAAAGAAAACGAAAGAAAAGACCCTAACTAAAATAAATATAAAAATATGTTATTGCCTATTGTCAACGTTGCTCGTTGTAACATTACTGTTATTATTATTCCCATTCTGCTGATTATTCGAACCGTTGATAATAGACGTTATGGCTGCAGCTAGAGCTGCTGCAAAGTTGGGATTCGAGGCGATAGCGGCAGTAGCGGCGCTGACGCTCTCGCCAGCGTTCAAATGCTGAGACGGCATCTGTAAACCCGAGAACTTGGACTGTTGTTGGTTATAATACAAAGCCTGACCCATCATTTGAGGTAAAACCGATTGGTTCAACTCTGCGAAGCCAGAACGTTGAGAGAATTGCATTAACGGGTTATTAGTTGGATTGGTACCGTTGGATGAGTCTGTGAGGTCTAATGTGATGGTTGGGAATGGTGCAGAGGCTGAGATAGTGGCCATGGTTGAGGAACAAGGCAAAATGGTTCGAGCCAAGAGATTTGTTGGGTTCATTAAACCGTCTTGGCTCGATATTGTGGAGCCTGAGAGGAGCATGCTTGCGGCTGCGGTTGTGGTCGAAGCCATGCTCATAGCTGCTGGAGGTAATGGATGGTTATGGTTTCCTTCGTAGGTTGTTATGAGAATGGTTCTGTCTTCCGCGCAACGTTGCACCTGTTAGGTCATCATAAAATTAGTTAGAAATACATTAATCAACATATTTGTACTGCCGGCTCCGGACCGAAAAGACCTGACGTATTTAACCCTTATCTTGTAAAACATATTATATTTTTAAATGTTTATAAATACATGTGATTAAAAATGAGATAATTGGAAAGTCGTCCTGACTTTTCGGATTTAGGTTTAACTTTTAGAGAGATTTTAATCAACCAAGACATCTCTAACGGTTTATACTTTATAGTTTCTTGATTTATGTTATTTTATTCCTTTTGTAAAAGGGATTGAGAACTGTGTTCACACTAATCTAAACCACAATGGTTAAATAACGTACTTGCTTGCGAACGGGGCATCCAACGGCCATTGTGCAACGGTAATAAGCTCGAGGGCATGGGTTTCCTTTTGCCATTTTCTGTCCATATTTTCTCCATTGACATCCATCGCTTAACTGTAAAACAATGTCATTGAGGTTAATTAACCGCTAAAACATTTGAATGGATCAATCCATATATACAGATTAGAGAAGATGTATTAATTAGTGTTACCATGGGAGCTTCGGATCGAGCACGAACCGAGACACGGGCTTTACGCATGGTGGCTTCGGCGGCCGATTGTTCGATGACATTTCCATTTCTACTGCCATTGCCATTGCCACTATAATTGCTGGAGGACGCGTGGTGTTTAGGAACTTTGTTAGGGTTTCTCCCGCCGTTGGATTCGGTTTCTGGGCTATCTTCTCTTACAAGCGATCTCTTTCCGTTTTGACGTGAGTTAGATTTCTCTAGAAGCGATGGAGGAGATCCTGACGATGCTTCATCCGACGGCGGTGCCAAATCAATGAACTGTCTCGGAACCATTTCAGGCACTTCATGTCGGTTATTGGCGTTGTCTTTGTTCTCGGTCGTAGCCTGATGAAAAGAAGAGTTTAAAATCTTAACTGATTAAACTTGGGAGGAGTTTGATCGATATTTGTTATCAATGATAATACCAGGTGATGATGATCTTCTTGTTGCCTCATGACAGCAACAAGTTGCATCTGCAAGGAATTGAAGTTGTTGGTTGTTTGACTTAGCATTTCCTGTAGTCTTTGATTATCTTCACTCGCCTTCTTTAGCTCTTCTCGAAGTTGTGCATTCTTCATTTAATTCACACACAATCATAATATAATTTAGACTAATTTTAAATGTCTAGCTATCTTATGAACCAATCTGAACAAAGAAAAAATAGATGGTCAAAAAGTCTATGAAAACGATTTTTAAACTAAATTTCAAGAAATGAAAAGTAATTTGACGAAGTAAAACATGTCTATTTCATGGATTAAACAAGAGAAAATTGAAAACGGGCAGTAAAATAAAATTGTCAAGATTTAGTACAAAAATGTACCATATTCATGGATTTTGACAATCTTTTTTGTTTTTGGTTCGTAAGATAAACATTTCGGTGTTTAAATTACGTTCCGATAACCAATTAAAAGGAAATAAAATTAGATGATTAAATGAGTCACTTATGGTTTTTTTTAAATGAGCTGTACGAATTTAACAAGTGTACCTCACACTTTGTACGTTTCTCTTCCATATCCACAGATAATCCATCATCCACCATTGACTCGTCGCTTCCCGTATTCGCAGTGAGAAGATTAAGTCCAATCTATTTACAATAATAATCATAGAAATTTTAATGAACAAATTTTCCATCATGACGAAATTATTTTTAAAATTTAATTACTAAAAATCTGCAGTAATTAAACGATATTGACAAAAAAAATGATAGGACGGTAAGAAAAATAAATATAAGATTAAAATGAAGTAATAACCGCTACTTACATTAATATGATCCGTAGAACGATCGTCACGATCATCAACCCTATGAGTCTCATCGGTGATAGTGTTCTGATCATCACGTGAAACTCTATCTCTCTTCTCCGCCGATCTGAAAAAGTCAACCTCATCCACCACCGCCCGATGATTCTGCTCATCCGACGGCTGTGGATGCATCGGTTTACCACCTCCAAGACTCACCGGAAAACGAAACATCTCTCTCTATAGATATCTTGGGATCTTGATATATAACTTAGATTACTTAACAAGAAAAACCTTAGATTGTGTTTTCGTTAAAAAGTATGAGTACCGATGAAGATTTGCTTCTTGTTAGATTTGTAATCTGAATTTCCGAAACCCTTAGTAAAAAAAGAGGATATGTTACTTGCCGGATAAGAGAAGGTACGTATCTATAATCTCTCTATCTAGTGTGTGTGTTTGTGAGTAAGTGATTGTTCGTACCATATCTAACCCTCCATATATAGAGAGAAAGAAAACAATATCTTAGAAGAAAGAGAAAGAGAGATACTTTGTCGAGTATGTGGTTAGAGACGAGGATAGAGAGACCTTCTTACCGAACCAAATGCGTCGGCTATAAAAAGGGTTTTGACGTGGACTCGGATATTGTCAATTTTTTCTACTAATATAAATTTAACGTTTTCTTTTTTTTAATAATGATATTGCTATAAGAAGACGTTTTTTAATAATGATATTGTTATAAAAAGACAATATTGTTGTGTGTCTATATTTGTTTTATGCGTATTCTACTCTAACTTAATAATAATAGAGGTTTTAATTTGGATTCTCGTGGAAAGAGATATTTGTGGAGATTTGTTTTGGTTCATTTTGCGTCAGTGGCGACGTCATTTGTTTACATTGACTAATTAAAACTATTAACAAATTATAATATCATGCGATCCAACCATTTTCGTTTATATTATAGACGTATTGTTGCATTTTCTGAATATAACAATTCGGGAAACCTTAAAACTTCACCTTTGCTCACCAGAGTAGCTATGGTTTGTTGTTTATTAGATTTTTACTGTATTGTTGACATTCCTTGTCCTTCTTGTTTCTTTGTTCTTCTTAAAAATTGTGTTGATTCTTCCATTTATGTAGTACGAAATTAATTGACGTATAACTTACAATAATCTTAAATTAAATTACATCAGATCGTTGATTTTTCCCCTTAATTTATTGAGTATTTCTTATCTTAATAACTAAAATGATTTAAACAAAAAACGTAATAATTAACTAGTTATAAACAGCCAAAAAGAGAGAAAAGGGTATGTCATTACACTTGCCATTTGCCGAATGAGAAAATAGCTGAATAAAAATCGAGATATTGTATAATTTTCAGTTTGGTAATTCATCCTAGTATTATGTTTATTTTTAAAGGATTTGTATAATGTGGATTATGAAAAAAACATTTTTTATTTTATTTTGACCAAACTACTCTACTGAAAAATCTCGCCTAAGAATATTTTTTCTAAAAAAGCACTTTAATCTACAAAATTTGTTGAAAGACTTTGTCCTGATTAGTAAAACTATGAATCCTTTGGTTGATCAAGTCAATATATGAGCTTTAAAGAAGAAAAATAACTATTCCCTAAAAATAGTTTTTTCAATTAATTCTTATTACATATTATATATATATATATATATATATATATAGATTTCGCTATTTTTTTGGACTAGATTAGTAAATTTCTTTAAATTTATTTTCTTTTCCCCTTTTTCTATAAGAAAGACTTTTTGACTTGTTCATAGAATTAATAGATCAGAAAATAGAAATGAATCTCACCGGTGGCAATTCAATCGGCGCTTACCACGTGATTGAAATAATTAGAGCTTTATTTTTTTCAATGTAATTCCTGTTAAATAAGTTACTGAAATTCAAACATGCACGAATATTTGTTGAATTTTGTTAGGACTCGACACTGTATATATCACCTACAAATGTTTGTGTGATGTATCAACAAACTTACATAATCGCTATGGTAATTTACTAGTAGAAGGATTCACCATATAAATTAAGAATTTCATATACATTACTCACATTTTTATTCGGAAATTTTAGTCTTGGTTGGCCTATGTAGATAGTTCAAAGAACAAAATATCTGATATTTTTAGTCATAGTTAGTGTAAAGAATATCTTCATCGGGATGTGAAAAAAATCTTAAATAACATATAAAAAAAATGGACCAGTCCATTGAATGTCAATTGATTTTAAATTGAAAGTTTATAGATGTTAATATAGTATCAGAGTCTGAACATATATTGCTACACCAAAGTAAAATCGATCCGGTTCATTAAAAGAGATTCGATCGATATTAAATGAATCTGAAATTAATCCTATATTGGGATATTGTCAAAATTAATGGTTAGAAAGACCATGATTTCAAAAAGACATATGAAAAATATTTCACATCGGATATAAAAAGAAATCTTGAATAACTTATAAAAAATATGAGTCAATTTATTCATTGCCAATTAATTTTGAATTAAAAATTCATATCTTAATAGTTTGGAGTATACAGATTCACAAACATTTCTAAAATCATTTTAAATCTAATTACTATGCCATTTAATATTTCACGACTTTTATCAATAATAGGTTTTATAGAGTTTTTTCAGTAGTTAATAGCTTCAACACACAAATTAAATATCCTTTAAACGAAAATAGACAATGGTTGAGCTAAGTCAACGAGATTAATGGGATATCCCCGCACTCCTGATCGGCGACCGGCAGTGGGTCCCATTAGGTTTACTAAAAATAAAAAAGTGATGCTTACCGGCCGGTAAACCTGTTGACTATCACACCGTCGGACCCGCTTATCGTTTGACTTCTCAACCTCAACCTCAAGACGAAGAATTGTCTCTTTACAATTCTTGAAAAAAAGAAAGAAAAAAAATGTCATTTCCCCCGCACGAAAAAAAATCATTAGTTTTCATGTTTGACTCCGCATTTTATAAACCGAAACTCTAGGACTGATTCCAAACTAGTTTTCGAGTCAGATGGGATAACTGAATAGGTTTTTCCTGCCACTACTTTTTTTAATTCCTTGTGTAACTATAAAATTATACAACAGTTTCTAACTAATTAAAAACGGCTTTCGGATCCGCTAATACAAGTGACTTTTTTGGTTTTGTAAAATTCTGAAACACCGAAGTTCAGTTTTACCTTCTCATAAAATTGATTCTAAATTCCGTTAACAAAAAAAAAACTAAGAACGGTAATTATTTAATGAACTTTTACAGTCAAAACAATACTTATACCTTACATCTACAGCATAGACTATATCCAGGATTATGCATAATTATATGTTTCTCCAACATTTAAACGACTCTCAAAGTTACTAAATAATGTATGAGTTTATAAATTTAGTTGCTTTTAACAACTGAGGTATAACATATGGATTTAAAAAATATATTGCAGTTAACGTATAATATGTATGTGTGTATACATGTATAAAATGTCTAAATTTCTTGGAAGATATATATATTGCAGTTAAGCATTATGAATTGTCAAAGAATACAGCTGGTAACCTTTTGATTTAAATAGCGTTTGCAGATAAATAAATATTTAAAAAGATCATTATTCTTTTAACATCAATATCATTCCTTAAGAAATGATCAGAAGTTGGTAGAAAGATGATATCATTTAACCGACAGGGAGGTTTCCATGTTATTATATATCCTGTATGTTCCTTTACGGCTAGTTACTAATAATTTGTTATAGTTTTTTTCGGTCCATAATACCGAAACTAAATCAAGATTCTAATAATACAACGCTAATATAAAACAATAGATTATAAATGTCAAATATAAGTGTATACATTTAGTAATAACTACAATTTAACCAAAATTAAATCTCACTGTTGAAACTAACTGTGTTTTGGTTTAAAATAATGTTATGGTAGATTATTCTGATCTAGCATTATTAATGATAATATAAAACTCCGACCTCTTGGTTTTGTAGGTTAAATGCAAATTAACTATCTGATACAAACTTGTTAGTATTTTTTAATGGGATTAATCTAACTCCAGCATAACTTGCCAATTGTCATATGTGGATTAGACCGATCACGTCGTAATTATATATAAGTACCAACATCTGTAGTCCACGTACAATTTCTAATAACATTTTCGTAAATTTGGGTACCTTGTAATGGCAATTCCACGTACAATTGATAGCTCGTGTTGCTCAAATAAATTACCTATGTACACTATTTTCTTAGTATTTTAAGATAATTTGAACACTATTTAAAAATAATAATAATAATTTGACCCTAACTTAAACCCTAGAGTTTAATAAGCCAATGGAACTTTAATCCGGATTATCTATCAGCTCAATAAATATAGTAGTGTTTGATAATATATTTTGCTTTACTGTCTGAATACTAGTTTACTAAATTTAGTTTCTTTTCTTTCCGACAGATTCAGTTTCTTATCAATATTCGAAGACTGGTTATAATAAAAGTTGTGTGCATTAGTTGAACATTGAATATAAACTTAATGATTCCAAAGTAAAAATATTAAATAGAACTATATTATTATCTTACACATTTGGAGATTTGCTTCTTTTTTTATTCTTTATGCGGCAAACTGAACGCCGGAGAAAGCATGTCAACTATCATGATTCATGACTCATGAAAATGATTACGGGATAAACTATTGACTCTCTAAAATCGATAAATATAAATTATTACAAAATATAGGAATCCTACTAATTTAAACGGGAAGGACATTTAAAAAAACTAAATTAATTTTTTAATATTACATCATATGCTATTGACAGAAAAAATCATGAAAGATAACAATTAATGTCTAAACAATTGAATATCCTATTCCTATTACCAAACAAATCTACAATATATATATATATATATATATATATATATATTTAACAAGAATTTCACAATATCTATTTTTAACTTCATTCAAATTTTCTTAAATAAATTAATTAGTTAAAAACGAAAATATTATTTAAAAAGACGTAAATATATTATTAATATTAATAAAATTTCATTTATAAAACAAAAATTTGAGATTTAAATACTATATATATTTTAACTTGAGATTTAAAAAGAATAGGTTATACTGATTTTCAGTTGATTATTTTTTTTTGAAAAATTATAAGTATTCTAATTTTTTAAAAATAAAATTAAAATATCTCAATTTGATGGAAAAATAAAATCTTCTAATATTTTAAAATTAAAATTTTTATAAATAATTTAACTTGATCTCAAAAAAATTATAGACCTTGCAGGTCATAGGGTGGGACATGTTATTTACAGTTGACACCTGGTCACAGCTGAAAAAAAAAAAAAGGGGAAAAACTGATCAGGTAAAAAAGGCTATAAAGAACATAAGTTTGAAGTGAAATCTATTTAAGATTGGCAACTTGATTAGATGAAAATGTTAAAAATGAAGAAAATAGCTTCTGACCCAAAAAAAAAAAAACAGAAGAAACAATGCAATTAATCTGTTTACGTTCTCATAAAAAAAAACACATTTAATTAACATTACCCAATTGCTTTTCATATGCCCAAATTCTCATGTTAACAACATTTAACATACAACAATTATGTTTTGTCGGCAATATTAAAGTCGACCGACAATCTCGAAACTATAAAAGTTATGTGTTGATTTCTGAAATGCTCGTGTAACTTTAAACATTTAAAAGGGAAAGCAATTAATTGACTACGTGCCCACTTGGTCTGAGGCTTTGAGCATAGCGCAATTGCTTTCTGCCATTGTTTCTCTTTGAATTTGAAGGCTTGGTTTACAAAATCAACAAAGCCATTACACTGAAAATTATCCTTTCATAAAAAGAGAAAACTATCCTTTTCATAAAATAGGATGCCTGCAAACATTCAGGTCATCAAAACACCATGCATATTTTAAAGCAATTGGAGCAGACATCAGCAAATGATTGAGGGAGGATCTATAAAGAACCATCAAAAATCATATGGAACAATCTTAACCATATACATACCCACCCACTCATTAATTTTTACATTTAAGCAAACATGTTTTGACATCTATTAGCTTCCATTGCTAGGTTCGAATATATATGCAAGGAAGCATGATTTGATTATGTGTTAGAAGCTGAGTAGCATGGAAATAAAAATTATTATAAAAAAAACCGGATACATGTTAGAAATATAAATGTATATATATATATATATAATTAAAAATATATAGTGAAACATCAAATTCATATTAAAAAATAAAATAACACAAATCCAACACATAAATATTAAATAGTCAAACTAGAAATGAAAAAATCATAATTATCAAAGTAAAATATTAAATCATCATCTTCGTTCTCATTCTTAAGATATTTAAATTTTATTATTTTAATAAATTATAAAATATTTTATATTTTTCAAATTTAATTAGGAGTTTTTAAGTTTGAGTTTGATTCCCGCCGGAGCTCTTCACGGAACATTCCCTTGCCGTATCCAAGTACCGCTAAATGGACTGCTGTAACCGAAGCCCGAAGACAAAAAAAAACCTTTGGTGAAAGCAATTTGGGCCACACCGGAAGCCTAAACTGGCTAAGGCACGCCACCACCAAGCCCTAGCGAACCAAGCATCCGTCCAAACTACGCACACAAAACAGGGCCACCGATGACTCACTACCACAAAGCCACCGGTGAAGACGACAACGCCACCACCGTAGTCACCACTCCGACAAGCGCACCACCAAAGGAGACTTTGGGAGAAGTGGAAAGCACCAGAAACAAAACCCGACAATGGTTCTCTACCACCGAAACCAAGCCGACCTTGCCTCTAACCAACCACACGTGCAGATCCGGCTACCAGAGACTCACGAGCTAAGCCGCCGGTGAAGAAGGCGACCACCGAACCCACCACGCCGAAGAGCACGTCACCAAAGTGGAAGAGGAATCACGAAGCAGATCTGGGCCTAGGACGAGAGGCTGAGACGAACGGAGCCGCCGGTGTCGTCCTCACACACCGGGAGAACCGCCGCCACCGTCGCCCGAGGAGAGAAGGACCAGATATCCACCGCCAACAGCTCAATCTCGCCGGAGGAACCACAGTCGCGCGTCCACGGCGAAGAAACTCCCGAGACGCCGGCGGAAGCACCACTCCGGAACAGCAGAAAGAGAGAAGGGACAGAAGGGGTGGGCCGGAGCCGGTGCAGCCGGAACCACCGCGCTCCGGCCAAAGATTCAGCTCGATGTTGGTTTTCGCGAAAGAGAGTTGAGAGAAAAAAGGGTTATTGGTTTTTCCGCCATGTATATTTATGAACTCATTAAATGAATTTACAGATTTACGAGAAGATGGGAATTTCAACAGGCCATCTTAAGCCTCTATAAATTAACCTCGATGCTAAATTCAGTTTAAGATCAATCTAAAATACATATATCGTAGTCTCAACAACAATAGATGTTTTGGATCAAATTGTTACCAGTGTGAAAGCACTACTTGCGATTTTTTTGCTTTAGAATCGCAACGAGGTAGGATCATACTACCTCTACGTACTATTAAACAAGATCGATATCTTGTTTCTTAATGCAACTTTTCTAACCAAGCAGTGGTAGCCTGGTGGTAGAAATCGACTCGGGGAAGGTGTAAACTCATCGGTTTTGAGATTGATTCCCACCGGGAACTAAATTCCTACTGTTTGACCAGACGAAAATGAAACTTATGTCTTATATCTTACTAGAAAATCCGAGGCCGAAGATGGCCGACGGTGATACATCTCGATGTTGGCGAGCAACCGCTCCGTCGGCATCGGAAACCGGAGTCTCTAAACCTATGGCAGAGCAAAAAGACAAGCCTTTTCAAGAACAACGGCATATGTAGATTCAGCATTGTCGAAAAGGAACAATAAGGATCCCGAGCTCAACCACCGACCTTGTGAGACTCCGATGGAGATCCAGCGACGCTTGAGATTCCGATGGAGATCCAGCGACATTTGAGATTCCGATGGAGATGTCGCCTCAACTCACGGGATAGATCGAGATTCTGATGGAGATTTGGTGCCGCCTGAGCAAATAACATATGTTTCAAGAACAACGGCGCCTGTAGCTCTGCCGAGATGGAGAGCAGTAAGGTTGGAGACGGCATGGTTGACTTCATAGACGAAACATAAGGCTTGGTTGCACATGACCCATCGCCAGAGAGTCTAGTTTTCGATGGAACTTGAGAAAGTATCTTCCTGAGAAGGGAGAAGGTTCTTCGAGCATCTAGGTTAGGTCTCGAGACTGAGTTACCGATTGAGATTTCGATTGAGCTTTCGCCATATCTTTGAGCTACCAAAGATGAGTATTCAGTGAGATATCTCCACATGGGAGGAGTGGCTCTGAAAGAAGACCTCCGGATCTAGTTGAAAAAGACCAGTAACAAGGACAGAACCACGATAGAGAAACTCCAGAGAGATGCTGCTTCGTAAGGCGGTGGAGATCTTGAAATATTTTTGAGATTTTACCAAGAAGAATTCCAATCAGGAGGACAGTCGTCGGTATTTTGGGCCGGATGAAGCTTTGCTAATCGTCGATGGATCAAAATCAGAAAAGAAGAAAACACTTGACCGGGGCCGAAGAAGAGGAAGCAATGCCGGTGAGCTAGAACTTTGACAGTATCGGAAGGCGGTAGGTGGATACGAATCTTGATAACCGGGACAGAGAGAGTCTCGATGGAAGACGGTTTGGTATAATGGTACTTTCTACACAATGTTTGGGTATTATTTATTTTCTTATTTCCTTGTAATCTTTCTTTACTCTCTTAGACCATCTCCATTAGTAGAACCTCTTATGAGTTTCTTAACAATATATTTAATATATTTTTATTATTAACTTAAGTTTAGAACCCTCTTAATGTTTATTAAATTTTTTCACCTCCATTGGTTAGAACTCCATAGGGGTTCTTAAAATTTAAAAATTGATATTTCTAAAATTATTTTATTTTAACTATAATTTATTTGGTTAAAAATTTTAAACATACTATATTTTATAAAGTAAAAAATATAATGCATTTCATAAAAAGTTAATATGGCAAATATCATTATTGGAAGAGAAAACATGTGTGGTTGTGAATATTTGATAACTAAAAATTTTTTTTTTACTTCTGATAAAAAACTAAAATTTATGTCGGCAAACAAAGAAAAAAAACAATAACTAACTTTTAATTTTAGAAACAAAACGGAGGAATACACGAACTTTTTACAAACCTCTATGCTTTTCTAAAATCGCACATAAATTATCACACTAACAAAGAGGCAAGAGCAGATAAATTATCATCAATCTCGTGGATAAATATAGTCGGTTTGATCTTAAACTGGTTTTACAAGCATGAAGAGTCTGCACAGACGAGACTCTTTTTTTTACATTTTCTAGTTTGTTGGACAAAAGAGTCTGATTACACGGCGGAGAAGATGATCAGTGCATGGAGGAAGAAGACGACGCGTAGCTGAGGTCAAGATTCTGGATCTGTTGCATAAGTTGTGAACATCGTTCCTTGAAGTAATCCAGACGAGTGGTTATCTCCATCAATGTTGCAGATGCTGCAGGAGGATGATGATTATGATGATGTCTTGCATAGTCCATCACTTACATGACCGTATAATTGAACTAATACAAAATTCATACCATAGTTTTTTCACTCTCATCACCAACTCCATACCTTAAGGTCTTTGTCAGAGGAACCCCCTCAGCACTGGCATTTTCACTCTCATCACCAACAACACCATCCGTCTCCTGCTCCATGATTTTACAAGGAAAACAGAATCAGAAGAAAGCAATCGACTTAAAACAGACATTTTATATCAATTCCTGATGAGCTGAGACATTACAGAATCTCAAACACACAATACCTAAACAATCACATTTACAACAAAGGCTTTAGAACGATCTCTGTAGCCCCCAAACAAGAATTACATAATTAATTTGACAATGTTCCCAAAATACTAGAATTACAGAATTAAGTTGCTCTTATTCAACTGAAAGCTTCATCAAAAGGTAATGTAATCAACAAAGCTTAAAACTTTATGCAAAATCTAAATTACCATATCCCACGTTCTCAAATTTTAACAAAAACTCATCACAAGATTATAAATAAGTAGATGAGTACTCCCAATTTCGAAACCCTAAAACCTAATCTCCTAACTAATATAAACAGGAATAAACCCCAAAAGTAAACAGGAATAAACTTCGGGTTCGTTCGATTCCACCTCAGTCTCCGTCGTCCCTGCTTCTCCTGAAGCAAACGGTACGAGGTTTAGTAACCTAAGAGGATAGCCGCTAGAGATAGACCGGAGAGAAGCTCGGCGAGAGAGTGAGAAGCTGGTGTTTCTCCCTCCGGCGAAGGAGACGCAAAGGGGCTTAAAGGGTACAGAGGGAGTGTCCAGTGTGAAGAAGCGTTCGGGCTAGAGAGACCGAGCAACGAGAGAAACGACGGAGAAAATGAAGAGTTTTTCTCTGTCTTGAGCTTTTTTTTTATCTGAACCACTCACGTGCTGCCACGTATGCGGTTCTTAGCAGCTCTTAAATTTCCTATTTAAGAACCGATTCTAAACAAATTATCTCTTTTTTATTTTCTTTTTGGGCTTTTCTATTAAGAAACTCACTTAAGAAACCTATTAAGAAACTCTAACGAGGATGCTCTTATATTTCATTCTGATACTGATATCAAATCAGATGGTTTAGTTTCGTTTCACACACTTACAGCAACGTTCTTGTGCCCTAAATGTAGAAGATGGAAAGACCGATCAAATATGTATATTTCCATAACAAAGCTCTGCAAAACTTTTAACCTCCGAAACAATTATTTTATTTTAATTTTACTTGCTAAATATTGAATTTTGTCTTAGTTCTACTTTTATCAGTTCAACGATAACCAATTTTCTCTTAGTCAACAACTATAAACAATTATAAGGGTAGAATTATCTTTTTGTCCAATAAAAATGTCCCAAACTAAAAAAATGAAAAAAAATAATTCCCGAAGCTAGAAAAATTCAGGCTTTTGTACAAAAAAATATATATAATATGATGAACTATTTTACGTCTAAAAAGAACATATCTTGCTTATATATGAACGAACGGCCACAATAAACATGATACTTTATATTCTAAAAAACCCCGAAATTTAATTATTAAACATTTAAAACTCAACAACATCTCAGCAACACACAAACCTATATAGCTTAGGCAATCTCCAAACTTTCTCTATGTACATATTTTCATACATTTTTCGAATACATATGCTTTATAAAGAAACCGTAAGCTAGATTTCTTTACCGTTAATAACGGCCAAAGATGGAGTAGACTCGCCGCTGATTCTGCTAGGAGCCGGAGTGTTCCTCCGTGATTAACGTTTCGTTGGCACTATGATGACTTCATCCTCCAATTTTCCGAGCATGTGACCATCTCATCACCACCGCCTTTGAAAACCGGATGAATATAAGCATCTTGCAGGTAACCTTTAAGGTTCAGATTTGGCTCTCTTGCTCTTTCCAATGTATCTTTCATCATAGCTTCCTGTAAAAGTTATAACATTTTGCCATCTCATCAAAACCGATGGCGAATCACAATAGTAAAAAGGTGTCAAATACGGTTTCACTGATCCAAAAACTGTACCCAAACCACATTGACATAACCGGATCGATCCAAGGTTCATTTTTCCCATTTCCAAACAAACCGAATCGGAATAACCGATCTACAAACCAAACCGGAGAGAAATGAACCCATTCGGTTTCAATCCAAACAATCCGTGACCAAAACTTAACCGAATGAGAAAAAACATAAGTAACTAAACCTCGATTTCTTTAAAAATCCATTCAAATCAAAATATATTTCTTTAAAAAACCGAATCCGAACCGAAATTGAAACCTTATGTAACCCAACCAAATGATCACATTTAGCTTCTATGTTTCTAACCCGGAAAATCCTAAAACCAAACCGAACCGAACCGGACTAGGCACTAGAAAATCTTACAGATGTGTAGAAGAAACTGATCTGTAAGGGGTAACGGATAAAGGCGGGCTCATAACGACCTTTACAGAAGCGGTGAAAACCAATGGTAATCAAAGGAAGAGAAATGAGAAACGGTGCAGCTAAAGCAGCATGTTTTGTACCCAACAAACCCATCAGAAGCAACTGAGATATGATCAATGTCGTTATAACTCGTCCATGAACATCTGGCCAAAACGCAGCAGCACTCCCATACTCTTGATTATACACATTTATGATTTAAAAACAAAAGAAAATAATGTTCACGTTTGCAGCTAAAAAATGGAGATCTTCCTTTAATATTATATATTAGAAATAGAGGATTCCAAATATGGAGTGAAAATGGAGATTTCCATCTCTACTTTGGAGTTATAAATGTAATAGGGTTGAAAGAGTATACTTCAAAATGTAGTTTAGAGATGAATATGGATGAGGTTGGAAATGGTTTTAGGGGTCATTGGTGTGTGTAATGGTAGTTTCTAGATGCCACTATCGCGGAAGATCTGTAGGATTAACGTCTAATTCATATAAATTTTAATTCAAGTTTAGTTTGTCATGAAGAGTTCACATATATATAGTTGAACATAGTGGTAAAAAAAAAGTAAAAGAAAAAAATGATAACAGCTAATTAAAAAAAGTTATGGTCATTTACGTAAATATAAAGTAATAACATTTAGTAAATTAATGATTATAGGAAGATAATTTGCAAGCTAATTCTATAACTTGATTGGTAGAATATGTAGACAACCCTTTCTAATCACCCTTTAAATACCAAAGTGATAACATTTAGTCATTTACTGCTAAAATTCGACAAAATATAACAATAAGAAATTATTTTAATTGGAAAAAAAAAACCAAAACTGAAATTGCTAAAAATTCAACTGATAGTTTTGATGCATTTTGATGTTATACTTATAAGTTATAACAGATATTTCTATATGCTTCCAAACAGAAGATATTTATTAATTTATCCATATCTTAGATATTTTTTGTGTGAACGTAATACATTATCTTATATACGACCAAATAGTAAAACAATATGCCTCTCCTGCAAATTATCTTCATCTAAGCTCTATGGAGTCATCTTCTTCACTCCTTCTTCATCACTCTTACCTCTCTTACCTTAATCCAAAATTTGGGAAAAGGCCGTCGCTTTCTTACCCATTTATACGAAATTCGCGAAAACGCAGACCAACTCGAATTTGTTCTAACAAGATGTACGTTCCCGGTATGTATATATATATGACTTATTCGCCAAATGTGGTTTAATTTGATTCAGAGACATATTTATAATAATTATTTCTCTAATTGACTTAGGCTTTGGAGAAGCTTCACCGGAGGCTAAGGCAGCGAAGCATCTCCACGACTTCTTTACTTACGTTGCAGTGAGGATAGTATCTGCTCAGCTTGAGGTCAATTTAATGATCATTTGTATTTAATTTAGGTGTTTTTTTTTGTTAAAGGTAATTTTGGTGTTTATATAGATTACAATGAGTATAATTTGTAATTTATATGAATTAATGACAGAGTTATAACCCTGAGGCGTATATGGACTTGAGAGAATTCTTAGACACAAATTCTGTAAGTGACGGCGATAAATTCTGCGCTTCTCTCATGCGTCGCTCTTCACGTCATATGAACTTAGGTACCAAAAGCCCCATATAATTAAATAAATTGGTTATAAACTTAAGTATTTTACATAACATTTTTTTATGCATGGGGCATGTAATATTTAGGTTATTTAAGGAGTTAGCTAGGTTGGGATTTCTTGTGAAACATGTTAGAATATAGGTTGGAGTTTTAACTTTAGGTTTACATTCTGTGAAATTTACCAGACTTTATAGGCTCTCGTAAAATTTTAGGGTATTTCAATTATGCATATAATAGGTATGTCTTCGTATAATATGATAATTAAACTAAAACCTTTATTTTTTGTTGGTATCATGACAAACGCAAGCCCTTCGAATTTTAGAGGTAAGCTAAGCTTTTATTTTCTCCGTTAATACATTTTCAAAAGCACTTCAATGTCATTTTATCTCTACGTTTGTATTTACGTAAAACCTTTTGTTAGGTACGGTCTGCTTATTGTAAAAACGATTTCGAATGGGATAATTTGCAGCGCCTTGCCTTCAAGGTTCTCTCTTCTCTACACACATACACACATACACACAACTATGAGTATAACTATGTAACAGAAGCATCGTGTTTTGTGAAAATGCAGAATGTGGATGGCTCCAACACAAAACTCATGCGGGAATACGTCTTGGAGACTAGCCATGTTGAAACCGATTCCGATACGTGAATACTCGTATCTCTTTGAATCACATTCACATACAGAGTCTCAAGAGTATACACAAATAAAACAGTTTGTACATACAGACATACATATCTATACCATTTTGTGCATGTGTTAATCTCAGGTTTTGATATCTTAATCCTAAACCCTTTCCTTTTGAGGATGACCAAATTCAAGAATCGAATCGATCAGGTCTTTACGATCATAACCACTTTGCTTTGTGGAGTTACTTAGAGACGGGAATGGATACCGGGAGAGGCACGGATTTTGCCTGACCCAAAATACGATTGAGCATAGTCTTCGATATTCTCGAACCTGTCATTAATGAAATAAGACTCCATTAGGACCCAAAAATATGAAAGCTTTGTAGCGGAATGACTTAAAATACAAAGTTTAATTTACCTATAGACATAGTTGACCATAATGCCTGCACTTTGATGAGTTTAAGCCTGTATGATTCATATTAACCATTACATTTCCAAGAATGAACATACCTAGCACATAACTGCATAAGGATAGGTTCTAAAACTGGCAATATACGAGGTGAAGTAGCCCAATCGCAGTTCTTTACGGATAGTAAATTCAATACAACTTCCATGCCGTTGCTACCGGAAGAAGAAACACTGTATACAAGATCATTGAGTTGATGTAATTGATAAGAACACACATGAAGAATGTGATTAATGAAATCTTACTCTGATAGAATCCTAAGGGCTTGTTCCTCTTCTGGTAGTAATGCTTTCTCACTAAAAGTCAATGAAGGCGAATTGCTCTGTGTACCACGCTCATCTTCAGCAAATCTTGACTGAGATGATAACTTCGAGAGGAGCCATTGCATAAATCCAGGAATGGGGCTAAGTGTTGCAAATGTCTACAACCAAAATAAAAAAAAATTGTTGAGTAAGCAGATAAAGCTTTTTTCCAGTAACAAATTTGTCATACAAAATAGCCAAAGTACTCACAGAAACATGTGGCATATCTTTCTTCACCAAAGTAATCACTCGTTTGATCAGAAATTTCCCAAGGTTTATCCCAGCTAAGCCAGGCTGCAAATACACAGAGGCAAAAAGCCTTGGATTATATCAACACCCCGTAAAATGAATAGGAAAACACGATTTAAGAGTCGACAAGAACAAATGGAAGATCCACAGATATGTATAGAGAGTATGTACAAACCTGAGTTGAAGAAATCGAGTAAAATAAAGCGCATGTTCTCTGGAATGGGAGGATTGTCCCACAAAACTTCCTGCCACAGTATAAGTAAATTTTTAGACACATAGCTAAGAATCGAAACTACATCGCATAGGATCGAGATGTCTTTGACCTGAATAATCTGAGCAACAGTTCCATAAGAGCAACTTCGATAAAAATAAGTGGCTCACCTGAAATAACAGCGAAAGATGATCAAAGAATGTGGTCAACTTACAATCAATGAAACATGAGTCCAGAGAAACTAACTTAACTAACTAACCAGGAATAGATGGATGAAAGTATCCAAAGCATCGACGGCCTATTCCCAATCTTCTCTTAAGATCCAAGAGGTTGCTGATTGGATGCACCACCTTATAAAAATGCGTTATTATATAAAACGTAAATCATCTGAAATAGTTGAGATTACTTATTGTAAAGGAAACTACTAATGCAATACCTCATAAGCGACAATTTTCTCAAGCAATGAAGCAGGATCATCCCATGTAATCTGATGAAGCTCTAAAGTGGCAGGACTAAGCCACATACTGAGTTTCTCCTTTAGATAGGAATCTAATATTCGCAAAGATGGCATGTTTTCTTTTCTATACATTAGAAACAACCATCAGTTTAGGATTCTTTACCAACTGATTCAAAACTAATTTTCAACTATTTGAATTTCCAGTAACATAACAAGAAGATGAGAAACATTATGTGAGTATCGCTAGAAGATCAGCGGGGATGATGGACAAAAATCTCAACCCTCCTGGATGTGTATTTAACATCTCAAAGAAAACTTCATATGTTGGCTTAAGAGCATGCCTCAGATTCCGCTCAATACGATAGAAAACAGAAGTTAAAGCCTCCTTATCATCACCTAAATGAGTGCTCGCTCATCAAATGGAGAATTTATCAAAGATTACCATAAAAAATGAAATCAAAATAAACACACTTACTGGCTGGATTTTCAAGTCCGAGATATTGCTTAACAAGTTCTCTGAATTGGCTCTCGATTAACATCATATTCTTTAGCTAATACAAGCAGTAATTTCTCACGGTCTTCAAGCGAAAGGCTAAAGTAACCCTAGAAGCATTTCAATGTAGTCAGATGAAAAGGTTAAACACATCAAAGAACAGAATCAAGAAGCAACATGAGTAATGTCCAACACACCGGTTTTACTCGCGGAGATAGCTGAGTGCATCGTTTCACAAACTACATCATATACCCTAAACAATACAAAGGTTACAAATTGTAAATCAAAAAAAGAGAAATCGTTTTCTAGTCTTCTTTAAAGACCAAATGCATCAATTAAAAAATACCTTCCCGTTGTACTAAAATCACTAGAATTTCCAATTCCTTGAGTAGAGTTCAGCAAAATGTGATCTCTAGAACGATTCTCTTGAGGATTAGAAGGGATCTCTTTCTGACAAGAAGTCAACAAAAACAGACAAATTGGCCTTATTATATTCACAATTTCTTTAAACATTCAAGTTAACCATATACATTAGACTCAAGCCCAATAAGCAAAAAACCTTCTTTTCTACATCGAAACTACACAAATTAGAAGATTTGATTCAAGCAATAGGTCATGGACCAAGTCAATTCCTTTGTTTACAATCAAAATTCAAAAGGAATAAGATTTACGTACCAATGGACACAGATTGTGTGAATTAGGACATAATTGTGTTAACTAGATCAAAAACTAAAGAAAAAGGAATAAACTTTCTTATAGGAAACTGAGAAAGAGGAAACTTGGTGGGATCGTTAGGCCTCATTGCCCGCATCAAAATCGCTAGACTTTTCTTGCTCATATCTGTTTCACCACCACCATCATCATCATGATCATCATAACCAAAGCAGAGAATTTTACAGAACACACGATGATGATTAAAAGATTAAAAACAAGAAAACAGGAATTGACAGGAACCTTAAAATCTGGCCGTTCAAATACCGAGAAAGACGAGATTCTCTTCTCTCTGTTTTTAACGGCTAGCGTAAGCCCAGAAACAAAAAACGGCGTCGTTTTGACTTCGCCTACCTCTTCCCTTAATATGGTAAAATCATGAAGCTAGAAGAACCTTCTTCGGTTTCTCAGTTCAGTTCAGTTCGGTTCGAAGTTCTATCGGATCTTGTAATTTGTGAGTTTCGGAAAATCGGTCTAAATTACAAATTCTATGCCGGTTCAGTTAACTTTTCTTTCAAAAATTTCGGTTCGATATGGTGTGATCCATATCTAGATCGATCGATACGGTGTAGAACGATCGATCTGGGGAATTGGTTGATCAGAAATCTTACGGCATGACGAATCGATCAATCTGATTTGTCTGGTCGATCTAAAATCTCACATCTTTCCACCTTATGTTGGATGGATCGATCTATGTGTAGATCAATCGATCTGAAGTCCAAAAACGACCACTTCTTGCTTCTTTGGTCCAATTTATTGTTCCTTATGCATTAGACTCTACATAAATGTGTTTCAACCTGAAAAGACTCAAAAAACACATTAAAAAAACTCTAAAAACCTTGGTTAGAATGCATTTAAAACAGAGTACATCAGGCAACAGCCTCTACAGCCATGGTAACATTACAATCGCATAGAAGTTTTTAAAAGAAAATATTTTGGTTGGAATTGTACACTACTTGGATTTGATTTTTATTTTTCCCTAGTTTAGAACTCAAAAACATTTGTGCACCTAGTGCTACAACTTTTCTTGCACAATCTCTTCAATTCTAAATGAATCTTGGGTTGGATGGACCAGGAAATCAGGCTAAACCAACCCGGCTTGCAATACACAAAGTTTCCAACACAGAATGAGTCAAGGATCTGATGCTTTTACTTACTGAGTTGAACCCGAGGCAAAGTGTGTTCATGTTTTGAATATCTCTCTCTCAAAAAAACAATCAATCCAGTAAAACAATTCCACGAATCTTATGGCTATACAACTCTTTGGCACCTTCTTTGCTTCTTCTCTCTTTTTTACATTTCAGACATCAAACGAAGACGAGACAAAACCCTAAATTAACTAAAATCTGCACGGAAAGAGCTTCAAGTTAACTTACCCATCCACTCATAAGAAGAACCTCCTCTCAAGTCTCACCCATGAATCATCTTTTTCTGCGTTTTGCTTCCACCTGAAACACAAGTTGCTATTAACAACAGAACTTGCGAAATCCGTAAGGTAAGGGCTCTCAGGATCAACAATGTCTATATCACAAATCCTCTCTTTTTGCTACTCCATCGGGCAGACACAATCATCAAGCCAATGGAATTTTGGTAGTGACACTGATCAGAGAAGAGAAAAAAAGGAAAGAAAAACAAAACTGACCTTAAGATCATTGGTTGGTGATGAAGCAAACCCGTTCTGAGATCTTTTGATCCCATTTTCGTCAGAGCTGCATTCAACGCATACAAAGTGTTCCAGCTTCTTGGCTACTTCAATCATCATGCCTACACACGCTGGGTGATACCTACAATGAGAACCCTTGCAATTTAATAAGAAAAAACATTGCACAGTAACTATTTCGATTAGTATGACATCATCTGTAGCTCAAACAATGATCACCCAACAATTTCCTATGCTATTACCATATACGAAGACCCGGTAAAATGCAGCAGGGAGATCAATAATTATCAGCAAGCAGTACAACAGATATGCTTTCCAACCAAATTCCCCCCCCCCCCAAAAAAAACCTTTAAGCAAAAATCTAGAAGAACAATGCAGAGATCTGAAATTTTCTGTGCCAGAGACCGATTATATCCAAAACTTACACAAGTAAGTGGTTCTAGATTAGGAATAACAAGCTCTTTAAAAGTATATCAATATCAGAATCAAGCATGGGATATATTACAAGTTGAGGAACAACTGTTACCATACAAAGGAGGTGAAAATAGAATGATGAACAATAGCATTTACCAGTCCTTGCACCCTTCACATTGCACCATCAGATCATCTGGGTTATACGGCATTTCACATTTGCAGTACCTTCCGACCCGAGTAAAAAATGATAAATCAAAACTCATGGAAATTACAGGAGAGAAAAGGCATGTTTCAATATCAACTTACACAACAACTTGATCAGGGGTAAATGCGCCAGTAGCAGCCTTATACTCAAATCTACAATAATAATCTTCCACTCCAATGTTTTCAAGCCTCGTGTAGCTTTTAAAAGTGTGAACTATACATTTTCCTTCAATGGTGTGTGCACTTTGAACATCATAGTGATCAGACAAGAAAAGCTCTTTGGCTCCATGGAACTGTCTCCTACCCCCAAGTGATTCCTCAGGACGATAATACCATCGACAATGCACCTTCACATTGTTCCTTGCATCTGCTTCAATCTTCTCAACACGTGCCACATAAGAAGGCTTACCAGCATCCGATGGACGCATTAACACACAATCACCGGCTGCAAAAAAACCCACCTCAACAATCACATTTCCAAGTTCATCATACCAAAACTAACTTAATTGATAAAACCAAATAGCAGATCTGTACTGTACTCCACACATTAAACTCAAATTATATACAGATAACATAATTAAAACCTCATATACTATTTTACTCGTAACAATCACCAAGTTAGTCACTAACCACGCCTAAAGCATACATTTTCCCAATTCCCTTCATACTCCAAAAGTACATTTTCCAAAGTTTACATATGTAGCAGTGACATATACAGTTACACACACAACTTTGTGTGTAATCTTACTTCTAACAACTTTGGTGGTGCCTTTGATAGTATAAGAATCGATATCTTTCATGCTCTTCGAAGAAGCAACACCAGGTCGAGTTTTCGCCATGAAATCTAGGGTTTTTCCACCGACGGGAGAGCTCGATTAAACTGAATTTTGTTACTTAAAATGTACAAAGATTGAAAATTTCCAGAAGATCGGAAGCTCGAGATCGATCGATAAACAAATCACAGAGGGACGAAGATATAAATCTGGAACCCTAGATCCTCCTCGCTAGGAGAAGGAAGATGAAGTTCTACTGTACAGAACGGAGATTATATTTGTTGTCGTTGTTTCTATTCCGAAATTTCAATAGCCTGTGAAATTCAATAATATTTTAATGAAATGATAATACTATTAACCCATTTACTGTAAAAATAGCGATGTGCAAATTGAAAATGTAGATGTAAATATAACTTTAGCAACTCCAACAAATATTATTGATAACGAATTGTTAATTTTCAATGAGAACATTTGTATACCAAGTATAAAATATTAAAAACTAGTCTAACAATATCAACCTATTATTCAGCTCCCCAAGCTTGGATAACGTTTTCGGGATTTCGCCAGAGAGGTTGTTGTGTGAAAGGTCTAAGCTCTCTCTAGCTTCTCAAAATTACCAAAATTTTGTGGGATTGATCCAAAATTGCCAAAATTACCAAAAGTCTTTTGTTCCCATATAAGAGACCCCATTTATGCTGCGTATACAGGGGCGAAGAAGTAACTTACAGGCCCAGCATTTTTTCTGGTTACAATAACAATTATAAAGATCTCATAATAATGCATATAGATAGACAAAAAGAACAAACCTTGTAGAATATTTCTAGAATTTCTGAAGAACGACAGAGTTGGCGAGACCAGCTTGTTCAATGGTCTGAGTGAGATCAGTCAAGGGCTTTGGAGGAAATCCCATTGTCTGAAGCTGGTAGTTCACCGGAGTTCCAGGTCGAGATGAGTCAATGAAGGCGCGAATGTCATTCACCGTGTGATGGTGATTGAACTTAGCTACCAGGCGTGTCCCATCTGCTAGTCTCAGCTGTATTGATGTGGTTGGAATAGATTCATCTATTACAAGACTTGGAGATGGCGCTGGTGCTGCTAAACCTTTTTGGTTGGTTTGGATGGGAATGGCGGTGGAATCTGGAGCTGTTGATGAGCTACTTCCACTACCGTCATTGCTACCACCTAGAGTTCTTCCAACACCCTGAAATGACACCTTACGTTTCTCTCGTTCCTACAATTAGAAACAAGACCGGTTACTCATAATTATTAAAAAAGCATTTTTGCATAAAAACTATCTTATCTATCACCACAAAATTTGTATTATCAAATCTAGCAAAACCAAAATACCCATGTCTACAATTACTAAATCTAAAACTCTAATACGAACAGAAAAATCCAAAGATATTTTGTGTAAATGTGAGTGTGAACAGGAGCTAAGTAACTCGATTAAGACATTACAACATTTTTCTAATGGTCGAAAACATATAAAAAGCTGATCAGGAACACATATAATACGGATAGAATAGAGAGGACTCACAGGGCATTTCTCTTCCCTCCGCATCAGATTAACATGTACCGGAGCTCTTTTATCGGCAGGCTCAAGCTCTTTCGGGCACTCAGACTTTCGAATGCTCTACAAGAACACAAACTAAATCAATAACTCCATACAGATGATGAACAGTTGAAAATAAATCACCTATAATGTCAAAAATTCGTTTTTTCACCTCGAGAAAAGATGCATTCTCAGGATCATCCAATTTCCTCAAAGGACCATCATCAATGGTGAATCCATTAGACCAGAAAACAATGTTGTGAACAACAGGCTCAGGCTGTTGAGGACCAGTTGATACACTTTCTCCTGAAAGCAATCTCCCAGTTCCAGTGAAGCTCCTTGAACTTGAAGGTGGCTCAAGAGGTCCTTCTACAGCTCCTAGTTGTCTAGCTTGATTGAATATCTCATCAACATCATCGTTGTTTTTCGAAGGATCCTGAACTAGCATACCACTGCAACAAGAAAAATCAAATGTTCAGTTTTAACATATACAAGAACCCTAAATTGAGATATTGAGATAGGTTAAATTTTACACGCTTCTATAAATCAGTATTGATCAAATTAAACAATTTAAAAACTGGCTAATGATAAACAATCGCACAAATCATAATCACAATCATCTAATTTGATAACTCCAGATCTGAATATCACTAAGATGATGATATACTCACTTTTTTTTTTATCAACATTAGCATCAAATTCGAAAGAAATTGATTAAATCCCTTTGCAAATCGAAATCCGAGTGAAGAATTTAAGAGGACTGACCTTTTCTCGCCCCCGGTGTAGTATTCTTGAGGTCCGTCGGAATCACTATCGGAATCCGGTCCTGACCTTCGATTAAGATCGGAAAGAGTACGGATTCCACCAGCTCGGCTACTCGACGGCCTCGCCGGTTTCTTATCCTTCGAAGACATTATTTTTTTCTCCGATTCGCAGAACTGAAAACGATTTTTGTCAGAGAGAAGAGAAAGAGCTGAGAATCAATCAAGAGATATCGAACGAACGCTAGAGAGACGCTCACTTGTTTTTACGCGCTTTATTAGGCGCGTGGATTTTATTCCTAATGTGTGATTTCTGGTATGGTGTGGCGTGGCCTTTCTCAAGTTACTCACGCGCATGGATGTGGTAGAAGCTGGACTTTTATAGCAAGGAGTACAAAACATAGATTTGTTGGTTTTCTTTTTATCAATCCCATAATATTATCATTGTCAAATGAATTTTAAAATCTTTGTTTGTCATGCAGTATAGGGATTTAAATACGTACTAACAATACTACCGCAAACCATAAATCTTGGTCAAATTTAGAATTAATTTAATTAAAATCACGGTCTAACAGATTTGTATAGACACGTAAACAATGGTCAATGAGCGACATGAAACTGAACTAAACTAGAAATGTTGCTATGGATGGATATAAGCCAATGGCTGACCCAGACAAATTCGGATCAGACCAGATTTTTGAAAGCTAATAGACTAAGTTCTTATGTCAGACCAATTCGGATCAAACCAGATTTTTGAAAGCTAATAGGCTAAGTTCTTATGTCAGACCAGACGGGTTTTCTTGAAAGTGCCATCTTTGAACATAAATTCTACATGATTTGCGACCAAGACAGTGTCTTCATATGTGTCGTAGATCATAGATCTTTCTTTATATCTCATGGCTATTTTCTCTCTAAACAAACAAACTTTCGCCTGTTATATGGTAAATGCTATCACTCATCGTGACATCTAGTGGTTTCGCAAAACATTTTTCATAAACAAATCAAATCTCAACTTTATTAATCAATATCAAATTCAATAATAACTGAATAATACAATTAACCTAAAAAGTCTATTTATAATGAAAGCTCAAAACCTAAAATTTTATAATTATTATAATTAATTAAATAAAAAATAATAATGAAGATATTTGGTTTTCACTGCATCACAAGGCCTGTTTTAGACAAGCGTTAGTAAAAAAATGACCCTTCCAGAACCGGACCGAATCAAGTTTTATCCCACCGCAACATCTCCAAATAGGAAAACATGACATGATGGATGGTGATAAAGTCTCGGAATAATCTGAAAATTTGGTTAAAATATAGCAAGAAATCTTTTGTTGGGGACCATATCTGTGTAGTCTCTAAATAATAGCAAGTGACAATCAATTTTAGTCATCTAACAAAGTTTTTTTGTACCATTTAAAGCTAAAAGGAACATACTTATCCCCTTAAATAAGATCACCTCTTCTTCTTTGGTTCTCCTGCTCCTCCTGTGTACTCCTTGATTAGAGCATAAACATCTTTCCAGAATAAACCTTCAACAAGAACTCCATCTTTAGTAAGCCTGAATACACACAAAAAAGCAAAAAAAATTATGCAATGCAAAGGATATGGCGTGATCATATGTAAGAAAAATGCAGAAGAGAGACCATTGAGTGACACTTTTGGTGAACTGGACTGACTTCCCAGCTGAGATTGATTTTGGATCAGCACTGTCGATGGTGAGAGTGTAATGATCAGAAAATCTGGGTAACTTGGAAGATACCACTAAACCTGTGCTGGTGAATGATCCCTGCATATTAACCACCCGATCTCGAGTCAGTAAATGATGAGCTACACAACCAAAAAAACATGTTCGAATCGTTGCAAAACATATGAATAATCTGCTAACCAAATTATCATAGCAACTGAAATATCAAAACAAAATGGCGATCTCTTGTTTGCCTATTCTGACCTAACCAATGAGTACTAATCCAATGTTCGGTAAAATCGTATCCCTTTGTATACAAATTAACTGAGATGAAGTAAGGAAACCACCAACACCAACATTAAATTCCAGAATCACGTTGAACAAATATATCTCATGTAACAAGACATTACCAGTCACAAATACCAAAAATATAAGAACTTCCACAGTCCGAATCATCAAGACTTCAACGAATCAAATAACGCATTCAGAAAAAGTTGGTTTAGAAACAGCAAAAGGGAAATGTAGAATTTCCCCCTAAAGCGCAAATGGTAAACACCAACATAACTTAAGATACACAAACTCTACAACATATGTGAAAGCTAGCAGAAACACAAATTCAAATTCTTTACAAAACAGAAGGACATCAAAATAATGAAGAACTGTATGCGGGAAGTATGTGTGCATTATCTTCCATGGCGGATCGAGACAATTACACAAATGTCTAGATAATTCTTTGTAATTCATCTTGCAGAGTGCGAGATACTGTCAGAGAGACGTTTCGGCAAATGACTCAATTCTAGTTTCAATACGGTGTCGTTTTTAGAAATAAATATTGGGCCTTCTATGGGCTTCAGACGAATTAATGAAGATATACGATGTCGTTTTCTGATAGGTTCTTACTATTTCTTTCGAATTTAATGGAGAAGAGAAAAAGGAGATATTTTTATGAGTTGGGAAAAAACATACATTTTGTTTTAGATTTATTAGACTTATAGGTAGAGCCTTTTATGATCCAAAACATGATTCATTCTGGAAAATTACCAAAAACTTCACCAAAAGAACCATCTTTTCTGAGTAGAATAAGGTTTTGGAGGTTGATCATGTTCATCTTTTTTCCTATTCTCCATTCCCTGCTTCAGTGACTCCAGTCTTTTTCTGCAAACATCCATAAAAAAAAAACATTGGCTGTAAGCTAAGAAGCAGACCTAAAATTAAACTGATTTCTACAATGTTAACAGTTGATAGCTCAAGTAAAGATTCATGTACACAGCCAAGAAAAAGCAGTTTTGGGAAGGTTTATTGTGGGTTCATCTAGTCTCATGCAGCATATTGATTCCATGATACTATATTATGAAGATGGCTATTCTATAAGGTTAGCTTTTGTTACAGTACTTGGCATCCGTCATCCGACCGTGTAAACTCCATCTCCGGCGAAAACCTTCAATTCCTTCAGCTCCACTTGCTAGAATCAAGTGCCTGATCACAAAACAAAATTAACCATTTTAGTTAACTTTAGGATTTAAGAACAGCGTTTTGATTTTTGAACATCTATAGATTTACATGATTAGATGGTAGAACAGATCCACAGAGAAACTCTTCACATAAAGATTATCCAAGACAAAATATACTAGAGAAATTTTAAACTGAAACGGTCTCTGCATCATCTGCAATGTTTAGAAAGAATACCTCTCTAATGATGTGGCTTCAGCTTCAAGCTGAGTAATCCTTTCCTTAGCAAGATTAATAGGCATAGACAATCCTAACTTGTGTTCGCTCTCTTGAAGTCTCACTCTCAATACCTTGTCCTAGAGAAGGATTACAAGAAAAATAAAAAATTCAAGGAAATGGATATGAGATTTGAAAAGCTTTATAGAAATCCAATCTGAGCATATGGTTAGACAACATTACTCTCTTTTCAGCACATTGTCGATACAAGGCAAGCTCATCTTGGCAAAATGGTTCAATATCATTGATTTGCAAGCCTAAAACCAGAAAAAATCAATTCAGAACATAAACCAAATAGAGGAATGAGGATAGAAAGACTTGATACAAGAAAAACAGAGACTTACATAGGAACAGATTCCTCAAAATCCCGTCGCACAACTCAACACCTTCAAGCACATGTGTAGCAATTTCAGGAGGGATGACAGGAGATGGAGGACCCATCATTAGGTCATCACCGACCAGTATGGTCTCCTCCATCATTGGTTGTGAATCAACTGAAAATTGAAATCACCAATATTACAATATTTCCCATACAATTCATACAGCATAGACATACTGATTCCCGTATCGAAAAGCTTTTATCACTATGCAACCTCAAATTCAGTTTTCCGAAAAAACCAGAAAAATAAGATTCAACTTCCATGCACAGATGGTGATGCAGATTGGGGTTTTAATAAGTTATACCAAGCAATTTTACAACATACGAACAACTTGATAGCGTTTTCACCCGCAAACTGCCAATGCTAAGATTGATTTCATTTCATGATGATTAAGTTTGCATTCTAATTCACCAATTACCAAAATGCAACACAATAATATGTGAAGAAAGGGCCATTCTTGAAGCAAAAAAGAAAACACAAATTCACAATGGTTCAATTGCCCAAGAATCATTCACTTACCATCCATGACTGCTCTGTATCAAATCAATTCAAGGACTGAAGAACAGACCAAACCTGGGAAACCTGAAATTCAAATGAAAAAACAAGATCATACCAGAAGCATCAAACGGAAAGGAATTGTAAAAATTCTCACTTAGGCATTTCGTCGAACAGTTTCAAGGCATAAAAAAGTACATACTCGTTCGAAGACTTATGCTCCGCAAACTGCGGGGAGATTCAACTAAGATTCAAACGAGAAAGCATGTAGCGTATTCGAAGTAAAAATTCGTCAACAAAAGGACACAATCCGATGCAGCTGATCAAAAAGTTCCTCTTCTCAGTGAACTCTCTTCTCGCAGAGACTACGAGATACTGATGTTTCGTGGTTAAGGATTTTTTTTATGAATAAAAAAAAATGTAGGTTTTTTTTTCTTTCAGTACAACGACATCGTTTTACTGTATTATGGGTAAACAAATTATTAACTGTACTAGCATCTAAGCCTCCTCCAAGTGTTACACGCACATGCAAAATAGCTAGACTCTATAATGTTAGAAATTTTATGAATAAAAACTTCAGCCATGGCTCTGAGTTGAATAAAAACTTAATTTCTTAACAAAATTTTTGATAACTTTGTATCAAATAGAGAGCTTTTAGCTGACTTGCAAAGCAAGGGAAGCAATCAGGTTTGGATATCTGTTAACTCATTATCATCTCATCTATAACTATAATAACCAAGGGATGCTGAGAGACGATTTTGCACAGCACGCCAGTTAGTGAAAGAGAATCTTGGCATGGCTTGAGGAAACCATACAAGACGAGCCCATGTCACTCTCGGGTATTACACGCTGACAAGTGACAAGGTTGGTTTGTACATCATGATGTGCTCACTTGATGATCAAGTACTCTAGATGATGTTGTCCTCGTAATATTAAACCTAAAAATCTACATGGTCTACAAAGGCACAATCTCGAGTTCTTCAACGCGTCATGGTTTTATCCCACAATGAGTAGACATATTTCGACCGTTCCAGTTTCTCAACATCTTCTAAAACCCACATACACAACTTCTTTCCACTATTATTAGTATGCTCCAATTGAATCCCACCCAATTTTACCCTTATAGTTTATCAATTGATCATAAAATCATTCTTCTGTCAACATCAATGAACTTGAATTTCTCAGACCTAACATCAAAGCAAACTATCACATAGCCTGGCAGTCAGGTAGTAAATGTTGTCTAAAGCGAAAAACATGTAAAGAAATAAAGATAAAATAAAATAATGCATGTTGATTAATCGAACGTAGATTGTTAATAAAAAAAAAAAAAAAAAAACCACTAAACCGAACATATTTTTGCAAAGTCTGCTGCCCCAAATATATATATTTACTTTAGCACCTAAAACTGATCTTCGTCCGTTTTAGCTCAGGGTCGGCTTTGCATAAGATAATAAATCCATGATCTGTTTCGAGCTAAATAATACAAAACCCCAGTAATGCATATCACTGTACCAAAAGGCTCATAGGTTTAGGGACATTGGATCTCCCTCCACCTCATTTCTTTCATCTCCTCCAAGTGTCAAAATATGATGAACCGAGTCATTATAAGCTACAAACTCAATAGTGTTTATGACCAATAACTTGAATTGTTTGTCAATCGGATCAAACCCTACAAAGCTATGAAAATTTACGTTCGTTCTCAGTTCATGTAAGATTGCATACTGTCCCGTGATAGGGTTACATATCACACGCACTGCATTCTTATCCTCCTTTAAAGCCCACATACAACGGAAATATATCAAACCAGAAGCATTGCTACAGCTGTCTTGGCTTATGAACTTCGTATGAAAATTGGCGGATACTACAAAAGACGACTTCTCATATGGATACTGAGGCTGAGTCGACGAGAAGAAGAACCACTCACCATCTCGTTTGACCATAAATAAGAGACGTGGACAAGCCGAGGACCTTTTCAAGAACAACTCGGTGAAATATGGACCCCCATAGCTTTGACACGCATCGAAACCTTCCTGTTGACTTTGCAGGCAATCTCGAGAGTATCTCAAGAATGAGATCATTAGGGATGGAATCTGAGTTTTCTCCTCTATTCATGATCTTGTATTTGCTGATCGGACAGAGACAGATATATGAGTACACATCATAGAGACTCTGAATTATTGTTATAGATAGATATGAAAAATCTCTTAAAGTTTGACCTATTAGATGATGTTACTTATATATAGATATATGGGAGAATCTCTTCAAGTTCGACCTAATTAAAATGGGCTTTTAACCATCCAAATTTGTATAACTTATTCCCTTTTTTCAGCGTTGATTTATTTTTTTCTGTTCAATTGTTCACTGATAAGAATGGTTTCGTCCTTTATATGATCCATGGTTTTAAAGGTTAGATTCTTGAAGGAACGATTTTTACATCCTCAAGCTTTTGACCTTGACAAAAGTCAAACTGAAAGCACAGAAGAAACTAGCTTCCGTCTGTATACGTTATTGTTGGTAACTCTGGTGTGTCAAATGAATATTGTCACTCAAAATCTAGCAGAGGTTTCTTAGAACGAGCAGCAAATTTCCGTTCCTTCTGCTCTGTAACACTAAGAAGAGCTTTGCGCCGAGCTTCAGCGCTTTCCAAGTACTCTTGTATTGGAGGGAGAGTGATTTTATGTTCTTCTCCACCAGCTTTTGCTCGGCGAATCAACTGTCCAACCAACAATATAAAGGTTAATGCTCTACAGTCATGTAACATTTATCCAAATGTAGAATACGAAATTTAGTTTATAACCTTTGAAGCCCATGTTCGTTCTGCTCCTTGACATATATCTCGAATATCCCTGCCTGACATTCTGCATCAACAATCAAAAGTCGGTAAGGATAACAGAAAAATCGGGTGGCCTTCAAGTAGATCGAACGAAAGTTTGAATATTAGTATGATATGCTTGAAGAAAGTTAGGAACTTTACGCTTCTGTGGCCTGAGCAAGCTGGACTAGTTCAGGCTTTGAGAGTTGTTTAGCATATTGGGAGATGATGTCTTGACGGGTTTGTAAGTCCGGTAAATCAAACAAGATCATGGAATCAAACCGGCTAAAGATATACAGATGGACAATATAGGATACCGGTCAGGATACTGCATCCATGAATTGAACTGGTTTAAAGAGGTTTATTGCTTACCTGATTAAAGCGGGATCAAGATCTTGTTTTCTATTGGTTGCAGCAATCACAACCACTTTTTTGTCTTGTTCAAATCCATCAATCTGCAAAAACATAGAAGCAGATTCATCATACCGGTATATAGTTAAGTCTCTTGTGGATGTGTGATGTTGGCAATTTTTGTGTGTATTACCTGCCTAAGTAGTACCGATAATACTCTACGTGTTGCTTCATGCATCTCACTATCACGAGAGATAGCAAAGGCATCAATCTGGAATGTGAGTTAGACAAGTAAACATTTTCATTCAGAGTCAAATTTTGAAAGGAAAAATCGGACATGAATATACAAGAAGCAATATTTTCTTCACCTCATCAAGAAATATAATCGCACCATCAGGAAGCTCATTTGCTTGTGAAAATACGGCCCCAAGAAGCCGCTCGCTTTCACCATAGTACTTAGACATTACAGCTTCAAGTGGCACATACAGCAACGGTATGCCCTAGGAACAAAATTGCAAAAAAGTTAGAACCTCAAGATTCAAAAGAAAACTAAAAAAAAAGTCGGTTTGCAAGTTCTCCACTACTCACCGCCTGATTAGCAATAACACGCGCACAAGATGTCTTCCCAGTTCCTAAGGTTAGAGTTTATGGACATCAGATTCAAAATTGTTTCTACAACAACAACAAAATTGCAAATGCAACCGTTCTTGTGCTAACCTGGTGGACCCTCAAATAGAACAGCCCGGGGTCGGTTTGATTCAAACTTGGACCGTGTACCACGTACTATATCATCATATACTTCAGGACTATGAAGGGCCATCAATATTGTATCTTCTATCTCTCTGTAACATGATAGAAGCTAATATAGCAACTTTATGGGATACAAAGGGAAAGATGTAACCGAAGCTTACCTCTTTTGCTGATCATACCCAGCAATATTGTCCCATGATATCTCATTGACAGAATCATCCCCAAGAGGTTTATTAATACCATAGATTCTCACTCCCATAGATTCCAATTGAGAGATAGATTTGTCTGTAGAGGGTTCACGAACACTACCTCTAACTCCACCTCCCTTATTTTGTCCAGCTTTTGTTCCAGCTACTCGCAAAGCTGAGACAAAAGCCTCAAGTTCTTCAGTAGTCAAGCTTCCCTTCTTTATAAACTCAACTTCCTAACAAATTTTTGAAGGATGTTAAGATGTTATCAAACAAAAAAACCCCAAGAACATTCGACGATTGAGTAAATATCCAAAAGAGAAATGAAACTTACCACTTTATCAGAGGTAATTAAGGAACCAAAGATAAGAATGCACAAGTCTTCATCTGAATCTTCTTCGCTCCCTCCTGGTTCCTTTTTGTTTTCTACACTGCGAAGTGTTATTTGCCAAGCAACTGGACTGAAGTAACAAGAATGGATTAGCAATTAATTTTCTATTATTTCTCAGGCTTTGAATATTGGTTCTTGGACTAAATTTAGTAGAACAAGAAAATTACTTGTCCCAAGCACGCAATAGCATGTCAGAACCACCGGTGCGATCTGAGACTTTCACACCTAGTTGGGATCCAATGTTTGATATTAATTGTGTGACTTCACAAGTAGAAGGAACTTGGAACTTCAAGGTAATCTAAAACATAGAACAAACTTTAGTATCATCAAAGTTATGCATCAAGGAGCTCTCAAAGTAAGTCATATCACAAATATACCCAAATTCTCAAAACTACATAAAAACAAAACAGATTGAGATCATAGCGGAAACCTTTTGACCCTTGACAACAACATTGAACCGTGGGTAAGAACCATATTGAGTTCCTTTACTTGATATTAGTTCTTCGATTCGAGCTCGTTCTTTCTTGGCAATGTCTACATAGTTTGGTGGAGGATCTATTGGGGCAGATGAATTGTCATAAGTCTGCAAGAGGTTAAGTTTTAAACTAGAATCAGTAAAATTAAAGGACTAATCAACTCTCAACAACACCAACGATTGAATTTTGTTGTTTATGAGTGTTTTACAAAACCTCATCAGATTCAGCATAAGCAACTCCTATAGCTCCAACGCTAAATAGAGCACCCAAAACTGCAGGTGCCATGGAAAAGCATGGAGAATCGCTTAGGATGCAGCAAGATCTCAACACTTCATTTAATTTTGAATTACTCTGTTCAAAGGTTCCTACAAAATCAATGACCAAAATTTTACCAAGAGAAATGGCAAAGAACTCGAATCATTTCTAGATCATAAGTACAGTACCAAAAATCAAAATTCAAGATATGAAGATATAAAAATGGGGAACTTTTATGTATGGGATCATAATGAAAATTTAGCTTCTTGGGCTTCTAATCCTCAAAAATCCCAATTTTTAAACCAATTACAAATTCATACAATCAAATGAATTCAATCAAAACGCACTAAGATAGAAAATTCAGAGATTTTTGAATAAATAGAATACCGTCATAGAAAAAGCGACGAAGCTCTCGTTCCCGTGGGTGAAAAGGAACCATGGATTTAGGATGAGAGAGTGAACCGCGCCATGTTCGAGCTGCTCGAAACAATTTGTCCAGAACCGCCATTGGAGTGCCTTTACACAATTTCTCGAACTCAAAACCTTTAAAGAGCTTCAAGGGTTTATGGGCTTTTTTGAGGATCCGACCCGTGTAAACTTACTTAGGTGATTCATAGAAAAAAAACAACCGGTTCTGTTGAAGGAGAACCGATTTAACTGGGTCAAAATGGTATGTCACTCTAGCTCAAATATCTTACTTTTATATGAAATGTGTTTATTGGTGAAAATGAATAATAACAGTAATTTTAAAAAATTGTTAGACAGAAATGTTGATACAATTAACGAAAGTTTAAAATTTACATTTTTGACAGATTGTTTTAATAAAGAACATACGTTGCAATCACTAAACTAGTCATGATCATCTAAAAATCCTAACCGCTTGGTGGAGAGAAAAATTTGGTGACTTTTGTTTTAGTTTTCCAATTGCCTGACTTTGCACAGGAGGCGAAAGATTTGTCGTTGTTGGCTTGGATCTCTAGATAGTTGAGGTAAAATTTTGATGGTGGTTAAGGACGGACGATGGAGCTCTGGTAGTCCCGGTTCGGGTGAGCGACAGAGCGATTTTGTCGCTAAAACTATTTGCTCTCGCCGACTCTTCCATCTCTTTTGCAAGATCTGGTTATCCTTCTCGGTAAATAGATCTTTGTTTTCTTCGTTTATGTCTCCTGTTTACTATTACATCGTTTATATGAGTGCGAATTTCTTCGATCTAGATGCATGTTTTACTATTTTTTTTGACAATCTTTTGGTTGATTAATTCATTAACATAGTTTTTACTGGTGTGCGTCGATATGTTTCTTTCTTAAGGACTTTCATGGCTAAATAAGTTCATCATTATCAAATCAAGTGTGGATACAACAAATAATCTATGTCTAATTTATAATTTGGTGGTTTCCCTATACGTAGATGAGGTTAACTTTTCTTCGAGTTCTATATGTTTTTGAGTCTTTATACATATTGGTAACGTGTATTGGTAGCTTGTTTCAAACATATGTATTCTACTATACTAGACAACATGTTATCGATTGGTCCATCATGGTTTGTGGTTTTTGCGGATTGGATCCGTCCGGATTACAGGTTAACCTATATATCAAAATATTCTTTTATTTTATATATTTATATAATTATATATCATTTAAAATTTGTTATATTTATATATTACATATGAATTATTAAAATAAAGTTAGATGACTCAATAATAATATAATGTTTTCTTCTTTATTTAAGTTTTTATAATTTATTAAACTATTTGTTTGGGTTTTCGATAGATTAATTTATGTTTTCTTTAAAAATTTTAAAGACCAAACACAATATTGAGAAATTAGTTGATTTTTCAAGCTTTAGCAAAACAAGTGTGTTTTATAGTGTTATAATCAATGTTTTTGTACTCGGACTAGACGGGCCAGTTAAACCAGGACTTGGTTACTCTTCCGATTTGGGTTTGATGTTAATAACCGCTCAAATCCGGTGGGTTCGAACCGACTGGTTAACGGTTAAAAGAAAATCTATCAAAACTTTGAGAATTTGAATTTGAAACTTTATTATATCAAATAGAAGGTTTGATTTATAATTAAAATATAGGGTTTGATTTTATGATTAAAATATAGGATTTGCCCTTTGCAATATTTTTAGAAGTTTTTCGATTAGTCTCTTCGTTTCCTCTCTGAGTCCTCTCATCACCGACTCTGGTTCGTCTCCTCTTCTGACTCAAATTGTTTGGATTGTCTCTCGTTTCATATATATATATATATATATATATATATATATATATATATATATATATTTATTAAAAACGATCAACATTAGATTGGCACGGAGAATTGTTAATAAGTATGAACTTATTATAGTTAGATTGTTTTGTCTGTGAGCATTATAACTTCATAGTCGCTTGTTTTTGTGTTGTTCTCTATTGGATTGAATGATAATAGATCGAATCTAGATCGATCTATATCAATCACACCTCCAAACATAATCCGATTCACTGAACAAAAGATCAACTAACATATCAGATTCCTATGATTTTGGTGTATATACTATTATTTAGCATTTTAACACGGTAACATTACAGTACATTCACAACATAATTTTAACATTTTTAATTGAATTTGTAACGTGCTAAATATTTAAATAAAAATTTATGTTTAATTTTAACACACTAAATATCTATACAGTAATATTATATTTATCATCTAATATACGAAGTAATTTAACATGTTACAAAACATACAACTTGTTATTTATATATTTATAGGTGTACAAAAATTAATGTTTGCAATATTTATTATATTAGATAATAAACATTTATATTTTTAGGTAAATTATTAATTTATTGATATAGATTAGTGCGTTATAAAAACTAGAATTTATCATATTGTTTGCACATATCTCATAAAGTACATGTTTATACATATATTTGACATATTTTTTTAAATTATATATAGAAAAGTAAATATTTAATTGGTTAAAAATAATTTTATCAATATAATAGATAATTAGATATTTAAATAGTTAGATGACCAATGACCATCACGGGCGGCAAAAACCCCGACAACATTAGTCTATGTAGTACACACGTGGTAAAAATCGTTTTTTATTGACTTTGATAGTTTTTAAGGCAGCATCACTGAGGGCTTTGTCAAAAGGGATTTGGGCGAGCACAAGAACTTCAAAAGCATTCGAAGAGTTAAGAGATGCTATAAGCTCGTTTCTGCATAGGTCGCGTAGATGCGGAATCTCATATTTGTCAGCTGCACAATAGAGTGATCTAACATGTTGCTTCGCTTTCTCATGAAAGCAAAGAGCCGTCTCTGTAGATGAACTCAACGAAAGCCTCTAACTCTTCTTGTTTCAGCTCTGAGAGAGTGATTGTCTCCAGCTTAGACGAAGCCTTGCAATTGTCTGATTCAAGTATCTTCTTAAACACCTCTGACATCTAAGAAAAGTTCTTTGTTTGTTTGTGTCCCCATAGCTATGGCATATAATTAACTTGGATTTGATCTAGTAAACAATTGTAGGTTATATAGACATTATAGAAAGCCTAGACGGTCAAAATTGCTCTTTACTTTTTACTTATGTTTCGCAAGACTTCTTTTGGAAATGAAAGGAGATATTAAAATATCCTAGTTATTCCCATTCTTCTATTGGTAATTTTAGCAGAGGACCACTCAGCAAGTGGAACTAATGGAAATGTGATTTTAGTTTTGGTCCATTAGTTCTGTTTGCTTGTTGTGTTTAATCACTATTTAAAGTTATTTAATAGTACATTTTTTTTATTTTGGACCCAAACTATAAATATTGAATTGGCGTCGGCAAAATTTAATACAAATTTCGAATCAATATTTAATCAATTTTTATTATGATCTAGCGAAAGATTAAGATTTTCGTCCCCTTTATTTAGTTGTTTCTGTTATGCTCTGTTTTTGTGATATTTTTGCTCCTTTCCCCTGCTTTAAAACTTTAGCTGATGACACAAAAATAAATTAGCAAGATAAATTAATCTCAACCTACTTTTAGATTGCAACAAAAATCAATGATTTGAAATCACAGCCAATCAATACTCCAAAAAAATAAATTGCTGACTTTACCGAGGAGTCATTTGGTTAAAAACTCTTGATATAAAGCATGTTCGTTTGTTAGCTTCCAACGGCTGCGACATGCGGTCAAACGATGTCAAACGAACATGCCCATAGACACAAAATGATTCAGTTATTGAATCATGTCAATGCAGGCAATTCTAATTATTGATGCAGTACCTCCATCTGCCAAAAGATACTTAAAAGTAAACTAACTCTTTGCAATGGCTTCTAGTGAAAAGGTAACACATAATATCACCACTCAGCTAGAATGATGAATCAAAAAATTAGAAACCTTTCAAGTTTCAAAAGCTGCAATGCTGAATCAATATAGTCATCCTTAAGAGATCGATCTTAAGCCAATAAAATTATTAAGATCAGGAATTATTTCATAAAACCACAGTGGAAGAAGAAGAAGAATTCTCAGTTGGGTCAATACCCAATAAAACATCATCAGATGTTTAACTAAAAATACTTAACAAGTCAAACTCAAACTAGAACACAACCAAACATAAGCTTTACTTGGAAACTCTTCTTCTACTTTCATCCCTTAGCTTTTTTCATCATGATCCAATACGGTGTAAATGAGTGGATCATCAGGCCTCAACGGTTTCTCCATTAGCCTCGGCTTGCTTCTCCTTGTAGTTTTTAACCACACCTTTGATAGCGTCTTCTGCAAGCATACTACAATGTAGCTTTACTGGTGGCAACGATAATATGGCACTTACGAGTTCAAATAACTGAAACCACAAAAAGATGGCACTTACGAGTTCTTTATGGTCAAGACTTCCTCCATGGATTTGCCCTTGACCCATTCAGTAGCTTAAGAAAAAAGAGGCAAACTTAATGAGCATCACGAAACTTATGAAATTGACATTGAAAGGAGATGTCAAAACTGTTTTCACCAAATCATACACTAATTTAGAAACCATGGATCTATATATTATCACCAAATATTTCATTGAAAATGAAACAAACATATAAGCAATATCTAGAGATTCCTTTCGAATCACGTTTTGATTCATAGGCTGTAACTTTAACAATGCGAAACTTAACATCCCATAGCAAAACCTATCTGACGTCTTTTAAAATCTGCAAAAGATGTATATATATACACGAAGAAAACACCGATTTTAAAGAAAGTATATGTAAACATCAAATATGTTTAATTTTAGATAGTTTAGAGATATCCCTAATATAAATGATGATAACGAATTTAGGAAAATTAACCTCGACTCAACCAGTAAATATGGATCCACATGTAAGTGAATCAATCAATTAAAAAAACCATAAAGAGCAAACATACCGACGGAAGAAGCTGCAATTGCGGAGCCACACCCAAAGGTCTTGAATCTAGCATCAATGATTTGACCAGAACCATCGAACTTAACCTGAAGCTTCATTACATCTCCACATTGAGGAGCTCCGACCAATCCTGTACCAAGAATGATCCAACGTTACGGGGATTATCATAATGGTCGATGACATTTGGAAGGTAAAATCGAGACACGACAGGGAATGGTGTGAGATTTCTTGTACCGATCCCTAAAAGAGCCCTTTTTGCATTTTGCCTTAACATCATCCTCTCTCGATCGAGCTTGTTGCGAAACTCCAGGGTTTTCTCTGGACAATTTGCTAGGTTAAATGTTTCAATGTTTTTTTTAATTAAAATAATTGTTAAATGTTATTACGATTTGTTAAGAAAAAGTAAGAATTTAGATGATGAATAATATTTTTGTTGATCGAGTATAGCTAACAAATAAATGAAATCAAGACAACATCAATCGATCTATATACTCTGGTCGCTGATAAGAATTTAATCGCTAATAATCTTTTCACGTTCTCGCTATTGATTTTATCCCTTCAGCCTTCTAGTCCTATACATGCTCCTTTATTTGTAAAATAACTATGTTTTTGTCCTAATCTAGTCGGTTACTATATTTTCTTTCAAATAAGGTTGTTCGTAAAATTTGTGGACGACTAGATCAATAACTGAAACTTGTTTTGACCTTATAAAGTAAAATCTACGTACGTTGATCTTATCCGGAATCGTTTGGAATATATTTATATTTTCCAATTTATCCGATTTATTGAATTTATCTTCGACTTTATCTGATCAATCTTGATGATAAAATTATACCGAATAATGTTTTCTAACATAGACAACTATATTATAATTTTTTAATGTTTGCAAGGCTTTATTTTCCATGTTGTGTGAGACGTTTTATACAACTGTTTCTAGGTCCTTTTGAACTATGACTAGAAATTAATCATTGGATACCAATATGATTACTAGATCTATTACATTTAAACTATTTTGATTATTCAATTTAGGTTTATCCCACCTTCTAGTCTTCTACATGGATAACAAGCCATGATGAATCATCTTTGGACGGTATGTATGAAATTTCCCTATTAACATTATCTTACTTACTTTATATCACAAAGCATAAATAATATCAAAGTTAAGTAATTTGGAGTAATACACTAATACTATTATATCTAGGTTAAATATATGTTTTAGTTCCGTTAACTATAATTATATTATGTGTCGAATTATGGTAAACGCGCCAAACTTTATATAATAAAATGTTATTCATAGAGTATCATTTCATATTTTAGTATGGTTTACTATTTTAATAAAAATAAACTTTTTGTTTCTATTACATGGCAAATATTTTACTATTTTTGTAGAAAAAATGAAGGAAGACTAAAATTATCATTTTTAGTGGTGTTAGATTGACTAATGGGAAAACTTAGTTAACTTTTTCTAGGTGCTAGTTACCTTATTTCAACACCAAAAGATGCTATTGTTGCCAATTTCCATGAACCAATTGTATTAAAGTTCAAAATTTAAGCCAATATTTATTTTTAAAACAAATTTTGCGTATGTTTTGCTTATGTTTCGTTTATGTTTTGCTTTTTTTGATCATTTTGTTTTCATTTGTTCATTTTCAGATTTTACAATAGTTATAACATTTTGTAGTAAAAAATTCATTACAATTAAGCCATCATTAGATTCTTCAAAAATTAATTTGATATGTTAAGAGGTAACTGAAAAAATATTTATTTTATAGAAATATAGTATTAGAATTGTGAGTTAGAAATAAGAACCACAACTTTGATGTACTTTAGATAGTCATTGTCTTATTATACCTATACCATTCATGCAGACAATAAAACCGAAACTTTTAAAGAAACAATTAGTTTGAGACATTTTTGTTGATGATTTTACTGTTCTACTGCATTTTCTACGCATAGCTAATAGATTAGAGAAAATTTTCATCGGCCAATAGTTAACATTTGCGAAAACATTGTCATTGTTAAAACCGACACCCAACAACCAAAGTTTGAGCTTTGGATCCCACATTTGTGTATATATAGTAAACAATTGTATAATAAAAACAATATAAAATAAACTGTCTAACTTTTTTCATATCTAAATAGTGAGTTCGGTTGGATACCTCCGAAAATAAACGTATGAGAGATATCACATTTGACGAAGATACTGCAACTGGTTTGTATAGAACTAGGACATCGAAGATTGTAACATCTTGCAAGAGTGTATGCATCTCTCTGCAATATATACACATTATCAAATATGTAACTACTATTACCGATTTATTTATTTTGAAACTTCTTTAATCGATATTGATAATATAAGAACCATTTCCAATCATATCAACATACCTTTTTTTTCTTTTGCGGATATGTCAACATATACAACTAGACAATATGATAAAAACGGATAATTAGTTTGGGTTTTTTTTTACGGCATAATTAGTTTGGTTAGTTTGGTTCTAAAATACATTCTTTTAATAATGTTGTATATAATATGAAAAGGAAAGCAATTGTATCAATTTTAGCCTACCAACTATAGTTTTACACATCAAACAAAAAAACTATAGTTTTACAAAATAGGCCTATGAATTTACTCAACTTTAACCAAATATAACCCAATAACTAAAATTAGTCCCACTAGCAACAGTGTGAGAAAATATGATTCAAAGCGTTAAATTTTTAGGGGCTGGAACCACAAGTTGAAGGTTCTAACATACATTTCCAAGACTGACCTGAATCAATTTTGGGTCTAAAGTAAATAAAATGTTGGTGCATTTAGACCCCCGGCTAAAAAAAAGTTACAAAAATACTGAATGGTTGGGATCAAACTTGCCACTTCGAATGAGGGAAGATATTGACTTAACCACTTCACCACAACTTTCTTTAAATTGTTGCACCTAAATTATTAATAAACCAATGCTACCTAAAGCCCATGAAACCGGCTTTCTTTAAATTGATGCACATTTTCATTCGCCACTATATACATGATTTTTTTTCTTTTTAGTATATACATGTTAGTGACAAAAAAATTTAAAATTCAGAAGATACATAAAATATTTATTTATGCCTTTTTGGTTCAAAAGATGATATGACTCTTGTTTGGGAACCAAATCATGGATAGATGTCAACAAGGACAAATTTTTTTATGAATTATTCAGAACTAACAATCATGTGATCAGATGGTTCGTAAGTCGTGTGGGTTTATGTAGAAGGTTCATAAAATACTTCTAAAATTTAATCCTATCCCATAGTCAACACCTATGAAAAAATGTTTTTTAGTTTGATAATCTAGGTAAAGCTTAGAGGTTATATAATCAAGTGACGCTTGAGATGAAACTAATACTCAGGTCTAGGAGATTATGGGATTCGGCTCAAAATCTTTTGATAATCAAAAATTAAAAGTTTCTGAAAAAAGGTCATGTATATGAAATTGCGAAACTGTATTTAGCAACACATGAGTCATCTATATACTCAAGTTTCACCTCAAATACACGACTTACTCATTGACCACTTGTTGGTTCACTTAACTCACAGTAACTTCCTTACTACAAAGATTTTACAGCAAAGACAAACAACAACAAAGTGAGTGGGTGAGTGAATCTCACAGTACCAAAATTCTTTAGGCTTGAGCCTCGAGTTCGAGCATTATGGTATGATTTATCGCATCAGATCCGGGTCCCTTAAACTGAATTGGACCTGACAACAAGAGAAAGAATGAGAGTTAGCATGAAAACACCGAGAAGAACGAAATCAATTACTACTTTATGCAGAGACATGTGCTTGTGAACAAACCAGGACTAATGTATCGATTCTTCAATGCCCATTCTTCGCTGCGACGTAAATTTCTTGAATGGTGCACCTAAAATTTTATCAAAAGCAAGGAGTTATAGAGATAACAAGCGGCCAGAGAGTAGTTATATGTTTTGAGGTAAAGACTTTACCTTCAAGTTCAACCATAGGTTTCTTGATAACATGCTTGAATTTACCTGCAATATATTAAAAAAATGTTAGAAAAATATAAAATCTTTTCAAAGATTTTTACATTGGTATCGTATCATCGGTCTTTGCAGCTTTATATTACCATGTCTTCTCTCAACATCCATCAACGAAGTAAGCGCGGTACCATTAACTGTCCATTCTTCAACAGGAGCAGCCAAATTTCCAACCTGCAGAAATCACAAAGGAGAATATAATTAATCTTGAAATTATGAAACAGTTTGTCATATTTTTCAAGAAAGGTGGAAAAAATCTATACCGATGAAATCAATCTGGTCTTTCCGCTCTGAAGAAGTGATCCAGCACCGTAACCTAATGCGTAACAGTAAGTTGCAAGATAAACTGGTTTTCAGTTCAGGTTTTATGAATCAGTTATTGGTAAAACCGGATGGTGGCAAGAAACAGACCTGAACATTTCCATGTGGATCTCTCTCAAGCATTAGTTGTTCTTGAATAGTTTGTATTGGATTGATATATTATTCTTGGTTTAGTTAGATTGTATATACTATGACCGGTTTAACTTAGCTAAACCAGAGCTGTATATAACGATTATACATTGAACACATTTTCAAGAATGAGAAATATCTTCAACAACCTTATAACAAACTCTCTCACTCCTCTCTGGTTCGTAACATGGTATCAGAGCCTTTGAGCTCAAAATTGCTTTGAATCCACCATTGTTGATCACAATTCGAGCTTTATTTTCGATTGATCTACTATCAAGATGGTCTCTGTCAAGAAAATTCCTCGAAAATCTACTCGATCGAAGACTTCGACGAGTTCTAAGCTGAATCCACCTCGGAAATTGACTCGATCCACCGTAGTAGCTGATACTCCTCCTGATTCTCCTCCAGCTATAAAATCTCGACATCTACGAGCTCTGACTACTACGGAATCTCTTGATTCTTCACCATTCTTCATGCATAGTTCTGATCATCCAGGTTTATCTATAGTCTCTATTCGACTTGATGGAACTAATTATGATGATTGGAATGCTGCAATGCGTATTGTCTTGGATGCTAAAAACAAGATAGGATTCGTTGATGGAACCTTACCTCGTCCAATTGAATCCGATTCTAGTTTCAGGATATGGTCTAGATGCAATAGCATGGTGAAGTCATGGTTATTGAATTTTGTTTCTCCTCAAATATATCGTAATATACTTAGGTTGAATGATGTTGCTGATATATGGAATGATCTCTATGGACGTTTCCACATGAGTAATCTACCTTGGACATTTAATCTCACTCAGGAGATACAAGACTTTTGTCAAGGCTCTTTGTCCCTTTCAGATTATTACACTACTTTGAAGACATTATGGGATCATTTAGAGAGCATAGAAGAACCTGATGAACCTTGTATTTGTGGCAAAGCGAGTCGTATGCAATTGAAAGCAGAGAGAGTCAAGATTGTTAAATTTTTGGCTGGACTTAATGATTCATATACAATTGTGAGAAGACAGATTATTATGAAGAAAGCTCTTCCCACTCTTGCTGAAGTATACAATATACTGGATCAAGATGATAGTCAGAAAAGTTTTTCAAATGTAGTTCATCCTCCAACAGCATTTCAAATGTCTGCACCTGCTGTTAATATGGATCAACCTGCTGAAATTTGTTATGTGTCTTCAGGACCTAACAAAGGTCGTCATATTTGCTCACATTGCCACAGAGTAGGTCACATTGCTGACAAGTGCTACATGAAGCATGGATTCCCACCTGGTTTTACTTCAAAATGGAAGAATTCTGAAAAACCAAAACCTGTTGCAGCTCAAGTTACAATGAACGATACAAAATCTGCAAATCTTGAAGGACTGATTGGCAATCTCACAAAAGATCAGATACAAGGTTTTATAGTTTTGTTCAGTTCTCAGTTACAACCTCAGCTTGCTGCTACTAAGACTTCCATTGAAAATCCTGGTATTTTCTTCTCACCTTCAACATATTGTTTTGTTGGTGTGTTGACTGTATCACAAAGCACTATTTTGACTAGTACATGGGTGATAGATTCTGGTGCTACTCATCATGTGGCTCATGATAGAAATCTGGTTTCATCATTGGACAACTCTATTGTGAGTTATGTCAACTTGCCAACAGGATCAAATGTCAGAATAAGTGGAGTTGGCACAGTACGGATTAACACACATATTCTTTTGAAAAATGTGTTATATATCCCAGAATTCAGATTAAACTTGATCAGCATAAGTTCTTTAACAACTGATCTTGGATCTCGAGTGATATTTGATCCCCATTCTTGAGAAATTCAGGATCATATCAAAGGCTCGATGATTGGACAGGGTAAAAGAGTGGCAAATTTGTATGTGTTGGATACTCAAACTCCCATTACAGTCAATGCAGTAGTCGATGTTGGTGTTTGGCACAAGAGACTCGGTCATCCATCATTCTCACAACTGGATACAATCTCAGAAGTATTAGGAACTACAAAGCATAAGAATAAAGGTTCTGCTTTTTGCCATGTCTGTCATATGGCTAAGCAAAAGAAACTTTCTTTTCTTTCTCCAAACAATCTATGTATTACGATCTTTGATGTATTACATATTGATATTTGGGGTCCATTTTTTGTGGAAACTATTGATGGTTATAAATACTTCTTAACTGTTGTTGATGATCACTCTCGAGCCACTTAGGTGTTTTTACTTCGAAATAAATCAGAAGTTCTCAAAGTTTTTCCAGACTTTATCACTCACGTTGAAAATCAATATGGTGTGAAAGTTAAGGCTGTAAGGAGAGACAATGCATCAGAGCTGCAGTTCACCAATCTATTTCAAGAAAAGGGTATTGTCTCCTATCACTCTTGTCCGGAAACACCGAACAAAATTCAGTGGTAGAACGCAAACATCAACATATACTTAACGTGGCAAGGGCTCTTATGTTTCAGTGTCAGATCTCTATGTCATATTGGGGTGATTGTATATTGACTGCAGTTTTTCTCATCAATAGAACTCCATCTCAGCTTCTTTCGAACAAGACACCTTATCAAGTTATCACAGGAAAAGCACCGGATTATACACAGTTGAAAACATTCGGTTGTTTATGTTATGGCTTAACATCTCCTAAGCAAAGAAATAAATTTCAACAGAGATCTCGTGCCTGCTTATTCCTGGGATATCATGTAGGCTATAAGGGTTATAAATTGCTTGATTTGGAAAGCAACAAGATTTTCATTTCAAGGAATGTTATATTCCATGAAGATATATTTCCATTGGCCAATGCTGAACGATCTACTACAGTTTTGGACGTTTTCACACCAATGGAGTCTGAGCCTAACATATCACTTCCTTCTTCCATAATCTCATCCTCAGAAATTTCTAAAAGAAAACAACGACAGCCTACTTACTTAAACGACTATCATTGTTATTCATTTCAAACTGATACACAGTATCCTATCTCTTCTACTCTTTCTTATTCTAAAATTTCTCCATCTCATCTTGGTTTTATTAATAATATCACCAAAATTCTTATTCCTCATTCATATGTTGAGGCTCAGAAATCTAAAAATTGGTGTGAAGCTGTGAATAAGGAGATTGGTGCTATGGAGTCTACTAATACATGGGAAATCACTTCTTTGCCACCAGGAAAGAAACCAGTCGGTTGTAAATGGGTCTTTACTCTGAATTTTCATGCTGATGGGAGTTTGGAACGCCATAAGGCTCGTTTAGTTGCGAAAGGCTACACTCAGAAAGAGGGCTTTGATTATAACGAGACATTTTCTCCTGTTGCTAAGATGGCGACAGTGAAGCTCTTACTCAAAGTTTCTGCATCTAAACAATGGTCTCTTACACAACTTGATATTTTCAATGTATTTTTGAATGGAGAGTTGGAAGAAGAGATTTATATGCGGCTTCCAGAGGGATATGCTGATAGACAGGGGGACTCTCTTCCACCTAAGGCTGTTTTGCGCCTCAAGAAATCAATATATGGTCTTAAGCAGGCCTCTCGACAATGGTTCAAGAAATTTTTGACTGCTTTAGATAATTTGGGATTTGTTCGAAGTAATGGAGATTATACTATGTTTGTTAAACGTGGTAGCTCTGCTTTTGTGGTGGTTTTGGTGTATGTTGACGATATTATTATTGCCAGCACTTGTGCTTCAGCTACAACGCAGTTGATTGATGATCTCAAAAGGAGTTTTAAGCTGCGTGAACTCGGACCATTGAAGTATTTTCTTGGTTTAGAAGTGGCTCGTAATTCTGAGGGAATTTCTATTTGTCAACGCAAGTATGCATTGGAAATCTTTTCGTCTACAGGAATGCTAAGCTGTAAACCAAGCTCTAGTTCTATGGTTCCCAATTTGAAGTTATCCAAAGAGGATGGAGGTCTTTTACAAGATTCTGAAATGTACAGATGCATTGTTGGAAGGTTGATGTACCTAACTATAACCTGACCAGATATAACTTTTGCTGTCAACAAGCTGTACCAGTTTTCTTCAGCTCCTCGCACTTCTCATCTTGATGCAGTCTACAGAGTTCTACAATACGTTAAAGGAGCAGTGGGTCAGGGCTTATTTTACTCTGCTTCTGATGATTTGAACCTCAGGGGATTTGCAGATTCTGATTGGGGTTCATGTCCTGACAGTAGACGTTCAACTACCGGGTTTGCTATGTTTCTTGGCTCTTCTCTGATTTCCTGGCGATCCAAGAAGCAGCCCACAGTTTCCCAGGTCATCTGCAGAAGCTGAATACAGGGCTCTTGCTCTTATCATGCGAAATGGTTTGGTTGAACACTTTCCTTCAAGATTTAAGTGTCACTACTTCAAACCTTCCAGCTTTGTTCTCTGATAGCTCTGCTGCAATTTATATAGCCACCAATCCCGTGTTCCATGAACGAATAAAACATATAGAGGTGGATTGTCATACAGTTCGGAAGAAGATTGAGAAAGGTGTCTTTAAACTTCTTCATGTTCGAACTGAGAATCAAGTGGCTGATCTTCTTACTAAACCTTTGTTCCCTAATCAATTCGAGTACTTAAAATCCAAGATGAGCATTCATAACATCTTCTGCTCCTCTTGAGGGGACTATTGGATTGATATATTATTCTTGGTTTAGTTAGATTGTATATACTATGACCGGTTTAACTTAGCTAAACCAGAACTGTATATAACGATTGTACATTGAACACATTTTCAAGAATGAGAAATATCTTCAACAACCTTATAACAAACTCTCTCTTTACAACAGTTTGAGGAAGAAACTCAAAAATCTTTAAAGTCTCCTCTTTAAGATTCTTTTTCCATTGGCCTTCTTCATCGACGTTCTTGTGCTAAGACTTCGTTCAGTTCGGAAATAAGCTCTTGGACCTGCAAATGGATCATAGATAGAAGTTAAAGAACATAAACATAGCGGAAAATATTGAATTGGCGATTATCTTATTGGAGGATTTGAGATTAATCATACCTCAGGGATAAAATCAATTAGACCTTCGGGAACAAGAATGACACCGTAGTTATAACCATTTTCTGCGCGTTTACAGATCACATCAACAATGTAATCCGTAACATTTTTCAACGTAAGCTTCTTCTCGGAAACCTGCATAAATGTTGGTGCTTTCTAGTTCTCAAATCATATTTGAAATGTGGCAAACCAAAGGCAACGAATGGAGCTTGAGTAACACAAAGGTACCTCCTCTCCAATAATGGTAATGTTTGGATGGGTTTGAAAATGCAATTATACTTTCAGTTTATTCCCTCTTTGGTTCTGTTTTGGTTTGGTTCGGATTGATTAAATTGGATGTATAATTGCATTTTAAAAAAAAAATCAGTTGAAGAAAACTTTTAGTCATTTGTAGCCATTAAAGTTAAAGAACTTATTGTTTGTTAACTGTTCAAATCGAAATCATATGTTATTGTAACATAAATTTCAAAATATTTTTTAAAATCTATTGTTATTGGATTAGTGATTTTAAAATATATAAATCCACTGTTATTGAAATTTTTTTAAAAAATTAGATTTAAAATTCTTGGATGGGATTTCAAAAGATTTTTTAGTTTAAAATACAAATATCAAATTCTCATAATTTATATGGAAATTCAGAAAATTAAATAATAAATTTTCTAATTAACCAAAATTCAACTAATCCTCTCAAATTTCAGTTTTACTCAAATTATCCTAAATCTCTACTTTAATACAACCCCTTAGATTGTTATTTAGTGGTAGAAAAAAAACGGTTGGCCATTTTTGAGTGGTTAGCTAACGGAATCAAGCCACCTAAAAAACTCAAACGGAAGAACATTTTTTTTCTATTAACTCTCTTACCGTTATAACCAAATATTTCTCCATAATTGTTAAAATACTTCCGTGTAAAAGAAAATTTTCTTACAATAGTTCCAAGAATTTGGAATCCCACATGTTGAGACCGCGCCGATTAATATGCATTCTCTTGTTTCATCATTGGTTGGTTTAGGTGAGTTTTAGTTCAATTTAATTTACTTTTGTATTCTTTAGTATTTTTGCCTCAATTTGATTTGTATGAATAGAATTCAAACACCACTTCTGCTGTGGTTTTATGTCGAGTTGTAAGAGGTTGAGACGGAAACGTGCTTTTAACTTTTTAATTGATCAATACAACAGTTCTACATTTATATGATAAAAATGGTAAAGAATATGAAATAGATAATCATAAACACTAGAAAGTATGGACCATAATGGCAACATGTGGTTAACTGTCAGCTTAACAAGTTGGTACAGTACTTACTGACTATATTTAGATCAACTAATTAATCCCTTTTTAAAAAATTTGTTTTTCCTTTTAAAAGCTCACTTTTTTAGCTTAACAGGTTAATTAAAATAAAAACTCATATGGATACTGTCACATGACAAACTCCCTAAAAGACCCAATTCTAAAGCCAACAAAGCGATTCTATCCAGCTGCGTAACATCTTTTGGAGTTAATCTGCAATTATTGCATATACTCTTATGTTAATTAACACGAGATAACTTTTCTTTCCCGACAAAGATAACTTGTTCCTAAAGATATCAAGCTCCATTAAATTTATATCATATGATAAGTTCATAACTAGGCTAAACCTTAATAAAAAAATTGAGAGATACAAATAAACTTGTTTCTGCCGGCCGGATCTAGTTGTGATCTCTGTACTAAAGTTATTGGTAAAACTTCTTACCAAAACGTTGCAGTAACACTTCTTATCATGATTTTTGTTCTTTTTTATTTTAGGCTTCTTACATATTTTAAATTTTGTACATCGTATTGTAGTGTCTTGATTCATGTTTTTTTCTGATAACTTTAAATCCAAATGTTTACAAAATATATTTTTTTGAATGTTGAAACTTTTTTGAGCTTTTCTACAAATTAAAATACTAGATTATAAAATTTCCTAAAATCTCAAAACAAAATATGAGGTATATGTACAAGCCAGCAAAACATAGCATGTCGAAGGCAACAACGCATACGCTATATATATATATATATACACACATATATATATATATATCTTACTGTTTTGTATATGTATAAGATAACAATTTTAACGAAATACATATGGGTTTTAGCGAAATCATGTATGGCACATTACAACTACATATGAATTATTTAAAATCTAATTAATATGACCTTTGAGAAAATGTGAAAAAAACAAACTGAAGTTAGAGTTCATCAATAGCCATGTGAAACACACAACACAATTAGCTGCTCTTGATCTTTCTTTTTTTTTTCTTCTGTTTCTTGCTTTGTTTTATCTCTATTTTTAATAATTATTTGGTATCTATTTTTAATTATGTCAGATCAGGCAAGTATTACATATAGTTCACTTTTTCCACATTACCAAAACTTTTACAAAATAAAGTTTGATCTCATCTTCTGATCTTCAACAACAACAAAACTAAAGTAGTCATGAATATGATCTACATCACATTATATTATCATAATCAAATTAATCACCCTATATTTCTAAAACACCATACAAATACATGCATTTAGCTCTCCCTTTCTTCTCAGGTTTTTTTGTCTATCAGACCTAATCTTCTCTATTATTCCCAACTTTTGATTCGGTATATGTATTTTCAAATAATATAATATGTTTTCTTTTCAATAAATTTTATATATCAGCTAATTGACAATTAAGAGTCCCTTAATCATTTTTAATTCTCTTATTTGAGTATTTAAGTGAACTGAGATAATCATGATGAACATGGCCCACATTTTCAATTTGTTCATAAATGATTAAATTATAACTCTTTTCTATTTGCGTTTACAAACATCACCCATCCTCAAAACCTGATTATAATGTGACTTAACATTCAACATGAAAATCAAAAACATAGCAAAAGAAGAAGTAGACAAAGATAACCAGAGACAGAACAAACAAGCACAACACCAAACAAGAGAAGCAAGAATCTGCAGAGCTTTGTGTTGCAGCAACAAAGCAAGACTTAGCATTTCATCTTCTTCCTCGGTGGAATCAGACAAGAGTTCTAGATTTTCAGACCAGCACTGTTCGCTCTCTAGCCTAACACACTACATGGTTCAGGAGAAGCTAGAGAAGATGATCAGAGAGACACAAGAAGCCACTCATCAAGAGAAGATTAGACAACAAAAGATGAGAAGACGAAGAAGAAGAGAGAGTAGCATCAGTAGCACTAAGTTCATTGTGATGATGGCGATGGAGATATGTTCTTATGATCCAAGAGAGGATTTTAGAGACTCCATGATCGAAATGATTGTAGCAAATAAGATCAAAGGAGCAGATGAACTTAGAAGCCTCTTGGAGTACTATCTATCGATGAATCCTCGCGAATATCGGACTGCCATTCTCGAGATCTTTTACGAGGTTTGTGCTGATTTGTTTCGCAGCTAAAAGAGAACAAAGATCAGTTTCTTCTTTCAAATGTTTGTGTAAGATACCCGGTTTGTAACAAACCGGCTTTCTTGGTAATAAATAGACTGATTCATGTATCATTTATAAACCAAAAAAATTAGAAACTTGAAAGTAGAGAAAACTGAACTGAGATGCAGTTTCAATTTGAATTCGGTATCTCCTTTGTAAACTGAACCAAACCAAAATATTGACAACCTGATCTGAACCGAACTAATTCCAATTTAGTTTCGAACCAAACGTGAGCCGAAAGAAATGCAAGTAGCAAATCCTCAAGTACTATAACCTCTTTATTTTCCAACTTTACCAAATCCGAATCAAAGCTTAGTGTTAGTTTAGTATTACTTAAGATGTATCTATATGTATACTCTGGGGATAAGATAAGTTCATTTCTCGAATAAGTAAAGAAGTTATATAAAAGTTACAACACTATTAAACAGACATGATTCTACATATGTTACTATGGATGTGATGTGAGTAATGATGATTTAAGGGTTCAAAAGAGAGCTGCCTTCTTTGATGAGCACAAAGACGCTTCCACCATCGCCTCTCGAGATGCGAAGATCTTTGTCAAGATAAGTTGTGAGCAGCCACGACTGCGTGTTGTCACTAGGCAAAGAGAATTTCAATGGTGGTTGGTTTGAAATGGTTCTAGCCACTGAAGAAGCAGTGTCTTGGACCGATGTAAGTAACCCTTTAATAGGGTTGAGATCGATTTTCTGACCAAGAACTTCAACGAATTCCGGGATTTCAATTGAATCCGTTAACTGAGGAGTCCCAATAACGCCTTGTTCAAACTTAATCTACAATAAACAAACAAACAAAATCCAATTAGGATATGTAAAATGGGTACTTTGAGGTTAACGGATTTAAGGAAATGAGTGATGATTAACCTGAACGCGTTTAGGACTTCGGATTTCGAACTTAGCATTGGTACTAAACGATGTTGTGGCGAGTGGACCAGAGAACCGGACAGAGTTTTGGACAGTGAAGCTGTCTGAATCAATGGTTTGTGAGATCTCATCCACTTTAACCAACGGTTCAATTCTGCGTGAGAGCAATGGGAACAGACCAACAAACGATGTGTAGCTGCAAGAGATTACCATTGAAGATATAAGTTAACAATAACATGACCCAAAGATCTTACTTTAACGGCTAAAAATAAACAAAGATTCATATTATTTTCACGCGAAAAATTCCAACTTTTCCTAGAAAATATGATTACAGAACCAATGCAGCTGATGCATCAAAATAGCCAATTCACACATACACTCAATCCAAATTCATAATCACGATAAACGAAACTAATTTGAATCAGATGTTGCAAAGAGACGACATCACAGGATGCTTCACTAGCTAATTCAAACCACGTCAGAAGCATTCATACCGGAATTAAATAATTTCCACCGGAAAATTAACTAACACGAGAAATCTCCACCGGAAAAGAAATAAGAATCGGAGTAAACAATACTTACGCGAGAATCCATTTGCCGTTGAGGAGAAACAGAGCTTCGTTAGGAGCTGGGGTAGGGTTCTTTGACTCGAGCTGCGTGATAAGTTCGCTAATCTCACCTCTCGTCTCGCTCGATGCTCTCAAACCTCGCTCTGTTCCGTACAACGATTCCGCTAATGCTCTCTTCAGCCTTTCTGTATCCTCTACGGATTCGATGGCTTCTTTGGCTTCTTTCTCCGCCACCGATACGGATGAGGATGATGCTCTCTTCTCCGCCGCATCTGGACCCCACTCGTCATTAACGTCTGTGGCTCGGACTTTGAAATCCGACCGATTAACAGCGATTCCAACCTCCGACCGTCGATTGATTGAATTTACGGGAACTATAGTCGGATATTTCGATTGGGATTGAGCGTTTGATGAGCTTGGAATCAGGGTTTTGCAGGGAAATTGGCTGAACAAAGGTACCGTCGCCATTTCGTGTCTCTTATTTTCTTCACAGCAATGAATCAGACAAACAAAACTCAACGCTCCACTCAAAAAATTTATAATCGTTGTGAGTGGATATTAAATGTCATATATACCCTACTCTCAGAAAATTTATCATAGCAAGATAGAAGGGGTAACATAGGTATTCGAAATAAAACTGATGAATTAAGCTACGATTTCAACACGTGGATGGTTAAAGATCATCGTTGGATAATCGACCAGGCCTTGTGTAGGAAATTTTCAGTTATGAAATTGTCGACTTTATGGAAAGAAACATATTTTTACGAGGAATTATTTGATTTTGTTTGGATTTTTTGTCTTAATATTTGTGTGGAGGAGAATTTGTTTTGTTTACCCTCTACGCGAGAAACGCCATGCAAACGGCATGATGGATCTAGAAGCTTCGGAAGTACTCCTGCTTTTTGGCCGTTTTTTTGTGATCTTCTATCGTCGGTTTTGTGGACGGTTGAGATTCAGTAGGATTCTAGTAAATATCTGAATACCGTTTGGAATCGCTGTCAACTATCGCATTAGGCGTTATAAGATTAACGACGTGACGATAGATCCAAGATCTAGATTGGACTAAATATGTCTGCTTTTGTGATTTCAATGGGCTTTTGTTAACAAAAACGGCCCAATAAAATGCATAAAATAGCTTTCTTTGGGCTACTAGCATAAAATAATTGTGTATCCGGACCATCATGTTCCAATCGATTGGTTGACGTTGAACTGCTACGGCACAAATTGGTTCGCCAACTACATTATCCAATCAACAGTGTGGTTAGACGAAATGATATGAACAAGATAGTAAAGAAATAGCAGTATAAAAAAATGGCATTATTGTTTTGTATCATCAGCTTTATATCGCCATCATTCTTTTGTTTAAAACGTACATTGTGTGATTAATCGGAATCGTGGTGTTCATTTAATCATTAAGTATAGAAATATATAATATTTTTTACCAACAATAGTATTTCTTTTGACCATCATTCCAACTTTCAATAAGAGAAATTAGGGGTTGGCAAAAGACCCGTAACCGAATACCTAATCCGAAAATTTGTATCCGAATTCGAAATCTGTAAATCCAATCCAAAAACCGAAAAATACATAATTAATCATGAGAAATACCCTAATTTAAATACCGTATCTTTTAAAAGTGAGTTTTATATGTGTAATATACACAAAACCGATCTGAATTCGAAAATTTTGAAAAAACTAAAAAAAAATTCGAAAACTCGAAAAAATTCGAAAATCCCAAAAAAAACTCGAAAAAATGAAAAAAAATATCAAAAACCCGAACTGAACCCATATTTGACAAAATATTCCACTAAATTATAAATTCTTAAATTCGAAAATCTGAATCCGATATCCCAATGTCAACCTAAGAGAAAAATAGACACCGTAATTAAATTTCGTATGTTACACTCTCGTGAATCTCTAGGCACCACCTCACTGGAATCACGTGTAACCGGAGCTCTATCAGCCGTAGGATTCAATTTTAAATAATGTCGAGGATCTCGATGATCGGACGGTTACAGTGAGGACACGAACCTCGATTGAGCCACATCTCTCGAGAGCACACTCTACAAAAAGTGTGTCCACATGAGATAAACAACGCGCTATTCTTCCTTCCCATGCACACGCTGAATCATTACCACCTTTAACGTTTCCCTCCCCTCCTCGACGACTCTCTCCTCCGTTTCCTCAAGTAATCTCATTAACGAAACCCTTAACGGCGTCAAACTTCCAGACCCCGTTTCCTCCGTACGGTAATGTCTCTCCGCTGCTAACGCCGTTGCGAGATTCATACTCGGAATCAACGGACCCGTTCCATGATCCGACTCAGAACCGAGTCGGGTTTCAAATGATTCGTCTGCGCGAGGGTGACTAGATAACCGGAGACCCCAGGTGGGCCCACAGCATCCGATTCGTTTGAATCCTAGCCGTTCCTTAAGAGGTCGTTTCCTTCTCCTGGTTCGATCGAGGCCGTCCATTTGAAGCCGGAGCAAATCGAGAAATGTCGTCGACTGGGGCTTCTCGGGCTGGGATTGACTAGTTTCTACACCGAGTACACTCATTATTGACTCAGTTAAAGACGTTCGAAAGAATTTATCCGGTAGAAGAAGAGGGACTATTTGGAAAATCGTGTATCGAAGGGTTTAAAAAGCTTTACAGTTACTTGGGAATTACGATTGGATTCATTATTTATATTACTATATTGTTAGATTGAATTTAACAAAGATGAGTTTAGTAAACGTTTCATTTTAAAAGTTTAAGAATTTTATTAACATGAGATCATTTCAATTAAAATGAATTCTGGCTGAGTACTTTTTTCTGGTATGCTTCACTTCTGGTACTTTGGAATTTTGGCAGTAAAAATGTATTTAAAAATCGATTTTTTATAGTTTTTTCGTGTCGATTGATACATTTATATTGAAGAATATTTAAATTGAGTACGAAAAGCCAATATAAAAATTTATGACAAACTTGTTCTACATGATAGCATTTAAAAGGAGTAGAAAACCCTACAATTTTTATTCATTTAATTTGGAATGAAAGATATTTTTATTGAATGATCAGAATCTACTATTTTCATCCAAGTAAAAAAAACTATTTAACTTTTTATGGCATTCAACACCTAAAGTGATACGTTTTGTTTCAGTAATCAATACTCAATACTCAATAGTACCGCTTGCTCTGCTTTGGGATGTCGATATAAGTATTGTATATATAAATAAAAATGCGTTTAAACTGTATATTTATTTATCCGTATAAATGTAAAGAATTATTTATTCTCTGTTTCATGTTACAGAGATCAATGAAACTACTGGCTATCTTCGTCCTCCCATCAATAACACTTCAAGCAATCTATCGCATTTGCTGGTATGCTTCAGGCTCAAACCAAATCCCTTACATTATCAACCCAACGTTGAGCCATGTTTTAGCCTGCACACTTCAACTCTCCTCTTGGCTCTACCGTACATCACTCTTCATCATCGCTTGTATAGTCTACCAAATCATCTGCCACCTCCAGATCCTCCGCCTTGAGGAATTCGCCTGTTGCTTCGCCTCTGAGATCACTGATTTTAGTTCCACACTCGCTGAGCATCTCAAAATCCGTCGTGAACTGAAGATTGTTAGCCATCGGTTCAGGAGATTCATTATTTTGTCATTGTTTCTCGTCACTGCTACTCAGTTCATGGCATTGCTTACCACCATCAGAGCTAGTGTTCCCTTTAATATCTATGAAGTTGGCGAGCTCGCAGTAAGAATCATCATTAAATGTTTAAACTTCTTGAGGCAAAGGTCAAATATTTGAAACATTATCTCTGTTTTTACAGTTATGCTCTATAAGTTTGGTGTGAGGGCTATTCATATGTTTGAAAAATGCAACACAGTTGACTCACAAAGCTCAATATGTAACAAGCATCGCCACAAAATGGAACGTTTGCGCCACTTGATGACGGTGAGACTCCTAAATGTCCAACGACCCATAATCTGACTCAAAACCAATTGACAATGAATAGATCGATCCATGTCTTTTATATATTACTCAGGATCCCTGTCCAACTTTTGATGTGGATATTATTCTCAATACATCTCCTTGAAATGATGGTTTTTCTATCCATAGATCTTGGTATTTTTGAGCAAAGATCGGTGGACCAAATTTGGGTCAGACCGAATTGTGGATCGGGCTCTGATACCATGTTAGATTATGGGATTTTAAGTCAAAATTAATTGGAAATGAGTAGACCCATATCTTTTATATATTACTCAGATCTCGGTCTAACTTTCGATGTGTGACATTATTCCCAATACATACAACATTCCGATATTATCACGTCGTCGTAATGTTATTCAATCATCTGATGACGATGAAGATGGAGAAGGAGATCACAATGATCTTGAGATACATCCAGTCTATGCCCGTGCCATTTCTTTCTCTAGGTAAACAAAATCTTGATTTTAGATGATGATTGGGATACAATATTTTTCACGTTTAACTAATTAGGTTTCTCTCTTGTGTGTATATAGTGACCTATCTAGAGAACAACAGAGCTGGGATCACAGTTTATGGATTCTTGGTGGATAAAACATGGTTGCGTATGATCTTCATCTTCTATGGCTGCTCAAAAAGACAATTGGTAATGTTAAACGTTAAATCCATATTCTCATTTCATCACTTTTCTCTTGTTTGAAACATAACCGAAAACATTCTTTTCATGTTTTTAGTTTTTGGCAGTGAACATAACTTGAAAACGAAACCAGTGTCTTGCTTTTGCTCACAACACCCGACCAGATTTGATATCGAGGTTTTTTTTTTCTACAAAGGCTGCGATATAACTTTTTTTTTTTTGTAGATCGTCTATTGATAAAAATGTATGTCTGCATAGAAATGTTTGATTTTTTTTTTCAGTTATATATATAATGTATCCAGCTCATATTTTATTAAATATGTTTGGCCTAGTAGACGACTCCTGGGGTGAGTGAATGTATGAATATTTTTGTGATTCTTCGTAAATTTTTTTATAATAATAGTCTCGTACATACATATTAATATTATCCATCCTAACATTTTTTGGTATATAAAAGTTAACATAGTAAATTATCTACAAAATTGAGAAATATCTACAAGATTAAGATGGTAAGCTCTAATTAAGTTTTTATAGGAGTTGGTCAGATTGTTCACAAGCTATTAATTAAGTCATGATTCCCTCATAGTAACCAATTAGTATCTCCTAATTTAAGTTCTTAAATGTATATATGTTAGATCAACATCTAAATCTAGGATTCATATCGACTACATATCGGATAAATTGAAGCTTGGATCCCAAATACTTTTTCTGCCCCTAAACCCCTAAACAACATCTAATTACTACGTTCTAATTCAAAATGAAATGATTAAAAAGCTTAGGATATGCTGAGCTGGAATTTTGCAAAGTGGCGCTTTTATTCAAGTTTTCAAATTTAATGATATCTGGCAACTGGCAAGTTTCGGATATCATCAAATCACAGCCGTTTATTGCTGATCTTCATTAAACTGTAATAGAATGATAATCTCTTTAATTAGCTATTAAATCCAACTTCACGTTGTTTTACATTTAGAGAGATACACAGCGTGTCGGCCATTAAAAAGATAGAACAAAAACGACGTCGTAGTTGTTTCCCATCCACAAGCGCCAAAGCCGTTAAAATCCCCTTTCTGGAAAATATCCATTCGCTCTCATCTCTCAACTATTCTTCAGTCTCAAATTTCAAATTTCAGAATACATATTTCTCTCTCTTAGAGAAACATCTTCATCTCAGTAATGGAGACGTCTTCGGCGAGCTCTATTGGTTCTTGTTTGAAAGAGCATCAGAAGATCTACAAGGAATGGTTCAACATCGCCGATTCAGGTTCAGTGTGTTTTTCCCCTTTACAGTTTGATTTACTAGTCCGTCGTGTCGTGATTATTCCGTTCTAATTTGTTTTGATTCTCTGAATTTCAGATGGAGATGGCCGTGTTTCTGGGAACGATGCTACAAAGTTCTTCGCGATGTCAAAGCTTTCTCGCCAGGAACTCAAACAGGTTATTTCATACGACTATTTGGTTTAAGATTGATTTTTCTGATTTCATGTATCCATTGAATGTTTCCTCTCACGATCTCTAACTTGTAAGAACATGAAGTGGATTTGAAATGTAGAATCTAGGGTTGATTGAAATTAGTTGCATTTTGTTTGAAAGGTTTGGGCAGTTGCCGATTCGAAGCGGCAGGGATTTCTCGGTTTGACGGAGTTCATCACTGCGATGAAGGTATGAGTATGTCAAACTATGTCTCTGAGTGAGTTAATTTGAAATCTTCTGTTAAATTTCTTAACTCATTTGATTATTGTGTTGCTCAGCTCGTCTCATTGGCCCAAGAGGGACATGAAATCACTTCAGAACTTCTGAAAGGTTCTGGTAAGTGGAAGAAAATTACATCTTGAATTTTTGAATCAAGAGGTTCTGATGTAAGACCTTGATGGTCAAAGTCGTATTAGATAAAGCAATTATGTTGGTTTGTTAATCAGAAATTGACTAATCTATGTCTTATTTTAATTATAGTTGATATGAATAATGTGGAACTTCCAGTGTTGGAAGGACTAGAAAACGTGGTATCTGTAAGCCTCCTTGTCTCATTTTGTTTTTGAATCTTTAGATGATTTGCTTTTTCCTAATCTAAGAGTTGTCTTAAATATTTGCTTACAGAAGCAGAAAGCGTCAAAGACAAATGTCGATGTTGAAGATAATGGTTAAACATCATTCTTTCTTTTCTTCAATTGTTTCATTCATGTTGATAATTTCATTATTTATAACATTGTTGATTTGTTGGCTAAACTTGCAGTAATTACCAAGCCACAAGTCATGGCAAAAGTTCCCTGGTTCAAATCAAAATCTATTATAAAGGTTGGATGCTATTTGCCTTATTGCTGCAAATATCAATCTTACAAATAAGGAGTCCTGTGATCTAACAAGTATTTTGCCACGTTTCATGTCCAGCCACAAGTAAATGTGGTGACAATTGTCGATGGCTTGAAAAGACTGTACACTGAAAAGCTAAAGCCTTTGGAAGTCGCATATCGTTTCAACGATTTTGCATCCCCAGTACTGGTGAGTAAACTTACAGAACTTATATCTAATACCAACATAGATAATGATTCGTAGTTTGTTCTCTTGATACGGTTTTTGTTGATTTGCAGACTAATAGTGATTTTGACGCCAAACCAATGGTAATGCTTTTGGGTCAATATTCCACCGGGAAAACAACATTTATAAAACACTTGCTTGGATGTGATTACCCAGGTAACGTGATTTATTTCCTTCAAAACCTATGAATCTTCAATTATAGACAAGGAATCTTCAATTATATATCTGATTTCACCATTGTTCTCTTGTTATCAGGAGCTCACATCGGTCCAGAGCCAACAACAGATAGATTTGTGGTTGCAATGGTGTGTTGATGTGTCTTGATTCTATTGCAGTTGATTGCTAGTTACTTGTACTCACTTAAGTTAAAAACCTTGTGATCCGTTTTCTTCTAGAGTGGTCCAGATGAACGGACCATACCTGGAAATACTATGGCTGTTCAAGCTGATATGCCATTTAACGGCCTAACAAGTTTTGGAGGTGCTTTTCTATCAAAGTTTGAGTGTTCTCAAATGCCGCATCCGGTGAGTAATTATGCATTACCTTACTCTCTCTCTTTGATATTTACTTCTGTTGATTTATATGAGCTTTGTATTCCTATGTGTTTTAGGTCTTGGACCAAATTACTCTTGTAGACACTCCTGGAGTTCTTTCAGGAGAGAAACAAAGGATGCAGAGAAGCTACGACTTCACTGGTGTCATCTCATGGTTTGCATCTAAATGTGATATGATTCTACTTCTTTTTGATCCCCACAAGCTTGACATCAGCGATGAATTCAAACGCGTTATAACGTCTCTGCGTGGTAATGAAGACAAGATCCGTGTTGTCTTAAACAAAGCTGACCAAGTTGATACTCAACAAGTAAATATGCATTTCCTCCCATTTCGTTTGTTGCATTAACTTTTACTCATTGCTGAGCCTCTCCAAAACCTTTTGAATTTCTTAAAGCTAATGAGAGTGTATGGAGCATTGATGTGGTCGCTTGGTAAAGTCCTGAATACACCAGAGGTCGTACGTGTCTATATTGGGTATGCTTTCAAATACAACATGAATCGTTATTTTGATTTCATGAGTCATTAAAAAGAACTTAAGCCATTAGGTTCATTTGGTTTGTTCTTTGATTTAACTTGTATAGGTCCTTCAATGACAAACCTATAAACGAAGCTGCGGTTGGACCGATTGGAAAAGAACTCTTTGAGAAAGAGCAAAATGATCTTATAGCAGACTTAATGGACATACCTAAGAAAGCATGTGACAGAAAGGTATGTTTTTGATGAGTCTCAGTTTAAAACAATGATGTCCATAAATTCAGGATTTGTGAGGTTGAATACTGTTATTTGTTATTCTTTGCAGATTAACGAGTTTGTGAAGCGAGCTCGAGCTGCAAAGATCAATGCATACATAATGAGCCACCTTAAGAAGGAAATGCCAGCAATGATGGGCAAATCCAAAGCTCAGCAACGTCTCATGGACAATCTCCAAGAAGAATTTGGAAAGGTTAGTAAAAAATTTCAATTGGGGTAAAACTTGGAATATTCGTATTAGGAATAGCTAATATTGATCTCAGATTATGAAAATCTTGCTTTAATAATTTATGCCAAAAAAAAAAACAGGTGCAACGAGAGTTTCATCTTCCGGCTGGAGATTTCCCAAGTGTGGAGCATTTTAGAGAAGTATTGGGAGGCTATAACATTGACAAATTCGAGAAATTGAAGCCTAAGATGATCCAAGCAGTGGATGATATGCTGGGATTTGATATTCCAGATCTCTTGAAGAAATTCAGAAATCCTTATGATTAAACAATGATCGTGCTTAAAAACAAAAAAATATATATGAAGGTTTAGAGTAATGTGTTAAATTTTTGGTTTTGTTTTGTGTTCTTCTAAATATCACTTTTTACTTTTATCTATTGGATTTCCTCCTTCCTGATTAATCCCCTCGACTCTTACTCTCAAGTTTATTTCATATCCAATATATATGATTTATGCATAAATTCATTTACATATCGAATTAAGATGGTGTAGACCCAATTTCATTCATGGACAAAATAGAGTGGACAATGAACAGCCCATAATTTTTTTAAATTTTAGATCAAAATCGAATTTTTCCAAACTGAAAATCACGATTTTCGATGATTTTCAGCGATTTTTAATTTAATTTAAAAAAACAACACATAAGTGAGACCCATAATCTACCTATTTAGAACGGACGTTAATGAATTTAGTTGTTAATGGATATAATCGTTAATAAACACGATTATTAATGAACGAATTTTGTCTATAATTAAAATGGACATGGAAAATCTATTTTGATACCTCTAGTCTCAGTCAAGGTGAAGGTCAAGGTAAATAAAGTGTGACCGGGTTAAAATGTTCAAATCGTTGGCCTCTACAGATTTTGAAAACGCCATTCAAAATTGAAGTAGTCTTATAAACTCAAACGCAGCTCATATTCATTTAAACTCTTCAAACGCAATTCACATTCATCGGTTATAATATAGAGACAGAGCAAGCGAGTCCGAGAAGATTGGAATGTAAAGTCGCAATTGTGGCGGCTTCGACGCAAGGGATTGTCTCGGTCTCGGAGGCGCTTCCGTCGTCGTCTCTTCCCGCAAGCAGGTTTCACGATCTCCCAGTTTCTTTCGTATTGTTTTACCTTCGAAGTTTAAACAAAGGAATGAGTTGTTGAAGAATTTCTCGACGTTCTTAGTGACGGATCATTCTATTTTAGCTTCATTAGATATGTTTTGTGCTACTGAAGATTTTTGTTTTGCAATTGTACTGTAGCCAGAATTGTTGAAATTCTGGGTTTTGATTTAACACAGATTTTGCTATCAAAGCACAATTGATTGATAAATCTGATTTTCTATATGTTACTGTGAAGAGGATCATCGCAAATTTTCAGTTTTTTTTTTAAAAAGATTTTGCTTCTTATTTGCGTGGATTTGTGGTGCTGTGTTCTTGAGTTGAAGTTTTAAAATCTGTGATTCTGATCAGTGAAGATGATTTTGTGTGTTTCTAGAAGCTCGTAGCTTTGTTTAGTAGTTCTTGATTAAAAGGTTGATTTGATTATCTGTGTAGACAAATATTGACGAGGCAGTAGAAAAACTCAAATCCAAAGGGATTGATGCATATGGAATCGTTTGCCATGTTTCCAATGCTCAACATCGCCGTAATCTTGTTGTAAAGACTGTTCAGGTAAACAGATCATCTAGAGCTTTTGGTTCAAAGCAAATTGATCATGAGCAGCTTTACATAACCAAGCTATCACTTTCTCACACTTTTGAATCCTTTGTGCGTATTTGATATACTTGAAAAGAGATTACAATGTCTTCTCTGTTTTTGATTATACTTTAATTGGAGTGTGGTTTCAGAAATATGGGAAGATAGATATCGTTGTCTGTAACGCCGCTGCCAATCCATCTACAGACTCAATCTTGTCTAGCAAAGAAGCTGTCCTCCACAAACTTTGGGAAATTAATGTCAAATCCTCTATACTTCTCCTTCAGTTAATGCCTTTCCTTGTCATAGTTTTATTAGTTTACACCATTCACGAAAGATGTTAGCTTTGTCTTTCCGTGGCCCGGCAGATCAATTTTAAGATTCGATTTGTCTCCTTGTGTGTGTTCATTTTACCAGGATATGGCTCCTCACCTAGAGAAGGGTTCTTCCATTCCAATCACTAAGACAGCTCTTCTCGGACTAACCAAGGTATGGCTTGTATCAGTGTCTCCATATCATGAATGAATGGTGATGATGATGATTATGAGATTTATACATCATGTGTCTTAGGCACTTGCTGCTCAGATGGCCCCCGATACTCGTGTGAACGCAGTTGCACCCGGTTTTGTTCCCACACTTTGCTTCTTTCATCACTGGAAACTCTGCAGTGGTAATGTTTAAGATTGAAACTGTTAGTTTGAGGTTGTGATTGTATCTCAAATGATGGAATAATAATAATATTAATAGAACACTTGTTGATATGCTCAGAGGGAAGCCATTGAAAAGAAGACTCTACTTAACAGGTTGGGAACAACGGGAGACACGGCTACCGCGGCCGCTTTCTTAGCATAAGATGATTGTTCTTACATCACCAGAGAAACTTTGGTCGTCGCTGGAGGAATGGCCTCAAGACTCTAAACCAATTTCCCACCAACAATAGAGTAAAAAAGTAAACAATCAGGGGGAAGAAGTTAGTCTAGATCCTTTTTCCAAGTTTTCAAGGAAATGAAATTTTAAGTAAAGGAAAAGGATGAAGTTCTAATAATATCATGAGGCCATTGGACAACTTTGTTGGTCTTGTAAAAGATAAGTTCTTCATTAGAAAGACTCATTTGGTATACTCTTTTTGAAGAATCTATTTCAGAGTTAGAACAATGAAGTTTGGGTTTCGTATGTATAGGTCTACCATTTAGGTTTTGATTGTTTGTTTATGTTTATAGTGTAACCGTATTTCGTACCATAACCGTTCAGTTTTTTAACTATAACTGTATTAAATGGTTAATAACCGTAATCGTTAACCGTAAAAATATATTAGTTAAGGTTAAAGTAAATTATTAACCGTAACCGTTAATTAACCGTAACCGTATAAAAACTGTTGGTTAACCGTGTGATATAACCTTAAAATTATAACCGTAACCATTATAAAAATTTAACAAAATATACATATAATTAATTATAATGGTAACTATTAGTTGAAATATCATCATCTAATTATTTGAATAGAGTTTAAATATATTTTTTTGATAAAAATATCACTTATATTAATCTTTATCATGATAATCAAATAACTGAATCGTATTTAACCGTAATAACCGTAACCGTATATAACCGTAATCGTTTTTAACCATAACCGTATCAACCGTAACCGTTTTAACCGTATATTAAATGGTTAAGATTAAGGTTAAACAAAATATATAAATATAACCGGTGGTTAATTAACCGTAACCGCAGTTACCGTGGTCATGCCTAATTTACAACTTTTGTTCTCCCAAATAAAATGGTTATGCAAAAATATTAAAGTAGTTGAGACGATTGACTACAATGTGCTTTCGACGAAAGTGATGCGATGTGGTAGCTTGGGTGCACCAAGGTATGAGATATGAGATCATGGTTGGTGCAATCGAGTAGAGCGTGCTTCTCCATACGGATGCTTTTAACTCAAGATCGATTCTGTTTTGGGCATTCTCAAACTGAAAGCTCTTTTACCAGTTTAGTTAGTTCTCTGTGACTTCGTATTGGTGATTAGACCAAACCAACGTAACGAGCACATTTATTAAACTCATTTTCAGTTCTATACTACCCATAGATATTGAAGCGAAAAGTGAGAAAAGAATCCATCCATAGTATCACAGTTCACAACCGCAAGAAAGATCTTTAAAATGAGTTAGAAAGCTACCAGACACTTCTCCTCGCTTTTCTGATGGAAAGAGATCGAAAACTCGAATACACATCTGTCATATTGACCTTGAGCAGAGCATCATTCATAACATTTCTTAGATTTTTTCTCATCAATAGCATGATAGAAACATCCACGTCTCTTTGAGTCCCTTGTGAGCTTTGTCCAAATCGAACCACTAAGTGCCAGTGTTGTCTCGTTCCCAATCACCCATAAACAATGCCTTGCACGAGTCAGTGCCACGTTAGCTCTTTGATGGTTATTGAGAAACCCTACACTTCCGTTCCCGTTACGTCTAACGGTGGATATGATAATGATGTCTTCTTCTCCTCCTTGAAACCCATCAACCGACCGAACATTCAAAGTGAAAAGCTGATCTGATACGGAGCTGTACTTATCTACGATCTTCTCTTGGATTGCTCTAATTTGACCTTTATAGGGTGAAATGACCCCAACGGTCATCTTTATCTCACTTGAGACTGTTTCAAAATCACGCATATATATATTTTTTAAGTATATAAAAACTTGAGATCAATAAATATATTACCTTTGAGAAGATTGGATAAGATCTCAGCAACCTCAACCATGTTCTTAGGACTATGTCCATCACCAAGCTCCTCTTTCCCAAGTCCCACATTTATAAACGAGAAAGAACTAAACATGTTTCCTCGAAGAAACCGGTTTTGATAGATGTGTTCTTTAACAATCGCAGCATCAGAGATCTTCCCATCATAAAACTCCATATTGGGGAAACGACTTATAGAAGGATGCATACAGTATTGAACATTAAGAAAATGTTTCTTGTAGCCAAGCAAAACCAATCTCTCAAACAAGCTTCTCCCAAATTTGGCCTTCTCACATATCTGCCCCTAAAAAACTAATGTTACAAACACAGTTTCTAGTAGGAACTTTCTATCAATCTATATTGCTTGGGAGTAAGAATAAGGAGGTAGTACCTAGCTTTGCACCATTGCTGGTAGCTGAAGCTCATCTCCTATAATAACAGCGCAGCGCAGGCCCTGAAGTTGCAATGCAGCAACTGATTCACATTCCTTAAGTTGAGCCGCTTCATCAACTACAAGCATTTCTACGGGTCCTGTACGTTCCGCAGTCATTTCTGCAGCACCTGGGGCAGTGCAGAAGATTATGTTTGCATTTTGCAGGCAAAATTTCCTTCTATCCTCGATTTCCAACAAAGCTGGAATCTTAAAACGTTTTTGAAGTAGACGTAGAGGCTGAAGGCAACACACGAAGCAATCGAATGCGATCATATTCTTCACATCGTTAGATGATATAAAAGACTTAGGCAGATGTGTGTACAAATCCACCATATCCTTCTCGACCTTCTTCATTGCTTCACTTATGCCATGAAACTTTTGGTTTACAAATTCTCCAAATGTACGAATCTTTTCTTTCTTTTTACTATTTTCCTTCTCTAAATCTTCATTAGACCCACGAAACATTTTAATTACAAACTCTCCAAATGTTGTAAGAATGCTTTTATTTTCTTCCTTCTCCCTTCTTTCACTTAACAAGAGATACTTCTTGTAACTAGACTCTGCATTCTCAAGAAAATCTATGACTGACTCCAAACTTGGTTCCCATCTAGTCAATGGTGAAAACAGTTTACTGACACGATGATCAAGAAACACATCAAGGACATCATCGTTCCTCTTATCTATTCCCATTCAATTTGCTCTCGGTTTCCGGCTAAAACAGTATCTCCCAGCCCGTACGTAGAAATGTTCTGATGAAGAAGATTCCTTAAATAAAGCCAAGAGCCTTGATGCAACTTCTACTACAGCCGTGTTTGTAGGAGCACACACAACAGTTTTGCAACGTAGGTTGAGAAGAGCAAAGAGAAGTGTAGCGACCGTCTTTGTCTTTCCTGTACCAGGTGGTCCCCATATCGGTTTAACACTAGTCTTGTCATGTAAATTCCTCGTCTCCAAGCAACTCAAAATTGCAGATTCCTGAGAAGAGTTCACCTTTTCAGAACGCATAATTCTATCATATACATTATTAGTTCCCCAACTCTTAGAAAAAACAGATTGCTCTGTATCCTGAAATACAAAACAAAAAGAAAAAGAATAAACACAATTACTCCACGTTAGACGTTAAGTTAAAGCAAGATCATTTCTTATTACGCACCGCGGTATTGCCTGAAGGACACTCTTGATGAGACTTAAGTTGGCACCATTGTTGTGTAATGCTTTCCAGATACGAGTGTTTGTCGTTAAGCTCATTAGAAAAACACCAGAACGAAATGAAAGTTCCTCATCTATGGATATGGATGTAGAGGAACGAACAGAGATCTGTAGCTCATCTTCTTTAACAGAGAATACATACGCAAGAATCAGTGAATTCAGTCTTGGCGTTGCTGCTTCTGTGAGAGAAATGAGATCTCCACATTTTGGCTTGTGATTTCCTTGTGCAACACTCATCAAATATATATTGAAATTGTTTGATCTTCTACTTGGTAATTCCTTTCCTTGTGCAACACTCATCAATGATATAGTGAAATTGTTTGATCTTCTACTCGATGAATCAAGGGTCCTTGCCTCCATGGAACTTATGTAAAAGATAGGAGCTTTCGACAAAGATTTTAAGCTTGAAAACAACTCTGTGTGTTTCCACTCGTAGAAGAGGAACAAAGGAGTTAAGGTATTCATCAACAGACCTAAACCTGTCTGGCATCGGCTTTATCTCTTCATGTTGGATATGTGAATGATTTATCTTTAAACTCTTTTTTTTATTGAATTTCTTTCTCTCTTTGTTATTCTCCTTTGTTTCTTTTTTATGTGTGATTAAAACACTAACACAAACATCCTATATATAAAATTATGATTCTAAACACAAATAATAAATTGTAATTTCTATTGTAATAATTTTCATTGTGCTTGTTTGCCTTTTTCATGATTTTTTACCCAATGCTCTTTATTGTTTGAATTCCCTTTTGCTTAATTTTCATTGTACCTTTTCGTTTTGGTTGTTTTCATTTTTTTCTTTTCATTTTTCTTGTACAGAAACCGAATCTATTTTAACAACTCTAGATTCGTTTTGTGTATTTTCCATTTTCTCCCTCTTGAACAAAACATCTTCATTTTCATCCTTTGTAGCAATCTTCTTGAACTGGAAATTTTAGAGTTGACTCTGATCATGTATCCTTTGTCGTCTCTTCTTTTAACTTTCTTGATTCTTCTTCAAGTATCTCCCATCTGATAATGAACTTTTTTTTCTCTTCTTTGATCTCTAGTAATTTCTTCCAAACTTTATCCATGATCGTACATATGTTCTCATCGAATAAAACTTTATGAGATCTACTCAACAATTCTGGTCCACTCAGAAAATTTTTGTCAAGTTTTGAAATTAGTAGAACATCTTTGATTGTAACTTTTACTTTGGTGGTTTCCATGCTAATATCTCATTTTCCTGCATTTGTAAGAATTACTCTACATCCAAATTTGATATGAACTTTGTATGTTTTTGTCCAATCTTGTGAAGAATGTCTCATCTCTAAACATATGACATGTTACCCCACTGTCAATAAGCCATGCTCCTTCCTCGTTAATTTGACTTGCATCATACGTTGCAGTGAAAGACAATTCTTCAATCTTTTTTTTCAAGGCTTTCGCAAAATTGTGCTTCATCTTTAAATTTATTTTTGTTGTACTTTGCATAATGTCTAGACTTGCCACACACAAATCACTCTCCTTGAAACTGTTTGTTTGCATATGGTTTTTCTTCCTTGTTCTTGAAATATCAAACATATTCACTGTGATTATTTTTCTTGCACATTCACACCATGGTGAATTTCCATTTCTGAAAGAACAATGTTCTTCATTGTGTTTTTCCTTTTTGTATGTATTACACCACTTGTTCTTTCTTTGTTGTTGATCTAGTCTCTGGCCAAATTGTGTTCAATATGCTTCTTCGATCGGTTCATTATATGAAAATTATTTTGCTTCATGTGAGATTAGTGACCAACGAGATCTGTAACAATAATCTTCTTTAGATCTTTGGTTTCTTGCATCAAAGCTGCTAACCTGACATAAGTCTTGGACATTGAGTTTAATACCTTCCTGATAACCTGGTAACTTGTTTCCTCTTCTCCTAATAAACTCATCTGGTTTACTACTTCTTGTATTTTATCTGTATAATCTCGATTTTTTTCTCTTTCTTTTATCTTATGATCTTCAAACTCTTTGTTCAGTGAATCTAGCCTCACAAGTTTTGTTTTGTCATTGCCTTGATATGTTTCTTATCAATTTTCCCAGATTTCTTTGGATGTAGTAGCAAAAACTACTTTCATGAGAACTAGATATGTCACAACCATATGCAACAGTTGTAAAGCCTTCATATCTAGCATCTATGCTTCTTTCCATTCCGCTAGTGTATCGTCTTTAGGTTTTGGCTCAGGTGGATATTCTTTGTCGATAACTTGCCATAAGCATTGAATCTTCAAAGTAGTTTTTATCCTTGTAGTCTAAAGTAGTTTTTATTCTTATAGTCCAAAACTCATAATTTTGTCCATTAAAAACTGGAATTGTAAGCGTTTCTTGCATGTTTTTGGTCATCTTCTTTTGATTTATGAATTCTGTTTCTGCCCGGATTTTGCACGAACTGGACATTTCAAGATTTCAGATTTTGCACAAATTAAATTTTTTTCACGAACTCAGGTTTGGCACAAACTGTATTATGCACATAACGATTTTGCAGTGGTATGAGTTTCGCATAGATTTTGCACAAAACGAGTATTTATACACATGTTGACTCTAGTACTATGTTAGATATTTGTGAATGATTTATCTTTAAACTCTCTTTTTTATTGATTCTCTTTCTCTCTTTGTCACTTTTTTTTGTGTAATTAAAACTCTAACACAAACATTCTATTTATAGAATTAGGATTCTAAACACGAATAGTAAATTGCTAATTCCTATAATAGTTTCTAATTTTCTCATTTGTCTTTTCTTTATAATTTTCTTTTCGCTCAATTCCTTATTGTTTTATTATTTTTTTGCTTAATTTCCATTGTACCTTAATTTTCTTTTTGCTTGTTTTCCTTTTTCTTTTATTTTATTTTTCCTTTATATTCTTTTTTCTCCTCCTACACAAACCGAATCTAGTACAACACTTCAATTTTTATGTTATCTTTGTTGAAAATATCATTGATTGACCAAGAGAAGATTTGATTTATATGACTTGTCTTCTCGCTTCTCTCCATGGTCACAAAATACCTCTGCAACATAAAATAAAAACTGAGTTATGTTCCTACTTCATAGAAGGTCATAGCTACATAGCGACGTAACTTGGCTTACAAAGGCCAACTGATAATAATTAAGATTTAAGAAGAAGTTCTTCAAAAAGCACTGATGTAGAGGTATCGACAAAGCCAAATGAAAACGGATTAAGAAACATCTGGCTTATCAGTCTAGTCTACTTTTAAGGAAAAAGAGAGCGAAAGGTCGAACAAAATTGGAAAAGGGAAATGTAATTTCAACAATTTCCAAGAAAATATTGTTAATAGATTTCAATTTACTTTTTACCCTTTTATTTTCTTCTAAATTATAGACAGAAATAAATAATAAGCGAAGATAGCAATTGGCATGCATAAATTAGAACTTTAGGCATTTTACATTATTCATTAGTATTTGTTTATTGTTTTTGATAATAGTAGTATTTTAATATTTTTTGGTTTACGAGTAATTAGTTCACTCAAGGAAGAAGAAAAGTTGGGAGAACAAAACATTCATATCATTTGGTGCTTCTAGTCGTCATAATCATCATAATTTTATGAATTTAGTCACATCATCATACAAATTTCTGATCGAAAATACAATAATACTCTTCTATAGTTCCAATAAAAATAGTAAAATGGAGCAAAATTTAAATAGAAAAATACAAATTTACAATTGAAACTTTTAATATACAATTGTACATCATTAGGGCAAAAACTAATATGATGACCGTAAATGGTTTTCTTACACATCCCTCTCATTTTTTTTCAGTCTTGGGGCCTAACTCTTTCATTATACATATATCATATATACGATCTAAAGAATATAACAGAGAAGCAAAACATAGAGGCATACGTAATGTTATGTATATGTGTTTTATACAGGAATGACATCAACTTTCTGATTCTCGTCACAGGCAATGATAAGGCCTTCCACATAAGTTGGGAAGAGGCAACACCACCATTTGCAGCCAGTGGCGACTGATTCTGCTGGAGGAATGATCATTAGAACATTGTCTTGTCGCCCCACCATTCCCATCACACTTACAGTGCTCCCTTCTTTTATATATCTGATCACAAATTCAATAACAAATATCATCAAAATGGCAATAAGATCTGAAAATACATGATTATCTAAGATGTGTTAGAGAGAAAGAGAGACCAACACTCTTTTTTTTTGGTTCTTTGAAAGGTAAAAAGCAGTATAAAGATCACTACAGTACTTTGTAATAAAGCTATTTACTTTGAGAATCTTTTGAGTTCTGAGAAGAGTTCAAACCACCAGAAAGATTCTTACTTTGAACTAAAGCCATTTACTTTGCCACATCTGAAGGGATAAAAGCACCAAAAGATCCTTCCTTTAAACTAAAAAACAGTGACTTTGGTTCTCACTGACTTTTATGCCCTTTACTCATAAGTAGGAAACAAGATCCAAGGGGAAAAAAGTCAATTGGTTGGGTAATTTCCATTTAGCTGTTTAGTTTAAATCAGAGGTTTTAAAAGGTTTATCAAAGTATTAAGAATGAAGAAGTGTAGCAGGAAGGAAAATCTAAGATGCATGTGTAAAAATAATACCATACCCTTCTTTGAGACGCATGACACGGTTATCATTTGAAAGGTTGCGATCCGCCAACCATTGTAGAAAGCTTGGAGATAAATCTTTAGTCTGAGATTTTATATTAGCTACTGTTGTTGGAGTGATAAATAGAGAAACTTTTTGATCCATATCCTGCTTTAACAAGTGCTCGCAATCCGGATTGGAAGTCCGAGATGTAAAAATCCGATACATATCTCTGCTTATAAATAAATAAAACAATGATCATCAAAATATTCAAATAAAACACTTGAATGAAAGAATAGATTAAAACAAATCTATCTATACCTCGACATGTTTCGGGTTAGCGGATTTTCCACAAAAACCTTTGTACTCGTACAATTCCGTCGACACATAAACGCATCTCGGTATCCTTTGGTATGACGACTCAAGCGGGATACTTCCACATGTTACAACCTGCAAACAAAAAGATAAAACGACTTCACAATACAGCATTGATCACTCAAAGACCAGATTTTACTAGATGATCATTACAAGATACAAAAATCAAGAATATCAAGTCTTCAGCTAAATTAGTCTCACTAAACTAACCCAATGATCACAAAAAAGGCAATGAATATGACATTTTAACTCACCACATGATTAATTAACTTACTTTACTAATCAGATTACTGATTAGCTACGCCTTACCGACAGATTAGCAAAAAAATTAAGTCTTTAGTAAAATTGGACAAAACTGAAAAACTTGCCCCTGTGACTTTAACGAACTGTCCATCAATGGCGCCTCTAATCACAGCATCTGGATATTTTTGATGAAATCTAACAACCCTCTTCTTCTCCAAACACAATTCCACGAAAACACCACGACGGCCGGAAAAATCGCCGCCACAATCGCCACCATAACCAGTGGTTTTTTCACCGCCACGGATAAAAAAGCTCCAATTAGTAATCCCACAGCTGCAACTATAATAACTGCCCAAATCACAGGTTTTGGTACTTGAAACCCGACCCGAATTCAGAACCGTAACAGCCGATCCGTATTTGGGTTTACTTGACCTTGAATTACTCGACTGATGATCAATTGGACCTGACCTCCTTGACCCGGACCCAAGTGGACCGGACGAATTAAGCGGACCGGACGAATTAAGCGGACCGGAGGTGATTAAACCGGTTGGTTGAAGTTGAGAGAGAGGACCTGAAGATTTTCTAATTGGACCCGATTGGGATCCGGATCGAACGGATCCACTATTTGGATTCGAAGACGAGGCGGCGGAAGTGACACGTGGCGGCGGTGGCTGTCTAGCTGCTTCGCCGGAGAAAATCAACGGAGGTCTTTGGAACGATGTGGGATCAGCGATTGAGATGTCGAACATCCTTCCTAGCTCGCCGGAATTTTTAATATCGCCTCCGGTGTAAGGCATAGCACGAGCCGCCATTGTCGGTGGTCGTTCTTTGGGTTGTTCGAGTTTACATGAAACGTAGAGTCCGCTTCGTAGCTGATGAGATTGTTGTAATCGACCCGCCATTTCTAGAGAGAGAGAGATGTAGAAAATTTTCTAGTCTCTCTCTCCTCTGCGTGATTCGGAAAGTGTAAGTGTTGAGTGGCAGTGAAGATGGAGAAGAAGAAAGGAGACGTGGATTATAAAATGACTTTTTGACCCCTGAATCTTAAAACATGATGACGTAATTGTGTGTGTGTGTTTTTTTTAACTAATGAAACAAAACTTCGACGACGAAGAGGTTTCCAAAAACTTTTGATTGGTTAATGTGTCACATAAGCCCCACATTTACGTTAATGGATTTGTTTTTCACTTTCTGTCCCCAAATTTAATGATTTTTTCCAAACTACCCTAACCGAAATTCAAACCAAATCAGTTAAAATGGTTAACCATTAACCAACACCGCAAATTAGTTTTTTCCCCCTCACATACTCGATAACCATTTACACTTTACATCATCACGACCAGTTGATACTTACCAGTTTTAAGTTTTTGTTTGATAAAATTTTAAAAGTGCATATTTTTACAATATTCTTATGAAAAATGCATATTTTCTAAAAATCTCTATGTGTAATCACGAATTTGCACATTAGTAAATGTGGATGTTGGATTATATGTCAAATCCTTTTCAAAATAGACGTGAACACAATTATCATGTTTCAGACCCTTTTTAAGGAATATAAGATTTGTGTTGACGAGATTCAAATTAATCACTATAGAGTACTCACAAAAAGATAAGAATTAGCTGCATGTATGTAAAAGATTTGGCTTTTTGTCTAGAAATCGACCAAAACCAAGTTGAGATTGACTCAAACCGAATCAATATTGTGTTTGAAGATTGAAGATCCTAGATATTATTATCAATATTGTGTAGTTATGATATAAAAATATTACATATATTTGTATTATCAAGTTTAGGAAATTTATTTAATATATAAACTCATGTAATTCCAATCATTATTTTTATGAGATTCTAATAATAATTTTTCCACAACATATCCGTGTTCTTACTCTAATCAATTTATCACTTTTAAGTCATTAAATATTGTTAGTTTATCCATTTTCTTCAAATTGACATGTATATTTCCTAACTATGTAAAATATAGATATATCTCTTTAACATAAATATAACATTTGAATTATATATAGTTAGTCTAACAAAAGTGAAACATATAAAGTAACCTAAAAAGTAATTCTTTATTAAAGCAACATAAAAATAACTTCAACCAAAAAAAAATATAAAGCATCATTCACTCTCTTTCCTGTCCTCTTGTAGAGTTTACTATTGTATTGATATAAAATAGCATTTCAAAAGTATCGAGTTGTTGTTTTACAAATTTCAACATGTCAACTTCGAAATGATTTAATTAATATAGATAGAAAAGAGTTATCTTTGCACGTGTTCACTAAAAACAGTTGAGTTGGTGTCAAGGTGTTACAAACACCATATATATACTATCAATTATTTAATAACAAGGTATGTGTGTGTGTGGGGGGGGGGGGGGGGGCACATTAGAGAAAAGTTGTGGGTATGATATAAGTAATCAAAGAAGAGTCAAGGAAGAGCATACAGACTCAATTTCGAATCGTCAATTCCCTCACATTTCACATTCATTCATCATGATTCATATGCCCCCTCCATTATGTATCATGGGTAGACAGATCGAACGTCTCACATAAATTCCAAATTATCTCTTCCCCCACCAAAATAATTATATATGACAAATCAACGACACATTTAATTTAAAATTGGTTACTCGAGAAGAATATAACAAAAAAACTATGAGTAAATCTACATTTCTTCTACTTTGGAGTAAGCAACCAATTAAATTTTTTTAAGAAACTAAATTATATATTCAATAAATCTTGCACTAGTCTTATCTTTTTTATTAATAATATGTAAAATTATATTTAAAGAAAAAACTTTTTTACAACAAGTGTTTTCGAGTTTTTAAAAGTAATATATAGAAAGAATAGTGGCGGTAACTCTTGAAAAAAATCAATAAAAGTAGTCTCATTAAAACCCAAGACCGAAAAACTCAATTGAGACAAAACCGGTACTTAGAAAAAACAGTACACATCTTTAATGATAGAGCTGAAAAATAAGAACCGAAGATCGGAAGATCCCATCTAAATCTAATGATTAAACTTCTTGCGCTCCGAACCAATCACATAAGATGCCGGAGAATCGTTCTTGCCTCTGTATTGTGGAGAGACGATTTCACATAATTCGATCGATGTTTTTGATAAGAAGAGCTTGAGCCGTGGGTTGTTCGCCATGTGTACGGCGATTACGCTCATGCCATAAAGTGTAAACCGTCACTTGGAAAACATACCTCAATTTGAACTTGCGATTACCAACAAACACAGAAGCCGATATAATAGAGATGATATCGTCAAACCGAGCAACATACCTCATCTAAAATAGAGTAGAAGTGATCTTAGCCCATATGGGAGAGGTAATCATGCATTCAAAAAAGAGGTGATTGCACGATTCCAAAGCCCCATGACACAAAATACGGCTCGTGTTGCCATCGTGAGCCCATGCCAACATCCTATCTCCCGTGAATAACCTGTTGTGAACCGCAAACCAAACCAGAAAAGAGTATCTCGGAGTCACAAAAGAGAACCACACACCTTTGTACCAACTAGTGATTTCGTGAACAACTCTCAGTTGATTCCATGTATTTTTCGACGAAAACATGCTTTTAACATTATCAGGGGCTTGACGCCAAATGCAGATGTCCGGCTCTGTGCTCCCAAGGTTTCTCAGCTTCTCAATCTCCTCCTCAATAGTGTTTAAAACCGCTGATCGCCTCCGTCTCACTCTATGAGTTACAAAATCTTCCGCCAGAGTTGTTGTTAAAGAGATCTCCATATCAACACATCCCCTATCGCTTAAAATATCATAGAGACGACCCAAGGAAGACCAAGCATCAAACCAAAAATAGGTGTCCCTACCGTTTCGAACGTCCATCCTATGGAAAACCTTGGCATGGTCTCGGTATTTAATCAACTTGCACCAGATCCAAGAACCCGCATTTAAAAATGTATTAACCGACCAAAATGAGCTCGCCCGCATCAAATGTTTTTTCACCCAGTTGACCCACAACGAAGACCGAGCTGAGACTAACCGCCAGATAAGCTTGTAACAACTGACCTTATTGGCATCCTCTAAAGATTTTATACCTAATCTTCCCTCCTTTTTTGGACAGCAAATATCTTTCCAAGAAATCTTAGCCTTTCTAATGTTTAAGTGCGGGCCCGACCAGAGAAAAGCGATGTTAATTCTCTCAATTTCCTTGATACAAGCACTAGACAAACAAAAAGCAGAGATCCAAAAATTTGTTAGACTTGATATAACCGAAGTAAGGAGTTGTAACCTACCTGCAAAGGAGAGAAAACGATGCTTCCACGATTGAATCCAAGTCGTGGTCTTATCTATAAGAGGCTGGAAATCACTCCTAGACATTCACTTCGTGAGAAGCGGCAACCCTAGATACTTAACCGGAAGACTCCCCATGTCCAGAGGAAACCGAGCTGTAATAGCGGATCGTCGGCCTTCCGAAACTCCTGCCAGGAAAATAGTTGATTTCTCTAGGCTGATCTGAAGCCCCGAAAAACGACCAAACTCTGTGAACATATCCAAAATGCCTTCAATGGAACGCGGTCTTCCATCTGAAAAAATTAGAATATTATCTGCAAAACAGAGGTGAATAATATTCAACCCACGACAACCCAAATGGTACCCAAACTTTCCTGAATTTGCTACTCTGTCCAACATTATCGAAAATATATTCATACAAATAACAAAGAGACAAGAAATTAAGAACACGGTTGGGATTAATTGGAAAATGTATTTTTCAATTGCTTAAAATTTGAATACGGTTGGGATTAGTTGGAAAATGTTTTTTTCTAACGTTCAGATTATTTTAAAATTTGGATTGATTTCACTTATTTCGGTTTACTTCGGGGTTTATGTCTACCCTTAGTATTTTCTGTTTAGGAAATGAAATCACTTTGACTAATCTTTACTTGTAATGTGACAAACAACTTTATTCTCTTTTAACTGATAATCAAGTAATAATATATAGGGGGTTATATTTGTTATTCCTGTCTTGAATTATTCGTTTTATTTCATTATTATTATTATATGATGATAATTAACACGGCGACACGACGTCGTACTCCGTAGAAGCTACGCGGAAGAAGTAAAGAAAGAACTCTTTTTATTTTGTTTCATTTTTGTTTGACTTGGCACTATATTGAGACTACTTCTTCAGAGAAATTTGAAGAACTTACAAAAAAAATCGATGGCAATTTCAAAGCTTCAAGCTCTCTGGAATCATCCTGCAGGACCTAAGACAAGTGAGTCAATATTTCTTCAGTTTACTTTGTTTGACATCAATGACTCTTTCTTCACTTTCGATTTTTGCTCTATATGAGACTTGATCATCGAGTTTTGATTATTGAGCAATCTATATTTGTAAAATTTCATTTTTTGTTCCTCAATTCGCTTTGCTTAGTTACAGTTGACTTTTCCTTAGAACCAGATTATTGATATGTTGTTATGAACTTTGACTATGTAGAAATTTTAATGGTACAATTCTTGACTTTGGATTTAAATTTTCCTTCAAGAAAATGCACTTTTTATCCCCTTTCTAATAACATGATCTATTAAATTCTAATTGTAATACAAAAAGGTGCATTTGGTAGCTTGATCGAACTTGTTACAGAACCTAAGTTAATACATTTTGTTATTTTTCAGTACATTTCTGGGCACCGACGTTCAAGTGGGGTATAAGCATTGCTAACATTGCAGACTTTCAAAAACCTCCAGAGACACTTTCGTACCCTCAGCAAATTGGTATACACTTGTGCTCGTGCATATATACGGCTCTGTATATGTGAACTTATAGGTTTTAATGATGCCTCATATTGCTTTCACTATATAACCATGTCTCAATCTTCTTTTAAGTTTTTGTTTGCTATATCTATTGTATCAGTGATCACAGGCACTGGACTTGTCTGGTCACGTTACAGCACTGTAATTACTCCGGTATATTTACTGCAAATCATGTTGATATAATTTATATATTACCTTTTGCTTTGTTCTTGTACTAGTTGTTAGTGGATTACTGGTTTATTTATTATGATTTTGTTCTTACTTTTTTTTGTTATAGAAAAACTGGAATCTGTTTAGCGTTAGTCTTGGTATGGCCGCGACAGGCATATACCAACTAGCTCGTAAAATAAAGTAAGATCTATAGAACATTCCCATTTACATTGCATGAGATATGCCTTATAGAACACTTGTTTCTTCTAATGAACATATTTTGGTACTTTTGTTATTATTGAGATATCAACCAACATACCACATTAGATAATTTTTAATATATTAGTCAAGTCCATTTCTACTTAACCCAAAGCAGATAATATCATATTGAATGGGAGTTACTCTGATTGTAGAGCCTTTACAAACCTAAATCAACTCCCCATCAATAAAATATTATCTGTTTTAGTCCCGTTAGCCCAATTATTCAATTATGTTTAGATTTGTTTTTGGATTCCTCCCGAAATATCTCACATTTACTGGAGACTTTGGTTGGTATCCCAACAGTTATAACTTTACATCATGGTTTCAAACTTCATCATTGGTGCTTGTCTCTGTTTTGACATTCATATTCTAATTTTTTTTTAAAATTTTTGTGTGGTTTACAGACATGATTATGCATCTGAAGCAGATCCTATTGTTGCGAAAAAATGATGAAGATGAAACCTTATTCTTAATAAAATAAAGTTCATCTTTCTTGTGATCTTGGAGATTCATTCCCAAGATATCATCATGTCAAGGCTTTATTTTGTTTGAATACCCAAATCTTTTTGGGGTTATAGATTATTTATTTTACTTTGAAAATGAAATGGTGGTGTGCGTACTATGATTTTATAAATTTTCCACACTTTTCAACTTAAATAGTAAAATTTAGAGTAATGCGTAATTCATTATTTTTTTCCTTGGAATGTACAACCATTTGCACTGAAAACATAGTTGCCAACTAGGTCCATCTCGAACATTGTATGCTTGAAGCCTGACCGGCGAAATTTTTATTCATCTTCTGGAGTAACCACTGTAATAACTTCAAATTGACACACTACAGCGTCTCGGAGAGTCAAATAGTTTTTTAAAGAGATCAGGCTCATCTTTCTTTCCATTAGACAGATTCAAACGTAGAACTAGCTTCTTGAGTGATGCCGCATTGTCAAAAAAGTATCTAACCAGTTTATTTGCTGTTCTTTTCTTCGTGATCGCACTTACCATTTCAACAGATTCAAGGGACGATACCAAACAAAAAGACAGCACAGTCGAAAGCTTAGTTACCACCGCCACCGGATCATCAACTAATTCCTGCAAAGACAAAGTGACAAAATCCAAACCAAAAAAAATGAGCAGATAAAAAAAACCTTTCTTAGGTAAGAACTTCCAAAGTTTAAGCAAGTCATTACCAAGTTTAAGTGTTTCATATTCGGGCATCTCTCAAGAATGATTGGCAATACTTCTAGAGATGCATTTACGAACATATATAGTAGCACGCAGACGGGTCAAGTCATGAAATTTTGGGTAATGGGTTCATGTCTTTGAAACTATGGATTAACTGCGAGCAAAGAGAAGAAGTCATAAAACATTGGAGTGAGAAAAACAAATGGTAATGGTAACGTTTAAAGCTTGTCATTAGCTTTATATTTACCTTAAGAGTTTCAGATGAGATGGTCATATCTCCAACGGCTGAAAATTTGTTGAGAAGATTATAGATAATATTTTCTTTCTGATAAGTCATGATGCTCCAGCTCAAAATCAACATCAATATCAACCTTGACAGAGTAACTCATACTCATTATTATGTGGAAGCTTTCGAACTCGGAATCTATGAGAGTTAGATACTCAAGCCTTGGAGCATCAATCTTAACTAGTAACTTAGGAAGTATAACATCTTCGAAGTATATAATCTTGAGACATGGTAAGGAAAGAGACTTAAAACCTTCCAGCCTTATAAAATGGAGCTTTAAGGATACCAATGCCTCACACAGAGATGGGGTTATGGGTATCTTAATGTTCCGAAGTCCAAGCTCATTATCAACTTGGAGATGTTGAATCTTGCTCTTGATTACTCTGCGGAGACACGGCTAGTAATGAGAGACATAATTTTCAGTGATTAACTTGAACTCACTCAAGTAGAATTAGCTCTGGAAATTCAGAAACTTGTCGATGAAATCCGCACATGCTTTGTCATTTGGAAAATAATGACTGTCTAAGTCTAATGTTGGAACCCATTTCCAAAGATTTCTCCATCTAGAGGACAAAACACTTGACCTAAAAGCTTCGTCAGTCGTAAGAAAGCTAAGTATATGACATAACAATGAATCATGTAAAAAGCTTATCCTATCTTCCCCTATGCTAGTGTGTATTTTGAGTACCTTTACAAGTAACCTAATTAAGGGATCCAACCTGAAATTAAAAAAAAAAACATACGAATTATTACAAATTGACAAATGGACAGAAAAAATAACCCCATAAGTTATGTATTCAACTTCCTTAGAAAGGGCAATTTCCCGAAATCTAACTACAAAATTGTTAAATAATAATGCTCAATGATCGTCAAAACAAAAAACGTTGTGTCTTGCAAACGAACCTTTCTTAATCTCCTCATACGGCAGATGATGAAGCTGATAAGGAGAGAGGCCTATGCATTCGAAATACAAGCTGAGATTATCCATTTAAGCTCACTCCTGTTCTTGGTGTTAACGAGTAACCGTATCCCGAAAGTGTTAGGGTTTCTGAACGTTACCGTAATTTGTTAGAGTGCAGCAAACGATTTAGGTTTTCTCTATGATGTATATATAAAAGCTCTAAACTAGGGTAAACCATATAAAATTAAAACCTAGATACAAAACATTGAAGATATCATTGTAGAGATGGTGAAAGAAATTGAATGAGAAAAATATTATTAGATGGCGACGTCGAAGCTTCAACTCTGGAATCACCCGGCGGGACCCTAGACAAGTGAGTCAACTCGGATTCCGTTCATTCACATTGTTTCACGATAATTAGGGTCCCTGATAGTTATTAATCTTTCTTCAGTTTCATTTTTTTTTTGTTTTATTGGTTCGCTAAAGGAAGACTTGAGAATTGTTTGGATTTCTTAAACAATCTACATTATGGAATCTCATACGTTCTTCAAATCATCCAAATTCTAATTATTTAGGAATCTAAGACTGTACTGATACGTTTCTATTGTAAAATGTATGAATTTTGATCGTACAAACAGTTCAAAGTTTCACAATTAGAATCCATTGAATTGTCAAAAGTTTCACTCTCCTTTTTTTTATTTTTTTTGGGTCTTATCAGTTCATTTCTGGGCTCCAACATTTAAATGGGGAATAAGTATTGCTAACGTTGCAGATTTCCAGAAACCTCCTGAAAATATTGTATACCTTCAGCAAATTGGTAAATTAGACTTTTATATTATTTTCCTTTTTGTTGGTGTTATAATATCTCTACTCTTCTTATTGTTACAGTTTTTTTTTTAATTTTTTTTTATCTAAATTGTATTTAGCTGTGACATGCACTGGAATGATCTGGTGTCGTTGCAGCACTGTAATCACTCCTGTAAGTTTTGTTTACTTCTCAGTCAGTGGGATTATTCCATTTATTGCTTTTTGAGTTTGAGTTTTTGTAATGATTTTTGTGATTGGACTCTTTATTTTGGTTTATCTGTTTTTTATGATTCTGATTTTTGTTTTACAGAAACACTGGACCTAATATTTTTCGTGATTTCACTTTCTTTTTTATTGAAAATGAAAGTGGTTTTGTTTGTGAAATTGCTTGGTTGTTTGATGAAAATTTAAATATGTTGTTATTTTACAAGTTGAGAGTGTAAATCTGTTATAGCGAGTGTTTGAGAAATAATCCCCAGGAAAATACATTGCAGAGATGAGTCTTAAGCTTCATCTCTCTGTTTCCATGGCTCAAATAAAGTAGGAATACCTTTCTCTGATTGGGTTACTCATATTGGAAAAATTGAAACATGGTATTTATTTTGCAGATCGGGTTGGGAGTCAGTACATAGAATGTTTATCGTTTTGAGTCAATGAATTTTCATGTTCTTAATGATAGAGGTTTTTTAGAAAACGTTAAGTCGATTTTATCTGATTTCCTAAAGTAGCCATGGAGTAGCACCAAAAAAGTAGAGGAAATCGCAAAAGCAGAAACTTAATTTTGGATTCGATGCTCCAAGAGTAGATGACGATGACGACATTTCTCTTTTTTTTTTTTTTTTTCTAATGTTGGATTTGGTCAAAATTGGATAAAATTTGGTTGAACTTGGTATATGCAGTTTAGTAGAACATAATTATTGGTTTATGAAGCAAAAACCAAGATTTGAATTGAATATGTTGAATTGTATAAAAATTAATAGATCGTGATGGTTACTAAAAAATGATAACTTTTTGAGTTGGCAAGTGAATAGCCAAAAAGTTTGGATTGGATTGATCCTGTTTGAACTCATATAATGATGGTGAATTGTTATAGTCAACCCTAAAGAAATCACAAGGTTATCACACTTCAGGATTATGATTGATTGTTGTGGATTTTCGAAAAGGTTTCAATTGTTTCATATGCTAACTTTTGCGTTTGTGGTAGCATTTGGTGTTTGCTTTTACTATCAACCAAAAATGGTTAAATCGTGGGTCCATTTTGATTGTTTCGTATACATATTTTGATATTTGATATCATCAAAAAGACTCATACCATTGTCTAATAAAATAAATCTACCTCTTAGAAATCTAAAATGCATTCGAACCGAATGGAAAAAAAGTCCAACAAAATTTTAAATTTAAAAAAAAAATGCAAAGATATATGATAAACCAAGACTGAACCTCTAAAAACAAATAAGTAGATTATATTTTGTATCCAGGTAAGTGGTTTTGATCAAATGATTTTTATTTTGAAGATAATCGATTATATATGTAAAAGGAACACAAGTAAGTGGAGTTAATTTTTTCCCATGTAAACTGCAGAGTTTCAGAGTTTGATACCTCATGAAACTAAGTCTATTCGAACTACCTTAATAAAATATGGGGTTTGATGTCGGAAATAAATAGAGGTAATGGGTAAAAACAAACATTAAATACCATCCTTAATTTATGGAAACCCAAGATTAATTAGTGACTAAGATGAAATACAGTACCTCTTATATCTTAATTTTTATCTCTTAATCAATGTGTATTAAAAGTTAATAGAAGTATTTCACTCCTTAGTCATTAGTACTTAAGTCAATTATAATCTTGAAATCAATCAAAATTCAATAAATCTTCTTTTGTATTCTACAAATTCATTTCCAAATTAGTTGCCTTTCTATAAAGTAATTAAAAATTAGTTTCTTCTTTGAGGGAACATTTCCCGCCAAATATCTCACTAAAAAGCCCTCCTTCTCCCACCCAAAGCATTTCTCTGTCTCTGTCTCTCTCTCTTCCTCCTTCATCACCACCCAGAAACCCTAGCTTCACACCATCCATGGCTACCACTCCAAGATCAAAAACCTTCAAATCCCCAACCAAATCAATCAAAACCACTCCAACTAACAGCTATCGCAAATCGTATCTATCTCCATCTTCAACATTACTCACTCCGCAAACCCCAGAAACTCTCGCTCCTCTTCGCAGATCCGCTCGCCATGTTTCTCGCAAAATCGATCTCGGAAATGAACCAATCGAAGGCCCAGGAAGAGAATCAATCGAAGATATGAATTTAATTCGAAAACGAGAGAGAGCGCCGAAAAAACGAACCACTGATTTTGATTTTGAAGAGAAATTGAAGAACAAATCCGAAACTCCGAAGAAGCAGAAGAAGAAAGATTCAGAAGTTTCGTTCTCTCCTGTTTCCCCAATTCGGACGGAGACAACGAAGACGAGAATTACGAAGAGAAGAGTCTATTACAATAAAGTTGAATTCGATGGTGTTGAATTCGAAATCGGCGATGATGTTTACGTTAAGAGAAGAGAAGATTCGAATTCATATGAAGAAGAAGAAGATCCAGAGATGGAAGATTGTCAGATTTGCTTTGAATCAGGTAGTAGCGTAATGATTGAATGTGATGATTGTTTAGGTGGATTTCATTTGACATGCTTGAAGCCGCCATTGAAGGAAGTTCCAGAAGGTGATTGGATTTGTCAATTCTGTGACATACCAAAGTCAGGTCAAAGTCAAAGTCAGAAACTTGTGGTTCCAAAGCCACCAGAAGGGAAGAAGGTAGCGAGAACATTGAGGGAGAAGCTTCTTTCAAGTGATTTATGGGCTGCTAGGATTGACAAGTTATGGAAAGAAGTTAATAATGGTGTGTATTGGATTAAAGCTCGTTGGTATATGATACCTGAAGAGACTGTTTCGGGAAGACAATCACATAATCTGAAACGGGAGCTTTATTTGACTAATGATTTTGCTGATGTTGAGATGGAATGTATTCTTAGGCATTGTTTTGTGAAATGCCCTAAGGAGTTTTCGAAAGCGAGTAATGATGGTGATGATGTGTTTTTATGTGAGTAAGAGTATGATGTGCATTGGCATAGTTTTAAGCGTTTGGCTGAATTGGTTGATGGAGATTCTGATAGTGATCAAGAATGGAATGGTAGGAAAGAGGAGTTTGGTGATAGTGATGAAGAGATGGAGTTTGATGGTGAAGAAAGTGTTCGTGGAGGTTTGAAGACTAGGAGAGGTTTAACCAGTGCGAAAGGAGGTGCAAATTCTCGTAAAGGGCGTTTCTTTGGTCTTGAAAAGGTGGGAGCGAAGCGGATTCCTGAACATGTGAGATGTCATAAGCAGACTGAGTTAGAGAAAGCAAAAGCCACTTTGTTGTTGGCTACACGGCCTAAGTCTCTTCCTTGTAGGAACAAAGAAATGGAAGAGATCACTTCGTTTATAAAGGGTTCAATCTCAGATGATCAGTGTTTAGGAAGATGTATGTACATTCATGGTGTTCCTGGGACTGGGAAGACTATTAGTGTATTATCGGTTATGAAGAATCTGAAGGCTGAGGTTGAAGCAGGAAGCGTAAGCCCGTATTGCTTTGTGGAGATCAATGGTCTTAAATTGGCTTCACCTGAGAACATCTACACTGTAATTTATGAAGCATTGAGTGGTCATCGTGTCAATTGGAAGAAAGCTCTGCACTCTCTGAATGAGAGGTTCTCAGAAGGTAAAAAGATTGGGAAAGATGATGAAAAGCCTTGCATACTTCTCATCGACGAACTTGATCTTCTAGTTACTAGAAATCAGTCGGTTTTATACAACATCTTGGATTGGCCTACCAAGCCTAACTCCAAATTGGTTGTGTTGGGAATTGCAAACACTATGGATCTTCCAGAGAAGTTGCTTCCTCGGATTTCAAGCAGAATGGGTATACAGAGACTATGTTTCGGTCCTTATAATCACACTCAGCTACAAGAAATCATTTCTACAAGGTTGAAAGGAATTGATGCTTTCGAGAAGCAAGCTATTGAATTTGCTTCAAGAAAAGTAGCTGCGATTTCAGGGGATGCAAGACGTGCGCTTGAGATATGTAGGCGTGCAGCAGAAGTAACTGATTACCGTCTAAAGAATAACATAACCGCAAAGAATCAGCTGGTGATTATGGCAGATGTTGAAGCAGCTATCCAAGAGATGTTTCAAGCACCTCATATTCAAGTTATGAAGAGCGTATCGAGACTTAGTAAGATCTTCTTAACGGCTATGGTTCATGAGCTTTACAAAACAGGAATGGCAGAGACAAGTTTTGATAGAGTGGCAATGACAGTATCGTCTCTTTGTTTAACCAATGGAGAAGCTTTTCCTGGTTGGGACATTCTTCTTAAAATCGGTTGCGATCTTGGTGAATGCAGAATCATTCTATGTGAACCTGGAGAGAAACATAGATTGCAGAAGCTGCAGCTGAATTTTCCATGTGATGATGTTGCGTTTGCATTGAAAGATAATAAAGATCTTCCATGGCTAGCCAATTGCTTGTGAGTTGTTTTATGTCTTTATTGAATCATTGAACTTTCTTTAAATTTAAAGACTAGTTTTGATACATATGGGATTGGATCTGTTTTTGAATTGTGTAATGTATCTTTTCTTTGTGAACTCACATACGAAGTTTTGTTTTTTTTTCTGAAAAGAAAATTTTATTTTTATGGACAAATTGTGGTGATGAATGGTATATCATTTTTTCAAGTATGTGATATTTTTGACCATTCAATATATTCATCTAGTTTGAAAAATAATTAAAACTCAAGATGTCAATTATCTGCTAAAACCAAAATTTTGATAATTCTGCGTAAACTTTATTCCCTCAAAAACTTTTGATATTCGATTATTTGACTATATTCTGTCATTTTAGTATTTTACTATTTTACTATTTTGTCCGACTTATCAGTCAAAGTCCTAAGTTTGTTTTTTCATGTATTTTCTTAGTCAAACAAATGTTTTTTTCTTCATGTCAAAAACAAGAAATTTAGAGAACATTCTCCGACTCTTTTATATTAATTTTTATAATGTATCATCTTACAAAGCCAATTAATTTATTTATATACATGAAATAGAAACATAATTCAGATAAAACTAGAACACTTTATTTAAAATAACAAACTTGCTCGATCAACAACGAAATGAAATTAGCGAAGATGTTGATGTATATCAACTATGGAACAAGACTCATGACCAAATGAATGAAATTAAGTCTATTGTAGCGTTACTCCCACCAAAATCCAATTGTATCACCACTTTTGAATTTTCATCTATCAAGAATTGTACCCCAACCAGATAATTTGAAATTCCCTTGGCCGTCTTTTTCATCTGAAGATACGTTGAAATATCAGGATAATAATCATCAACATTCAAAAGCTCTTCCAAGTTATCATGACACATTCATTTGGTACGAGCCGCACCCCACAAAGGAAATAATTGGGTTTCTAGTCACTCTTTAGGAAACGTTATCGTACCATCTGAACTTGTCAACGTTATTGGAAATAATTATGTATGACTATAAATTATGTAAGGTACAATTATCTTTAATACAATATTATTATAAGCATTAGTAATTAAGCATATCGCTTTAATATCTATAGTCTTGATATTTTAACCAAAAATACACTTTGACATATGTTGATTTCCCATAAAATAGATTGAAATATTTAACTATATGCTTTCAGTGTACTCACTTTTCTACTAAAATATCTCACTTTATTTTTTATGACATATTTTGGCCAAATTTTTATTTTCTTTTTTGTTATCATTTTGACATTGTAAAAATAATTTTGTGACTGAAATTTTCCTTTCATGATTGCCATTAAATTCATTATCAATTAAGATTTATCATATCTAACTTTAAATTATTTCAAATCAAATGGTTAATTACATAGATGTTTATAATTCATTTGATTCCACCATGTGTTAACAATTCAGTCTTTGATATCTGCTGATTTACTATTCGATTCTGGCATCTGTTAAACATTTTTTTTAGGAGAAACAAAACCAAATCACTTTTACTTTTACTCTTCAAAAAATCTGGAGAGAAAGTTCAATAAAAACCAAAAAATAAAAATAAAAAAGGAAAAAGAAGAGTTCAATAGACTCACCTTGGAATCGATTATTCTGCTTTTCCTAAAGATGCAATATAGACCATTTCCAACATTTATTTTTTCATATGCAACAATAGAATTTGAACGTCCTTGAAACTTGGCCAAAGTGGATATTTATAATTGTAAAGAAGAAGCATGAATGATCTCTAGAAAGATATGTAGTTCACACGTAGAACTAAAACAAATTAATCAAAGAAGCTGCAAATCATAATCTAATTATAAAAGCAACTGACCGGACTCAATCAAAAATGACAAAACCCGGTATACATATGTTCCACTAATGAAGTTTGCAAGATCCAGCTCCATCAATATATGTTTGAACAACATTATTCGCAATCAAGACTAGTTCAAAATTAAGTCCATCATAAAGATAATCCCACCAAAATCCAATGATAGCATCAGTCCTGAAATTTTCTTTCTCCGAGAATGCTACCCCACCAATATAATTTATAATCTCCTCATTGTTCTCTTTTCATGGTCACAGTTGTTGTAATTTTAGTATCATACTCAAAAATATTCACCGACTCTACCGAGTTGTGTTTTAATAATCTTAGGGACTGAGCTCTACACCACCAAGGAAATAATTTGGCTTCTATACTAACTCTTTCGGAAACGTTATCGTATTACTTGAACCTGTGTCCGATGCTGCCAATGTTATGAGGATGTTCCATTCGCTGTGTGGATCAAACGGTAGCCTTCCCATGAATAATAGTTTCACACAAAAATATATGCATATTTGGTTTTTAAATATTATTTATTCTGTAACTATTTATGCCAGGTTTGTATTTTAGAACTTGATTCTGTTTTAAGGAGATGTGTATATATATAATAAGTTGTGTTGCGTGGGTGATTATAATAAAGAGTTTGTGACTATAGAAAGATCCGATTTTCTTTCATGAATATCATTACTTCATTAGATTTACTACTAATTATATTTAGTGTAATGATAAATTAGCAATGTAGCGTGTGTTCGGACTTTAACACTATGTTAAGTTTCATATGTATATAGCTTTCAACACGTCTTTCACGTACTCATTTCTAATTCTATACAATCTAGTGATGCAGATGTGCAGTGGTCTAATTTTGCTTCTTTTTCTTTGAATTACTATGGGAGATATTACAAATAGAGTTATAATTTTGTTGTGGGTCGTATATGCACAGAGCCACCTAAATGCATTGCTCATTCGAATGAGACAATGACTGTCTAGTGGAAGGGTACGATGATGGAAGTTGTGTTCCAAATCTTACAGGAATATGTTGTTGTACCAACAAACAATAAACATTGATGTTCTTCCTATAATTGCAGATTTGAGTAATAAATTATGTATTTTTAATAATTTTTCTATTGTTGGTTCTCAATTATACTGTATTGAATTCAACGAAGAAGTAAGAAAGCTGAACCAAACGCCAAGGGAACATCTCCTGAATATGTAGACTTAAACCCTGCCCCTCACGTAGAAGAAATGAGTCTTTCCACTCTTCCGTGTACAGATCTTTGAAGCTGTAACATTCTGATTATTTTTCTCGTCAACTCTTGGACTGACTGGAGATTGTTGTTGCGGAAATATCTACTTTTCCGGAAACCTTTATTGGAAAAGTGGCCGGATCCCAACTGGGTCCTCGTGTGTAGACCGAAGTGCAAGTTCAAGATTTCACCGCCCCATTGTGCGTGATCAGTCAATTTTGCAAAAATCTCCGCCGGCCAGTATATGTTGTCCGACCCTAAACTCAGCCACCAATTTTCATATTTTTGATCCTGTAACTATCTTTCGGCTAGTTAGAAAATCGATAATATATAGAAGTTTGACAAAAACAAAAATGTATATAAAATAAAATATATTAAAAGCGATGGAAAACCAACCTTCCATACATGGATGGTAATCTCAAACTACATTAAAATTTACCAAAAAAATATTTTAGGTATAGTATTTCAACTAATTTTATCAATATGATTTTGCGTTCACGTAATATATGATTAAATTTTGTTTGATATAAAATATACAAAATATAAGAAAATTATATAAAAACATAAGTAAAATATGAAATATGGTTTACTTTGTTTTCACATATATATTTTATAATATAGTAACTAATTGTTCATTATTACCTTTTTCAGATATTAGTGAAATCAATTTAAATATTTATAACCAAACAAAACTAATTGTAATCTTCAAACAAAATTTAAAATTTAAACAAGTACGTAAGATTCAGACAAAATTAAAATGCTTATAAGCCCATATAATTTATATGGACCTGCCAGCCAACTTCAATTGTGTTAAGATCACCAGTTTCGTATTCATCCGAGGCAAGCCAAATTTGCGATATAGACATCTCTTATGTTCCTTAATTGTGTTAAGATCACCAGTTTCGTATTCCACACATTGATAATCTTTGTTCCATACTTTTTGGTGTGGTTTCTGATAGTCTTTGTTTCGCACATTTTGCAACGCAATAATTATTCTATCGTGCAATATATCATTTTAACAATCGAATTGACTAAAGATAACAACTTAGAGATTTTAGATTTAAATTAATATAAAAAAAATTTGGAGTTTATAAACAAAAAAATAAAAGAATAAAAATCAAAAACTAAAACAAGAAAAATATTGGATCATGGTTTTTATTATTATAAGAGTGAACTAACAATCAAACAATAATATAAGAGATTGAATTAACCACCACCTTAGAACATAAAATTCACAATTATGACTAATCCTCTTTTGTGGTACTAGTCACTTTTATTAATTATCCAATCATCAATAAATTTCGTTAGCAATCAAATAATTAATAAGTATTAATAACAGTTTCAATAATTTCACTAAACACCCTAATCATCAATTTTCATTGGCTAGATATATAAAATTCATAAAATATTTGGTTTAAATATTTCATCGAACATATTCCGTACGTAAAATGTCTAACATGGAAATTAACTTTCATATCAAAAAAAATCCAAATACCCTATGAAACGATACATGGGCAAAAAAAATTATTTTGGTTTCTACCATCTCTTTAGAAATTGTCATTGTATTACTCAAACCTATGTCTGATGGTGTCAACGTTATCAGGATGTTCCATGGGTTGTCTGCATCAAACAGCTTCTCTTAATGCCAATATCTGCCATGAGCTAGAACACAAAGATTTATGAATATCTGTTTTTAAATGTTCTTTACTCTATAAAGATTTATGTAAGATTTGTATTAAAATGTGTTAAGGATATTTGTAATGACATTAAGTTGAGTCGAGTGCATAATTGTAATTAAGAGGTTGTTACTATAAAAAGATACAGTTTTCTTTCATAAAAATCATTGGATTCACTATTAATTGAACTTGTTTTCTCTTAACCGAAATAACACTAATTTTGTCTAATTTTCATAATATCATGACATATACGGATTTATGGTTAATTGAATTTAACACTTGTTAAAGTAATTAACTAATTTTTTACATATCTTGATTTAACATAAAATAAAAATAAATAAAGTGAACGTAAAAAATATTACTAACTTTATTTCTTTTGAGAATATCTCACCTTTTTTTAATATATTTTTTTCATTTTTTTATTTCGGTTTGAAATGTTTTGGTTCACGTAATTTTGAGCTTAATTACGAATATAAACTCTGTAAGATACTGTTATATGTTTTTCACGAATATCTTTAGATTTGTTACCAAATATAACCATCTTCTTTTTAGCCAAAATATTGTTGTACATAGAATTTTTATTTATTAGATTATCACACAGATTCAATATATATAAGCTGATTACCATAAAATTGAAAAAAAATAATTAATTACTTAATTTCATCTAAAATATCTCACATCACCTTTGTCAATATTTTCTTAAAATTTTATTAGGATATCGACTTAGATCAAGAACCAGAACTTGACAAAGATCAAAGAACCATAATGACTAGCCAAGATTATAAAAGTCACGAAGATCCAATTATAAAAAAAATATCAAGAAGGATATAGAACATTGTTTTATTTGTAAAGATGTTATTTACATTATGTTTATACTTATTTAGAAAAATATGTTAATTCTATCTCGATATAAATGAATATATCTTATAGCATTATTTATTTAAGAATTTAATACAATTCTTACATAGTTTCATTAATTTGTGTTTATATCCTATAAAAAATGTGTTTATACAAATCTCATTACAATTTTTTATCTTAATCTTCCTATTCCCACCAATTTATTATGGTATTTATCTTAAAGCTCTAATTCATATGAAATAGGATTTCATTAGCTTCCATAATTGTGGAAAAAAGGACTATACTTGTTTCTTACATCGAGACTTGGTGACATTAAAAAGTCAAAAGAGGATGATACTGTTGCATATATGATTCATGAAATTTCATGCGCGTATAACTTGATGATTCTCTGTGTTTTGGAAAAAAATATTCATATATATATATATATATATATATATATATATATTTCTAAACATGCACCATCATTGATCGTAAAGTTACGTCCAAGACTTCGAAACAAAATTTTTGGAGAAAACATTTCTCTCGAATCTTTATTAATTACTAAAATATATTATCTTACAAAGCCAAACTGATATATTTATAACTCTAAAAGAAAAACATATGATCTCTAGAATAATTAAAATAAACATAATAACCAGACTAGATTAAACACGATAAAATTCGGTCTACATGCATGTTCGAGAAATGAAGTTGTGAAGATCCCTCCATCAACTAATTAAGCAATATGTTTGAAATTAAGTCTAGAGTGAAAGATATCCCACCAAAATGCAATAATATCGCCTGTCTTGTATAGTTTTCGTTGGAGAATCATATCCCACCCATGAAATTTGAAACTATTTCCTTCATGTTTTATGGTAATATATGTTGAAATTTTAGTATCAAGATCAAAAACTTCAAGAATCGTTGGCTTGTTGTGTTGTAACAATCTGGCGACATGACTACTTTGCATAAAAGGAAATAAGTTGGCTTCTAGTAAGTCTTTCGGCATCATTATAGTATTACTCAAATTTATGTCAAATGGTGACAATGTAACCATGATGTTAAATGGGTTGTTTGTCTCAAATGGCTGATCTGGAAAATGATCGTTACCTACCATGACTTACAGTACAAAGATATAGGAATATTGATTTGCTAATGTTCTTTACTATGTAAAGATTTATGTAAGGTTTGTAATAAACATTTGTTTGTGTCAAGGATATATATATTGACAATAAGTTGTTTCGTGTGGGTAATTGTAATTAAAAGCTTGTGACTATACAAAGGTACGATTTTTTCATGAATATGATTAGATCACAATTAGTTGAACATGTTTTCTCTTGACCAAAATAACACCTTTTTTAAATATTTCATAATGTTATGACATATAGATTTATAGTTATTGAATTCTAACACTTGGTAAAGTAAACTAAAATTTTGACATATGTTGATTTAGCATAAAACAAAAAAATTAAAGTAAACCAGAAAACTACAATTTCTTTTGAAAATGTCACACTTTAAAATATATATATATATATACTTTGTTCCAATTTTGATTTCTATTTGATATTTTTGGTGCATGTAATTGTGATCTTGCAAATAAAAAATCTGTAAGAAACTGTAAGATTTGTTACTAAATATTACCTAATTTTTCAGCCTAAATATGGTGGCACATAAAATTTCATCGACGAGATCCTTTGTTAATATTTTCATAACTTGTCGGATTCTCACATGTTGTTAACATAAATTAAATTTAGACACAAGTTGATTAACCATAAAATAGACACTAATGGCCTGATTGGTCCTTCCGTCATCTCCAGACAACATGCACGCGTTTAACATTAATTATAAAAACCACTATATGTAATGTTTATAACGTGTAAAATTGCTTAAAATCAAAAAGTTCATTCTCTCGAGGGTTTAGAGTAGTGGACATAATGTGCCAAAATTTCCAAACAGAAAACATTAGACCATCACTAAGATAATTATAATAAATAATAACTTCTCAAAAATAGAATGCAACAAGTATGAAATCTTCCAAAATCCAGAATAATAATATCGGAGCAAATAAAACATAGTTCAAAAACCACCAAGTCTTGTTCCAAACTTCCAAGCTAAGGTAGTTGATCTATGTAAACAATTCACAATGGGTAAGCCGTTCCCATTTTTCCAAAACATGAATTCACATTGTAAGACGCAAGAACTCCGACCATGATATGTTTTGACCGATCAAATCGTTGATGCATAGTTGTTTGAGTCTAGTTTCATAATCAAGAAGAAATTATCTCTTTCGAATTTGGAGTCGAAAGTTGTAGCATATACACGGTGGACATGTCCACATTTTTTTTTGTTATAATTTCTGCTTTTGTACTGATAGCGGACGTTATGATAGGGGTTACAAAGTGCCTTAACCGACAACAAAAACTGGGCTGAAGACCCCGACACAAAAACAAAGAAAAAAAAATAGGAGGGAGAGTCCTTTAACCTAGCTACATACTACAACCTAACAAGCAAATGAAACATGAAAATCGAACAAAAACTCACAAAGTGACTATTAGGAGGAGGAAGACACAAAGCAGGGCCGAAACCACACTCACGAGGTCCAAATGCAAATGCAAAATCAGCTCTCGCTGAAGAGTCCACGAGAACCTGGAGATCCAAGGCTAGTCCACCTAACCTTAGTTCAAAGGTTAAATTCTAAAAACTTTCACAAAAATATGCAGTCATATGAAATAAATTTTTAGAATTCTTTTATATCATAAAATTTATTTTTATGTTAATATTATATTTATTTGATAAAATTATTTATAATATTATGGCCCAGAGTATAAAAAAACATTCCGGATCCACCCATGTATGTTCCTAGCCATGAGGCGGGAGAACCATCAAGTCGTTAATGTCAATTTTATGGTTCATCAACTTGTGTCTAAATTTAAGTTATCTTTAAACATGTGAGAATCCAATGAGTTATGAAAATATTAACAAAGGTGGCGTTATATATTCTTTTCGATGAAATTTTATGTGCCTCAATAGTTTGGCTGAAAAATTAGGTTATATTCGGTAGCAAATCTTACAGTTTCTTACAAAGTTTAAATTCGCAAGCTCACAATTACATGCACCAAAAATTGTCAAATAGAAATAAAAAGCGAGATATTTTCAAAAGAAATTAAGTTATTAATAGTTAAGACAAACATATGTCAAAATTTTAGTTTACTTTTGACACGTGTTAGAATAACACTAGTTATATATATCCTTAACACAATGATGCCATATGAGACAAACAACCCATTTAACATCATGGTAATTAACATTGTCACCATTTGACCTAAGTAATACTATAATGATGCGAAAGAGTTGCTAGAAGCCAATTATTTCCTTCCATGCAAAGTAGTCATGTCGCCAGATTGATGCAACACAACAAGCCAACGATTCTTGAAGTTTTTGATAGTGATACTAAAATTTCAACATTTATTACCATAAACATGAAGGAAATAGTTTCAAATTTCTTGGGTGGGATATGATTCTCCAACGAAAACAATACAAGAGAGGCGATATTATTGCATTTTGGTGGGATCTCTTTCATTCTAGACTTAATTTCAAACATATTGCTTAGTTGATGGCGCGGATCTTCACAACTTCATTTCTCGAATATGTATACCGAGTTTTATCGTGTTTGGGCAACTTCGGTTAGCTGCTGTTTTATTAATATGTTGTTTTAATTCTATATGCACCCGGTTTTTTGAGATCATATTTTTCTTTTACAGTTCTAATTATTCTTGCCCCGATCACCTGGACTGGCTGTCTTGAAAGAAATGCTTTCATATCATAGCTGCTTACTTGGCTTTGAAAACTAGGAGCTGAAGGAACGGCTACTGATTTGGGACCTAAATTATTTCATCCGGAAGTGACTGCACTCGCCTAAGCTAAATTTATCTATTTGGCTTTATAATCAATAAAGGGTCGAGATAAAAGTTTTCTCCAATTTTTTTGTTTCGAATTCTCGGACGTAACTTTATGGTGAATATAGTATTAACTAGTATGACATGTGATATCCTAGTTCCAATCATTCCAACGGCATTAATTATGGCATACCATCAATAATGGTGCATGTTTAGAGATATAATTAATTTCTTCCAAAACACAGAGAAGCATCAAGTTATACGCCCATTTGAATGGATTTATGTTTCATGGATCATGCAAGTTGCAACAATATCATATTTTTTTCTTTATAAGAAAATAACAATGTCATCTTCGTTTGACTTTTTAATGTCACCAATTCTCAATGTAAAAGACAAGCATAGTTCTTCCTTTTCTTCCACAATTATGGAAGCTAACGAAATCCTACTTCATATGAATCGGACCAAAGCTCTAGCTTTAATACCATAATAAATTGGTGAGAGTAGAAACATTAAGATAATAATAATTCATTTTCATTATCAAAAAAAACTTTAAGTTAAAAAAAATTGTACAGATACTTGTATACAGTGCCGACTCTGGGCTAAACAATGGTAAAGCATCAGGTTTAGGCATCAAATTTAGAATATATATTTTAGGGCAGCAAATATGCAGAAACTAGTTTATGACTCAGTGGTCTGCTGATGTTTAATCCCTAAATCAACCTGGTTTTGAGACTCTATGATGTATTTTAATCTATTATTTCCCCTTACTTTTGTTCTTTTGTTGTTCTTGCTTTAGGCAACTTATAGTATTGGACCGAACCTGCTTGTATATATAAACACAAATTGAGGAAACATAGAAGAATAACATTAGATTCTTATAAAAAATAATGTTATAAGATAAATCCATTTATATCAAGTTAGAATCTAACATAAATGATCTAAACTAATATTATAATAAACACAATATATCCTCATCTTCCATTCCATGCCTTGATTTTGCTATTTCCCGAGAAAACGGTGTGGAGATTTGGTTTCTTTTTTCTTAAATTCGTGTCGAATTTGGATCAAAGCTCAATAGCTATCTCTGGCATTGGATCTTTTTTTGTTTTGTTTAGTGTGTTTTATACGATTTTGTATCTGATTTCACAGGAATATATACATGTACGTGACGGGTTTTTGATATTGGTTAGATTTTGATTCTGTTAATTCTTAAAAGAGAATCCTTTAAAATCTCACTTGCTAGTGTTGGTTTTGTTAAAATCATTAGTAATATTTACTTATTATGATCTGTGGCATAAGCCTTATGCAAGTGAAAAAGTATTTGTTTTGAATCAACTAATCGCTTGTAATTTCCAGAATCATATTCTTGAGTCTACTATATAAGTAAGACTTAATGTTCACTTTACAAATTGTGGCATTTGATTCAATTTTGTGTTTTCTGAGGTTGTTGCTGGTTTTTGTTATATGCAGGATGCTGTTTGGTTCTTCCTTGACGACTTTTGTGATTTTAAGAGGATAAGAAGTGGCGGATGATATATCTACTATAGAATGTTGTGAGAAGAACTATGCTTACTCGTCGTCCGTTGCAGAGCTTTATAACACCATATCAAATGTCCCTGGAATTATACTGGCTCTTCTTGGTCTTTTCAATGCGTTTAGGCAACGATTTGAAAAGAGATTCAGCATTCTTCACATATAAAATATGATACTTATTATCGGCAGCATGCTCTACCACGCCACATTGCAACCTTTGTAAGTACCGTCCTTGGCCAAACATTAGAGTAATTTCTTGTAGAAAGGTCGTTCTCGAGTCATGGTAGTTAGATTGATGCATAAAAACCTCAAGATTGTTAGTATGGACTTATATTTAAACGAAATGGAGTTAATTCTTTCCTTTATCCAACTTTTGTACATTGGAGTAATTGACTACAAAGTTTCTTGATTAATTCATAGGTGTTTTTGAGTCATGTTAGTTTATAGATTGATGCACTTGTTTAAACATTCTGGTACAATGTATAACTTTTAAGCGAAACAAAGTATTTTGTGTTTTGTGTGTGTGGATTATGATTATTGGTCTCTGTTTTTTAAGCAGGCAACAACAGAGTGATGAGACTCCTACGGTGTGGGAAATACTTCTCTAAATGTACATTCTTTACTCACAAGATTGGCATTACCAAACTAATATGCCCACTTTTCTATTCCTCTATGCTGCGGTATTCGCCACAGTCTACGCCTCCTCCGTGTTTGGTATTGGTTTCAAGTTACATTATGTGATCCTTTGCCTTCTCTGCATTCCCCGGATGTACAAGTACTACATTCACACAGAAGCCAATTCAGGTAAACGGATTGCAAAATGTTATGTTGCTACAATTCTTGTCGGAAGCATCTGGTGGTTCTGCGACCTTGTGTTCTGCAAGACGATTTCCCAATGGATTGTAAATCAGCCAGGACATGCTTTGTGGCATGTCTTCATGGGTTTTAACTTTTAACTCGTATTTGGCAAACACCTTTTTGACGTTTTGTCAAGCTCAGCAACGAGATTGAACCCAAAGGTAAAATACTTTCTGGGAGTTGTAACGTATGTGAAAATTGAGACGTTAAAAAACCAATGAGTAGAACAAAGTTGTGAGGTTTTATAAATATAGTTTTCATCAGAAACCAAATCTTTTGCGAGAATAGATTATTATTTTACCAACTCTTATGAGATCATGAAATAGATAAACGAGTTAGTTGTGAAGATAGTGAAGTCACATTATCTTTCAAAACAACGAAGTTTCGAGAACCAGCCTTCTTCTGTATCTTGGCGATCTTCATCAGAATATCCGCAAACGCATTCTTGTCCTGCAAAAGAATAGTAAATGATAAGTTTAGATCACAAACATATGAACTTAAAGAAGGAATTTAGATTAGAGTCCAAAGAAGTTAAATGTTACCTCTGTGGTTGTAAGTCTTTCCTTAAATATGAAAACAAGGTCTCGTGTAGTGACTTGCTTCTTCTCCATCAGAACAGTGCGGACTTCATCTTCAGTCACAGGTCCCACCTTACTTGGTTTAAGGTTAGGCTGGATGTGGAGCTCCATTCTTTCTTCCTCCTTTAAGCTTATCATGACTAACTAGATTTACTTGCTTTGTATTAAGCGTTAATGATAAAACAGTATTTATATAAATCTTATCATAATCTTTTCTATGTATATCCAAATCACCAATTCCTAATCAAACTAGGATTCCAACGAGAATTTCCCTTTTTAACGTGTTTTCTCTTTATAGTTTCTCTCCATTTTCCATTTTCGGTCTTTTACTCCATTTTCCATTTTTCGGTCCTTTACTCCTTTTTCCCTTTCTTTTCTTTTCTTTTTTTTTTTTTTTTTTTTTTCGATAAGTCCTTTCAATAGATAGGGTCCTCGTTTCCTTTTTTGCTAGTAGGGTGGACAAGAAAACTGTACCTAAGCATCCGATTCGAACACGATCCCAAAACTTATACCTAAATCTGAATCCGATAAATTATTTCATTAAATTGTAAATTTCTAAATCCAAAATCTGTATTCGATCCGAACCTGAAACCCGAAAATCCGATCCGAAAATCTAAAAATACATTACTACCCATGGAAAATACCCTAATTCGAGGACCCTATCTTCTAAATGTGATTTTTGTATGTTTAATATACACAAATCTGATTCGAATCTGAACCAAAAAATTCGAAAAAACCAAAAAAATTTGAAAAACCCAAAAATCCAAATTCAAACCCGAACCCGATAAAAATCTAATTTTTTGGGTTTTGATAGGGTTTTAACTTTGAAACCCGAACTCCAAAAATTCTAGCCGAACCGAACCTAAACCCTGCAAATTATTACATTGGAATATAAATCTCTAAACCCGAAAATTTAAACCTGATCAAGTTTTATCCAAATCCGAACCCAAAACCCTAATACCCACCCCTTTGCTACCACCGTAAGCCAAAAAATAGACTCTCGATTTTTTTCTAGATGTCAACCTTTATGTTTATTTTAAAATTTTACTTAATCAATGCTTACATTTCTAGATATTAAATAATAAAATTTTAAAATGTCATTAATTTTTTGTTATGGTTTATCAACCACAATTTCGCAAACTTAATCAATTTAGAATGTCACTACAAAAACTACTAGCCGGAACCAATAGACACCAAATCGCTCAGGTTAAAATACTTTGAAATCAAGAAGTGAGAAAAGATTCTTATTTTTACCAACTCATATGAGATCAAAATATCCTATTATATAATTTTTGTTACACGAGAATTCGACACGTGTCAAAATATAATTAATAGGACTATGACATGTGTTGGTTGATAGTTTAGATTCTAACACGTGTAAAAAAATTGTGTTTTTTTTCTTTAATCGAAAATGAAAACCAATGAAAAGAAAAAAACAAATAATAAAATAGATACTTTTACTTTCCATTATCCTAATATATGTTAAATTTTATTATTTTAATAAAATTTAAACTTTCATTTTCAAAATTATATAAACTTTTATTACTCTCACGAGAATTCGACACATGTCAAAATTATAATTAATAGGACCATAACATGTGTTGGTTAATCGAAAAGAAAAACCAATGAAAAAGAAAAATAATAATAAAATGGATAATTTACTTTCATTATCTTAGTATATGTTAAACCTTATTATTTCAATAAAATTAATTTTTTTTTCAAATTTAGATTTATATATTATTTAAATTCCAATAAATTTTTTACCCGCTTCTAGTTATTTGAACGAATAAAATTGAATTAGTATAATCCAACCTAATTCATTATTCTAATTGGTTAAGTGTTAAATAAATCTTAGAGTAAATTGGCTGGATTAACTAACACATAAATCTACTTAATTACATTAGATCAAATGGTTAAATAGATCGACCCATGAACACATAAGTTTTTTGTAATACTTTATCATCATAAAATAAGAAGAATTAACTAATTGCATGAAAATCAATAAATTAAATCAAAGATTTTACAAGAAATTATAAAATTAGAATTGTTCAATAGATCTTGATAGAATTATCAATAGAATTATCCAGATTATTGTATGAGAATTGACTTTGTAGAAGTAACTCTCTTTGACTGGATTTCTGCATCTTTTTCGACTTTTCTCTTTGGGAGAGCAAAATTATGGCTTTCTTTCTTTGGGATTAAAAGCGTGTACATGATTTCTTCCAAAGGAAAAAAAGTTAGAATTGTCCTCTCCAAAAGAGAAAAAGTCAAAAATAGGCAGAAATCCACTCAAAAAGAGTTGTTTCAACGGAACCAATTCTCATATACTAATCTGGATCCAGAGGAGGGTGCAAGGCGGTGGGGCTTCCGCTGGAGATTGAAAATGATGGTGGATGAGAAAAGAAAAGAAACCGCGAAAACCAAAATCTACAGGTATAGAACCCAAGATATAAATAAAATTGAGAGATGGTGACGGAAGGGTGGAGCTAGATAATGTTGTCGAAAAACGCCAGGAGACAAGGAATGGTGAAAGGTTTTTGGCAAGTGAAGGTGCGAGAGGAAAAAAATATTTTGTTGGGAATCGAGATGAGATCTAAACAAGAGGACATCATAGGGTCAACAAAGATCTTGCTAGAATAACTTCTCGCCTTGATATGAGCAGCGAGAACATAGTCGCCGGTCACTAGATCATTTTTCAGATCTCATACTAGGCATGGGCGTTTACGTTTGGGTTTGGTTCAAGTGTATTTATAAATTTTTGGTTCGGTTCATTTCCATATACATTCGAGTTAGGTACGGGTAAAAAAATTGGTTTAATTTGAATAAAATTTGATTAAATTTTCACAAATATAATTAAGAACTTTCAAATATTTTGTTACTTTGGGTATTTTGGTTATTTCAGTTCAGTCTAAAAATAATTTATATTTTCGCATTTATAATTGTAGGATTATTGAGTTATATCAAGTTTATATATTATATATTATTAATAGTTTTGGATATATAGTTGTATTTTGAATATTTCGGATATCTATTTGATTTTTGGTTTAGTTAGGGTTTGTTTCTTTGAACAGAGGAACCTAAGACTCACTCAAGTTTTTGTAGGTTCGGATTTAGGTTTGATACCTCTTTCGAGTCGGAATCGATTTGGTTCTTCAGATAAAGGAACCTAAGACTCATTCAAGTTTTTGTCGGTTTGGATTTAGGTTTGGTACCCCTTTTGGATCGGATTCGATTCGGTTCTTCGATTCATGATATTTTTTCTAAAGATATCTCACACAATTATAAAAAAACAAATGACAAAATGAAAGCAAAAAACTATTGGACGTCGTACAAATTTTTAATATGTTAAAAATAAAATTGTAATATAAAAAGTTAAATTAATTTATTCATGTAGAAAAATAAACTTATGCAAATAATTCTAATTTTTGAGGAAACATGATTTCTACTTCTTTCCATAAAAAAAATTTAAGATACATTATTAACAACAAATATTTAATTTAATAATTTTGACTAAATTTAATTTATTTTTAAATTTTGAAGCCCGTCCATAATATGGTCCTAATCTAGTATTAATAATACAGAGTTAGTTCTGAAGATGGCCGTGTCTCTCATTTTTCTCTTAAAACGACAAAGGTTTGAGAACCAGCGTTCTTCTGTATCTTTGAAATCTTCCTCAGAATATCGGCAAAGGCATTCTTGTCCTATAAAGAGACACAACTAAACGATTGATTTTCCCAAATAAGCTCAGATCAAAACCATATGGTCACTTCAACAAGGAAGGAATTGGTCCTAATAAAACTATTACCTCTTTGGTTTTAAGTCTTGCCTTAAACCTGGAAACAAGATCCTGTGTAGTGACTTGCTTCTTCTCCATCAGAACAGCACGGATTTCATCTTCAGTCACAGGTCCCGTTGCAGTTGAGGATGATGGTGCAGGAGTTGGCTCAGCTTTCACAGATTTAGTCGGTGTGTTGGATTTCAAAACTGTGTTTGCTCTCTCTTCTTTCACCGAAGATTTTGGGTCCTGCTTACAAAGATTACAAAAAACCTGTCTGTCAGAAATCAAATGACAACTCAAGTGATCAACACTTTTGCCCCAACAAGGTATAAAACTTTAAACCATTATTGGTTAAGCCGATAACCCTCGAAAAAATCTCTTTACCTCATATGCTTCACCTAATTCGTAGATTAAATATTTCAAACATAGCATAAACACAACCAAATATCTTACATTTTCAGTCTTCACTTTCTTTTGAACAGAGCTGTAAGGCTTTTTAGAATCACTGTCGTTTAGTTTCCTCTTTCCCTTAGATGGTTTTGCAGGAGGTGTCCCACGAGAAGGTGCAGATGGTCTAGGTTTTGCAGGTACACTCTCAACATGTTCTTCTTTCGTCGCATCCTTCGGTTTTGCATTTGTAACTGGACCGAAGTTTGTCTCCTCCTCCTATGAAATGACATTCAGAATTATTTGCTTGTACCAAAACCAGTTATAGTAGTAAGGATATAATGAAATGAGAATTGCTTGAGAATCAAACAATTTTTATTTAGTAGCAAGAGAAGCAAAATGTGATGAAAACTGAAGAGGGCTTACATCATCTGAATCATCATCTTCGTCTTCGTCAGATTCATTCAAACCATTAGCCTTACCGAGCAATTTCTTTAACTCTTTACCAGATTTGCTCAACCTTCCCTCCTCTTCTTCGTTTTCTTCATCATCTTCATCCTGAAAGGAAAGTCGAAAGAAAGTTGGGACCTCACTGAAAGTAAATATTCAACAATCCAAGATTTAGTAAACATACAAACTTGGATACCATATAAATGAGATTACCAAAAGAAACTACTATATTCAGTTTTACAGAGAATTGTACATTGCAAGTGAAGTACTACAGTAAATAAACAGACCTGCTTTATTTCTGGAGGAGCAGGAATTTCAGGAGCCAGAAGATCTTCACGTTCCTAAGGATCATTACCGACTGCTTCATCATCATCAGTGAAAATTTCTTCATGCTCCCAGTCATCCCCTAAATATAAACCAACACATTTATTAAAATGTACAGACAAGTCTCCAGCATTGTTAAATAGATAACAACGAAGAACAAACCTGTCTATATATCGTTTACTACTCACCCTTCTCAATGTCATCATCGCCATGTCAAGATCACCACCCCTTGGATTTTCTTCATCATCATCATTACTCTTTTTGTTAAGCCCGAGTCTACTTTTCCGTGATGCCTCTTCCTCTTCATCTTCATCCCCTCTGTCAGAGACATTTCCTTCTTCTTCATCACCGCCTGATGACTTTTTACGACCCCTACCACCACCTCCACTACTTCCACCAATCTCTTTATCATTTTCCACTTCTCCAAATAAAGCTGGACCATTATTTGCAGCTTTCATGATACCCATCAGCCGTTTTCCTAAGATTCTTCATCTTCTCTTCCGCTTCTTCCAACGTAAGTTGCTTATATTGTGCAATCTTGTTGAAGTTATACTTAACACAATAGAAAAAACATAAGCTGGAAAATAACAAACTGATCCATCCAAAGACATTTCCCTAAGTCAAGAGACAAAAAGCATCTATTCTGAAATGTACCGCATAATACTCCATAAGACTCCAACCACTAATAGAGAAACATATCAACAGAAGAAGCTTAATAATTTGTTTCTACATACCAAGAACCACAAAAATCATCAAACAATTGAATTTTTCAAATTGTTTGAAATTGGAGTTAAGAAATACACAAAAGCTAACCCGAATCAACCGCGTAAGGATTGTTCCACAATCGAGACACATAGCTTTACTTTCCGCCATGGTTTTACCACAATGTGTCTACAAGAGCTTCCATACAAATCGGATTGAGATCCACATCCAATACAAGCCTGTTTTAGCTGCAAACAGTACGACATATTGTTCCGAATCCCAGAAATCGAGTCGTCTTCTTCCTGTATTAAGACGAGTTTAGCGTTTCGTGATTTTCAAAATCCAATTTACGAAGATCACAGAAGTAATCGAAGATAAAATCTAACGATTCTTTGTTCAAATCTAGGGTTCCTAATACCTTCGGATTTGTGATTACGATCCGAACTTGTGTTCGAGTTTGAGACGAGAGATTTTTTCTCGTTCCATCCGCAAATTAAAAAGAATCCTTTGCCTGATCTGAAGTGTGTGGTTTTATATAGCCAGACTTACACGTAAATTGTCAGATTTGCCCTTGGACAAATGGTGGAAAGATATTACAAAAGTATGTAGATTTTTATTTAATTTTTGTGCCAACTTACATTCATTGAAACCATCTCCAATTACACTTATAAGTAGTTTCAGTCTATCATTGCAGTGATTTTTTTTCCTTCCTTTTTATTTTATAGAAATGTACATTTATTTTTTATAAATGCCCAAATTATATTCTTTACTATAAGTAAGAGAAAAATTATGAGTAAAATTTTGATGTAGTCATATATTTACTAATTTACATATGTCATTACTGAAAATTTTGATTAAGTTTAATTATTTTTACCATATTTTTAAATTAATTTTTTAAATATATGGATTTATTAGATTTTGAAACAGTCGTATTAATTGAAATCATTATATCTAAAATAAAAATAATACAAAGTTAATTACTTTCTCATATAGCTAACAATATTTGTATATTGTATAACTATAAATTCGTATAGCATACTTAACTATATAGTTAGATCAATAGAGAAAAAGATAAAATCGTCACATTTTCATACTTCTAATAATAACATGTTTGTTACTAAACTAATTCATCCTCAAACATCTAGTCCATTGGGAAAATTCGACTTGAAACCTATTTGTATCCCATTTGCTTTCATGCTTCATTTGGCTCCCTGTTTTACTTGCATGTTAATTTTACCATTATGTTTCAACAAAAAAAATAGGGCCAAACTCACCAAAACCAATAACGTAATCTAAGAAACTCAATTTAGAAACGATTGTTGTTGTTCACAAATGCATTTGCACCAACACAATGTGAAATAAAAGCATAACAATCTTCAACATAGATTGTTCACATGTTTTTCATAAGGTAAAAGTTGCACACAAACTCACTTCAGTCAAAGCCTCTTCATAAAATGGAGAGACCCATCATTCATACCCACCAGAAATCTAGATGAGAAGCTTCTCTATGGCATCCTTAAGGTGCTGAATTTGAGATTTCAACTGGCTACCCTCGTTTGATGTAACCGAACAAGCAATGACAGGTCTTGTAACACCACATGCTCTTCCAAGGGCTTGTTTCGATGGCACAAACACATACGGCACATTCTGCAACAATTCATAGAGAAATAGAGACAGACAAATAGTTAGTAACACAGACTCGGAATCAGAATGAAACAGATTTGATGTAAACAAATAAAGATATGCATATGCAGCCTATTTCAACTAGGAAAAAGGAAACAAAATATGATTTTTTAACTGTAATGGATCAACTAAATATTCATGAATCAACAATACCTAAAAACTATAGTCTTTATATTGCATATCCCAAGAACAAGAATCACTGACTAAAGTCATCACATAAGCTATGTTAATACAGAAAAAAAATGAGCTTATAATGCCTAAAATCCTGAATTGAACTTGTCTCCTACATTGAAAAACTCAGATCTAATCAACCACCAATTAGTTAAGTGATTACTACATCAAAACATCTCAAAACTGGAGTCTAATAACCAAAAATTTCATCAGAGAGATGCATAAATTTCCTTTATACTAACTGAGATTCATAAGAAAAGGGATAAGAAGAAATCAATACCTTATCTTCAGCAAGAAGAGGAAGATGAAGAAGAATTTCGAGAGGTTCAGCATCAGCAGCCATAACCACGAACTCTGAGATCCCACGGTTCAATGTCTTGGTAGCTTCATTAGCTCCTTTCTTAAGCTGTTTGTAATTCGTAGCTTGTTGAACAAGATCCAGGATTGTTATCGCTAACTGAGAATCAGCTAAAGGATACGCCTTAGGGTTCACTGCTTCTACCGTCATCTTTTCGTCTCCGAGAGTTCTGAGTTCCGAGAGAAGCGATGAGAAGGAAGAAGCTAGGGTTTTAGATTTATTAAGAGAATACCGAATTAGGGTTTTATAAAGGGAACTCACCGAAAGACTCTGAATAAGTCAGAAGGTTTAAAATAAATAATAATGATGATGATGATGATAATAATGATAATAATAATATTTTCACTAATTTATTGGATTCTTCTGAGTCTGAGATCGTGTTTTGTTTCAGCGAATCGAAACATAGAGAAGATCTCAGATTCTCAGAAGAAGCAGACGAGAGGCGAGAGAGATAATTAGGGTTTTTGAAGAGGAATCTTCGGAGGTTTTCTGAGAGAAATTACAATGGCGGAGGATCTGGTTCTTGATACAGCGATCAGAGATTGGGTTTTGATTCCTCTCTCCGTTGTGATGGTTCTAATCGGTATTCTACGATACTTTGTCTCTAAGCTCATGCGTTCTTCTCCAACTCCTGATGCTAAGATGGTCAAAGAAGGGTGAGTCTTCCTCGTTCTCTGGACTATTATTTCTATGCGTAGATTTTAGCTGATTCGATTTGTATTGATTTTTCTTTTCTAGGCAAGTTATTATTAGAGCTCGGAGTCTAAAGTTCGGTGCTAATTTTATCCCGCCGAGATCATTCCGTACTCGGAGATTCTACTTTAGCAACGAGGTAATGGTTTTCTAAGATTTGAGAAATTCATTGAAGCTTGATTTTGCTGTTGATTATTCGAGATTAGCTTATAACCTACGTAGATATGATTCTTTGTGATCTAATCTGTTCTTTCTGAATTCCAATATACTTGAAGATCTTTGTTTGTCATAGTCTAGCTTAGTTCTGCTTGGCTCTCTGTTGATTGAAGCTTTTTAAATGGATTAGAGACATATCAATGTGTAAGGTTTCTGCGATTATGTACTAGCTTGAACAACTTTCGATATCTGAAATTTTTTATCATTTGTGTAGAATCAGTTACCTTTTCCATATTTGGATAAAAGTGTACTGTGTTGTATTACCAAGCTCGGTACTGTTGAATATTAGTTGTGTGCAGCTTGGTGCGAGGAAAGCTTTTAATTGCCTCTCTGTTTGTCAAAGTCTAGCTTAGTTCTTTCCTCTGTTAATCAAAGCTTTCCTATGGAATCGTGAATGACCTTAAGCATTTTTCAACCATTTCTGATCACTTGTGTAGAATCAGTTACCTTTCCATATCTGTAAGTTATTGTACTCTTATGTATTACCAAGCTCGGTATAGATGAATATTAGTTGTGTGCAGTGCAGCTTGGCACAAGGAAAGCTTTTTTATTGCCTCTCGTCTTTCTTCTATGTCTCTTTGTTTTGCTTAAGGGAAATTGAAGTTATCAGCTCTATAAGTTCTGATTATTGCACAGTTTGTCCCTGTTGTATATGGAATGCTGATAAATGTGTGTGTTTTTCTTGCTGCAGGAGAATGGTTTGCTACATGTTCCCAAGGGAGAAGCTCAAAATCCACAAGCTCAGATGTTTTCTGATCCTAACATGGCTATGGATATGATGAAGAAAAATCTTTCCATGATTATTCCCCAGGTAGCTTGAGTTTGAATTTTTTGTCATCTATGTCTTTTTGTTATTGGTAATATAAGAAACTGATATAACTTGCCATTTTGCAGACACTGACTTTTGCATGGGTCAACTTCTTCTTCTCCGGATTCGTTGCAGGTTTATTTCCTAGTCAAAATTTCTGCCATTCTATTCGTCGTCACTTTATTAGGCCATCATGAATTTAATTTATACCTTGCTGTTTCACTGCTATTATCAGTGCACCAGTTAATCCTCTCGTTGAGTCTCTAGTTCTGCACGTTTTTTTGTAATTCCATAGCATCTGAGTTTTCTTCGTTTATCTTATAGCCAAAATACCATTTCCGCTGACTCAAAGGTTCAGATCAATGTTACAGAATGGCATTGACTTGAGTACTGTCGATGTCAGCTATGTAAGTAGTCGTTCCTGGTAAGCACCCAAGTTACATAAAGGAAATCCCGGTCTTTTCTATATTTTTGATATGCTAATCATGGTACTTCTGGGTAGCTCTTGCTCTTGTTTCATGAGCTTCTCTTTCACCTTTCAGGTACTTCTTGAACTTGTTTGGACTAAGAGGCTTGTTCAGTCTCATTCTCGGAGATGAAAATGGTTAATTTCCGCATACTAAATTTCTCTGCAATTCCTGAAAAGCTAAAATTTGGTCATAATGGTATATACTTTTGCATCTTACGCAGCCATTGATGACACACAACGTATGATGCAAATGGGTGGACTTGGATTTGATCCATCAAAGGTAATCAAAATATACATAAACCTTCCCTTGTGATCATTCTCAAGTCACATCTACAAAGTGTTGTTCAAAATTTTATTTATTTTCTCATTTTCGGTTTGTGGTCGTACCTGATTTTGTATTCATTGCATTGCGAATTTGATCAGAGCCTGAGTGCAGAGAAGGATGGTCTCGACATAATTCAGCACGAATGGGCTCTACCTCGATTCGAGCAGCGGGCAGAATCCGTATTAAGAAAACTCGTGAAGTAATAATATAGTGGGTGTTGTATTACAGGGATGCAATGTTTCGGTTAATTTTGGTAAGATTTGGTGTTCTACTCCGAGACGAACGTCAGATTGATCCAACTTTTTCTTCACCATTCATGAACTCGGATCAAAATGAAGCACCAAAAAGGAAAAATGGTACGATAAAAATATACAATTAGTTCGCATTTCACTTTTCACTACAAAAATCCTACCAATAACAAATTGTGTTTCTTCTAATTGTTTTTAACTACTAATCAAATCACCTCATATTCAGTCATGTCTCAACACATCATAAGACAATGGCAAAAAAAGTGATTGATGAATGGTCGCAACACATCATACAGATTGAATGTAAACGGTTGGAATTCGATGAAATGATGTTTAATGTTGGATCATTAAAACAAAACGTTTTCAACTCTCACCTCCATCTTTTGCATATGGTTAATGAAGTTGGTGTTATGAATTTTTAATACTTTCATTTATCATCTCAATTATCGTTTTTTCATCTCTTGTAAATTAATGTACTTTATTTGTTTTATTAGATACAATCATGTCTCTACTCATAAAATCTCGTCGGTTCTTGTCCTTGCACCACATCATTCCAAGACCAAGCATGAGATGTAGAATTTGTTACTATTTTCGTTGCTCTCGAATCGTATACTAGAGGTACCTTAAATACTTTATTCTTTAGTTCGGTAATAACATCTAGAAAATCCTCATCTGAAGCAATGTTCATCAAAGACTTAGGTGCTCAATTGTCATACGCCCAACCCCACATCCCTGGTATATTTTTATCTACCAAATTGCTCTTCATATTTGATCGATAAAATATCCGTTTTCACCAAAAAAAAAATTGATTTATTAGACTAGCAAATATGAAGAGCAATTTGGTAGATAATCCTCAAACAATAAAGTATTTGATGTAGTGGCCACCAGGGGCGGAGCTAGTATACATTTAAGAGTGTCAAATGACAACCAAAATTATTTTAAATATAGTGTATTTTTATTATAAAACTACATTACCTTCAGCCAAATTAATATATTGACCCCTATAAAATTAACTTTTTATATTTTGAACCCTATAAAAAGGTTTCCTACCTCAGCCACTGGTGGCCACTAAGATGTTCTTGGTTCATGTTTGGCAAGTTATGAATTTTTTCATTTGTTTATATATTAATATAGTTATATTTTTTTCAGAGAAAATCTATAGTATAAGATGTTTTCGTCGAAAACTTCATAAGTTTTAGGAAATCATGCTCATATATTTTGCGAATTTTGATGTGAATTTTCAATGTCATCATTTTGTACGACAAAGAGCCGATTGAACAAAATTGGCGAATTTATCTAAGATACATACTTTTGGTCGAAGAAACATCTAAATATGTTATTCTCTTTTTACAGATTTTATACTTTTATAATTCGTTATAGTTTCGAATATTGCCAATTAAATTATTATATTTATTATTTTTGTAGTATATTATTTACACAGACACATTATTCTATAACAATTAAATTGAATTCAAATTTGGATCATAACACAAACACTATTAGTACAAATTATTCTATAACAAACTCTAATCATGTATAACAACTTTCGATGCTAAAGCAAGAACTTTTATATTAGTAAACTCATGTGTTCGATGCTAAAACTCATTCTTGTTCTCTAACTTCTCTTCAAAGAAAGTATCAAAATCAAATACTAAAACTAGCGAAAGCAAGAAAAGAATCGAATGATTCGTTGTAGTAAAAAGATTTATTGAATATCATAACATGGAACTTGAAACTTACTGGTCCACAAAACTAGAAGGAATAAAGGGTTAATAAAAGAGGTGACGTGAGAGAATTAAACTTTTGAAGTAGAGAAATAAAATCTGGGGAAAATAACAAAAGGTGAAAAGGAAAGCATAATATTGACTGATGGGTGTCATATGTACATATGTCCAAGTGTAACACACCAAATAGTGAACCAACTCAATGAGTCATTAACAAATTGTTTTTCATTTAAATTTGGACAATGGTTAAGGATTTCTTTTGAAATAAACAAAACAGAATATAATATTTTGTAGTATTTTTGGAGTTTCAAAATTTTTGTGGTACTTTTGGAGAACAAAACATATAATTATGGTCAATCTCTTGTGATGTCTTTAAAGTTTGTTTTCAATTCTAGATTAGGATAATCTTGGGATACAATTCACATGTTAGCGTTCTGATCTGGTTTGCTAGAAATAAAGATTTAGGGTTTTCTTTTTCCTGGATAAATATGTAAATCCAGATTTTGTTGCTTTAGATTCTATAATAAAATTTTAGTTTTCACCTTCTCAAGATTACTTTTAGAGAGGTCAGTTACCCGAAAGGATTTTGTAATTACGCCCATAGCGGATATGTAGCATTTATCCTTCCATCTAATATACTGAATTGACGACAAAAAATAAACTTAACATTATGGTATTTTTGAAAATTTGCTATTAAATATTTACAGAACCTTTTCAGATTTGTTGTTTTATGGTTATGGAATTAAGGACCAGAAAACATTGTCAAATTATATGAGTTTCCTCAGATAAAAGTTAGATTTGAGTATTAATACTTATAAAATGTACGTTGATGAAAATATTTTAATTTTTAATAACAAAGATATACTAAGTTTAAGTATTTGTTTTTCCATCACAATAATTACGATAAAAATGTAGTTATGAATTAATGGATGGAGCCATATAAACAATTTAGTGGTTGATTCAAAGTTCAAACAATATAGCATTGATGTAAATGAATCTCAACCTTATCATATAATTAATTAATATTCCCTCTCTTTCTAATTAATTATATTTTCAACATTTTCACACATATTAAAATTTAATTATAAATAGATTATTTTTTCTGATTAACAATTTTTTATAACTCTAAACCAAATCGTTTACAATTATTTTTTTTGAACTTTACAATCCATCATCAATAACTAATAAATATGCATAGGTATGCATAGAAAACCTAAAAATATGATTAATAAGGAACAGAAAGAGAAAGAGTAGATGTTAAATAATAAATGGAAGACGGATTACATAAATTTGTTATTCACGCGCCAAACATAAAAACACTTGGAAGCATCATAAGATAGTTTATACACTTTAATTATTGATGTTCTTACCTCTAAATATGACACCTCAGGCATCACCAATATGCTTCAACAATTTTTATTTAATTTTTAATTTCATTTTATGTTTTTACATTTTGAAGATCAAATCTATAAATACCCTCCTTCTCTTCGTTAAATTCACACACAACTATCCTTCCTTTTCTACAAATACTTATTCTTTCCTTTCGCTGCATATTATTCTTCTTCATAGTCTCCAAATGGCTGGTGTTGAGGTATTTATTTATTTATTTTCATGAATTGTAAAGTTCAAGTTTTTGTTTCAGTAACTATCAAAACCTTAATTCATAGTCTTAAATCCGTTGATAAACATAAATAATTCATCTCCAAAAAAAAAATCAGTTCAGACAAAGAAACATGTTTACTAGCAAGATTAAAAATTTCATGTCAATCTTTGATATCCGGTAAGTGTTTGACCATCAGTTTAAAATCTCTACATGAGACTAACAATTGATATATACGACATATGTGACTATGTGACACAATATGAACAAACCAATTGAACTTGCCGTACTTTCAGACAACAAAACATGTGTACTAGTTTGATCATATCTCCACATTTTTTTTTCCACTCAGACTTTTGTTTGTAGATTTTGTTAATAGTCCATCACCATTAAGGCGGATTAATGACGCCAAAGCTCAATCGATTTTTAAACGCAGGTTGAGAAAATAGTACCAAACACGGAAGAGAAGACAACAACCGAGCCAACGACCAAAACGCCTAAGGAAACCATTCATACAGATGACTCAGCTACCGCTGTTGAAGTTGAAATCGAAGAAGAAGCACCAAAGGTAGAGAAAGACATTGAAAAAACCGAGACAGATCAGGTTAAAGAGGAGAAACCGGTTGAAATTCCAGCATCTATGGAGGAGAAAGATGTTAAACCGGCGGCAGATGCTCCGGCTGAAGAGGAGAAGGCTGTTGAAGTCAAGACAGTGTAACAACGTTTACATCCACGAGAACATGTTTTTGTTAAATCCTATATTCTATGAAATATAAAGAGATGAGTTTCGCATAATAATAAAACAATTGAGGTGCTAGTATGATTAATTTAATATAATATGGGTTTATTTATTTATCTTATCTATGATGAGACGACCATTGACGCTGTCTTAAGAGAGTTACGTTTGTGTGCTCAAGAATAATAATAAAAAAGCTTTGTACCGTTCTTGTAATCTACTTTGTTTTATTTATTAAACAACAAAGAAATGTCCTCTAAATACAAACACAAAGAACTACACTACAAATGCAGGAGCCTATTTAGCTATTTGCAAATATAAGTTAATTACACTAATGTTTATTCTTACTTACAATGATTCGTTCGTACCAAACACACAAACATGAATAGACAAGGGCAATACCCGGACCCAGGAAAGGAACCGGAACCGACCCAATTAGGAGTACCAAACCAAACCAAAACTATCGTAAATACTCAAATGAAACATATTCCTCTATTTTCAAAGAATCGGAACAAAACTCAAATCAAACTCAAAACTGAATGGATATCCAAAAATATACGTAATATCTATATTATATATATAATATTGGTTATATATAGATCTGAAATAACTTAAATATTCAAGATTACAAAATTATAGTTATAAATTCAGATATATTAATCTTTTTAAATCAAAATATTCAAAATAATCGAAATATTTGAAAATTCTTAATTATATTTGTCAAAATTTAACTAAATTTTACTAAAATTAAACCAATGTTTTAGTTTTTTTTGGGGTATTTTGGGTATTGGGTAAAAAAATAACCAACCCAAACGGTACCCGATAAGTTTTTGGTTCTCCGTTTAAATATCTGAACTTAAATGATATCAAACCAAATCTTAACCAAAATTCTAAAATATGTGAATAGGATCTAGACCTCTATATCCAAAAAATTGAAATCCAAAAGTATCAATCCGAATCCGAACGGATATTCGAGAGTGCCCAGACCTAATTTAAATGAGAAACAAAATGTCAAAACGACACCGACGTAGTATCTTCTGTTCTTGCTGTTAACAGCTATGGATTTCCCGCCTAGACATAGCTCTATTGTATCCCTCTTTCCAAGTTCCTCGGTTTCCAACATGAATGTTAGACCAAGACCGGAGCTTGAATCGAAAAACACTGGATCCATTTCTAGAATCTGTTTGCAGCTATTGGTCATGATTTGATCAGTGTCCTTGATATCTTCCAAAGAAATTCTCAATCCGGCCAATTGTAAGAAGAAAACACGATCGAAAAGCACACCCACTTGAACTTTGTGCATCAAAGCTAAGGCAATCACACGACCTGTGAACTCGAAGAAATCGGGATGCAATGAATCCACCTTGGATACTGAATGGAAGACAAAACTATATTATCATTGGATCAACATGTGACTATCATAGAAGATACTTATTTAGAGCAAACAGTGACATGCTTAGATTTCATTCTTGTTTCTAAAGCTAGATGGCTTCCAAATAATTTCAACTCACTGATGCTTCACTTCCGATAGTTAAGCAGGAAAACAAGTGCCATGAACAAGCGGTTATATAAGAATATAGAATTCTGATAAGTTCAATAATCGTTTATATTTGAAGTGTAAACTTGTGCATGCTTATTTCACATAACCACCAAACAAATTTACAAGCACTGTAGGAACTACACACTATGCAATACTGACAAACTACATATGTATATATAATAATATATATATATATATAGCGATAACATATACTTATATAACATCCAAATAATATGTAAAGTTTTTAGGATCTAATTAACTATAACAAAAAAATAAACAAAATAAAAATGCTTATTATATCTTTTGTTTTTTACTTTATTATTATTCATTTTGTTTACCATGAGAATAAATTCCAGACTACTCTTCGAGGTCAAAGAAATCCAGATTTGCTTATTACTTAAAACGTTTATGGATGGCCAACTAGTTAAAATTGCAGCAGGAGAATTCAAACTCTACCAAAGAAACCATTCAAAATAAACTATGCTTATATTATCTAGAAAATATTATTCTTTTCAGATTTCATTTTACAATTTGACAGTTAGGCCATCTCTATTGGTAAGAATTTCTTATGGAGTTTTTACCAATATTTTATTATAAAATACATCGATAAATGTGTTTTAAAAAATTATTTTTAAAAATCAGTTTTTAAATAAAAGTTTTTAGTTGTTCTTGTATTTATATTTTTTTAATCTTCAAAACCCTTTTTAAAAACTCCTTAAAAGCTCCAATTGGAGGTGCCCATGAGTAATTTTTCCCTCAGGGTAATTGGTGGCGTACAAGCTCTTCCAATTATCTCCAATAAAAGAAGGTATATTCTTTTTTCTAAATAAGTTTTTTTTTTGTTTTTTAAAACTTGGATTAGTATATTCTTTCTATTAATTACCTGATCAAAACATATAATATATAACTTGTACTAGTGTTTTCTTTCTTGGATAAAAAATTTGTACTAGTGTTATTGTGTTATCATTCGTTATACTCACGGACCAGGTACAACGAATTAAACAGATTCACTTTTTTTTTGCTAAAAAGAAGTAAGTACAATACGTAATACTGAAAGAAAAGCATTATTTTAGTATCAAGATAAATGAAATAGAGTACAACAACACAAACCCATGTCTCAATTGATGATGAGGATCTCCTCGTCCTCATGAATCAATTCAAATAAAGAGAAGAATATAAAGGAAACAGAAATTAAAGCTTAAAATTTAAGATAATTTGCAATATAAAAAATTCTATTTGTATTATGATAAGATGATTGCTAGTTAAGATAAAGTCAAATAGAATTATGAGTTATTTAATTCTACTAGGAATATGTTTATGCAAATATGTGCTACCTTTATAAATATCAATGTTGAATTATGACATTGATTAAGAGTTCTAAGAGTTTAAGAGAGCTTTGGATGTTTAGTTTTGAGGGAGTTTCTAAACATATATAATAAGAGAGTGATTCTTATTGAAAGCTAAGTTTTGTGTTTGATATATTTAACTCTTGAATTGATATCGGAGTTATTGGCTATCAATCAATCAAACACTAGAAGCATACCCGAGCAATGGGAGATGCTAGCGTCCCAACGACGAATTCGAAGGAGTGTGAACCTTCTTCAATTCAATGTCCAATGCTCAACTCATCAAACTACACAGTTTGGTCGATGAGAATGAAAGTGAACTTGCGTGTTCACAAAGTATGGAAGACAATCGAGCCACGATCAACCATAGATGAGAAAAACGACATGGCTATTGCCTTGTTGTTTCAAACCATACCCGAGACACTCATATTACAAGTTGGTGATCTAGATTCGCCAAAAGGTATATGGGAAATGATCAAAGCAAGACATCTTGGAGCAGATCGTGTCAAAGAAGCGAGGCTTTAGACCCTCGTGTCCGAATTTGAAAGACTTAAGATGAAAGATTCAGATACAATTGACTCCTTCTCAGGAAAGCTATCGGAGCTAGCATCAAAGTCAGCGGTCCTAGGTCAAACCATGGAGGAACCGAAGCTAGTGAAAAATTTTCTTAATAGTCTACTATGAAACAAGTTTATACACATCATAGCATCACTTGAGCAAGTCATAGATCTAAACAAGACCGATTTCAAAGATATAGTAGGACGGCTCAAAACATACAAAGAGCGTATCGTAGATGATGAGAATCATGTTAAGACACAAGGGAAGTTGTTCTTCTCAAGCATGGAGTAGCGTGGTAACCAAGCAAACAACAAAAACTGAAGAGGCCGAGGAAGAGGTTTTCGGGTAGAGGGCGTGGAAGATTTATTACTCAAGATAAGGATAAGATGATTGCTAGTTAAGATAAAATCAAGTAGAATTAGGATAAGATGATTGCTAGTTAAGATAAATTCAAGTAGAATTATGAGTTATCTAATTCCACTACGAATAGGTTTATGCAAATGTGTGTTATCCCTATAAATATCAATGTTGAGTTGTGACATTGATTAAGAGTCCTAAAAGTTTAAGAGTCCTAAAAGTTTAAGAGAGCTTTGGATGTGTAGTTTTGAGAGAGTTTCTAAACATATATAATAAGAGAGTGATTCCTTTTCCTTTTGAAAGCTAAGTTTTGTGTTTGTTATATTTAATTCTTGATATGCGTAGCCATAAATTCAGGATTTAGACAATGTAATGTTTAAGAAATCTAGGGCATTGGAAACGACATGGAACCTTTCTGTTGCAACCGTTGAGAAGGAAGCTAAGGTTGATTGGAAGATTAATCTTGATGTCGAGAATGCTAGCTTTAAGTCCTGTCCAAAGACAAACCGCTGCTTCAAGATCGACCAAACCGTCAATCAGGCTGCAACACAGCTTACCTAGTGTCACATTCAACAAATTGAGCGCGTTAACACAAACACCGAGCTTCAAAGCATCTTTTGGGCATGGCCCAGTGGCAGGACCGGTTGGGGTAGGAGTGGTTAGGGTAGGCTTGGGTTTGAAGGTGGTGGTGGACAACCGGACTGGGCAGCTTCAGTTACGGCAAAGAAGTTAATGTTGAAGGCAAGGAAAATGGCAAGAGAGTTTCAAAGAACCATTTTTCTTAGCCTTGAAAGAAGATTGGAGTGTTGTTTATGTTTGAGATTGGTGAAGAAACTGAGTGTATAAGTGGGTATTTATAGTGTAAGTGGGGTGGCTGGAGCAAAGAATTAAGTGAATTATAAGATTGTAATAGCTTGATTATTTAAACACAACTTAGGGTTTTTATAACGATAGGAGTGTAAAACCAAAATTTTCAAGAATATGTATGTGTACCAACCATGTGGTTAACCCCTAGGGTATTTTAGCTGCCCATAAGTAAGAGTTTGGAATGAAGTGTGTAGTGTCAAGTTTCCAATGAGTTTTTCAGTTGTAGTGTTAAAATTTATTATAAGAAGGGAGTTCTATAATAACCTTTTTAAACTGTTAAAACTTATTAAGTTAGACTATTTATATTTCATCTGTTTCATTTTATAAGATTTTTTATCTAAAAATGTAAATTTTAAAAATCTATATTAAATAAGTTTTATTTTTTTATTTTATTTTTATTTTTAACAACATAACTGAATATTTAATCTCAACAGTTCATCCAATGATAAATAATTTTTACAATATTAATAGTCACAAAAATTAAATTAAATTAAATTTTTGTATAAAAAAATTGCAAAATATCTTATAAAATGAAAAAAAATTATTTTTATAAAATAGGACAGATGGAGTATATAATTATGATGACAGAAATTTATGAAAGATTTTGGCTATAAGAAATGTTGATATACGCTTACAAAAGGCAAGAAACGATAGAAAAATGTTAGCATTATGATAAGAGATACTTTCTCGGTTTTATATTAAATGTCGTTTAAAAGTTTAAATTTTGTTTCATGACAAGTGTTTTAATTATTTTCAATACATATATTTTATAAAAATTCTAGTTTTATCCTTATTTTCATATTTTGACCATTGAAAATATTAATTTAGTGTATTAATAAAAGGTAAAATAAAAAATTTAAAATTTTGTTTTATAATAAGTATCTATTTGTTATTTCAATCTAGATTTTTGATAAAATTTCTACTTTTATCCCTATTTAAATATATATTAACCAATTAAAATATTATTTAGTATATTAATAAAAGATAAAATAGAAAATTTAATTTTTTAATTTATGAGAACATTTTAAACGATACTTGTAATAAAATAGAGAGAGTAAATACGTAAAATTTTCTGAAAAATAAAAATATTGTAAAACTTCTACCTCAATGACTCTTATATCTTTTATGTTTTCTATACATAAATTACAGATGGACAGTACAATTACGATAACAGTTAAAAGCTGGTAGCAGGTAACACTGGAAAGTAGGTATGGTTGTGACTCACGACTCATAACCCACAAGATTTGAAGAAAAATTTAATTGTTTAAATTCGTGTTATAAAACAGTGGGTATAAATTAGTAGATTCGTGATTGCCAAGTTCTGTGAAATCCGTGGATATAAACTAAAAACAAATATCCAAAAACTCGCAAACCTGCAAATTCGCAAAACAAAAATGAGTATCCAAAACTCGCGAACCCGCAAATTCGTAAATCCGTAAACTAGTTTTTATTAGGCCAAGTTTGAAGCCAATTTTGAATATAAAACTAATTTTTATTAGGCCAAGATTAGAACTATATACCCGCTCACTCGCAAATTTTGTGAATTTATATCCGTTAACATGTAATAATGTAAGTCCTATCCTATTAAACCCACAAAAATATAGTTTTTATATTGTATATCCAAACCTGCAAATTTTTGACCATATTCCATTTGATTGGGCTTCATTGTCAAGTATGAAACCCAAATTAATGTTTTGGCCCAGTTTATTGATGTATCATTTGTGTGCTTTCGAAATTTGAATAAATAAAGACAAAAACAAAGTTATTGATCGGCAGAAAAAAAAAACATTTGATTTCTTCAATTTCACTGTATAACGCTCTCTCATCTTCTTCTAACCTCAAACCCCAAATTCGAAATTACAGAATCCCGCCTTCGTCTTCTTCTTCTATAAACCCTAACGCCGTCGTCAGAAACTTTGCAGGTTTGCTCAACATCTCCGAATCGTTCCTCCACTTGACCTAATTCTCCGATTCAGCAGGTCCTATCATTAATTTCATCTTCAATTTCGATTTCGAAAACCGCCATGGATTTTGAAACTCTCTTTCTCACTATTCTTCGCAAATCTGGAATCAAATTGTTTGTTTTCGATTCTCCAGATACTGATTTTCATCAAATCGAACATTTTCATAGTCCAATCTACTTCATAGGCTAAGGAAATGGAAACTTACGAAGAAGATGATCATGGATGTGATGGTGGTAATGATTATGAAATGGATCTACTCTTTCTTGTACATTCTGATATTTCATCTGTTCTTCACCAGGTGATTTGCTACTCTTGCTTTTAGATTTTTCCTATTTCATAGTTTTATCTGAGAGTTAAGGAACCAAGTTTTTGTCAATCTGTATTATGAGTTATGATTAATTGATTTTTGGAGATTTTCAGGTTGATGAGCTTGTTTTGAAAGCTACAAAGTGTAAGACCATTAGCAAACAAGGAACAAGAGAAGTTGAATCTTTTAGATCTGTGTTGTCCGATATGCTTTCATCGCTAAAGGTTTCATTTTTGTTTTACCTATTGTGCTTTGTTTCCTTCTAGTGTTTGAAAATTTTCTTTAGAATTGTGTTAAATCTGTTTTATATATGCAGCCTTGGTTTCCTCGATTGCAAGAAGTGATATCCGATTTTCAAGAACAGTCTTTGATGAGCACTAGTGAAAAGGAAGAAGACTTGTTTGATGTTGAGAGTCCTGAGCCTACTCAATTTGAGCCCTTAGTGTCTCCTTCTCCTCTTGTGTCCTGGCGTGGTGATTATAATAATGCTGATAAGGGAAGACAACTCTTTCTTTTGACACCACTACCCTTAGGAAAATCTGAATTCCTTAAACACCAGAATGCATCTAAAACATCTAAAAGGATCACAAACGCTCAGTCACTTGAAGCTTCTAAAGACACAAGTGATGGTGTTTTAGGAGGTGAGTCGATGAAAACTGCAGGATTTGGTAACTCTTTAGGCCATGTCATGGATTTCTCTGAAAGTTTGATAGAGTGTGGGCCATTGTCTTCACCAGTTCTCAAGAGAAAAGTTCAGTCTGAGCTTTTAATGACCCCTTGCTTGAAGATGTCGCCTCCGAAATCTTGTACATTGTTTAAACCAGTTCCTGAATCTTCTCAACCGGGAAAGCAAGGGGCTTTTAAGTCTACTTGCTCTGAATTGGGAGCTAGCACTGTTAATGGTTCACAGAGCTCAGGATCTTCTGGTATTGGTGAAACAGAAGATCTCACTTCGAAGTATCCAGAGCTTTTGGGAATACAACATGCTCCAATAACTAGAAAAACAGATCTTGAATCCTCTCCTGTTTGGTGGTTTTCTCCTCCTAAAACATGTGTCCTAATGGCGCCTGTGAATGAGAAGAAACCAATTGACGAAACTGGTGGGGCCAAAATGGTATCCTTGTTTGATTGTCCAGACACTAGACCAGAAGCAAAACATAATAAAGGTAAGCTTGATGTTTTGGTCATTTCGTTAAGTCTTATGATTACTCTGTATATATGATCTTTACGTTCTCAATTGTTTTCTTAGAGGGAAGCATTTCGATGGTGGTTGAGAGTACTCCATTGTTGAAAGAAGCAGAGAGCGTAATGACGAAAAACAGAACAAGAGCAGGTGAGAGTACTTTGAAGAAAGAGTTATGGACAAGATTTGAAGAAGCATCAATGCGTGACAGTTGTTTCAGCTCGATGCAAACAACTACGAGAGGAAATAAGAAGAAAGGGTTCATGGAAATGTTAGAGGAGGTGTGTGGCAATGAGGAAAGCTAGGAGTTAAATTGAGGACCAAAGTATTATAATCTACGTTGTATCTTCTTCTTTCTTACACCAAATGTTATTGAAAATATGACTAAACTTTTGAATTCATTAAGGGTAAAAATATTATTAAAATTCATCTAACATTATAATTTATATAATATTTATTTAATTAAAAAATAAATCACTTATGAATCCATAATCAATAAAAAAATCTCCACAAAATCTGAAAACAAAGACTTGTGATTCATTTAATATATTGTTAGTAGAAATATCATAGACATTTAATTAATATACACAATCGGGAATATATAACTGATACACAAAATAATATTAATAAAAATATATTTATAAAAGATTCTTACCAATACAAATATTATTTTTAAAACATAGTATTACATAAGTTGATTTTAATCTAGTATTAAGCTTATTTGAAAACTCATTGCTACTAAGAGATTTTGTGTAGAAAGATCTCTCAACAAATGATTTCATAATTAATATAAATTTAGTAAAGTCATATACTATTAGTTAACATATAACTATGCATTTTATGTACTAATAACAACGCAGTCTTATGACCCCAATTTAAAACATAAAGTGAGTTTGGGAATCGTGTGGCTCATAACCAAGAGAACCACCATATGGAGAAAAAGAAACCGAGAACCACCACAAACGTTAATAAATTCATAAGATCATATCGGGAACTAATCATAACTAACATTTTCAATTGTATATTCTTATTAACGTAAAAGAATATTAAATGTTGGGTCAAAGATTCACAATAAAAAAGATGAAGTTATATGTGATAAGTGTAAACAGAAAACATATAAGAATCAATTCTAGGTTTATTATGAAATAAACCTTGGCCTATTTGTAGGTGACTGGATTAAGAATTGCTACAATACTAGATTTGTAAGAACAGTGCTCTTCATCCCAAAGTCATACGATAACGTTCTAATTCATTCACTAATGTACTTTCGTACTATCTGAATCTCGTATCTCTCGTACATATTTTTTAGTTTATTTAGCATTTAGCAACCATGCAGTCTAGAAAAGCAATTCTTTTTTTTTTTGGATAATGAGAAAAGCAATTCTTCCACGTATTATTATCCTGAACAATTTGGCATTTCTAAATATAACATACATCATTTGTTTATAGTATGTCTTAAAATAAAAGAAAACAAACATTTTTATTTTCAAGTGGACACTTGTCCCCAACTGAACAAGGAAACCATATGTCGGAAAAAACACCTAATTAGATTTGATTTTCATGTTCCTCCAAGTTAGGGAATTTTCGGCCTAATATTATATGTACATACATTTATACTTAGATTGACCATATATATACTATTTTATTATCTAGATTAGGGACCCACATAGAATTCTAGTTTTAATATTAAAAATGAATCAGAAGAGATGATTTTTTATTAACTTCACTTACTTCATCAAAGTACCTAATTTAATTACCCTAATAGTAGTACTAAGCCTTCTCCAACAATTAATTGATTACATTCAGTACTTAGTCATTAGATTAACAATCTCTAAATCACATTATCCTTAGTCAAACAAACGAACATCCCAAACACTATAAATACCATTAATCTACATTCATATCTATATACGTTCCATAATTCAAAAGTAATAAACATACACCTCAAAGATAAATATCAAAAACACACGATCGGGATCAACTATGGCTACAAAGACCTCAACTACATTTGCTTTATTCCTTGTGATCAATCTTCTTTTCCTCAACCTCGTTATCCCGGGTTTCGCAGACAATACTTGCCCAAGAGACACTTTCAAACTGTCAACATGCGCCAATATTCTCAACATCATCAACTTGAATCTCGGTGCACCGGCTATGAGACCTTATTGCTCTATTCTCTTTGGTCTAATTGATCTCGATGTTGCAGTCTGCCTTTGCACTGCACTTAAGCTCAGCATTCTCGGCATCACCATCGACACTCCTATTCACCTTTAGTTGGCCCTCAACGCTTGTGGAAGAACCCTTCCAGATGGTTTTCGTTGCCCAACATAACTTCAATATATTCTTATGTTATATGTATGTTCTCGAGTTGGTTTGTCTTACACCTAAATTCAAACCTAGATTCATGTCTAAGCAATTAACGAATATATAAGATTAAGAGACCTTAATGATGTGATAATATATAAAATACATTTTAAAAACACTATATTTATAATTATTGAAAGAGAATATTGCATTCTGTATGGAAATAAAGTCCTGAAATCAAATAAAGACCTGAAACAATGATTTATCATGTCCCTGCAAGCTAGGGAATTCTCGGCCTAATGTTATATGTACATACATTTAAACTTAGATTGACTATGTAGGTACTATTTTGCTATCTAGATTAAGGACATCATATAGAATTCTAATTTTAAAATTAAAAATGAATCAGAAGAGCTAATTTTGTATTAGCTTCACGTATTTTTACAAAGTACCTAATTTCATGACCCTAATAGTAAGTACTAAGCCTTGTCCAACAATCAATTAATTACGTCTAGTTATTCATTACATAAACAATCTTTATATCACATTATCCATAGTCAAACAAACCAACATTCCAAACACTACAAATACCACTAATCTCCCTTCATATCTATACGCTCCATAGCTCAAAGTAATAAACATACACCTATAACATATAAAAATATCAAAAACACTAGATAGGGATCAACTATGGCTTCAAAGACATCAACCACACTTGCTTTATTCCTTGTGATTAATCTTCACTTTCTTAACCTTTTTACCCCGGTTTTTGCAGACAATTGCCCAATCGTTTCTTTCAAACTGTCGACATGCGCCAATATTCTCAACATGATCCATTTGAATATTGGCTCAAAGGCTATGAGACCTTGTTGCTCTATCCATGCTCTCAGGTCTAATGGATCTCGATGTTGCACTCTGTCTTTGCACCGCACTTAAAATCAGCATTCCCGGCACGACCTTCAACACTCCTATCCACCTTAACATGGCCCTCGACGCTTGTGAAAGTACCCTTCCCGATGGTTTTCGTTACCCAACATAGCTGCAATATATTCCTACGTTATATGTATGTTCTCGAATCTCGAGTTGGTTTTGTTTTACACCTAAATTCATTTCTAAGCAATTGACGAATAAGATTAAGACTTTTATGATGATGAGATAAATATATAAAATAATTTTCAAAATACTATAAATAATTATTTAAAAGAGAATCTTGTATGGAAATATACTCCGGAAATAAAATTTTATATACTCTTCAAATCAGCAACAAACTATGACACTTTTTACCAATAATATTTTATTCAGCAATGTAAACAATTCATAAGTAATTGTTGAAAGAACATACGATGTGCGTGTATGACACAAGAAATGTGTGTGTGATATAAGAGCTTTCACTCAAGAAATGTACTCCTCTAATGTCTTTTTCTTCCTTTTTTCTGGTCGACGTGAAATAAGTTTTTTTTTTTCCTTTTTTCAACAGTTGACATTGTTTTTCTATACCCTGTGACTTTTACTTACGAATTGACCAACCAAACTTTGAATTTAGGAAAAAATCTAAGCCACACGAATGCATTGATAATCTACTCCCAGCCGATATCTTCTTTTAACAAAAGGGGATAACTACTTTCCTACCAAGATTTGTGGCAAAAAATAAATTAAATTTAAAGTAAAAAATAGCACCATTGGTCATTTGGTTAAAAGTTTAAAAATTTTTACATCATATTTTGGGTTAGAGTCTCAGTAAAGACAATTTTTTACAGATTAATAGATGTAAAATTTATCAGAAATTCTCGAATGTTGTAGAGAAAGCCGGCCGTCGTGGTCTCGAGTATAACGAAGAACGTTTATCCATCATAAAAATATTGTACATGCAAAACCGTCCACCAAATAGAGTTTGCACTGTAGAATTATTATTTAAGGAATTTGTTCATAGTAGTCGTGTATACTGCAAATAGTCGAATATCATCGTAATAAGATTAAATCAAATAAATCTAATAATGATGTAACAGACAAAAAACGGTAAAAAAAAGAAAAGATTTTAAATAACCAACTTGACTCGATGAAGTGTAAAGAAAAACCGACCAAAATTTAGAGAATTGAAGTGCCAATGTTTTACTAAAAGAGAATGTTAGAGAATTGGAGCGCAAATGTCCCAGGCTTCTACGATTATTTAGATTTTCTTATGAATGAGATTTTCTAATGAAATCTAGTTGTATCTTTTTCGAAGGTTTAAAATTCCAATTTATTTTTAAAACAAATAAGGAAAAACAGAAGAAGAAAAAGATAACGTGGGCATACAATAACAAAGAAAACGGAAAAAGGAAAACTAGAAATATGTAGCTTTTCTTTTCATTAAAAACATATTTAAAAAAAAAAATATTATGGACTTCAAATATTATGGCATAAAATACACTCCATAAAATAGAAAGACACAAATGGGTCGGAAGTTCCTCCACCTATGTGACCATTTCATCCAACCCAAGTTCAAACATGGTCCTCTTAAAAAATGAGAGAAATGTTATTCCTCCTATGAGAGGAATTGGGCTATTGAGCTGGTTCGTTGCGGTAGGGGTGTCAAACGGATCTAATCCGTCACGTCAATTCACGGATTCTAAAAAAAAATATATGCTAATCCACCAACGTATTTGATTAGCAGATTTAAAACTTCTATCCGCATCCGCTTCGTTCAAAAATCGCAAAGCCCGCGGGTTATCTGCTAATCCGTTTTTTTTCTTTTTCAAAGATTTTTGAATTAATTTGCGGGTTAGCGGGTTTCCAATCTGTTAACCCGCTTCTCCAACCCGTCAAATATGCAAAATATGTATTTTAAAAAATCATATTTACGGATTATCTACCAACCTGCAGATTTTGATTCAACGATCCGCACTCGCATCCAATCCACAAAATTTTAATTTTTAACCCACATATGTCCTGTCACGAATCAAAACACACGAAACCCGCATATTGAATCAATTTTTAACAGATCTGCGTTGTGGTCCAGTATCGACAAAAGAATCACTACAAATAATAAAATAACTTAAACATTTGGTGGCTTTAAGCGCGGATTTAGTCCATCCGCTCTACTTTTCAGAAGTGAGATTTTCTAGATCCTTTTTGAAGTTTTGAAGTGGATTCATAATGTATTTTCTTCAGATGATAGATTTTTGGCTCAGTTATCTTGGACCGAACACCATTTTCAGTTTTGGATTTGTTAGGATTATTTGTGTTTACAAGATTTTGATACCATGAAAAAATCATGAATTTTATCTTAAACTAATTAGCAATGAATAAATTAACACATATTTTATCTATATCTCAGTATAGATTCCTATATTGAAATGGATAAATGACCAACAATATATAGTGTATACGTAAATCTGTTCATTAATTGTCAACTGATATTGATTTTAACCTCTTGACAACAAACTATATAAAGTTTTATAATGTAAACTGTTCTCTTCTGCACTATGCGCGGAATTATGTTTTTTTTTATAACTTTTTTTTTGTGAAATAACATTGTGACAATTGATGTTTGAAGCAATTGATGTTTGAAAGGCATTGTTTGGTTTTGTTGAATTGATTTGGATTCATTTAGATTATTTTTAAATTGGTTTTAAGATTTAGAGTTTTTGTTAATTGCAAAGACATTAAAAACAAAATTTTGAAACATTTGTTGAGATATTATAATCGAATGTTTAAAGATACAGTTTAGAGATAATAGATATTAAAAAGATTCGAGGAGACCTTTTAACTAGAATATATACATATATATATATATATATATATATTTATAATATTTGTGTGTGGTTGCAGGGATAATACGGAAAGATTTAGGAGGTTGTTTCTATATAAATAAAGATTAGCTGATATATATTTTAAAAATTATAATAGTAAATAATGTAATGTTTTACATTTTCCAAATGTACTCAAAAATAATATTAGTATGATATATTAGGGTATTAAAAATAAACGAAGAGGATAAAGCCAATAAAGATGTGGAATCCAGACTTGTGGTCATAAAATTTCAAATAACTAATCTTCAAACACAATCTCCAGTTAAAAACCTAAAACACATATGGGGCAATACGATACCCGGCTCAAATAGGATGGACAGAAAGGCAACAGTCCACGAATGCGCGAATTTTTTCTTCTAAATAAAAATTCACATTTTGATTTTTTAAAAGAAACCTAACATATAAAAAGGTCCATAATATATTTTTTATAAATTATCATAGAAAATGATCATATTTTGATTGTCTTAAATGAATTTCTAACATAAAAGATCCATATTTAAAATAAAATAAAAATATACCCCAAAAACCTAAAACACATATGGGGCAATACGATACCCGGCTCAAATAGGATGGACATAAAGGCAACAGTCCATGAATGCGCGAATTTTTTCTTCTAAATAAAAGTTCATATTTTGATTTTTTAAAAGAGACATAACATATAAAAAGGTCCATAATATATTTTTATAAATTATCATAGAAAATGATCATATTTTGATTGTCTTAAATGAATTTCTAACATAAAAGATCCATATTTAAAAAAAAAATTAAAATACACCCCAAAAACCTAAAAAGTTTAGATGTAATAATAAAGAAGACAAAAAATTGCCCTAGAAACAGTGCAACTATTGAGTTGGGGCTGGGCGAGATATTGGAATTATGAGTAATTATCCAACACATGTGCATCGATTCTATTCCTCCTTTGTCAAACGAAAGCTTTTATAACTGAATTATGGGCTTGTAATTCTAATTCAAATATTGTGGAGTTTGTCATAATTGATTGGTTAAATATATTTTTGAGTTTAAATATATTTACTAGGATAACCCAATTTAATTAAAACTTTACAGTGTAAATTATGTTAATAACCGAATTCTTTGAAAGTAATTAGAAAGCATATGGTAGATAAATAGATCATTCCTGTCGTTAAGGGACAAACCAAGCAAGGCGTCCGGCGATACGGTGAAGATATGCTCTTTTGACCGACTTTGAGGAGGGCAACAATCTGTCATAATTACATGGTCACTATACCCTGCAGAAAGACAAAAAATAAAGTTTTTCCTCCCGAAAAATCTAAGCCATTTTATTTATGCCTGGTTAATTAATATGACTAGACATAATTCGAGGTTTACGTGAAAAAATATGAGCACACCTACCCACGGGACAAGTCGGTTAAGCCTATGCTTAGAGTCACCAAATAAGTTATCTAAGGGTTATATATATTTTATTATAGGTTTTATAATTCGAGTCAAAAATCTCAACCTCCCTTATCAGTTTCCTCACATTGAACATCCTCTTCTTCACCTTGACAACTGCGTCGATGGTTGTAGCTCAATCCCTAAACCTAAGCCTAAGCCCAAACCCATCCCCAGCGGTTCCTCCACCGTAAGATGCCCAAGAGACACACTCAAGCTCGGCATTTTCGCAAATGTCCTCAAAGATCTTCTCAAAATTCAGTTGGGCACGCCACCAGTCAAGCCTTGCTGCTCGTTCCTTAAGGGTTTGGTTGATCTTGAGGCCACGGCTTGTCTCTGCACTGCCCTAAAGGCTAATGTTGTAGGCATTAAGCTTAATGCTCCTATCTCTCTCAGCCTTCTTCCCAATGTTTGTGGCAGTAAGATCCCTTCTGGATTCGTATGCGCTTGATCTATTTATCCACCCCTCGATTTGCTAAAATGTTTTAATTTACTTTTGGTTTTACTCTTTTACTTTGATTCTTTGAATTCTCCTATTTTTCTATTGTTACTCGAATAAGTGTTGCTTCTACTTCTTAAACTGTATCCATTTCAAATCGATTTGTTCATTCATATTTTAATGTAATAATCAGCTTCTTTTTCCCGCTTAATCCAATCATTCATACTACGATCAGATGAACAAAAAAATCTGTGTTGACCTAATATATCCATCCAAACAAAAAAATGACATTTAGAACTTCATTCAAAATTTGGACGATATGAATTATTTTAAAATCCATAAATAATAACTAGAATTGTGGAAACTAATCACACAGACGAAATAAAAATAATTGACCCGAGAAGTTCAGATTGCTTTCTCTCGGCGGAATGACTAAAGAACTAGTACCGTGAACTTCTTTAGTCTAGCACTTCTGGTTCTCCTCATCTTCCTTAAATGTGGGTTGTCGTTTGATTCACTTTCCCGTCCACTTCAGGTTTGAATTTAAACATTTAGAACTGCTGGTTTTTACTACAAAAAAAATAGGCCGTATTTGTCAAAAATTTATCGGAAAGGTCTATTTTCGACAGATGTCCAACAGATATATCTATCTGTTCTAAATAGTAGAAAACAAAATCAATGTCAAAAATGCGTTGGTATTTCCGACGGATATCAGATATCTTATATTCGTAAAAAATCTGTTGAAAATCTGGTATATGTAATCCGCCGGTTACTAGACGGAAAACCGTCGGTTTTCATTCAAACAAAATAACTGACAGATTTATGACAGACTATATTCAGATGGATTTCCGATATCAGATTTCCGGTATCACAGAACCGACAGATTCTCGATATTAGAGATCCACGGATTTCAGACGAACTGTGTTCCAATGGATTTAAAATAAAAGTTTTTTTTAAATATATAATTAATTATGAATATTAAATAAAATTATAATAAATAAATATATATTTAATTAAAATTAAATTTAAATTATTCTAAACAAAATAAAAATTATCCAAAACAAAATAAAAATTATTCAAAATAAAAAAACATAAAAAACTAGAAATGTAAAAGTTTCTAATTCTGAGGAGGCGGTTGGAAGGAACGGAAGAAGACATCCATCTGATCATGCATTGCTTTGAGCTCTGCAGCCGTGTTTTCTTTGATTGTCTCAATCTTGTTGTTGAGAGCTTTGATATCGGCTGACTTTTCTTCCAGTTGCTTTCTAACCTGAGGATCTCCGTAACACCTCGAAGTTGTCGATGATGGCGATGAGTACTCCTTTGGAAGTCCAAAAATACGTCTTTTGGACTTTGGAGTGACCTACGAAACAAAAGAGAGTCCATCCTCCAATACTCAACTAATCCGTTTCAGAGCTCCAGGTTTCCAACCAACTCCCAAGGAATGTCATTTCGATTCCATTTTTTCTTCCACTCGTTCAGCTTCCTTGAGTACACCTTCGATATTTTAGCATCGAACTCACGTCTAATCCGATATGTGAGGTCTCTATTCCAAGTGAAATCTTGCTGCAGAACAAAATAGTTAAAAAATAAAATCTTCCCAGAAATTCTATTATCATAAATCTAAAAACTTGAAATTTGAATGTTAAAATGAAAAGTAAAACATACCGCAAATTGACGAAATTATAGATCATGCTCAGGCAGCGGCATAAGGGAGTATATCGCATATAGACACTGTAACATTTCGTTGAGCATACGGTTGATAGACTTCGTTATCCCATTATGGATATATGGAACCTATAAAACAAAAATAGTTGTAAATTGTTAAAGAATAAACAAATTAAATTAAAAAATATGAAAAATAAATTTACCATGTATTGTTGCCATCACAATCGGGATAAAAATTAGGCAATCTTTCTCGGCCGGGTTGAGAAATGAAGTTCTCTATACTCATCTGGGTCGGAGCGGAAGCCGTTTGATGAGTAGATGAAGGAGATTGGATCTCTAGAACAGGACTAGAGCGGTTCAGACTTGCTCTTCCGCCATGTCTCAACCCACCCGTCTCAGAAGCCGATCTATGAAATCGACCATAATCCCTAAAATGAAAACAAAAAATGTAATTAAAAACATATAGAAATAATCATTTAAATTTTTTAAAGTGTTTACAAATTCATAAAACATTTAGAAAACAAAAATATATATAAACAATTATAAAACTATAAAAATAATTAAAAATATAAAAACATTTATAAAACCTTTAAAAATAATTACAAAATCTTAAAACATATATAAAACTAAAAATATAAAAAACAATTATAAATAAAATAAAAATAATTATAAAATCTAAAAACAATTATAAAATAATTCAATATCACAATCAAGTAAAAAACCATAATATAATTCATAAAACCTAAATCTACATTCCAATTAACCAAAACCCTAAATCTTCAAACTAAACACTACATCTTCATTCATAAACCTTAAATCTACATTCCAATTGACTAAAACTACATTCCAAATCCTAAATCTAAAACTCAATATGTGAATAATCTAAAAAACTATAGAAACTTACATATTTAATCGGTTTGGATCCATTGCAATAGCGATTGATAAATGTACAGACGAAAATTGGAAGATTTTATGGAGTTTTAGAGATTTTAGAGATTTTAGGGATTTTCTTTCGATTTTTACGTATGGTTCACGAAAAAAGATGGTTGAGTTTATAACACGAACATTTTGACGTATATATCCATTGGAAAGACTTAGATAATTAATGTATCATGTCTTTGATGGTTTCTATGTCTAAAATTTGCAAATCCATTGGAAATTCTGATGGATTTGTAAAATTCTAGGTTCCGCAGGAAACCAAAAGACGTTTTCCGGTGAAAATTTTGTGAATCCGTAAGAAATCCTTCACAAATTCCGACGGATTCACGAAATTTGCATGTCACATCATTGGTCAGTCAACCTTAAACATCCACACGTGTATCTTCAAATCCGTCAGAAATTTGAAGGTTTTTTCGACACGTTGGGGATGAAATATGTTTGTACAGAAGCCGTAATAACCATTTTAGTGAGTAAACTACAACATAAACCTTCTACAAGTCATTAATTTACAAAAACAAAACTTCAAATTTGTTTACATATATATGTTATAGGATTGGTATGTATTACTATCTATCATTTTATCAAAATCGTCTTGAAATGTTAGAATTTGTAGAATATATCATTTACTAGGATAATATATGCCTCTAATGTTTAACTAAGTGTTAGAAGTTGTTTTCTATACCAATGTCTAACAATTTCATAAATCAAATATATCGAAACCCTAAATCCATCGGAAATCCTCGAATTCTCCATGTGATTCATCTGACTCTGAATGAACTATATCATCACTAGTTTGTGTGAAATCAACTACAATATCAATGTCAAACGAATACTCAAATGGATCCATTTGATATATTCTAGTTGGATGCAGGACATCGTGTAATGAAACTCCATATATTCTTCTTCTTGGGTTAATAGCATTAACTGTAATCCAAGGATCTGAACGATAACTAACCCAAGGGTAACGAATGTAGTAAACCTAAATGAATGAGGATAATTTTTTAAAATCAGATATATTAGTAAATCAATGAGGATAAATGAATGGTCAATTTGAACACCATGACCAATGAATGGATAATACCAATCGCACTTAAACACAATGCACTTCAAGTCCAACATTCCTGGATATCAGACTTCTAAGATTTCATTCAGGATGTCGTAGAAAACTACATCACTTGATTGAGCTGAAACACCAAAGTCTGAAGTTGGTCTTGTTCTTACCTCCAAATGAATCCTAAACGCATATCCCTTAGTGCAATACCTAGGATATGAAGTTGCAATGTTGTTTAGACCGTTAACAAAATCCATTAACCACGTCAGAAATGATTGACCATTTTCTATGTCTTCAGATACCTATGAAAATAGAAATTAAAGAATTAGTATTGTTGTAAGATAAATATTACAATTATAAATTAGTAAAATTATTTAAAACTCACGTAAAATTGCAACGAACATGAAAATTCTTATTCTTTTATGATGTCAAGTCTTCCAATATTGGTTTGATTATTATAGAAGATTGCTACCGAGTGGTCAACCGTATCTTCGGTCGAAGACATTGTTTACGAAATATAAACATATGTTTTATGGCTCACCTCCTGAGATAGACAGTAGTACTATATTTGATCAGTTAAGATATTTCGGTGTTGAGAAGACTCTTTACTGTGTGGGTAATGGGCATGATCATGTTGACGGTATCGGTGTAAATCATAATTGGCATAAAAATAATATTTTTTGGGATTTACCTTATTGGAAATACCATTTATTGAGGCACAATCTAGATGTCATGCATATTGAGAATAACTTATTTGACAACATCATGACACTATTTTAAACATCTAAGGGAAGATGAAAGACAATATGAAGTCTTGATTAGACATGTCACTAATTTGTTCTCGGGATTTTCTTGAAGTTTTGCCAAAATGTTTTATGCATGCCTAGCCGTTAGACGCTGTTAAGATTGGATTCACAGAGATGTTAAATTCACTGATGAATCTAATATATGTAATTGCATCGATTATGAAGAACGGAAGTTTACTGGAATGAAAAGTCATGAATGTCATGTTTTCATATTGTCATGCAATGTCTACTTCCATTGGCTACTTCCATTTGTATTTTCCCATCTTCTTACAAAAATTTCCACCAAAAAATTGTAGCAAGCAATTGTAGCAAGCAGTTGTAGGTAAATATCATAACTTCCATGATTTTATCAATTTACTAAGCATATATTTATTTGTTGAATGTTTAACTAAATGCAGGAACTGGGGCTTTCTTCCGAGATTTTTGCTCAAGAACATTTACAACTGAGGGTATTCATAATTTAGAGGATAATATACCAATGATCATTTGCAATCTGGAGAAGATGTTTCCCCCATCTTTCTTCGATGTTATGGAACATCTTCCAATCCACCTCCCACGAGAAGCATCATTAGGAGGCCCTATTCAATACCGGTGGATGTATCTTTTTGATTGGTACATGTCCTATCTCAAGAAAAAAAATTTTTAAGCAAAGTTGAGGAATTTATTGTTGAACAGAGCCTCAATGAAGAAGCCTCACATTTTGCCGAATATTACTTTCCATCGGAATTTTGTACGAAGAGTCGACGTCCTGCTCGTCATGATGATAGAGGTGAGAGACCGATTTATCTTTGTTGATTTTAGTGGAGTATGCACGTTTGAGACATCATTTATTTTTGCAAAATATATACGTTCTCGTATCCCAGAAGACCTATATTTTCTGATATTTACATTCTCGCAATATGCAACTTCTCCCAATATTCTTTAAGAAAAACAAATCATTATAATATTGATAAATACATATAAAATACTATTCTAGATTTTACCAAAATTATACAATTAAATCTGAATTTTTTGCTCTAAAATACAATTAACTCTGAAGTTTTTGAAATGTTTATGTTCTAATTGTTGGAATTCACATAATGTTAAGATAAAGTTTGTTTGGAATCACTTGTATATGAATGAGTTTATACCGGATTACAAGATTTAGTATCTACATGGAGAAACAAATTATAATTATGGTAGTAGTAGTGAACCATATGTTGCAAAAATCTTAAGAGAAATATAACGAAAGTAGATTTTGGTGTAGGTGTCGTTGAAATGGTGAACGATACGTTTAGAGAAAATATGTCATCGGCCACTAAGAGATTGAGATATGGTTGAAGAACCAAATTTAGAAGCACAATAGTCCAAATGTCACATTTTTAAACTTCCACAAGAGTACCATTCTTCTTCATCTTCTACTTCTTCAAGGTTTTACGGCGATCCCAATATTAAAGCGCAACTCGCAGAAAAAATGGTCGAAGTTGAAGGTTTGATGACGAAGCTTGAAACAATAGAAGAAAAGTGGGTATTGGATCAGAAACGGCTCCAACAAATAGAAGAAGAGCGACTAACAGATAAGGAATCAATCAAAACAATGCGAACAACCACCGCAAAATTAGGATTTGTTTAAATATTTTTTATGTTTTTTTATTTTGAATACTTTTATTTTAATTTAGATAATCTCATTTTCTAATTTTTAATTTAATTTTTTTAGTTTTAATTTTCATATCAATTTTTAATCAAAAAAAATTTAATTTTTAAAAATTAAATAAAATACGTGTGCGTCGGAAATCTGTTAGAAACACGTCTGTCGCAAAATCAGCCAGAAACACGCCTGTCGCAAAATCAGCCAGAAACACATATGTCGGAAATCCGTTGGAATAAGCCCGTCGGAACGCTGTCGGAAACAGTACCGACGAATTTTCGGCAAATATCCGACTGATATGTTTGAGACGGATTTTTCCGACAGAATACTGAGAAAGGTTTAACCGACGGATTTCTGTTATCGAAAATTTGTCGGAATTACCAACAGGTTTTCGACGCATTTTTCATTTCCATCGCTCTAAATTAAACGGTTAAATCCATCAAAAATCCATCAGAAATAACCATTTCCAATAGATTTGGCCATCTGATTCTGATTATCTTCTTGTTGTGATCATGTATGAATCACCTTTGATTAGAAAGATATAACATTTCATCTACTCAAATTATGTGTTTAAAAACATAATAGCATGTCATCTAAATAAAAAGCTTGAAATTGGTATAAAAAGACGGATAGTGTTCATCATCTAAAGTACTTTAATATCTAATTTTAAAGAGTTAACTCCCTATTTAATGTCGTACTATTATTTTGTATAACATGTTGGTTATAGGTAACACTCTAGTTTTTCCTATACAACGTCAGAATTTTCTTCATCTCGTCTGAGTTGGAATCCAAACAATGGTAAAAAGTTGAAATAAGAGTATTTTTTACCAATACACCCCTAAAATGTCATTTTCCGAAAAGAAACTGACACACATCATCTACCAATTCTCTTTCTTAAATTGGGTCATCTACCCAATTGACCGTTGATTAAAAGGTTATATATTCTACTAATATTATTTGAGAAATACATATATAAAAGGGGTGTATTAAATGAGAAATTTGAAGTTATTTGTTTTAAATTGATAAATCATATGTTATTTAAATATAAATTTTAATTTTTTTTGTAAAATTAAGTGTTATTGGATTAGTGGTTTGAAAATATACAATCAAATCTACTGTTATTAGAAATATTTTAAATAGTAGATTTGAAATGATTTGAATGATTTTATGTGAGATTTCATAGAATATAAATCTCATGATTTTAAATCATCTCAAAATTCATTAAAACTCAAATCGCTTTAAATTCATCGTTCATATTTATGAGTAACTTTAAATATGTGCTTAATCACTGCAATACTATTAAAATATTATTAAGAAAATATGTTAAAATAATATATATATATATATATATGCAATCAAAATGTAACTAAGGGTTAAAGAATGTAGAATACTATTTACTCAAAAGTATGAAATAGCTGTCTAGTGAAACCTTATATTTTTTTGTTTGACTTTCTTCAATATGTATATTTTTATATGTCTGTCGATGCCACCGTATTACTCTTTCTAGTCCTTCGTAATCTCTTTAAGAAGTTCCTAAGTTTATATATTAGAAAGAACTGATTACATGATATATCATTAGAAAATAATAAAAGATACTGAATTAAAAATAATGTAATTGTCTTTTAATTTATTGAACATCTTTTTTGGTTTTTCCAAACTTTATATTTTAAAAATATTTTTCTTGATTTCAGTAGCTTAAACATTTAAACTTTGTAATTATTAAACTAATAATAAAATAAAACGAAAATATCTTTAATTAATATTTTCCATACTAAAATATGAATTAATATATTAAATTAATTTTAGCATATGAAATTATTAATAAATAAAAAGAGACAATTTTATAAAATTTTAAATTCAAATTTCTACTTAACCTAAATCTAGATAGATTATTATTATAATTTTTAACTATAAATAAAATTATTTTAATTTATATAATACTTAAAGAATTTTAATCTCGTGCATAGCACGGATAATGATATAATTTTTTTAGTATGTTTTATGACTTTTTTTTATTTTAGACTCAGTTTAGAGTTTAGATTAACGCTTACTCGTTTTAGTCTTTTAGACTATAATAAATAAGACCAAAAAAAGTTAAAATCAGACAGGGATACATACAAAAAAATTTGGGCCGCGAATATTGTCAAATTGATATCCGAAGACAAATTGAGATCTGTTACATCATTTTCATTAGGAAATTTTATATTATACCAAAAATAAACGATTTAAATTGAGTAGGAAATACTACAAGAAAATAAATTAATTTATCCATATTTAACAGACAATAATTCGTAATGAATGAGATTACAACAAGAACCAACCCGATTCGTTGCAGGACTTTAATGTCATTCTAGATAATTATGCATAACCAAAGCCGAAAACATTCGCATATACCAATTTGTATTGGCTGGAATTTTATCTCCAATGTAAAGGTATAGAAGATCTGAAGTCTGAACTAAAATAGCTACGAGCCAAAGAGAATCTGAATAATTGTTCATAGGGTTCATGAACTCATGATGGTGGTGATAGTAACAGCATTGACAATTTGACATTAATAATAAAATGAATTTACGAATCAAATATTTTTAAAATTATAAATACTTTACAAAAACGGTGTTCGAGATAAATATTGAGGTTCTATGTATCTATATTATAATCTAATCCTATGTATAATGGGCGAAGAAAACTCTTTATAGAAAGTCACGTGGAACGCCACATTATCTCATTTTCATTGTCATATAAGCATTTTTAATATTATATGAGTTTTTCATCATTTTAAAGGATTTTTTAAAATCAATGTATTTACTATAGATTGATCTTAGACAAACCATTCAATAAAAAACATAAGATTAGACTGATTCTAAAAGTTTTAAATAACTGTCATACCAAAAGTATAAAAAATAAAATTACAATCTGTATTTAAAGAAAAACTATCGAATTAGGAAAACAAAAAAACAACCAAATATAACGAGGTCAAAAACAATCATCGTAATTCTAAATTTTTATCATTTTTTATTGCAAAAACTGTCACTCCTCTCAACTAAAATGAAATCAAATTTTATAGCCAATCAAACCAGCATATATCACATACTATATATATATATATATATATATTTAACTCATATATTTTAACAAACATATACGCGCATGGAGGAGGTTCTCTCCTAGAATCACACGTATGTTTAATATATATATATATATATATTTTTTTTTTTTGAATGGTTCATAGAAAATCAATGTAATATGATTTGAATTTACTTGAAACAAGGCAACCACAAAGTAATAGTAAATAAATTGATTTGAATTTACTTGAACCAAGACACATTATAAGAAAACACCTGGAAAATCGATAGAATTTCCGAAGGTTTTATGACTGATATTTTCCGACGGATTTTCGACGGATTTTCTGATGAAAATGCGTCCGTCGGTTATTTTTTGACGGACACTCCCAAATCCGTCGGAAAATTCCCGAGTTAGCTTTCATTTGAAAGTGGTTTGAAGTCGATCCAATGGTGCGATCAAAAGTTATGACGATTTTCGTGATGACTGTCCAAAAGTATACTAATTCCGTCGGAAATTTCCGACAGATTTGCAAAATTTTACTCGGAAATTTTAAATTTTTAGTATCTCGCGTATCTAAAAATTTTGCAAATCCATCGGAAATTTCCGACGGATCCATGAAAATTTAGGCGGTAAATGAATTATTTTAAATTTTTCCGACGGTTTTCCGACGGTCTTTTCCGTCGGAAATTCTGTTATATAAACATGTCATATTCCTCGTGAAACCATTCGAAAAAACGTAAAAAAAAATTTAAAAACACCAAATCCTCTCAATATCCAAACATTATCATAGATCAAAACCAATCACACATGTAAGTTTTTTAAATTTTTTTATTTTTATGAATTTTTAAGTTAGAATTTTAAATTTAGAATTTTGAATGTAGATTTTATGATTTGGAATTTAGATTTAGGATTATATTTGTTAGATTGTGGATTTAGCTTTTTAGTATTTAGTTTTTTAGGATTTAAAATTTTGTTTAAGAATATTTAAATTGTAGGATTTTTAATATGGAATGTTATTAGATTTTTGTATTTTTATTGTTTTCAATTATTAGAATGTTTTTTTTTAAGTTAATTTATTGTTTTTTTAATTTGTTATTATTTTTTAGGTGTTGTTATATTGAATTTTGTTAGTTTTTAATTGTATATAAATGTTTCTTAAATTATTTTTAAATTGTTAGTATGAATTTTCTTATTTTCTAATTGTTTTAAATTAATTTTAAAATGTTTTAAAATTTTTAGATTTAATTTTGTTATTTTAAAATTATTATAAATTTTTATTAAATTATTTTCATTTTTATTTAGATAATTTTATTTACTGAAATTTTAATTTAATTTTCATTTTCATTTTTGTATATTAATTTAAATTTTATTTGTATTTTAAATTTTAAATTTTTTAAAAATTAAAAAAGAAAAAAAATTTCTTAAAGTTCGTCGGAAATCCGTCAAAAAATTTTCCATCGGAAATATGTCCGTCAGAAATTCATTGGATTAACTTTGTTGAAAATCCGTCGGAAATACCGACAAAATTTCGACGATTACTTATTTTCCAACCATATAAAACAGATAGATTTCTTGGACTCACAACCACATTTATTGTATTGTTATACATATAATAGATGAAAGAAGTTTCTGACACATCATCATCTTTTAATTTTTTTTTTTCAAATATATATATATATAATAGAAATAATTATTTAACTTTTTGACCTCTAATTATTAACTTGAACTAAATAATTAACTTAAAAATAAAAATGTATAAACATTAAAATCAGTAAAATTCGTAGTTAATTTTAAACCAAACTATATATACAATAAAGCTAAAACAGATTACATGTAATTGAAAAAATCAATTAATTTTATTAATATAATTTTACGTTTACGTTATATATATATATATATTAGTATGAAAATGTGAATCGACAAAAAATAAGAAAAAATAAAATATAAACAAAAATAAATAAATATATATAGATATGGTTTAATTTGTTTTCAGGTATGTATACTACTATATAATAATTAATTTTAAAGGTATTAATGAAATTATTTTAAATAATTATAATCAAACAAAACTAAGTATACAAAATTCCAAATGTATGGGCGATACGTGAAAGGGAAAAAAATAAAATAAAAAAAGAAGTCAGAATTTGTATATGTAGTAGATAAGCGCAAACAAAATATGACATCAGATATTTTGTAGAATCATAAAAATATAGAAGTAATAAGTTATATTAAAACAAGTTGGTCCTCTTCACATCCTTCTCAGCCCTATAAATAGACACAACTTCTCTTCATTTCTTTTCATCTCCCTCTCTCAAACACACTCAATAATATATCCTTAGAACCACTAAATCTGCCTTTTTAAAAGAAAAAAATGGCTTCAAAGAACTCAGCCTCTCTTGCTCTTTTCTTTGCCCTCAGCATCCTCTTTTTCACCTTAACAGCTGCAACAGACTGTGGATGCAACCCAAAGCCCAAGCCGGTCCCAAGTCCTAGGCCCAGGCCGGTCCCAAGTCCTAACCCTAGGCCGGTCACACCTCCAAGAACTCCTCGCTCATCTGGAAGCTGTCCCATAGATACTCTCAAGCTCGGAGTATGTGCAAACGTCCTAAGCGGTCTACTCAACATTCAGTTGGGATCATCTCGACCATGCTGCTCGCTCATCCAAGGTTTGGTTGACCTTGACGCTGCGGTTTGTCTCTGCACTGCCCTTAGGGCTAACGTTCTCGGTATCAACCTTAACGTTCCTATCTCTCTCAGCGTTCTTCTCAACGTTTGCCACAGAAAGCTTCCGTCTGGTTTCCAATGTGGTTAAACATTATCAGCTATGCTTGTGAAGCTCGCACACTGTTTCCTCTTCAAAATTATTATAGTTTGAATAAATGCATGTAAGCTAGAATACAATATTTAAAATTTTAAGTTGCTCAAGTGAAATAATAAATGTGTGAGAGTTTTATAGATTTTTTTTGTAAACGTTCCCCGTCTTCCACGCTTGTATGCTTTCGTAGCAATCTATTTATATTTTCAACCCGCCTTATAAAGAGATTTTATAACCAACGTCTTATTTTCAAGTTTTTGCATTTGGATTATACTTACAATCTTCAGATTGACATATTCACGCTCGAGAATGCTATTAAAATAAATTGATAGTTGATTTCTACTAGAAAACTCATAGTGGTATTCACCTAACGATTACATATATCTTGAGACTCGTTTGAGTTTTTCGTCACATAACCCATTTTAAACAATTCTTTTAAAACATAATTTTCAATAATCCTAAAATTTTATTGAAAACAATAGACAATTCTCAAAGATTGGGACGTAGTTGACTATCAAAGTTATGTTCAGCTTTTTTTAAGATAATGTACAGACAGCTCAGTTATTGATAAGTACGATCGCTAGTACTTGCGTATGTGTGGATCGTTTTCTTCTTGTTAGTTCGAGAGAAATGAGAATTAAGGTTCAATGATGTTTATGTGCTTTCATTGGCCTATATGCCCGACAGACCGAGAGATCTTGGCCGAGAAATTTGTGTGGTCATGAGCCCATGTCTAAAAAGCCTTAACCGAAAGTCTGTGTCACAAAAATTTTAAACCGGAATCAATTATGGTTATGGCTGAGAAACCTTAAACCTTAACTCTTAACTCGTGTCCGACTGATATTTTGTTTGATCCATGCATGAGTGGTACGGTTGGATAAGTATGTTTAGCTCATTAAACCATAACCAGGAAATGGAAACCGGTTAAGCATGTTTAAATGAGTGGTATTGAAGTTTAAGAGTGTTTTATAAAATAAAAATCTTGTAACTCTGCTTCTTCTTCTTCCTCTGTTTTTAAAGTTGATCAAGGCAAACTCAAGATCTTGTAGAGCTCACGCATGCTGTAAATTTTTGATAGTGGATTAATAGAACTTCTAGCCGAGACGCAGGCATATCTCAACTCAGATATGAAGTCGTAAATGGACCATACATATCTATTTTCACTCTTTCGACTTCTTATAGACTTATACTATTCTGTTTCTCATTCATATCGAACCAAGATTCTAGATTCGCGAGGTCGAACTAGATCGAAGCGTAAGGTGAATGGTAAATTCTCAACAACTATGTATGAAAGTTTAACACTGGACATCGCGTGATCAAACATTAAATAATATGTTTTATGTTTTATGATAATCGGTTTTAACATTCATATGAAAGGAAAGTTAATCTTCGTGTTATTTGACTCGTGATGATGTGAATGTGAGCTACACTAAGCTCAATGACAGAAGTATATTGACGTATGTGGGGGGCACACTGGCGAATTTTGAGCCAGTTTAGCTAAGATATTTACAAATATAGTCCCAATGATTGAGTCAAAGAAATCAAAGATGGTTAATTCACTACTAATATAATCTGAGGTGACTATAAAAATCGAATAACATAATTTATATTAAACTTTATATATTCAAAAATCTAGTTAACGAAATATTTTGTATTAGTTAAAAATGTTATGTTATGAGAAAAATGATCACAAAATATGAGTTAATAATTGACTTTTGTAAATATTAATTAACTACCATAAAATAAATCTAACAAAATTGATAAATATATTTCTTAAACTGCATTTATAGATATAATAGCTATTTTGAAATAAAATTTACAAAAATAAATTTTAGTAAAGGGTATATATATTACATATTTATATAAATATTTAAATTTGATATTATTTGCAAAAAAATATTTTTATTTATTTTAAAAAGCCATATATGTCAAATATGCTGTAAACTATAAATAAAATGGGTATGTTATTATAATACTAATTTCCAATACCTTCTTTATAGTTTATAAAATAAAAAATGAAATTGACGTCTAATCGTGTGAAATGCTAAATACTAAAAAAGTATTAGATAGCTGCCCAATCAAATTCCGTCATCTCTTTAACAATTTTCTTGCTCTTTGTTTCTTTTGAAAAAGTTCGAAATAATATTGCTTTAATATCTGTGTTTAACTATTGATTCGTTGAAAAATATTATCTTCGTTAGAGGACAAATGTTTTTATTGACTTTAAGAAAGAGTAAACCAGCATTTTTGGGGAAGATCATAACTTTTCCTACTCTAATTGTCTAAAATATGAGTACGTTCACAATCTGTTTGATGTTTGGGTTATCTCAATTGTTAGAAATTCCATATCAGAAATATGATAGGATATAGAGTAATAATATGTAAGGGATATATTGATCGTCAATATATAGGTTTCTATAGTTTATAACAAGTTTCTTTTTGATATAACAATATTATAAATTATAATAATTTTTGCCATGGAGTAGAATAGTTCCTAAATTATTATTTTTTTGATAACGTAAATATTCCTAAATTTCACATTTGTTTAGGAAAGAAATTGCTTCTTTTGTCAGTTTTATACTCTTGTTATGCGTTTTTTACATTTCAGAAAATTGTTTACATATTTTGGCAAACTAGAAAATTACTAAATTTTCTTCCCATCTAAACCTAATTTCAAGGTCTACATATGTACAGAATATATTAACGTAGACGTTTATAAACTTAGTTAAATTTTTGTTTAACTTAATATGTGCATACACCATATATTAAACTAAACCCTAAAATAGAATTCTAAAAACCAAACCTTAAACCAAAAATCTTAAATTATACTCCCAGAAAATTAATTCTAAACACGAGATATCGATATTAACTTACTCTTTTGTACATGAACTATAAACACATTATTAGTTTAGTATTTATCATTAATTAAAATTATACACATATAAGTTTATATTTAGTTTAGTATTTATAATTAGTTAAAATAATATACTGATAAATTATAGTTTAATAAATAAAAAATTATATATATATATATATAATTTCATAAATTATAATTTTGATAAATTATATTTATTGATTTTTATATTAAAATTATTCTTATTCAAAAATTATAAATTATTAAAATAAATTTAATAAAATTTATTTTTTAACTTTTTTTGAACATATTACTTTAATTAAAAATTTTAAAATGTAAAATATAAATATGTTATTAATTATAGAATTAAAATTATATTTATTGGAATTATTTAAGAATCTATTTATATTTTTATATCTTTAACGTTTTAGTTACAATAATATGCTAAAATTATAATTTAATAAATGAAATTTAGATATTAAAAATTAAAAAAAAACTTGTGGAATAAATATGTATATATGTATAATGTATTAGAGTACATATAACTAAATAAATTAAATATTTTCATGAAATTTTATTATTCACAACTGTACCAGTCACTTATATATGTATATTAATTAGAACATACAGTTTTATTTGCATACTGTTTCTGCTCATTATAGCCACTGCTCTACTAAAAGTAATACCAATCGAGACCCATATCGTAAGCTTGGTTGATGTCTGTTAATGCATGCAAGCACTTCTCCTTTTGACAAACGGCGCAGTAAAGAGTAAGAACAAAAATTAAAGAATTTCTTTTATTATTAGTATAATTGTAAAAGACAGGGAGGAAATATAAATTATACAATAGTTAGAAACAACAAAAATATGCGATCTGGATTAATCCAGTCGTCTTTTTTAGTTTTTTTTTTTTGTTTTTGTTAAAGGGCTTTTAATCCAGTCCTCTTTCGGTTGACTTCATTGGAACCACGAACGATCAGTAGAATTAAAGATTTATGCTTTCATTTGGACCGCACAGCGTCAATTCCTACGAAAACTCCAAACATATAAAGCCTTTAGATTTTTTTTTCACAAAATAATACAGCCTTTAGAAATTATAATCGGCAACGTCTACATAAGACCATCCTTATTAATGATGAACAGAAAGACGACGTATATAATCGGGTATCTCATATATGATCCTTTAACATCGACCAGAAATGGACTACTAAGCTTAAGATAGACCATTTCTTATTATTTGTAAATAAAATATCTAATCTCGGCCGACAACAAACACGTCTTTGAGTTGACCCAAAAAAAAGGATGAGATTTGTGTAAAAACATGATTGCGATAATGTTACGTACTCTGAGACCAGTATGTACATAAAGGGTACGGTAGATGTACGTATAGAATTTTGATAGTTACATTTTAGTTACATAACTAATATCCTTATAAAGAAATATTTTGCTAACTAGAGATTTTCATGCCAAAACCCAGACTAAGCCCCAGAGCCCATAAAAATTCGATTTGTTTTCTTGTCAACTGAAGGCATCTATGGGTGGCCAAGCTGTTATATACAAGATATGTCATTAAAAAAGACTTGAGAAGAATCGATTTTTGCCTGAACTCATAGGGAAAACTAATATCCTTAATATGCTTCCTAAAAATGGAAAAGCAAGAGAGATTTTAATCTTGGATGCTAAATCATGGAAAGTGGTGCGGTTTAGAGATTTTGTGAGGGTATCACCTAGTTGGTTGAGACATGACTGACGCTAGCCTGCCGGATTGACTTCGGTCGATTTCTGATGAAATGGTAGTCAAGTGCAATGTCTTGTGTGCTAAGTGGAAGACGGGGTAGCATTGTTAGGTTTGTTCTTAACAAACACCTTAATTAAAATCTTAATAGATTTAAATCTTTCTCGAAAGCCAGCCTGTGAAGAGAGGGTTTTTATCCCTTTTCGATGTGGAATATTTTAGTGATAGGTTATCACTTAGTGATATTTAGTCTCTCTTTTCCAATGTGTGATCTTATCAGGCACTTGTGATGATGTCACGATAAATTATTGGGACAACATATAATGCTACCAAGTTTGTCAAAAAGAGAACATATAAAACGTATATTCAAATATATTAGACATTAGCTATGGACATGTATTTTGCCTCCGTTGAGGAGTGAGCAACACGATTTTAATTTGCTTCTTTGTGGATTAAGAGATTGGCTATTGACACATGTATATGTATACAATGTGTCGCCAAGGTGGAGAAAGCTGTCCAGTCGGAGGAAGATTCTATATGTAGTAGTACCGATAGATAGCGCAGAACACGTTTTGTTACATGCCATTAATATTCGATTTCAAAATGCATATACGATTGATTGCGTAAAAATATTTTGGCTATTAATTATGGCCTGGTACTCTGAGGGATCCAATAAAGGAGAGCTAGAGTGAAGTGTGAGCTTGGGAGATATGTGACCATCGGTGTAGAAACTAGTTTCGCAGATCATGATTGTACGAGCGAGGAGGTCGACATTAATTTGCTTTGAGTATGCTTCATCGCCCAAAAATTAGGACAGAACCTTTTTGTTGCCAGTAAAGATGATATTGCCAACATAATTGAGAAGTTAGATCACAAATTTCTAACTGATTCCTTTGTATTGAATTAATTACAAATAGACCACAATGAATATTGTTCAAATGTTGGAACCACACTACAATCTCTCAGTGACCTTTACAGTGAGGCTCATTAAATTCTTCATACGATTCTCGTTAAGTGATATATTGAGTTTTACCATCGTTTGATTTGTATTTTTAATGATTTTTTTTGTTTAATATGGATGTTTGCATGTTTGCATGTTTTTCTTGTTTTATAGATATTGTACAGATTTATGCAACAAAAAAGATCATTTAGATGCAAAAAATAGAAATAATGATTCAGAACAAGTCCAAAGAAAAATATTAAAAATTAATATATTTGGATCACAAATTACAAAATTGTGAATGATGCGTACTACATAGATTGCACTATACACTACAATGGCGAAAAAGTCCTCTCACAGTATCTATTTAGAGCTCTATATGGAAAATTTAGGGGGTATGTGAGGAGATAAATAAACCGAAAACATATTGCATAACAAGTTAAATTATAAAACTTAAAAACTTATAACAATTCATACATCAAAAAAAATTCGAATAGACATGACCGGTCCTAAATAATATGGGGCCTAAATCAAAAATACAAAATATGGCCCATATGAATATAATAATTATAAAAATTATTATGTAGTATAGAATTAAATTAAGGAGAAGAATGCAAAAAAAATGGATATTTGCTAGTACTGTACACCGACAAACTTAAATAAATATATAAATTATGGTTATAATTGGTAAGAATCAATTGAATAGTAACAAACTGTTATAGAGATCCTGAAAGATTTTTTAAAAAGGAAATAATATTTTGAAACTTCTATTTTAAAAAAATTTGTAAGAGAATAACATAAATAAATATTTAAAAAAAACAAATAAACAAAAAAATTTAAATCAAAAGAAAATTTCAGTTGTTATATGGTAACAAGACAGTTGTAAACTCACATGTTTTAGGACGGTTTACAGCCCACTATGTTCAAAACTGTTACCATCTTCAGTTGTCGTCAATTTCTCTAGCTATTTTCTTGGTTTCAGCTCCAGTATCTCTCTCAATAGTTTCATCTTTTCTACTTTGATTTTTTCCAAAAGATGGTTTTTGTTGAATATAATTTTACATTACAAAAAAAATGGTTACCATCTCTTTTAATCACATTATCGAACTACATGTTTCATCCAAAAGCAACAGTTGCTGAGGTTATCTCTCATCATCGAAGACGCAGCCACATAATCAGTTTTCTAAATCAGATTGAGGAAGAGATAGATAAACTAAAAGTGAGAGGGACCATAACAGAGGATGATGTATTTCTATGGAGAGCTAAAGATGATCGATTCAAAGCGAAATTCTCAACCAAAAATACTTAAAAATAATATTCGAACTGTTAAACTAAAGAAGACATGGTATAAGGGGATATGGTTCTCTAATGCCATTCTCAAATACTGTTTCATTGTGTGGCTTGCAACATTAAATCAGTTATCAACAAGAATTGAATGTTATCATGGACAGCGGGCATCAATCATGCCTGTGTTTTCTGTCACGCTATTTCGGAAACTCGAAATCATCTTTTTCGCTTGCAGATTTTCGAAACAGATTTGGCGAAAACTTGATGGTCGTTTACTTGGTCGCAATTACTCATCCAACTATGACAAACTCTTGACGATATTCACAAGACTAAACATGTCTCCAACTCTCTGCTTCATTCTCAAGTACCTGTTTCAAACATCTATTCACTTCATATGACATGAGCGTAATCGGCGGAGGCATAATAAAATTCCACTACCTTATCAACTATCATTCAAACTATCAACTACACTATTCGCAACTGGATTTCCTCTCTTCGTCAGCCAGTCTTTTCTTGTTTGGAAGATGGATTGACGATCTGGTTTGGCTCACGATCGTGAAGGCAATGAAAAACTGTTTTCCATTGACGAATAGCTCTGTGTGTTTAATTTTATTCTTGGTCCAAATATTCAAAATTTTCAAACTGTAAATTGCATGCATTGTACAAAGGTTTGTTGGTGAATGTAAATTAAAAAAAAAAAAAGATAGCTAATAAACGAGCTTTATGTATATAGTAATCACAAAGCGGTCTATAATTTGTTGACTGCCATAGAGACAGCTCACATGCAAACCACATGTCAAAATATGTAATGGTTATTGGTGAAAGAGCAACAAGGCCAAAACAAATGAAAACATCTCAAATTCCTTTACTGAAGCAAATATGTCAAAAAATGTGCCAAGGTGTATGTAACAGTTTTCATTAAATAAATCAAAACGATGAACAAAGAAAGATGAATAAATTAAGTATAATAAAAAAAATCATTAAATAAAGATGTTTGATTTTGAATTTACAGTGAACGATGGCGGTCGCATTTGAGAACACGGCCAGTTCAAAATTTTATTTACGTCAATCTAGTATATAAAATTACAAAAATATGAAAGATACGAACATTTTTATTTGGAAAAATCGCTTTAAACGTCATAATTAACAACCAAGACAATAATTGAACAAATATTTTCACCATTTAATTGTACTTCAGTATTTGTTTCTGTCTATTACCTTTAACATGGCACCATTGTTCTGAGTCAAATAAACGTAGATTTGAGTACCATACAATGCACTCTAACATTTCTAACAGAATTTAGTTATGAATCATAAAATTTACTTATTTTGTTGGTGAGAACGATTAAGTTTGACTTAAAAAGGGTTATCAAAAAAAGATAATCTTGAAAATGAAGATTTGGTGGAAGACTAATATCATACATTATGATGATCTATAATCACTATACCAAGTGGAAATCCTAATAATAGTCCTCCACATTTTAAAATATTTGGTTCCTATCAAATTATGTTGTATCACTAGACGATATGTATATAAATTAATCATATTCTTTTCTCGACTATACAAACATAAGAAAATAGACAATACATGTGGTACGATGTCAACAGTTTGTTTGTTTTTTCCTTTTTTCTTTTTGTAGTATGTCAACTGTTCCAGACAAAATTTCGAAATTTATAATTCCAGCAGCATATCCTTTCAAGCAACATAATTGATATTATTTTTCTTAATTATATCAGTTTTGTATTTTATTCTCTTCCATTTCATGGCATTCATAGGAAATTAAAAGAAATCTAAAACTAACCATACTAGAAAAATAACATCAATATCGGTCCAAAATGAACTTTTCTAAATGATTACCGATTCGAGTTCAATTCGTGCTAGGAAGAGTTTGCTTTATGAAAAAAAAAAAATTTAACATGGTATGGGCCTTGATCCAAAAGAATTAAGAATCTAAGGATTATAAAGCTCTTGGTCATTAAAAATTATATATATTTTTAGACAGGCTTACAAAAAAGATAATTCTGTAGGAAATGATTTCGCCATTGATTTGATTTAAAATAATATTTTTAATTAATAAACTCGATAATATATGATGAAATATATTGTTTTATAATTTTGTTATTGGTTTTAGTATTATTTTAATATCATTCCTAACAAACTAAGAAAATAAGTGTTCATCCACTGTTTAAGATCTAAAATCTTCATAACTTATAAATGTATAGTCCTCAAACCTTAGTAGGTGTATAAATTTGTGTTTTTCTTAATCTATTGGTTGTTTGTTGAACAAAAGAAATTAATGATCTTAATGTCTTATACACATAAAAAAAACTGCATTTTCGTAAAATATATACTCCTTTTAGTTCCAAATGATAATATATTGTCGAGTGTGTATATATATATATATATGTATATGTATGTATATAGAGTTAGGTGTTTTTCATCAAACAATGAGATGAGAGGGACAGCGAAACAGATATGAATGAGAGACAAAAATAAAACACAAGTAATTAACATTTGTTAAGTTTGATTTGAGACTTAATATTTCAAGTTTCATTATCTTTTTGAACCCATTCAACTTCTCATATTTTTCCAAGCATGATCATCTAATTTTCTAACTATATTCATTCATATAAATATCTAGTATGTGAAGGTGTGCTGTGCACATGTCTGACATAAGCAAAAAAAAAAGAAAACCAAATTTAAATGATTTGTCATTAATAACAAAAGAAAAAACATAACCAATGTTCTTCTCTAACCATCTCATAATAAATATATATTTTCCATTTGACTTTTTAATATTTTATTTTACTATAAATGTGTAGTAATAGTAGTTTGTTACCAGAAAAAAGAAGAAGGTTATAATAGTTTATAGTTAATGTAGTTATAATTGTTTATAATTCTTATAGTCAGAATAAACTATGAATATATATTTTTTGTAAATGAGCACATATATTTCATCGATTTTCATTAACATATGTGTTCATAACATTTATCTTTAATTTTTGATGTATTAGATAACATGATGTCTCTTGCCAGACGAAATGCTTTATTTTGCTGGTCCTTTTAACTTCTCAGCCTGAGCCTCTAACGTACAAATGATCGGTCTTTGAACACTATATTAATTCAAGTTGATCGACCTATATTATGAGTAAGCCAATATCATAATTTATTAATTTTACTGTATACTTTTCAGATTTAGTAATATGCCGTACATTGAACAAATAAGCAGGGCACCAAAAAGTCTTCTTGGCGGAGTCCCCCTTGCATATAATTAATCTTGACTTTTAAATTGTTCACTTATCAAAAAATGATGTGCAATATTTTTGAAAGTGTAAGCTTTATTAAGATACAATATGTGGGAACAATAAATAATTTGTTCCAAGATCATTATGACTAGTCAACCAGAAGATGATGCGGATTTTAGGTGATGAAATTGGTGAGATCAGTTAATATCAGAGAAGAGAAAGCTAGATATTCAAAACATCAAATAGTTTGAAAAGTGAAGATATAGAGAGAATAACTTAAAGATTTGAAGGCTTTCGAATTAAATCATGATAACATAGAATCAAACTTGATATCTGAATATAAAAGAGAGTCAAGGTGGTCTGATAGTTAACGGTAACCGTTTTTGAGAACCGAGAAAGTAAAGATTTAACTTTTTCGAATTGAAGAGAGTAGTGTGTTATTGCAATACGAAATTAGAAATCATAAATGTAATATTAAGAAGACTAGTTCTTAGTTTTATAAACCTAAAAAAATGTGTAATTATTTTGAAAGATTTCTAATAAAAAATGAAACAAAATGTTTCGTGTTTCAACAAAATTCTTGTGAAATTTCAATATTGATCTAGTACACACCATCATATATGAAATTCGTTTATTGCTGAAGCCTAAACATTGTAGTAATGCCTCGATGAACTATATGTCATATAAACTTTTGTTCATGGCAATTGTTTGTCGGAGTGCATGGAACATTTCATGGAAGATAAGCGAATGTTTTTAAAATCAAGTAACTAACTACAAAAGTCTATTGTATTTCCGAAATTACTTTTGGAAAAACTTCTTTTCCTTGAGGTCAAGTAACTTTGAATTATTATAGACAATGTTTTTGTTCTTTGAATAATTATTATAGCCAACGCTACATAAACTGATCGGCATGAATTCTTCCATTAGCCTGAGTTTATTTATCTTTGAAATGAAAGAGATGTTCTTCTTATTAACTTGTTGATAAAAGAAAATATACAAATGTTCGTATTACTCAGATTTATTTATTTTAGTTCAAAAAATCCCTTCACTATACAGTAAATAACAATTCTTAAGATTCTAAACTCTCATTAATCAGATGCCTTGACCCTGGATTTCTTAATCCCCAATATATATCCTACACTACTAGAATGAAAAGAAAAAGAAGTTTTATTTAGTAATAAACCAAGCCCATTGGATTCCCACGGGAGATGTTCATACATAGATGAAACACGAAGTTTTGGAAAATCGGAATTTTAAATGTATAATCTTCACCGATTAATCGCATATTTCAAGAATTTAAAACATAAATTAACCGAGTAATTGATCCAAATTAATCCAAACCCTTCACTACATTGAAGAAGAATGTTTTTTTGCTCTGCAGCCCGTTAAATTTCTCCAATTTTAAAAGTAGCAACGTAAATAATCACATCAACGATACTCAATGAGGACACACAATGGCTTTCCCTCTAGTCTCTCCCTTCCCTGCAAATTTTTATTCACGGTGAAAATTTCAAAGTTTGGCCAACAAAACGTAACAAAAAATTCAAGTACCTAAATATATTACTATGGATGTAATTATGAAAGTAACCGGAAAAGAAAAATTTCATGAATCTTACCTTTAATTCGGGTAACTCGATAACGCATGCACATTCAACGACTTCTGCTCCAGCTCGCTCTAACACAGTCCCAAAATATTCATCAAAATTAGTGAAAATGTATGAGTTTATTGAATCGGTTTGGTCAAAATTGTTGTATTTTGAAAATAAAACTTTTGAAGTATTTCAGGATTTCTCTTTTTATTAAATGTATGTTTAGTTTTCTAACAAAAAAATTTACCTTGGTACAATTTTTTCGTATTTAGAAAAGTGGCAAATACTTTGAATCAGTTGGAATCTAGTTAAAAACTCCTAACTGTTTTCTGGTCAACCAACAACTAACAGAAAAAAATGTTTTTCGATCGTGACCTGAACAACAGAAGAAGAGTTTACAAAAAAAAGAAACATTAACAAATCTATATATATTTGATATTTCAGCTCCTAATTATATCTTGTTGTAACTGAGAAATATTTACCGAGCAAATTCATGGCGGCACAAAGAGTCCCGCCAGTAGCAATAAGATCATCGACGACCAATGCTCTATCACCGGAATCCGCAGCTCCGACTTGCATTTCCAGCCGGTCACTTCCGTACTCCAACTCATACTCTTCAAATATTATTTCGCCTGAATTTAAATCATATAGTTAAGCCCCCATACTTGATTTGTTAAACGTTAATCAACACTACTTTTACTTAAAATATTATATGAAAAGTAATTATATATATATGTGTGTTTTATTTATAAACGTTTGGAGTAACCTGGCAATTTCTTGGGTTTACGAAGGGGAACGAATTTTGCTCCAATGGCTAATGAGATGGGTGGACCGAATATAAAACCGCGAGCTTCTATACCTATAAATAAAGGAGAAAACAAATACGAGGGTTCAAAATTTTAATATTCATGAATCAATATGTGATAGCAATTATGAACAATATTAATAGAACAATATCACATTATGTGCATGTAAAGCCACCCACGAGAAGCCCTAATTCTCGGAATGTTGAAGAAGATTCCTTGAAAACATTCTTGTAAAGGAAGAGACAAAATCAAAATTATATTGACTTTAACAAAATAAAAAAAAATGTCCAGAGAATTGACTCTTTTGTATAGAACAAACGCCGGAGATAGATTTTAGAGCACAGGAGGTAGATGATACAAACTACGACGGACTAATTAAATTGGGCATCATAAGCGAAACCAAACTAGGTGGTGTGATATTGCAACCCAACAATAAAGTTCTATTCGTTTTTTTTCTTATGAGTGTCACATTGAAAGTGAGAAAAAGCCAAACATATATATATATATATATATATAAAGAATTATGAATCAATCATTCATTGACAATTGATTATGAGCCAGAAAGAACATGATTTTTACTATAAGCGGTTTTCTTATTCAAACTGGTGTTAAGAGGCTTTAAAATTTAGATATTGCACTTAAAATTCTTGACTCACTAGAACAATTATATCTACAACCCAAACATATAAAGTCGTTAGAAAAATACTATATTGAAAAATAAGTAGAATGAAAAATAAATAATAGGAAATAACTATTTACCATCACCCAACATAGAAATAAAGAGAGCCGTTGAATAACAATGATGAGAAGAAATATAGGAATAAAATATAAACTAAGCTTTATTTAGGGGCCGACCCTTTTAAAAAGTTAGCATCCATAACTCAACCACCCATTTATCTAAACAAGATTCCACCACATTCACTTTAAGAATGTCTAATCAAATTTTCTATCTGGTAATATGTTTCAATTTCTGAAATGCAAGAATCAAGCTGAAATTGAATTTCATTTGGTGTCCAAGTGAATTTCAGTTTTTTATTTCAGCTTTTTCTCGTTTTGATTTTTTTTTCTTGTTAAAGTTTACATCTCGGTCTGGTAAGGTTGAATTTTCATATAGAAAAAAAATCTAGAATTTGATACACTTGCGGCAACATTGTTACCACTATGGCACAATAGGTTAATAATCATGATTCCAAACAATATAAATCAACTTCAGCCAATCTTATTAAATTAAATGCATCAACATAGTTAAATAAATATATTTTTTTGTCCACACGAGATTTAAAATTAATTAAAATAAGATAAACCAATTAACTTTTTGACATTTATATGAAAATATATGTTATAAAAGAGTACCTGCAACCACCGAGATGTTCATGTCTCGATACCTCTCAACAAACAGATCAATAGTGTCTTTAAAGGCTTTAGGATCTAGCAGCAGTGTTGTTATGTCTTGGAACATTATTCCTATAATTATCCCATTATCTTTCCTATTAATATGAATACATTTTAAATCACTTGCATTGTATCCATAAGTTCGCAAGTCGTGTTAAAAAATTTAACCGTGATGACCACAATATTACAATTTTCCAAAAACATATACCTTCAATAATTTTTTTTGGAGTTAAAAACCTTAAATAAATGTTCTTAAATTCGCTTATAAGAGTCACAAGAAAAGTTCGAAGTAAGGTAGGGAACAAAAATCAGAGATTATGATAAGAAAACAGAGAGAACAAAAATGAACTTTTTTGGGTTGTAAAAAAAAAAAAACTACCTTTCTTGGGAAAATCTGGAACGACACGGATCTTAGTTTTGATGCCTTGGATACGAGGATCCTGGACTTCGTTCTCATACATTTTCAACAAACTCAAAAGGAAATGTTTGAAAGTTAAGTTGAATCAAATGGAAAGGTTTTGTCGCTCTGCTTTAGAGAGAGGTAGAGATAGTTAATATAGAGAAATGAAAGAAAAGGCATCGTTACTTATAAAGAGAATAATTTTTGTGATATATTTTTTTATTGGCATTGGTGTCCAGGTCAACCCGACTGATCCAAGAGTGAGCAAACACTTTGTAAGAAGTTTTTTTTTACAAGGTCACCTCAAAAATGGCATATGGGCAGAAACCTAAGAGTTCAAATGGCAACACGTATATCGAATTTGTTCGAAATGGAATCAAACTTGAAATCTCTACAAATTACGTCCCAATACACATAATACCTCCACGCTTTCTTGAACAAACCCATATGTGATGTGATTCCTTTTAAGAATACAACTTCTTTAATGCATTCTAAAGCCATATGTTATTCTGGATTGTTTTGAGATCAAAGTTGTTATGCACCTTTGTTTCATACTTTCTAGATTGGAAAATAGTTAATAATATTTGTATAGGATACGAAACATAAATCATTTTGCTCCAAACACACAACAGTAGTTGTGAACCTAAATTATATAGCAATAAAACAACATTCGTCTAGTCGCATTTGGATGAAATCAAAATTTTCTTCTTTCATTGTAAGTTCTTTTGTTCTCCAAAAAAAAAGTATCTCAAACTTGTAGGTGAAAAATGATGGTGCAACGAAAAAAAAGACCTCGTGTAGCCGTTTTGTGCGTTTCATGAAACTGTTTTTAACCTTTTTTATGGCTTTTTACTTTCTTTTTAGGGATAAAAAGTAACTAAAAATTAGGAAAACATTTTAAAAAATTTCTCGCCCTGTTACCTGCACTACGTTAAGCAAAGACCAGTGGATAGTGGTCTATTTCATCATCTTATCTTCTACATAATGAAGAAACTGAACTCTCTTTGAATGTTATTTCTTTTAAGGACAACAGTATCCTTTTTAATTTATTAATACATATACATATAAATGCCCACAGAAAAAAGTCTTCATATATTAGTGCAAACTTTTTGAGTTATGAAATAAACTTGAGAAATCCCATGCAAATAATCTTTCAAACCATAAGTGACAAATATGTAAAGCATTGTGGCGATGAAGTTTGTTGTATAACAAAGTTTACTGCCTGTGAGGTAATTGGGGGTTCCCCTCTTGCTCATAAGCTTAAACTGCATGAATATCAATCTCTTCTTGATAAGATTCACAAGAGATTATCTGCTTGGGTTGTTAGACACTTATCCTTTTTAGGAAAGCTTCAACCAATCTAGTATTCTATCTCGAGTACAATCAACTTCTGGACTGCCCACTCAAATAGTTATGCTTCACGCTTAAACAATTGTATTATTTCTTTCATTTGAAAAGGTGTACCGTTCAACGCAGAGAGCAAGAATTACTTAGGATTTAGTTTGCTCTCCAAAAATTAGTTGTAGGTTGGGCTTGAGAAGCTTGATGGTTCAGGTTAAAATTGTTGTTCTCGGATAGTGGATCCTTGTCGATATCTTGGATTGAATCACATCTTATTAAGAGCGACTATTTTTTTGGAAAATAGATTGATTCTAAAGGAAGTTGGATTTGGAAGCGGTTTGGTAAACTCATGCCACTAGATCTTTCTTTTGTGATTTCATTTGTAGGTAATGTACGTTAGATTTTGTAGTGACATAACAATTGGACAGATCTAAGACCATGTTGAGACCTATTAGGCCCCTCATCAAATCAAGGCTAACACGTATATATTTTCCTGCATCATGTGTAATTCTCGATAGAAATGTGATCCCCCCAAAAGAAAAAACCATGTGATTAAGTTGTTGCGCGAGTTCTCACCCTCTTTTTCTCTTATATATTTCAAGGTCCCTTATTCGGGATACATTTAAAGGGGTGGCCTCTTAATTTTCTAGTTGTTGTGAATATTATTCTTATAGCGGTGGCTTGGTATTAAGTTGTTTGGTTCAAATTTATAACTCTAAAACATGTTTTTCCTTTTACTAAGTATAACTTCGAATTGAAGTTGGGGTCTTCTCATATTGGATAATTGTATCTTGTGTTCATTTTGTTCGTTTTATTCGGTTAGTTCGTTTAGTGGAACTATAACTAAATTCAAACTTAAGATATTTCAGTTCGGTTTTAGGTTGATTCATTTTACTTTTGGTAAATATTGGTTTGTTTGTTTTTTTTTTAATTAAGAAACAAATGGTTTGATTGTGTGACTTGGGGCATACATGTTTTGTATTTTCAGTTTAGTTTGGTTAGTTCGATTCTGTTAAAATGTCTACCCTTAAACGGCAATGATTTTCGGTTGGCCACCAGACTAATACCTTTCATCAACCAAATGTGTTTGTATTACTATGATTAATTAATATTGATTTTTTGATAAGGCATATATCACACAAACATTTGTTAAACAATAGCATCACAAACTTAAAAGAAAGCGATGTCAAACAACAATATTAAAATTTAAAATGCTTTTATAAAACTTAACATTTAAAAATTCAAAATGTTCTCTGCCCTCGTGTGTCGTATTCAATAGGTACAAATACTATTTGTAACAAGATTATAAATGAAAAACCCACCAATAATCAAACAATTATGAGTTTGGTAGGCACCGTCTTGCTTCTATAGTATATAATTTCAACTGATGAAAAAAGTGTATAATTCAAGATATTAGATTATTTCCGTACGATTATAAATTAAACCAAACAATTAAAACAATGATTCAACTGTATATGTTAGCTGATTTCAACTCCTTGATTTTGTTTGATTTAACTTGTTTTAATAGAATTACAGGAAGTGTCAAATCATGCCTGGTTTAAACACTAAATAAGAATAAAATTACTTAGAGTGCATGACTACGTTAATGACGCAATTCTAGACTTTGTTTATTCTTTAAAAATGATAATTAAATATATACGCAAAACGTACAACTTATCTTGACATACACATTAGTCGATTTTTTAAACACACGAAAAATGACTAGAGAGTTTCAATCGTTTTTAGGGAAACTCGAAAGAAGATTCGTTGTCAGATCTGAGACTTATGTCTTCGTGACTCGTCATAAAGTACAGCTGCTGTGATACACGTGACAAAGTGTCTACGGTTTACACGAAACAAAATTCTTAGCTCAAAATTGTGGGATTTTGATTATTTTACGTCCCTCTTTTTTCCCGGAAATAATTAGGGCACAAGTATACAACTACATTTTTTTATTTTATAAATTAAATATAGGGGTTGACATTAAAAAAATAATATAATACAACAATTAGGGGATATTCTCAGTCCAAAGTGAGTGATTTGAATTTTAATGAACTTTTAGATGATTTAGATAAATTTTGGTAATTTAAAGAAAGTGTGATGGTTATTAAAACTTTTTAAAATACTATTTAAAACTATAAAATTTGAATATTTATATTTTTAACTAGCAAATTTCACTAAATTTCTTAAAATCCATAACTTAAGATCTTCCTATAACACTTGTATCTATTCAAATCATTAAACTAATAACACTTTATTTTACACGATAATTAAAAATTATAATTTCAATATAAATCGGTTTATACTATTTCAGTGAAGCACAACGACGAGGCAAATGAAATCACCGTTTATTTAGTCTCACGACTAGACCCCACACAAACGTTAAACAGCCTGTGATTTTTAACACTTTTTTCTGTTTTCCAACAAACACCGTGTCTGACCGTTAACTATTAATCTCAATTCTCAACTAAAAAACTTGTGATTTAACCGATATTACCTTTTAGCCCTCCAGTATCCACGTGACTAACACGTTCCCCACTTTTCTCACCCTAGTCACATACAAGACCCCCGCGGCCCAAAGCCCACCTTACACACTTTTACCACGTGATCACACCCTCCACAATTTCAATTTGTTTATTTTTCAGTTCCAAATAATATTTTTGTTTCTTTTTCAACAAACGATTTACCCAAGAATGGACTTAGTGGGAAAAAAATTAAATTGGACAATAATGATTTATATCGCGAATGTTGTAAAGCGAGGATTATGTAGCCGAGAAAAACAAAAGCGAACAAAAAAAACCATTTCCTTTGTTGCCTTTTTAGCATAAAGGGCCCATCCAAGGCCCAACTAACACGTCGATATTTCACTTCAATACGTGTCGCCTTATAGTCTCTTTTGACTCATTGCCACGTGTTCATTGACGGACTTGCTTGTTTCATGGTAACAACCAACGTCGTACCGTTAGAAATTTAGAAAACCATTAACGATCGACATATATTATGAAAAGAAAAAAAAATTTAAAGAGAAAAATTAAAGTTGTTGAATTTAAAGCCGTTGGATATGGTGAATCTGACGGCTGATTCGTGGTCTTCTCTTCTTTTGTCGTTTTAAAATCAGCCAAAGATTATAAGTTTTACTTCCTCGTGTTGGCAGAAAAAAGAAAGAAAATGTTATCCTTTCCCTTCCTGCAATAACAAAGTTTGAAAACTAAATGTGGTGCATTAATATATCGATTCTCAAGATTTTACGTAATCCAGATTGAGAATTGATTATGTGAAATAACTTCAACCACACAAAGGTTTGAAAAATGAAAAAAAAAAAATTTAAGTTCAAACATTGATTACAACAAGTTCCAATGAGAGAATTGTTTTTTTCTTGCATGTATATTTTTCTTAAGAGTTAACTTGGTCAGATGAAGAAGAATATATAAGGAACCATCATATTTTTCTCTTGTAGATTAATAAACATCATGTTACGTGTAAACATATAAATTGTTAAGAATTAGCACACTGTTTTATAAAATACTACAAAGACCCATAATAATAATAATAATAATAATAATAATAATAATAATAATAATAATAATAAAAAAGTAATTGATGATATTTTTATGATATAGTGCATCGTTTTATAAAATAATAAAAATTTTCAAATTATAATGGGTAGTTTGGTAGATAAATAATCACTGTGGTTATTTAATAAAAAAAACTATTAAACTTAACATCAACTGTAATTTTCACAAATATATAAGTAGCCAGAATTAAATGATTTAATTATATTATCCTACTTTAAAATTACGATAGATGACCTTATGACTTTTAAAAAGAAAAATGAATAAGAAGACTACCATAATTTCTATGTTGCTTCTAACAACAACCGGATCAAAATCGTTTCCACCAAATAAAATATAATTGCTTAAGAAATTTATATAAAAAAAACAAATATGACTAATGACACACTCATCACTTACTTACTTTATTAAAATTTTAAAAACTTGTTTTTGGTAGTCCATTAAAAAAATGATGGCAAATTTGGTAAATAAAGCCAACATGGATGGTTTTAACAAAAATAAAAAACCAAAACGCGTGATAGTATTATTAATCACTTAGACCAAACCAAACCAAAGAGAGTCTATAAATACACAAAAACCCTCCGTTTTCTTCTTCTCCCCTTTCTCCTCTTCCTCTTACATTCTCGACTCTCTTCTTAATTAGGGTTCTCAATATTAATCAAATAAAATTCCCAAATCTCATTTCTGCAGAAATTTTGACACTTTTATTTTTTTGCAATCTCTGAGGTCTAATTTCTTCCATCAAAGGAAACAAAAAAAATCTTCACCGTCTTGGAGATTTTTTTTTTCCTTCCTTTGAAGCTCGTTTGAATCAGGTTTGAATTATTTTCAACGTTTCTAGATCACTTAACTGTTTTCTGTTTTAAAATTTTATAAATCACATTTTTTTTATCTAGCTCATTCTTTGGTTTGTTAAATTCAGATTGTTCTCAATCTTCATAGAATATTTTCTCGCTTTCTAAATTTTTAGATCCGCTTCTGTATCCTCGTACATAATAATATTGGTTTCTCTGCAAAAAAGAACAAACATTTTCACAGTTTCGAAAAAAATTCGTCTTATTTAAAAAACAACACGCACGCCAATTTTTCCGTACATCTAGAATTTTGTGCCTCAAATTTCCGTAGGGTTTTTTTTGTTAAAAAATGTTATTCCGTAGCTTTTAAAAAAAAAAAAATAGAAATGAACCTCCATAAAACATTTATCAAAAAAAAAAAAAACTCCATAAAACAGATCCACCATTTTTTGTCTTTTAAATCTGAATAGACGGACGAGTTTTAGTGTTTTTTTTTCTTTGATAAAATGGCTAGTTTTACTTTAGAGACTTCGGTTAATCAATTTACAAAGTGTTAAAATTCTGCAAAACTGGAGACCGATTTGACATGATTTAATTAAGATTTTGTACTTATTATTTTAGATATACGTGTGATTTGTCAAATTCTCGAGTGATGTTTTAGAAGTTTGTTGGTGTTCTCTATTAAATATTAAACCTACTTTGCTTATAAAGATGTTGAAATTTCCGGTACTTGTCAAAATCGCTGGTCTAACTTTTTTCTTTATTAACTTACAGAAAGTAACATCTAAGGTTACGACAAAATAAAACAACAAGATTGTCAACACAACCAAACTTAACAAAACTTTTCTGAAAAAAAAAAGAAACGAAATTTCATTTGTGTCGACTCGTTAAAGAAGAGAAAAAACATTACTCTATATTTCACTCATTTGTGTTAAAAAGTAGGGTAATTAAACAAAAAAGCATCAAAGTTTTGGAATTTTTGTAGAAGTGTATTCATTGAATCTCAAAATAAAGCATACAAAAGATCAAATTTATACATTATGAATAACTTCGTTTTTCTTGTGTTTACAGTTTTATTTCTGATTGAATCTGAAAGTATACTATAAACAGTTGGAGATGATGATAAGGTACTACAAAACATAGTCAAGAAACAGAATCTTACTGTAAAACTTCTTTTTTTTTTCTTCTGAATTGTGGTTTTTTTTACTGTTAATCAGTTTTGTTTAATGGAGCATTCACCAACAAGCAGTGACAAAAAAACAATGAAGAGATAGTTTTTCATAGACAAACGAGTTTGATAAAGTGTTTTTGAAGACAAAAGTTCTTGCATCAAAACATACTTTAGTAGAGTTTTTCTTTTATTAATGGAGTTAAACTCAAACCAAAAATCCTCTGTTCTCAAAGATCTTTCACTATCAGTTACCAAATCAAGACTCGGCGTTTCATCATCCAAGCTAACACCTTCTAATATATTCATGATGGCTAAATGGAAGAAACCTTCAAAACTAGATGATGTTAGATCTAATGGTTGGTTAGATGCAATGATTTCATCTTCTCCACCGCGTAAGAAGCTTGTTAAAGATTTTAATGTTGAAGCTGCTCCAGAAGATGATTTTACTCAACGTGCTTGGATGGTAATTTTAATTAAAATCTCAGTTCCATCCTACTATGGGTTTCTTGATTTCACCTATTTGCTTTTCTTGAAAATATTTAAACAGGTCAAGTACCCTTCTGCGATTAGCTCGTTTGCGCATATTGCAGCTCAAGCAAAGAAGAAAAAGATTGCTATATTTCTAGATTATGATGGAACTCTATCTCCAATTGTTGATGATCCTGATCGTGCCATCATGTCTGAATCAGTAAGTAAAAAAATAATCTAAAATAACTCTTTTATTAATTTAACTTACTCTGTCCTATCTTTTATCTACATTATGATGTTCAAAAGATGATTTTTTTTTGTTCTAAGATGCGTTCTGCAGTTAAAGATGTCGCGAGTTACTTCCCAACCGCGATAATTAGCGGTAGAAGCCGCGATAAGGTAAAATCCTAAACCGTAAAAATCGTCTCTTCTATTCATGAAATCACTCGTATTGACATAGTTATGGTTATGCGGCAGGTTTATCAGTTGGTAGGATTAACAGAACTTTATTACGCGGGTAGTCATGGAATGGACATAATGACTTCTTCTGATGATCCAAATTGTTTCAAATCAACTGACCAACAGGTTAAAGTTCATAACCCATCAACTATGTTTTTTGCTAAATAATGATCTATTAACACTTATGTTGTGTTTTATTAGGGCACGGAAGTGAATCTTTTTCAGCCCGCTAGAGAATTTATACCGATTATTGACGAGGTTTTTAGAACCCTTGTTGAGAAAATGAAAGATATTAAAGGTGCAAAAGTAGAGAACCATAAGTTCTGTGCATCTGTACATTACCGTAACGTTGACGAGAAGGTAAACAAAAACGTTTCTAAAAAACTTAATTTCAAAACTTTTTATGTAATCATTACAAAAATGTTTGTGTTTGGTCTTTAGGATTGGCCAATCATTGCTCAATGCGTTCATGACCACTTGAAACAATACCCTCGTTTGCGTCTAACTCATGGGAGGAAGGTGTGATAGAGAAATTCTAATTCTCATATTTTTTTCCATTTAACATTTAATCTTATTAACAAAAAAACATTTTTTGGTAGTATAGGTTTTAGAGGTTCGTCCTGTTATAGATTGGAACAAAGGAAGAGCGGTCGAGTTTCTATTAGAATCTCTCGGTATATATACATTATAATCTCATTTCGTAATTTCCTCTTTCTAGACCAATATGATTAATTGTAATTTGATCAAATATTATTGTTTAGGATTAAGCAACAAAGACGATTTGCTTCCTATCTACATTGGAGATGACACAACAGATGAAGATGCATTCAAGGTTTATATAACTAATGTTTCCATCAATTCCATTTAATAATTAATCATATTTTACTTATGATTCGTCTAATCGTAACAATATAATGAATCTTGCAGGTACTTAGAGATGGGAACAGAGGTTTTGGTATCTTGGTATCATCTATACCCAAAGAAAGCAATGCGTTCTACTCTCTTAGAGATCCATCTGAGGTAATATTTAATAACATGAAACCATTAATAATTTCTTGAAAATGGGTTTTATTTATCAGTCATTTGTTACATGATGTGATATGTTTTGTTTGTAATGTATTTAATTTGTGGTTTTGCAGGTGAAGAAGTTTCTAAAAACTTTGGTGAAATGGGCAAAGTTGGAGAAGAACTCTACTGGGTTTTGATTATAGTGGAAATCCTGATTAAAGGCTTGTTTAATTCTTCTTCTTATTTTTCACCTCCACCAGTTTTAGTTACAGCTTAATTATGATTTTCCATTTTTCTGTGAAAAGTAAGTTACTAAATTTATATGTAAAATGAATGTTAATGCATTCCATGATTTTCCTAAAGGACCTTTGCATTGGAGCTCTACTGTTAAATTTTAATGTTGGAATAGTTAAAGATGTTTAATCTAAATAAATTAAGTAGTAAAGAAAAGAAGAAGAACAACATATTTCAACCGACGGCCGAAAGCTTCCACAGCTCCACCTTCGGTTAGATTTTGGTTAAAAATACATAAGCGAAGGTCATTGGCAATGGTTATCCGACTAATCTCTTGTCTTTGTACTTGTCCAACGTAACTTAGAAGATCTCTCTCTATTGCAATTGCTTCGAAGGTGGATATCACGCATACCTCTCAAAGCCCACACGATACATCTTAGTTCTGCTTTCATATGGCTGAGAGAAGGGGTAAACGCCTCTCGACTGTGAGAGAGTCTACCCCAAATGATCACGAACTATCCATGCATCTCCAAGCAAAGAGGAAGAGTTCACGCTGGAAAAGTTGATATTGCATTTCACCAGTCCCTCTTGCGGCTTCATCCATTTCACTTCTACCAGCGTCGAAACAGACCTCGAGGCGTGAGGCATATCCGTTGAAACGAAACTGAGACCAAGTCATTGTCGAGCATCTTCTTGAACTTTACGCACAAAGCGATTGTAAATCCTCTTTCTTCCCCGCTATTAACGTCTCACTACGATTGTTTCCATATATATAGCCCATAACACCCGAACATTAGCATGTGTCTCGAATCCGAGGGTTGGGAGCAGGTATCTCCGCGAACATTAGCATGTGTCTCGCAACAAAACAGCCATAACACAAGAGAAATCGTTGGTTATTCTGCAACAGAACAAAACACAGATTTTAAAGATGATGTAACTTAAAAATGTACATGGCCCAACTTCCCAAACCAGAACAAAGTTTTTGCTATGGATTAGAAAATATTTAGGATTTTATTGGGGGGGGGGGTCTCATAAGATACTGGATTTGTGTAAAGATATATCTTGATTTTGGATCATTTTCAAAAAGGAAAAATGAAACTAATTGACTTTGTGATAAAAAAAATATTATTCTGATACCGACTACCAAAAGATAGACCATGATTTATACTGGACCACGTGTATCCACCCCACTTGTCTACTTGATCCATTATACGTGTCTACGTAGTATGCATAATGTAGACACAAATGGCAAATTATTATCTGGCAGAGAAAAAGGATTAAGATAACACAATAAATAGATGTGTTTAGTATTTCAATGATTTTATTTTGGGGTTAAAATGTGTTTTATATGTCATTAATGTTCATGGTTCACTAGTTTTTTACTTTGATACATAATATTGACCAGTAACTTATAAATATATGCTTATGGTAAAGCTGAAGATACTTCCAAATTTAATTGTACTTGGATCAGTGAAAGAATCTGCACAAACAACAACGAACTAGCATTTGCTAATTATTATTTAAATATTAATTGGGAGGACACAAAGATTTTCAAAAGTAAATAAATTCGTTGGGGTGATTATGTTCAACTACCACACAAACTGTTAGCAAAAGTTAGCTGTTGGTAATTACTTTACACATGTTCAAAAAGTTGGCAGGTTTAAAATTACAACTGCTCAATACTATCTATGTTAAATGTTTTTATCCTCTAATTTCGAACATTTTTTTATTCTTAAAGTCTATATTTCATTAATGTAGACAAAAATAAGAACTACAGGTCAATAACTTAGTGTATTGTAATTATAATATAATTTGATGATAATGCAACAAACACATTACTCAAAACAGAAAAATTAACATATAAGTTTATCATTTTCAGTTTTTTTTTTCTTTTCTCACATTAGGCAAACAATTTCTTCTTCTCTGCATAGGCAAATTCATAGGCGCGTTGTGCGTTTTTTTTTCCTGGTGAAATAACACTAAATAATTGTAAAAATAAAAATAAAATAATAATAATAATCAATTAAGCAACCTAAGAAAATTATAGCCGTTCCCTTCTGTCTCTATATATGGCGTCGTCTCTTTCCTTTATAGCTTCTAGTTTCTCCCACTTCTTACTCCCTTTTCCCAGAATCTGATAATGTAAATTCACATAACAGAAATTTAAACAAAACTGTTTAAAGAAAAATCAAACCACGTTGTTCATTTCTTCTCAAGAAATTACAAGACAAAAGAAATGGATTTGTTCAAGATCCTGCTTCTTCTGTTCTTCATGAACTTAAGTTTCTGCTTCGCTGCAGATCCATATTCGTTCTATAACTTTGAAGTCTCCTACATTACTGCTTCTCCACTTGGTGTTCCTCAACAGGTTCTTTCTTTTTCTAGACCTTTAAATTTCTTGCTACCTGTTTCTTTGGATTTACAATTTGGGATTTGAGATTTTGAAGTTGCTTTCTCAATCAAAAGTTTTGGACTTTTTGGGTTTTTCTGGTTTATAGATTTATCCACATTTTGAAAACCCCTTCATTTTCTAGAGATTTAATGTAGTTCTAGTGAGCTAAAGATCTAACTTTTAGATTACTATTAATGGTAAAGAAATTTTAGCAATGTATTCTGATAAAGTTTCTATCTTTGTTTGTGGGTGTTCTTAAAATTTTTAGATTTTCTCAAAAGTTTCAATCTTTTTTTCCTTCAAAATTCATCTACAAGAAATGCATATCACTTTTAATTTCTAGAAAATTTCGATTCTTTTTTACTGTCATAAACATTGTAAAAGGGTTTTGTTCTAGATTTGTCCAAAGTTTTATCCTTTTTTAACCTGAATGAATGATTTTTCTGACTTTACAGTAAAAAAAAGTTTCAGTCTTTTAACTCCAGTTCCAACTGTATGTAAAGTGAACTATAGATCTAAAACAACAATTAGAGTTCTTAACTTCTAAACAAGCTAAATTTCTATTTTAATTCTCTGTTATCAGGTCATTGCTATAAATGGAAAGTTTCCTGGTCCTACAATCAATGTTACAACCAATGAAAATCTGGTTGTTAATGTGAGAAACAAATTAGATGAGGGACTTCTTCTTCATTGGTAAGAAACCACTACAAAGTTTAAATCTTTAAGGGACTTTATTACATTTTGAAGAAGAAGAAAGATCGAACCTTAAATGAATGTGCTTTTGAATTTTTTTATCAGGTCTGGAATCCAACAGAGACGTGTTTCATGGCAAGATGGAGTTGCAGGAACTAATTGTCCAATCCCACCAAAGTGGAACTGGACTTATGAGTTTCAAGTTAAGGATCAAATTGGAAGTTTCTTCTATTTTCCATCTCTTCATTTCCAAAGAGCTTCTGGTGGTTTTGGCTCCTTCATTGTCAATCCTAGAGCAGTTATTCCAGTCCCTTTCGCTACTCCAGACGGCGATATTACCATTGTGATTGGTGATTGGTACACAAGGAACCACACGGTTAGTATTTTTCGCCATTTAGTTTGCCTTCTCTTCAAGCAAGTTAACATTTTAGAAGTTTCTTGGAACATTTTGTAAGATTTGTGTGAAAATGTAGGCTTTGAGGAAGGCTTTAGATGATGGTAAAGATCTTGGAATGCCTGATGGAGTTCTCATTAATGGAAAAGGACCTTATCAATACAATCAGACTCTTGTTCCTGATGGGATCGATTTCGAAACAATCACAGTCCATCCTGGTGAGTATTTAGTAGGTTTTCTTGATCCAAGAGTCTTTGTTTTCGTTGTTTTATCGGGGTTTTTATGGACAATGTTCTCTTGTCGAATGTCGAATAACAGGAAAAACTTATAGACTTCGAGTGTCGAATGTGGGAATCTCAACAAGTTTGAATTTTAGAATCCAAGGTCACAACTTAGTTCTTGCGGAATCAGAAGGATCATACACAGTTCAACAAAACTACACAAGCTTGGATATTCATGTTGGGCAATCTTACTCCTTCTTGGTTACAATGGATCAAAATGCGAGCTCTGATTACTACATTGTCGCGAGTGCTCGGGTTGTTAATGAGACTATATGGAGAAGAGTCACTGGAGTTGGTATCTTGCACTATACTAACTCTAAAGGAAAAGCTAAAGGTCAGTTACCACCTGGACCACAAGACGAATTCGACAAAACTTTCTCCATGAATCAAGCAAGATCCATCAGGTTGGTTTCTTGTAGCTTTCATCAAATTTTGACCTTTGAATCAACCTGCAAAGTCAGATCTTTTTTCTTTGTATTACATCAAGTTTTGACCTTTGAATCAAACCCACAAAATTCAATCCTTTTACTTTTAGTTTCATCAAGTTTTGACCTTTACTTCAAATCCACAAAAGTCCATCCTTTTACTTTTGGTTTCATCTAAGCTGAGATTAGTTGTTGTTGTTGTGGTTGCAGATGGAATGTAACAGCGAGCGGTGCACGTCCTAACCCGCAAGGCTCATTTAAATACGGTTCTATCAATGTAACCGATGTCTACGTTTTAAGGAATATGCCGCCTGTGAAGGTCGATGGGACGATGAAAACAACTCTTAATGGCATATCGTTTAAGAATCCTTCTACGCCTATTAGACTAGCCGATAAGCTTAAAGTTAAAGGAGTGTATAAGCTTGATTTCCCTAAGAGACCTTTAACTGGACCGCCTAAAGCTGAGACTTCCATTATCAATGGTACTTATCGTGGATTCATGGAAGTTGTTCTTCAAAACAATGACACTAAGATGCAAAGCTATCACATGAGTGGCTACGCCTTCTTCGTCGTTGGGTAAGTTAGTTAGTTAGTTCTCTTCCATTCTTGACTGCAAAGTCTCTTCATTTCTTAAACATAATCCAAAAACAACAAGTCTCTTATCGATATCTTGGTAACTAAACAACTGTTTTGGTTGCAGTATGGATTATGGAGAGTGGACAGAGAACAGTAGAGGAACTTACAACAAATGGGATGGTATCGCCCGCTCGACTATTCAGGTATTTACACTCAATTCTTTATACAAAGTGTTGTGTACGTAATCGAGGTCTTAAAGGTCTTAGTAATTGAGTTCTTTGGGGGATTTTGATAGGTGTATCCAGGAGCATGGTCAACGATCTTGATATCTTTAGACAATCCTGGAGCTTGGAATCTAAGAACAGAGAATCTTGATTCTTGGTATCTTGGACAAGAAACTTATGTTAGAGTTGTTAATCCCGATGAAAACAACAAAACTGAATTTGGACACCCTGACAATGTTCTTTACTGTGGTGCTCTTAGCAAACTACAAAAGTAAGATACAAAAAATTTCAAGAACACATTTAATACTGTTACAACAATAAGTTATGTTCTTGATTTGGTTTCGTTTTTCTTGTTGTTGTTTCAGGCCACAGAAGATTTCATCATCGGCGTCAAGGAGCACTAGATTTACGAATCTTTCAATGGTGGTAATGGCTTTGGTGATGATGCTTCTGCGTTGAATTGTGATCTGAGGTGTTCGTTGTTAGTTGTTAGGGTTTTGTTGATATCGAACCAGAGATGATTCGTCTTCTTTACGTTTCCACAGTTCTTCTATCTGGGGGTTGTTGGATTTATCTGACTTGTTTTTGTTTTTTTTTTAACTTTTGGATTCTTATCTGTTGTTTTATTCTTTTTTTTCGGGATTTGATTATTTGAGAATTTTTTCATTAAAATGTTGAAATTGTACTATGATTTGGTTTTTATTATTTTAATTTCATACCAAAATTCATAATCTCAACTAATATGAATCCAAATTTTGGCCATATTTGTCATTAACATACATTATACGGAATTAAGTTAAATTTTACTACATTACAAAAAAAGAACACGGTCAATTTTCTATGTAATGAAAGAGATGTGATTGGAGGATTTTTATTGGTATATACTATTTATTTCATAAATTAGGGGTAAAAAAGGAGGAGAAAATGGAGAAGAGAATAATTATCTAAGAGGTTCCAAGTATGCCTCTTAAACTGAGTTAATTTGAAGGTTGGTGAATTTAACCCGTCAATTTGACTAAAATTTTATTTGTAAATTTTTAATTCGTTTGATTTGTGGGTCAAAAATTGTTAATTTGTATCTGTTCCGTTTAAAACATATAAAATCTACGGATAATTTGCTAATCCGTTTATTTTATAACTAATTTCAAATTAATTTACGATTTTTTAGATTAAAGATCCGTCAAATCTATTTTTTAACCTATAACACCAGCCAAATATATATTAAAAACTGTATTTGTGATTATCCGCCAACTTCCAAATTTTGATCCGACAATTCACACATATGGAAAAAAATTTCCCCTGTCAATACGTATCTGCTCTACTGTGAATCAAAACTCGTAGTTTCTATAAATCAAATTTGACAGCCTTAGTCTGAAAATGATACAGAGTGAGGTGGGAATATAGTTATCTTTTTCGTTGGGTTCAGCTTTTGTCTCTCTGACAAATTCCAGCTGTATCCTTTCTGTATTTTGCTTTCCTTTCCATCTTTGTCCCTCTTCTCTTTCTTTGCCAATTTTAAAAGAAATACAAATTTCTCTGATAAAAGTGACAAGTGAGAAATTTCTGGTAATTTTTGTAAATGACAAAAGAAAAAAACATGGTACCATTATAATCTCTGACAAACTGGTTTTATTGAAATAGGCTAAATAATGTTGTACTTTGAAAATGGTCAGGTAACTGGTTTTTGAAATATTTTTTAATAAAATAAATTCAGTTAGAAATAGACTAAGTTTATCAAAATTCGAGGTGATTGGGGATGGATTCTTCACGGAAGTAACGAGAATCCCGATCGAAACTCCTTGGATTTGTTCTGTTTAAGACTTCTCAAATAGAACTGAACAAAGAAAGGTCGAGTCTCCATGGATTTCAGCATGACTTAATGTGTATTAGTTTTAGAGTTGTTAGACTTCCGTTCCATTTGTGATTCTGTGAATTTTGGGTTTGTTGAATCTGGTTTTCAAATAAAATAAAGTATTTATAAAAAAAGATTCAGAAATTTTTGTTATTATTAAATATTTACTTCTAATATCTAGCCGTTAAGATAACTCAAAATAAAAAGATTTTGATGGTAAATCTGCATCCTGAAAAAGATTCCATATATAACATTGAAAAAAAGTCATTCCTAAGTCATATTACAAAAAAAGGTTTTAGGTGAATTAGAGATTTTGGATGTGTGCTCTAGATTTTGTATAGAGATTTGTGAATATTTCTGAATGAATTATGTGAAGGAGTGTCTTTTATTTTATAGTGATTTGAGGAGATTGGAGAATTCTTTTTTTTTTTTACTTTGAACTTCCCTTTTCTTCGAACTTTCATTTTCTGAACAAGATTTCTATTTTGATAAGTTTCTATTTTGCTATCGAGGTCGGTGCAGTGTTTTGGGCCGAGCTTAATGGACTTTATCATGTCGATTCTTGATTTGGGTTGGATTATGTTGAGGGTGTTAAACCCGATACCAACAATAAATCTCCCCCAGTTCGTCGAATGAATGTTTACTTGAGTTCGACGAATTTAGAAGAAAGATGACTTGACGTAAATCGAGAATGACTTGTTTAATCCTTATGATGTGAGGCTTGAACTCGGCTTAGTTGAATATGCGAGGATGAAGGCAACGTAGAGACTTGAAGCGAGGATGAACTCAACTTTAGAAACTGATGCGAGACAGAGCCCGACTTTAAAAAACCAATGCGAGGCAGAGCTCAACTTTAGAAAACCAATGCGAGACAGAGCTCAACTTTAGAAAACTAATGCGAGTCGGAGATCGACTTTAGAAAACCAATGTGAGTTCGAGCTTAACTTTAGAAAACCAATGCGAAGCGGGGCTCGATTTTAGAAAACCAATACGAGTCGGAGCTCGACTTTAGAAAACCAATGTGAGACAAAGATCGACTTTATAGACTTGGTGGATTAATCTAGACTATGTGTTATCTACATCTCTACTTACCATGTATAAGTATACAATTAAGAAATAATGTCCAAGAGATGGGTTTTTTGATGTCAAAGAGACGAGTAAGATGAGCTGTTTGATGACTTATGAGTTGAGCAGTCTTGATGATCCTTGATTTTGATATTTGAAATGAGACTGAGCTCGACTTAACGACTTGATGATTTCAGACTGAGCTTGATTTTTCTTGATGATGCAAGACTGAGCTTAGCTTAGACTTTATGCGAGACAACTCGACTTTATGCTTAGATGATTTACGAGGTCGGTTTATGATGCAAAATTGGGTTCGTCTTAAACTGCATGACTAAGATTGGCTTATGATGCGAAACCGAGTTCAGCTTACGATGCGGGACTGAGATCGGTTTATGATGCAAAATTGAGTTGGTTTACTCTACAAGTACATGTCTAGGTCAGGCTCTGATTATGCGGATGACGAATTATTTGTCTCGGACGAACTGGAGCAATGATGTGGGATTGGTCCTGATTTTAAGGTTCAAACTATGGGTCATGACCCCGACTTATGTTTCCCTATAAATGTCCAAGTCTGGTTCCAATTATGTTGAATATTGACTTTTTTGTTTCGGATGACTTGTAGCAATAATGCGAGACTGGGACCGACTTATTAGGGTTTGAGGATACAAGTTAAAAGCTTAACTTATACATTCCCCTTTAAAATGTCCAAGTCAAATTCCAATTATGCGAGTTATGCTCGCCTTATTTGGTTCTGGGAACTTAGAGCGATAATACGGGACTAGGCCCAGCTTTTTAGGTTTAAGGATGTGAGTTGCGACCTCGACTTATATTTTCCCTATATATGTCAAATTCAGGGTCCGATTATGCGAGATTTCGACTTATTTGTCTCGGACGACTTATCCTGGTGCGAGACTAGGCTTAACTTTATCTTTTCATAGTGCGAGACTAGGCTTGGCTTATCTTTTCTTGGTGAGAGACTAGGCTTGACTTATCTTTCCTTGGTGAAAGACTGGGCTTGGATTACCCCTCTTTGGTGTGAGATTGGGCTCGGCGTATCCCTTCTTTATGCGAGACTAGGCTCGACTTAAAAGATATGAGTTATTGTACCACTGCATCCATGTGAAATATGTGAAAAAAATCAAACACTTAGTCATAGTGACAAGTTTAACTTAAGTGTGACTTTTTAACTCGGCTATAGTATTGCGAGATTGGGTTCGGCTTAAAGTAGTGTAGATGTGTTGCAGCAAACAGACTTGATAGGATACTTGAGTGATTGTTGACTGGAGAAAACTAACATGTAACAAACTTCATTGAAAGAAACGTTAAAGCATTGAATGCATAATTATGGTAATGATAATGCAATACGACTTCGAGAGTAAGGTTCCATCAAGCTAGATGGGATCAATTGAGAAGCATGTGCAAATTCCGTGCAGGATCAATTTATGCATGAAAACAAGAGAGAATGGTGCAAATACAGTGCTGAATCATAATATGCGATGACTACTCTGTGCAAAGTCTGTGCGAAATCATGTTTTGTACAAAATCCGTGCGAAATCTTGTTTAAACTTTTAACCAGCAATAAATTATGCAAAAATCGGTTCACAAAACACATATATGTATTCGTGTGAAAATATATGCAGAACTTGATAGTAGATTATAATTATGCAAGAAGCGTGCAAAAACAGATGCAGATCTTGATAGTGGATAATTTGTGCAAAATTTGTTTGTAAATAGATGCAGAAAAAATCGATTGCAGATAATGCATGCAAAAATCGTTCGGAAAGATGCAGAAATTGATTGTAGATACTGCATACAAAAATTGTGTGAAGATAGATGCAAAAACTAATAACAAGTAAATTGTACGTAACTCGTATAGAAAACTTATCTCGGTGACTGATCAGAGGTATTGAGTGATTGGAGATGTTCTTCCCTAACAAATGTTTTCTGCATCTCTGCAGAGTTGAATGATTTTGGGCCAACTTTCAAGAAAATTCACGGTGGTTAATTTTGATTGATAAGACATCAACTGGAATGGATTTCTTGCAGAAAGATCATTTCAAAGACTCCTTGATAGAACTCTAACTCCTTATGGATCGTCGGGATATTGTTTTACAAAATCTCTAGTCGCACGCTGAACTTTGGGGTCAAACATGGCACAAATTCATAACAGTTTTTGTTGTTTAACTGTTATGTTTAACTCTGATTAAAGCTCCATCAGTTGCTATGAACTCTTGAATTGATAGAGGTTACAATAGTATTTTTGTCTTATCTAGTCGACGTTGTTTCTGGCACTGGATAGGATCCAAAGTTACCTGCTCCACACTACTTTTACTATATTTCTCTTTTTAGCTTGAGTGTCCCTTTTTTTTTAAACTCAGTAGATGAGCGTCTTTTCCTAGTTCGGTTAACGAGTGTTTCTTTCGTTGAATTTTTTGTAGCTCGGTTGATGAGCGTTTTTTTTGCTTTTTTGCGCTCGTAAACTTTGTTCTTTGACTCGACAAACTGAGTTGATAACTCGCTCTGGCCATGACAGAGTGTTGTTAATCTACAATCTTGATCTTAGTGTAGCTTTGGTTTTGACGAACTCATGCTAAGTTTACAGGCTTAAGAGTGTGTCAAGCTCGAAATTAGGTGATCTTTAATATGGTTATGTTAACGATGGTGTTGCGACTACCTACCATCGGGTGCACAGATGCAGCGATATAGCTCAGGTGATGGATATAGAGATGAGGTTGGTTTCTATAAAAAGATAAGCCTCTGGGCTTTCCATTGATATGTCGAACGTCTCGTGGTTCCTTGTGGTTCGCTGGAAAATTGGTCCTGAAGTTGACCGATATGACAACGTCGGATCTGCGTTTCAGAATTTTAGACAGATTGCATATGTTTCAGAAAAATGGTGATAACTTTCGCCAGACAGCTCCGATTGAGGAAATGTCGGGTTCTATAGAAATCTGACTCTCGCAAAAATCCATGGATAGGTTTACTAGTCACATGATTCGTCAAAATCCGTCGGGAAATTACCTTGCAAAGAGGCGGATTGAATTTTTTGATTTTTAACTTTTTGTTGTTGAGTTTTGGACTTTTTGCGTGAAAAGTCTCTAATTTCCACAGATAGCGCCAATTATTGATCTCGTTTTCAAACAAACTATTTTTAGAAAGGGATTCAGAGACTTTTGTTATTATCGAAACTTTAGCTCCAAGATTACAAGAAATATCTAGTCGTTAAGCTAACTCAAAAAGCAAAGATTTTGATGGTATAGCTGCATCTTGAGAAAGACTACATACGTACCCTTGAAAAAAGATCAAGACATTAGTAGTTCATATTACAAAAGTGGGTTTAGGTGAATTAGGGTTTTTGGATGTGTTATCTGGATTTTCTCTAGAGATTTGTGGATATTTCTGATTAAATTATGTGAAGGATGTACCTCTTCTTTTATAGTGATTTGAAGAAGTTGGAGATTTTATTTTTCTTCTTGACTTTGAATTTCTTTTTTCTTCAAATTTTATTTTGTTAAGTTTTTTTTTTGTTACCAAAGTTGGCGCAATATTCCAGACCGATTTTAATAGATTTTAACATATCGATCTTGATTTGGATTGGGTTATGTTGAAAATGTTAAATCCGATACCAATCAAGTTTAATAATATGGCCGACAAAATAAAAAAGGACTTAAAATTTTGATTTTCCCACAAATATGTTTATGAAAGCAGTATCTATAGCTAATACATGACCAAATCACATAAAGTCAAAATAGATATATATTAAATTCTGAGATATTATTTTTCGAGAATTTGTATAATTTAGTTATTTATATACAACATTATTATTATATGTTTTTGATATTAAGTAAAAAATAAATGTAAATAGATTTGCAGTGCTTCTTACAGTATTGAAGTTAGTAGTGTATATTTTATAGAAAAGAAAGATAAACACTAGAACAATTCTACAATGCTAAATTATAGGAGGAACAAAAAGTATAACAAGAGAACAAAACATTCAACTCGTATGTACTAGTATTAATGTATTATCTTGGCATGGAATTTTACAAATATACATGGGCCATTAGTGGGCCTAGTACTGTATAGTTCTACAATATTTTTTCCCCTCAACAATACAATGCTAATTTATAAGAGGAAGAAAAACTATAACAAAGGAACAAAACAGTACAACATATATGTACAAATATTATATTGGCATTGGATTTTAACAAAGCCACACTTGTTTTCCCATACCTGAGAAGGTCCAAAAGTGCGTTGACAGTAGTGGCTTCCGTGAGTCCACTCAACTCCAAATGATCGTAACACTTCTTAGCTTCCTCCTCCTTACCTTGCTCGAACCAATACTCCATGAATGTGCAACTCAAAAACGCAACTTTGTCTTAGTTATATTTATTAACGTAGACGTGACATTTGCCCGGTAGATGGCCCAATACCTCATCGGCCTTTTCTATATCCCTTGAGCCCCTCAAACAGGGGCTTGCACACATCCGTAATAGGTCTTTAGTGAGCTTAGTACTGTACTTGAATAACATGTAAACTTTATTATGAGCCACTCACAATATACATACGGCTTATATCTTTTTTTTTTGTATTAAAAGATTCTACGTCGAAATTCGTAATCTCCTAAGTCTAGAAATACAATATATAATATTAGTTTTATCTCTTGCTCACGTCTAAATTTTATCTAAAATCTTTTTCGTCAAACTAAAAACATTTGGTGATACTGCTTATTTCGAGCATACAACTAGATTTCAATCTAAGCCGTATGTATATTGTGTGACGATATCACATACTATACCTATGTAACATCTTGACTAAATCTGCACTGTCAACCAAAATAAAAGTAAAGAAAAAATACATGACATTGCAGATTTAGTCAAGATGTTATATAGATATAATGGGCTTGATCGATATGTAAGAATAAAATAACATGGTTTGATATCACATTAGAGTTTTCGCAGAATAATCATAAAACGATAAAATATTTTTTTGTCAACTAATGATGTTTTGTTATTTCTAGACTTCTAGTTATATTTTATAACACATACATAATACACAACGAAACCACTTTTACAAAAAAATTTAAAAATATGAAAAGTTTGATAAAATTTTAATAGTAAAAAATAGCAGAATCACACATTCAGAACATAAAAATGTGAAAATGGTATACTATTCGTTTACTATTGTATCTCTTTAGCATTGACATTTATTTAAAGCCTCACCATAATTAATGGTGTACTAGCATTGCAAATAATGACATATCCCATGATAACGAACTACTATACAATACTATCTACTAATTAATCTGTGGTATCTCATGATAATAATTTTTTTTTCTGTCAGACCAATTATTAATTGATATTCTATTAATCTGTTTAACTAGTTAATTGCTGATTAGTTATTCTAAAATTTTATTTTAGAAGGATTAGACAAAAAGATATAGCAGCAAAACATTAAGATCGTGATCGGTGGATTAACAACAAAATTACTAAAACTTGGAAGGTCCCAAACATTTATTAACTTTTGTTGTCCTCTTGCCCACAAACAAATCTGACACTGACTTTTGTTTGGCTCTAGTCGCATTCATCACGTTATCATCCAATTTGCTCTTGTAAAAAACAACCTGAGCTTATTCTACAAAAACTATATATATATTCATATTAAATTTTCTTGCTATATACTTTACAAGTACCAGCTTTTTTTCTTCATGAAAAATTGAAAACACCGTAATCATAGTGAATTACAGTTGAAAACATTTAACTTGTAGAATTCAAGTGTACAGTGAATTGACCTGTTAAACCTGATTAAGAGCTTTGAATCTTGTTATCTAACCAGATTTTTTTTCTCTGTATTCTTTTGTTCTAAATCATTCGCAAAATAGTTGGCCATTACAGAAAATTGTAGGTCTGATTATGGAAAAAATATTAGTTCATTAAGCGCGAGAGCTACTTTGTCGGGTTAACACAAATTTGGGTAATATGAACTAAATTAAATTATTAGGTATGGTAAATATTGGGTAAACACCAATAACTATAAAATATCATCTGCATGGTGCGTGTTAATTATTGGAGACATTAATTTGTTTTTTATCAAAAAAAAAAAAAAAACATGTGTATTAGATTCGGTAAGCTGTTAGAGATTACGGGTGTGATATCACGGATTATAGGATTGGATAGTTATGCTTAAAAAGATTTTTTATTTCGTTGGTGGGTAAATTGATAATAAAACTAACATATGACCATTTATCATTAATCAATGTTATACATATATACATTAAAAACCAAAAAAATGTTATACATATATATCATTAATATGTATACTGACCATAGCCATATCGGTATCAACAGTAACAATATTACATATCCATCATATTTACAGAAAATAGTATATTTAGATAGTTTCAAAATAATAAAAATATATTAAATAATGTATTCATTAGTAGTTTTACAAATAAATAATTTTTTTTTGTTCGGCAGTAAATGAGTTTAAGCAGTCAGTAGGAGATATACTAAGTACTCTTAATTTGATTAGTCGATGCCATATTTAGAAATTAGAATAGTGATTTATTATACAAGTCAAAGACCTAAAAATCCTTTTTTAGTAAAAAGCGTTGGTTTTCTTACAAAATTTATTGCTCTTACATATTAGATTCTTTTACGACGTCATATGTGTGAACATGAATACATGATTTACATATTTATTGGATATTAAATTAAATTTAAATAACATAGGAAGATAAGAAGGGATGACGAATGTATGGTTTCAATATTAGGTAAACAGAAGTACATAAAAATGTTAGTTTCTATCCTTCCCTTCCATAAAGGCTTCCAATTTCTTTCTTCTTTTCCCATTTTATCCCTTCCATCTAAATAACACGTTTTCAATTGTTCTATTAAAATGTAAATCGTGGCAATTGGAGTATCTTTTTCTTTTGAAATAGTGGATGAGAAAAGAGAACAAAATCTAGAAAAGTGCGTGACGAAACAACGAAAACAAATATATTAGATGTGTGCATAGCCTTGACCATTCATTATACTCTCTCGTTCTCTACGTCAACGTGTAATAATTTCACTTTTCACAAGTAGTAGATGTAGCATCGAACTTCGAACCTTACGTGCATGTTCTGACTTTTGAAATCTTTTATTTATTTATTTTGTTTTTAACAAAAATAATATGTGTATTTTTTTAGAAATAAATGCGTGTTTGTATTAGCTAACAGAATTATTAAGTTATTGTGTTATTGTTCGAGGGTAAAACGTACATTCAGACTCGAATATATACATATGTAACACAAAAGTAAACCGTGAACAGACCGGTTTAACTTAACCACCTCGATTACATTGACCGATATTCAATAGTTTGCATTTTCCATGTTTAAGTTTTAAACTGCAAAATAAAGTACGTAAAAACAATTATGTTTTCACCCAAAAAATAATAATGCAACACAATAGTTTCAAACTGAACGAAGCACTTTCAGTGAACCGGGGCATGTTAGAGCGGTCGCACGCGCCGTGTCGACCGCCGACCAAATCTCACTCTATGTCCCTCTCACACATTTGCATGCCTTTTGTCTTCATGAATCTCTTCACCATTTATTCGAAGTTTCATTTTTAACTATAAATTTTTCCTTTAAAATTATATATATTTTTTGAAATTGATTTATTTTAACCGCATATCTGAACTACTATGACATTTATATATAGATTCGTTGTTCCAAGTTGTCTTATCAAAATCATTATTAAAATCTGAACTATTTATGTTAGAAAAAGCAAAATAAAATAAAAATCTGAACTAATAACTAGTAATTGTTCGTATACATAGAGACACATATACATATGCTATGTATTATTCATAAGAAACGAGTCAACCACATACTAAGCCTAGAACGGAATATATTATTAAAAAAAAATCAAATCCAATCACCTAGATGCTACAACAAGAAACATGTTATTACTAATTCACATAATCATACATCAATTTTTAATCAATATATAATTAGAAGATTTAACTATAGTGATTGCATTTTAATGATTATGACATGTCAAAATAAATAGGAAACTTGGAGAAAGATATATAAGTGCCGCTTTTTAATAAATGGTAAGCATCTTAATGAAAATTTTAAGTTATTCGATGTGGTAGATTGAAATTTGACTATCGTATAATTCGTAAGTATGATATATAAAATTTCCAATTACATATTCAAAAATTGAATTTATACTTTTCCTCATTCCGGTTAAGCCAAAACACTCGCTTTCACATAAGATCCACATAATGACATAATTTTTTAAAAATAAATTTGGTAACCAAGCTGCGTTCCACAATAATCTGATTAGTATAATATGGCAGAATGATCTTGGTATTTTACAAATTAACAGTCAAGATGATTAATAGAATAGTGGAATGATGAGAAAACTAAAACACTAGATCTGAATAGAGTTTATGCAAGATAATCATGAAATGCTAAAAATATGGTTTTCCTACATGAATGATTAAAAAACAAATCTGATTATTACTAAAAACGTTTTATAATTTGAACTTGAAAATAATTGAAGAAATATTCTCACAATGAAATTGTTTTGATTATTGATAGCCATAGAGAAGAAACAAACAACATGGGTAACATATAGCCTAATAGGCAATTTCTTGAGACCCTTTTCTAGCTAGCTTTTGTGCAACTTAATTACATAAGCCATGAAGTGATTCTAATTTGCATGTTTTCAATCGAAAGAAAAAGTTAAAAAGAAAATGAATGCCCTTTTTTCCTTAAATTTTAAAAGCAGATAAAATATACAAAATGTGTAACAAAAAGAACTACAAAAAAAAGAGTAGAAGTTGGAAAACTAATACATCAATGCGCACATTTAAAAAACGCACACACACTCGACAGTCACAGCTCAAAGGCTATAAAAGAGGTTGCTTCCTTCCCCATACGCATACACTCTTCTTCTTCAACTCTTAAACATAACAAAGAAAAGAGAAAAGCAAAATCTATTAGTTCTCATAATCTATTTCTCTAAATCAAACCCATTTCTTGAAATTCGATTTCAAACAAACCCATTTCTTGAAATTCTCAAAAAGACTTCAATTTTTTTTTATCAAACGAAGCATGGAAAGAGTTAGAGGATTCAAAATTGGTCACAGATTCGTCAAACTCTTCAAAATGATGATTCTACCAAAAAGAATTCAATCAGGGAAACGTCAATGCCCGACCAGAATCACCAACCCAGTATCCGGAATCCGCTCATTAGCACGGTGTCTAAGCCGTGGAGCTAAGAGATTGTGTGGTGGTAAGAAGAATTCGGGTCAGAGTCAGATCCAATTGGGTAAGGATCCGAAGACGACTCGGGTTGTTCCGAGGGGACATTTGGTGGTTCACGTCGGCGAATCAGATGGTGACACGCGGCGGATTGTGGTGCCGGTGATTACTTTAATCATCCATTGTTCGGAGAGTTGTTGGAGCAAGCTGAGCGGGTTCATGGGTTTGATCAACCGGGTCGGATTACAATTCCGTGTCCGGTTTCTGATTTTGAGAAAGTTCAGATGAGAATCCCCGCATGGGATCATTGCCGCAGGAAAAGAACTTACAAGATTATATAATTTGAATCTTTTTTTCTAGTTTCTTTTTACTGAGGAGGAAACTAAATAAATTAGTCAAAAATCGAAAAGACGAGAAAAAAGAACTTTGTGAATATTAGTTTTTTTCTTGTATGTTATATACCATATACAATAGTCAATATATGATAATACGAATCATAATTCAAAGAATTATTTGTATCATCAATTCGTAAGCTTTTTTTGTTTTTGGTTTTATCCCTCATTAATTCGCAGCTGAGAGAACTTAGTTAATAGATTCTACAATACCTTTTGCCTTTGTGATTAAGAATTAACCAATCACGTAAATATAAAAAGCACTCTATCCATTTCATTTTAAGTGTTGTTTAAATTATGTTCATATATATATATATATATATCAAAAAGCTTATTATAATTTCTATTATTCAAAAGAGAATTTAACTACATAATTTAGATGAAATTATTAACACGTTTGAGAAATAAGGTTAAAATAAGTTTTTTTTTTTTAAATTGCATTGAAAATCTAAAAGAATATTTACTATGAAAAAGAAAATCAACGATATCAAAATCTCCTAAAACGACATTAGTACCCAAAATAATATTTTTACATTATACATTGACAGTGATTTTTATCGCTTATTTCCTTAATTATTTTGATATCGTTTACCATTGTATTATTTATCAAAATTTGATATTTATTAGTTATTACATTGTGTTACCAATTACATTTGAATAATTTGATAATTGGTTTTCCCATGAGATGGTGCTTTTACATAATCCAATGGCCCGATTTTGGTAAGTAGCCTAGATAACACACATGTAAAAGAACACAAAATGAAACTTTTAAGCCCATCCACTTAGAGAACAATATTAATATTAAACTAGCTTAGATTATTTAGCAGCAAGCTGGAGTAGCTCAGTTGGTTAGAGCGTGTGGCTGTTAACCACAAGGTCAGAGGTTCGACCCCTCTCTCTAGCGTTTTATTATTTTTCCACCTCAACAACGAACAATCTCGACATTTGAAAAAAAAAACCGAAATTTCCAGAACTCTCTCGTCATTCTCCTTCTTCTTCCCTCTGTTTTAAAAGTTTTTGCAAATCTCCGAAAATGCAAACAAACAAATTTACAAACCTAACACAAATCAATCTTCATCATCTTCTCTTCCAATTCAATGGCAGAAGAAGCAAAATCCAAAGGAAACGCCGCTTTCTCCTCCGGCGATTACGCCACAGCAATTAACCACTTCACAGAAGCAATCAACTTCGCTCCAACCAATCACGTTCTCTATTCGAATCGATCCGCCGCTTACGCATCACTCCACCGTTACAAAGAAGCTTTATCCGATGCAAAGAAGACTATAGAGCTTAAACCTGATTGGTCCAAAGGTTACAGTCGATTAGGAGCAGCGTATATTGGGTTATCTCAGTTTAAAGACGCGACCGATGCGTATAAGAAAGGTTTAGAGATTGATCCGAACAATGAAACGCTTAAATCAGGTTTAGCTGATGCGTCGAGACCACGCGCTTTGAATCCGTTTGTTGATGCGTTTCAAGGACCGGAGATGTGGACGAAATTGACGGCGGATCCAGGAACTAGGGTTTATTTACAGCAGGCTGATTTTGTTAAAACGATGCAAGAGATTCAGAAGAATCCTAATAATTTGAATTTGTATATGAAGGATAAGAGAGTGATGCAGGCTTTAGGTGTTTTGTTGAATGTAAAGTTGAGTGGTGCAGAAGATACTGAGATGAAGGAGGCTGATGATTCGTTGAGAAAAGAGCCTGAGGTTTTGAAGAAGGATGAGCCGGAGATGGAGGAGGTGACTGAGGAAGAGAGGGAGAAGAAGGAGAGGAAGGAGAAGGCGTTGAAGGAGAAAGAGGAAGGGAATGGTGCGTATAAGAAGAAGGATTTTGAGAGAGCTATTGAACATTATAGTAAGGCGATGGAGCTTGATGATGAAGATATTTCGTATTTAACAAATCGTGCTGCTGTTTATCTTGAGATGGGAAAGGTATTTGCTTTCATCTTCTTTACAAGTATGGTTTTTTGTTTTGTTTTGCTTTAACTTGGCTAAAAAGTTAAATCTTTATGATTTATAGATTAAGGAGGAGATCTAGGGTTCATGAAGTAACTTGTTTGGTTATTATTGCTTGTCACTAGTTAGTGAGTTTGTGATGACTTTGATGGGTTATGATGACTTTGATCTGATCCTTAATGGAGATTATGAAATTTTGGACTTAAGTGTTCACTTGTTTTGAGGAAGTAGGTCTCTTTATACTTACTTTTGAGTGCATCAATGTCCCTAGTCACTCAAATTCGTTGGTCTATGTGTTCCTGCATGAGTCAAATTTGATCACATGCACTTTATGTCAGATTTGGTTGCATAATTGAGTTGTGAATCTCTTCAAATTAAATGTTCAGTTTGAGGAGTGCATTAAAGACTGTGACAAGGCTGTTGAGAGAGGTAGAGAGCTTCGTTCTGACTTTAAGATGATAGCTAGAGCTCTAACTAGGAAAGGATCTGCACTGGTGAAAGTGGCAAAATGCTCGAAAGACTTTGAACCTGCGATTGAGACTTTCCAGAAAGCTCTTACAGAGCATCGTAATCCGGATACCTTGAAGAAAATGAACGATGCTGAGAAAGCCAAGAAAGAGCTGGAGCAGCAGGAGTACTTTGATCCTAAGATAGCTGAGGAGGAGCGCGAGAAAGGTATTGACTGACCTTGGTTACTACTATCTTAAAACATGATATGGCCTTATTTGTTTAGCATTTGACATTACTTCGCGACTGTAACTTTGATGCAGGTAATGGATTTTTTAAAGAGCAGAAGTATCCAGAAGCAGTGAAGCATTATTCAGAAGCAATCAAAAGAAACCCAAGTGACGTGAGAGTAAGAGCGTTTTATGTTTCATGTTGTGTAGGCAAATAGTTTAAGAGAAAAATGAATCTTAGTGAATACTTTTTTGGGACTGTAGGCGTACAGCAACAGAGCTGCTTGTTACACAAAGCTAGGAGCATTACCAGAAGGATTAAGAGATGCTGAAAAATGCATTGAGCTAGACGCGAGCTTCACCAAAGGATACAATAGGAAAGGAGCAATTCAATTTTTCATGAAGGAATATGATAAAGCCTTGGAGACATATCAAGAAGGGCTGAAACATGATCCTAAGAACCAGGAGTTACTTGATGGTGTTAGAAGGTTTGCAACTTTTACTTCTCGTTGTTGTTAAAACTTGTGTAAAAGGTCGGTTTAGTGAAGCTATGTTGTCTTTCAGATGTGTGGAACAGATAAACAAAATGAACCGTGGTGATCTGACACCAGAAGAGGTAAAGGAGAGACAAGCAAAGGCAATGCAAGATCCTGAAGTCCAGAACATTTTATCTGATCCAGTGATGAGACAGGTAAAAACACAGAAGTGAAAATTGTGTCTGGATTTTGATCTCTGTAACATAAGAGAGCTGAGTCTGAGAATTGTGTTTTTTGCAGGTACTTGTGGATTTTCAAGAGAACCCGAAAGCTGCACAGGAGCATATGAAGAACCCAATGGTGATGAACAAGATTCAGAAGCTGGTTAGCGCGGGTATTGTTCAAGTCCGGCAAATTGGTTATGCTAAACCGGAGTCGTAGTTAAAATCAAACAAAATGTGTCCAAATTTTCACCATGTTCTTTCGGTCTTTGGTTAAACTGAGACTGATTTGGTTCGGGTCATGTTTGGTGAGTTATTTTGGTTTGTGTGTTTATTAGCTGATTTTATATATTACTTGTTCGAATAATTTTTCAAGAGAATCTATAAATAATTTAAAAGTCAAAAGCTGTGAATCAAAAAGAGGAATACAATTATGTGCCTCTCTACTCTATAAAAAGTTTGTTAGGCCTCTCGTGCATTGTACGTTATGGTGACTAAAAATTTATGCGATCAGACGACTTTAGATTGTTCTGAATTTTCTTTCCATATTTATATTTTGGTTTAAAAGGGGACCTTTTTCTCTAGAGTTGGAACCTATTTTGCAGCATCTTTTAGTTACATATTAACCTGAATGGTTAGAATATCCCAATTTGGATTTTGTTTTTTTTTTGGTAAAATGTTAAGATCCATTTTGGAATTTGATATAAAAAAAATGGAACATTTGGTTAACATGTCATGTGATTATGACATTTTCCGGATAGATACTTACTAGTTATTACTGTACATATTTGGTGAATCGCTACGTGCATGGGCGTAAATCTTTCGGATTTTCAGGGCTGTCATATAAGTTCCAAGTATTTATATTTTCTTGATCTGATCGGTTTGTATTTGAATCCGGTCTTACCCAAGTATATTCTGAATACTGGTTCGTTCAAAAATTATATTTCTGAAATATTCATAAATTATCCAAAATTATAAACAATCCGATAATCCAAAAAATAAAACTAATCTCTATATCATCGATAGTACGAAAAATAATCGATATGTCCAAAAATAATCGAAAATGGGAAATTGAACCAGCAACAACAAGTGAAATGGGTTGTAGATGCTTAGCTTCGTAGGATATTCATTCGAATTTGGGTATTACTTGGAGTCTTAAACCAAACTGAAATCCAAATTACCAAATATATCATATCTATTTAGGTATTTACGCAGATCCGAACTAATCTAAACCGGTTTTTTACCTGGTTGGGTGCGGATTCGAATTTTGGAATCTTATTTCTTCTTCTCTGCAGGCCTACGCTACACAAATGCTTAGCGAGAGGTGAAAGCGTATCGATGATTTAACCAAATTATAAGATTACTAAAAATGTTTTTCAGGAGAAAAGAAAAAACAACTGTGTTAAACAATTTTAAATAAGGATACATATCATTGCGTGTTTTGTAAATGTGGCAAAACGCTAGTTTTTATTTCCATAATTGTACCTAATTTATTTCCATGACTACTCTTCACCGTTCCTTCTTGTGTTGCCTTTCCCTAAAGCTAACAATCCGAAGGTTTATTTAACTTAATTAAAAGAGCACTTAATGTTTAAACAAGTGATAAGATTTACCCACCTGTCCCCAAACTGCCAAGAAATGGAGCTCACGTGGAAAGAAGTATTGCATTCTCATTATGAGATTATTCAAATCTGATAAATTCTCATTTTTAATGCGTGGATTTGTATGATGAGAAAAAGGTGTATATGTGTGAAGAAACTAACTCAATTGTTTTGGAAAATATCATTTATTCGAGTGGCTCCAAATGGTAAGATTGCGTGACCAAATTTTCTTTTCTTTGTCTTCTTTCGTTTTTGTATGTGAACAATTTTCAATAATATAAAAATCGTTGGCATAAATGTTGACTTTGATGAAAGTATTTTTGACCAATTGGTTAAAAGTTTAAATACTTATAAATTAAGTTTGATATTTAATTTCTAAAAAACGCAGTTTTTAATAGTTTTTTAGAGGTTTTATACTGTTGCAGTTAGAATCATATGTTGTATTCTCATGTATTACGGAGAAAATTGGTTTATCGTAAAAATATTGTATATGAAAATTCGTTCATCGTAGATCGAATACTGCAGAAAAAACATATTTATCATAAGAATATGCAGAACTGTATCGAAAATTTTTTATGTTATAGAATTATTATTTAGAGAAATTGTTTATCGTAATTGTATATATTACAACTAATTAATTAATATTATAATAAAATTAGATTAATTATCTAAAAAAAATGTTCACTTGAAGTATCTTCGGGAACCGATAGAATTTAGGATTATAATAGTTTATTTGAACTAAATCTAATATTTTCATTCCAATACTGTAATTGACTCAAAGATGAACATAAAAGGGTTCGCCTGAATCCATAATTCATTGGGTGTTATAAGTTGGAGCCGGTTGGAAGACTACGGAGATCTAAAATAATATTAAAAATTGTGTTCTTTCTCTCATTTCTTCCAAAATTTTAACCTAGATATATCAAATTTTCTACCACAGAATATCAAATTATATTTTCTTATGAAATAATTATAGATATTTTTTTAAATCTACAGCTATATTGATAAGTTATAATTGTTCTACAGCACTTGAAATAAGAAAGAAGAAAACAATTTGAAAATATAAATAAATGAAACATAAATTTTTTTTGACAAACTATTTTTCGTAAAAATAATATAAATACGAGTCGTAATTATATTGAAATGTAAGGAGCGCATCCAAATTTTGTGGCCAATTCTTTTTTTCCAAAAATCAAATAACCATCATCTTTATCTCTACTCGGAACTATGACAAAAGCATAAACATCACAAGCCTTATAAACATAAATACAAAAGTATCATAAAGAAACAAACAACATTAGTAAACAAAAAAGAAATACATGACAAAACTAATTAAGGACCGAATTTGAATATATTGGCGGAATCTATGACTTATACCGAGCCGCGAACCGGTTTACAAGAGCCAAGGCATTACCAGTAACTCGAGCCACATGAACCACTCGTCTTCTAATCGCCGATTTCACCACATCGTCCATAACCTTTCCGTCAAACCCATCAAGACACGTTGTCTCATCCGTTAAGGCAGCACTAACCCAAGTCTCAACGTTACTTAGCCGCCACAAGAACTCGTCCCGACCACGACCGGATCGGCCCGCTTGCCTCAAGTCTCTCATCGACTGAGCTAACAACCCTAAGCTGTCTCCAAGATTCTCAACACAATCCTTCACGGCTAAGTACTCTCTCCGTTTGATTCTTCTTGCTTTAGTCAGCTTCGCTACGTAGATCGTCGTGGAGCGGACCCGGACTAGAGTAACGGCTAAAGCGGTTTGAGCTAACCGGTTTTCGTTGCGGCGGATTTTGTTGGCGAAAGAAGCTAGGCATTTGACGCAGAGATTTGGGTAACGTGTGGCGTGACATGAGGATACAATGAAGTTGATGCTGTTGTGCTTCGGTGATGATGAAGGTTTGGCTATGGTGGATTGGGAAAGTATGGAAGAAAAAGTAGAAGGCAATAGCAAAGATGGGCTAGCTTTGGTTCCATTTGCTATTTGGTCTATTTGTGGTGCGTTTCAATTAAAAGGCATATGTGTATATGTGTGATGTTATTTATAGGAGAACTTCATTTCTTGTTTTTTTTTGTGTGGCTATAGTTATTGTTTTAAAAGAACGATTTTATAATAAAAGGTTTCAATCCAGATTTTGGTTTAGTTAGGATTTGAAAAGAATAATAAACTGGATTGAAAATGAGTAACACAAATTTCTTTATCATTTTCTCCATATACTTTTGATGTAAAAATTTGGAATCTTAGTATAATTATTTTTCAATTCGCTTTGTATTCAACATTTAAAAAAAATATATATAAAGATCAATTCAACTATTGTAACCAAATTCATTTCTAGATCAAACTTTCTTTTTAGATTTTTTTTTTGATTCCCTGCCTAAATTGATTCATGAATATCATAATTTAATTTCATCATTATCTCTTTCTTTTATGCAATCACATACAACTTCTTTCTCTCTCTCTTCCATGCAATTACATACAAAATCATGCAAACACATACAGATTATGCAAACACATGCAAGGATGCAGAAATCTCTATGTTATTCATGCATTTATTCTAAATTTTGAATTGTACTCCTATATATAGATGTATTGTTACAAAAAAAATCAATAAGAAATTTTCTTCTATTGTATTCTCTATTCTCTAGTCTTCTCTCATTGTTCTCTCATACTTATAAATTAGTCCGCAAATTCTAATAGGGTATCAGAGCAATGATCCTCATTTTAAAAGGAAAAGAACCTTGGTCAGTTTTGCTCATAGGAGTATAAGCACTTAAGGCCTTGATGAATCCAAATCTCTTTTCTTAAATCTCTCATTCTCCCATTCTCTTTATACTACTTCTCAATTCTTTTATTTTATTTGTTTTAAGAGAAAGAGAACCTTGGTCCGCTTTTATAAGCACTTAAGGCCTTGTTGAATCCAAATTTCTCTTCTTTATTCTCTCATTCTAAACCTTTTGTCTATACGGTATAACGGCTGGAAAACCAACACGGGTACGGAGAGACCGTAAGATACTACTCCTATGAGGAAAAAGACATTCTTGTCTGTATCGTCCCATTCTTGGATCACAATGCCACGTATCGTATAAACCCTTTTCCAAATCTCTTCATCTATTTGTGATAACGATAGAAAACTCAAAAACTATCATAATTCCGGTTATTCTCAAATGAGAGAACTATTTGTTGGGGTCTAGGACCATAAAGACCGTGTTGTGTGGCCGCGGACTTTGGAATCATATTGAAACTACTCAAGTTCTAAAAGAAACCAGTAAAAGAAATGGAAAAGAAGTCATTGTTGTTGGAGAAGAAGAAGAAGTAGTCCTTGAGAAAGAAGTCAAATGGTTTCAAGAAGATCAAGCTGTCCCCAGAATCCTCCAAAATTCTCTTGAAGCTTCCATCTTTGAAGCTTATTCATATTGTGAAACCGCAAATGAACTTTGGAATACTCTAAAAAATGTGTATGGAAATGTGTCAAAACTCTCTCGAGTGTTTGAAGTAAAGAAGGTCATCAACAATCTTAGTTAAGAAGACTTGGAGTTCACCAAATATTTCGGAAAGTTTCGGTCTCTATGGGCAGAACTCGAGATGTTAAGGCTAAACACCATAGACTAAGCAGTTTTAAATGAAAAGTGTAAACAAGACAAAGTCTTTGGACTTCTACTCACTTTGAATCCAATATTCAATGACCTCATCAAACATATTCTAAGAGCGGACAAGCTTCCAAGTCTTAATGATTTTTGTTCTCAAATACAAAAGGAACAATGATCTCTTGGGCTTCCCATGGCAAACAAAGGAGTATACCGACAAGAGGAAAAGAAGATATGGATTTGTGACCATTGCAAAAAAAAGGTCATCTCAAGGATAAATTTTGATTTCTTCATCCTCATCTCAAACCAAACTTAGCCACAAAGACCCAAAGACCAACCTCTCTTACGAAGCCACGGGAAATCAAGGACAACCTGGTTCATCAAAACAAGGAGAAGAAGTAGTTGATGATATTGTGAGAAAGTCCGACCTTGAGGCTCTCATCCGGTCCATTGCCTCTTTAAAAGAATCCGGTACCACTTTCTTTGCTAGTAAACCGAGTAAATCTCTTGTCATATATTTAGGGGCTACTCACCATATGATTAGTAACCCAAATCTTATATAGACAATATAAAAATGGCAACGGATAATGTAACTATTGCTAATGGAGATATAGTTCCCATAAAATGTGTGGGTAATTTAAAATTGTTTGATAAAAACTCTAAGACTTTCTATATGCCCAGTTTTACGTCTAATATTTTGTCGGTGAAAAAGATGACTTGTGATCTTAATTGTTATACTATATTTGGGTCTAATAGTATTTTTTTTCAGGATATTAAGATTGAAAAAATCCGTCGGATAATATTAACGTTAAATTCTGAAGGATTTCTGATGGGTATACTTGTTTCTGTTTGAATTTCGTTGATAAATTTTAGATGGAGACTAAATCATCAAAAATCCGTCAGAAAGTTCCAACAAATTTATGACGATTTGTAGTAGTTGCAAATCCATTATATAACTGTCGGAAATTTCCAACAGAATGAAAATACATCTAAAATGTTATTAGTTTTGCGGTAATTTTCTTATAGTGCACATTTATATAAGTACATAAGCCAAGGAGGCTTGTCTACCTTTCGGACATATAGACCAGCTTCACGCCATGTTTTGCTGAGAGCAGATGCGCGGATGTTTACTTCCAAAAGACATAATGGCAGGTCAGCAGAACTTGGTTTCTCTTCTTCTTTGCTCTGATTCTTGCTCTCAAGACATCTACGTTTGACCTGTAAAAGAGGTCACTGTTCTATAAAATCTAAAGCATTACTCATTTCAGTTAAAATCCGGTCACAAAACAATAATATAATCTTTAGTGATTGAAAATTAAGAACCCTAGAATATCTCAGGTCCGATTAGATCTGATTATTTTCACAAAAACAATTCGACACATATCTCAAATACAATTTCTCAAAAAGCGTCAACTTCACTAAAAATTGGGATATCTGGTGCTAAATCTTTTTAAAAAATAAAGGAAATCAAAACTCACAAGCTAAACCTCCCTTTCCGGCCAGCCATAGTGATAGAAGACGATGACAAAGAGAGAAGCGAAGAAATTGAAGGTTTCTCTACTGAGCCATAAATGAAAATTTGCTACAAATAGAATAATAGCCTGGAGAATAATGGCCAAATCCACTTGTACGTCGTAGGTTCGTAACCCTTAATTATATGACTTCAGAAACCCTAATTATTTGCGAGTCGTGCGACTAAACAAAAGGAATCGCTGGTCAAAATTACGTCCGTTTTTGCTGACGTGGTAGGTATTTATTAGTAAATATTGACAAATAAAAAGTGTAAATATTGAGAAACTGATCAAAGTCAATTCGATCGAGAAATTGAGCGTATAAGATGACGGAGGCGGTGATAAGGAATAAGCCAGGAATGGCGAGTGTGAAAGATATGCCGCTGCTTCAGGATGGTCCACAACCGGCTGGGTTCGCACCATATGCTCGCCGGATATCCAATACGGGTCCTAGTGCCATGGCCATTTTCCTTACTGTTTCGGGTGCCTTTGCTTGGGGAATGTACCAGGTCAGCCAGGGAAATAAAATCCACTAAAAAAATTAATTTTAAATTAAAAATTTTAAATACATTTTAAATACAAATAAATTTAAAATTAATATGAAATTAATATGAAAATTAAAATTAATATTAAATTAAAATTTCAAAAAATAAATTATCTAAATAAAAATAAAAACAATATAATAAAATTTTATAATAATTTAAAAAATAACAAAATTCAATCTAACAATTTTAAATCAATTTAAGATCAATATAATAACAATCTATAAAAATTTTAAAAAATTAAAAAATTCAATCTAACAATTTAAAAATAATTTAATAACAATTAAATAATAATAAAAAATTATAAAAAAATCAACTAATTTAAAAACCATATAAAACATTATAATAATTAAAAACAATACAAAAATCTACTGATATTCCAAATTAAAAATGTATCAATTTAAAAATTCCTAAAAAAATTTTAAATCTAAAAATCTAAATCCAAAATCTAACAAACATATATGTTAAATAACCCTAAATCTAAATTCCAAATCCTTAAATCTACATTTAAATTCTTAAATCTAAAACTATAAAAATTCATAAAAATAAAAAAAAACTTAAGAAACTTACATGTTTGATTGGCTTGATCCATTAGAATGTTTGGATATTGAATTTCAAAGAGTGTTGTGACGATTTGAGATGATTTGGTGATTAATTTTTTTTTTTATGTTTTTTCGAATAGTTTCGCTAGAAAGACAAAATGTTTATAAAACAGTTGGAAAAATTTTAAATAATTTATTTACTGCATAAATTTTCACAAATATGTCAGAAATCCATCAGGATACAAAAATTTAATTCCATCAAGATTCGTGAAAATTTAAGTTACGCGGGATACATAAATTTATTTTTTGGGTAAAATTTTGCGAATCCGTCAAAAATTTCCGACGGATTTGTGAAATTTGAATGTCTAGTAATTGGTTAGTCAAACTTTAAAACTGAACGTGTGTATCCCCAAATCCGTAAAAAAATTTCGATGGATATTCAACGGTTTTAGGGATTAGAGGTTTTTTCGATCTATTTCACTTGAAATATGTTTGTAACATTTTATATTAATCATTTCAATGATAAAATACTAATAAATGTCTTGTTAGTATAAAAAATATACAAAAACAAAAATTTAAGTTGTTATATGTATATATGTTCCATTAAGTATATGTATTATTATGTAACATGTAATCTTAATCATGCTAAAATTTTAATATTTCTAATATAAATTGTTTAAATGTTTATTTTGTCACAAATTGTTTAAAATAAGTGTTAAAATTATGTATATTACACATATATTGATATACTTATATGAAAATGAACAAAACCCCAAACCCGTCAGAAATCCGTTGGAAATTTGTCGTTTGAAGTTTTTCATTCTTTTAAACACTTAACAAGGATGGATTGAGATGTATTTAGGAAGAAAGGTAGCTCTATGAGTTAGATTTCATTTAAAACTGGTTTGAAATCGATCCAACGGTGCAATCAAAAGTTATGCCGAATTTCGTAAAGAAAGTCTAAAGGTATACCAATTACGTCGGAAATCCATCGAAATTTTATCGTCTGAAAGTTAACATTCTTTCAGTCACTTACGACCGATGGATTGAGGTGAATTTTGGATAAAAGATATCTCTATGAGTTAGCTTTCATTTGAAAGTGGTTTATATTCGATCTAACGGTGTGATCGAAAGTTATACCGGTCGTGAAGACAGTTCAAAAATATATCAATTCTATCATAAATCTATTGAAAATTCCGACGGATTAAGATTTTTTTTATAAATTTTAATTTAGTTTATAAATTTATTTGTATCTTTAATTTATATATATATATATATATAAAGTTGCGACGGATTTATGTGTTTCTGTCAGAAAACGGTCGGTAATTTTCGACGGTTTACTGGTAATATCTGACGGATTCGTAAACCGTCGGAAATACCAAAAAATTTCCAACGGATTGTAATAGTTACAAATCCATCGCATAACCGTTGGAAATTTCTGATGGATTAAATATCCGTCAGAAAATCCGTCGGTTTTGCGGTAGTTTTCTTGTAGTGCTCCAGTAGTAAGAACCTCCTTTTAATGTATTTTATTTATTTAACTAAATTGAATAATTAAAAAAGAGCTGAACCAATTATATTTGATTATGTAAAAAATGGGTTTTTAAATCACTTTTGAGTGGTTTTCAAATGAAAAACGGTTATGAACCTCTCTCTTTTTCTCAAATTTGTAATGCTGAGAAACTCATTGAGAATTTCCAATGGGAGTGCTCTAAGGTCCCAGCATTGTTGTTTATAGATATCGACTTTTTGTTACTTTGACAGAAAAAAAAACTTCTTTATTGTTCTAGTTTGCCATATTGAATTAGGAAAAGCAAAAGTAGTAGGATGTCATAGAGTTCTAGCAAGACGAGCCAAGTGATAGGCTTTCCGCATTGCCACTTAACATGCAGAATAAAAAAAAGGGGTAAATAAGCTTCTGAAACATGAGAAATCTTAAATTCTGTGAAAAAGTAGGCCACTCTTCCTCTCAATCATTGTTTTGATATTTTCGCAATCCGTTCTAAAGATTTGTTGAGAAGTTTGTTGAATGAAGCATTTCATGGTCCATCTAAGTGCTTCAAGCTCCATGTGCATAGGAGAGATCCGCCTCTGTTGGTTTCTCGCTCTCAAAAGTCGATGGACTATGTCTGATCCAAGCCATGCCCATCCTAGTCTGCTATTTATATCGTTTGGATATCTCATTTTAGAGATCTTGATCAATTGATTTGATTGGGGTTGGTATATATTGGACCTTGTATATTTGTTACTAGTTGCATTCTTGTGTTATCTGTTTGATGATTTTTCAATATTGGATTTAAATCTGATTTTGATTCCATATTAGATTTGAAAATATACAAATGTTCAAATAAAAAGGTATATCAAAATTCGAAAGGTTATAGAAGAAGACATTGTTATTAGTTAGGGCGGTCTTTAATTTGAATAAGAGGCTTCTCTATTGGTTTCCAACTTTCAACCTTTCTGAATGCAACTTCTTTTGTTTTTCCTTCGCACAGAGATACGCAATATAACTATTAATTGATGAGTATTAGGATCATGTATTTTGTCAAATGATATTAATAGGTAAATAATTTTATTTAAAATTTTATAAAAAACATCTATTCAACAGTTTTTCTAATTATAAAGAATCATTCAAATATTATTTTTTGGGGTTTAAAAAATAAAATTATGCATATATAAGTTTTCTTTTTGGTTAAGAGAATCATTCATATATTTGTCCTTCATGTACCGCACAAACTATTACAAAAACTTTAGTATATTACCATTCAGCATTCTGAACGCCGGCGATGTGGACCATCTTAGTTACCGTAGATGTACGAACCATTTATAATCGAGGCTTTATTTTTTACTAGTTGACTAACAATTTCTCTAATCGATTTCTGACGTGCATCGTGATTCTCTCGATTTTTATATTATTCAGGGAAATTTATGTAATCTATCTTCTTTTAGACTTTTACGAAAAGAAAATTTCTTCGTCCACTCTTTTTCTTTTCTCCATTTGATCAACTTGCAACTAAAATCATTTTGAATACAAATAAATGTATCCCTGTCAAAGATAGACCGAGTTTAAACGAATATATATATATATATATATATATACATTCTCTGTTTCAATGTGGAATAGAATATGTATGTTCTGTTACAAAGTCCACCAATAAACTACAGTATGTCAATTAGGGGTATATATATCTTATATAATGTGACAACATCATTTCACGGTTGTGTTGTGTATATAAATACTAATCTAAGGAAGCACCAAAAACAAAAGATAACGAACCTCGGTCGATTAGTAATGGCTCAATTCACCACCGTGATCTTCCTTCTAGCCACATTGCTGATGGCAGCTACGACTGTTTCAGGACAGGGACCACCTAGTCCGCCGGCTCCTAGTCCTACAATCAACGAAGTTATGAACTGTGCCGCAGATTTGGCCGTTTGTGTTCCGGCCATTACTCAGAGAGGACCTCCGTCACCGGAATGCTGCACCGCTTTAGAGACGGCGTTGAAAACGAAGCTAAATTGTCTATGTGGCTTTATCAAAAGCCCAATGTTATTGGTCCCTTTTAATGTCACTGCCTTCAGTGCTCTTCTCTCCCAGACTTGTGGGCTCAGCACCGATCCCAACTTGTGTTCCGAAACTTCCGGTAACGTTTTGCCTACAAATTTTATAGTATATGTACTATATAACCAACCCTCTTAATCATAAAAATTAAACAATGGATGGCAAAATCGTAAATAAATAAGTTCATGTATCGTCTGTGTTGTTTTAAAACAATATGGATTTTTACGAGTATTTTTAACAAACATCATATTGTTTTATTCGATAAAACAATATTTATATTATATTACACTATTTATTTAAAATTCAGCCGAAAAAACCTACCACTTATTTCATTTTTCCCAATTTTAATAGAAAATATGGTTATATAGCAAAAATAGAAAGCCCCGACTTTTTTTATATATGTTTATATATTAGTATATCTTGTAAATTTAAGTAGACCCCTATTCTGTAACTAGGTCACAACTGGTAGTGAGATTAAATAATTTTATTCCTTGGTTAATTTTATATTCTTCTGTTGTTAGCTCAAGCTCCTTTGCCGCAGACGAAAGCACCAATCCCGGGTAAAGAACAATTTTAATATGTCAATTACAAAATAGATGAAGTTTATTGTAACAAATTATGAGGAAAATGTTAGCAATTTCTTTATGAAATAGAAGGATAATCATTTAAAAATGTTGTTACTGAAAATATTTAATTATTTCATATATATAGGACCACCCAAAGCTGACAAGGATGTTGCAAGCAAACTCGCTGGAACTGGCTTGGTCGGAATCGTCTTCATCACGATCTCAGCGATGTTTTATTAAAATTGTAAATCTTTTAAAACATTACAGAGTGCTTTTTAGTTTATATCCATGCAACTGGAAAAATTCTATGAGAGAAATTGGCTTGGTACGACTCGACGGCTGTGGATGTTAATTTTTGTGTTCTATTTTGTTTTTTCCATTCAAGATTTTGAGTTTTTGTGGGGTTCAATATTGTTCCTTTCTTCAGTCTTTATCTTTAATGTATTGTTTTACAATATATTCTTGTTACAAATTTTTTAAGAAACTCATTTTATAATTTTATTTGCCTACAATTTAATAGGTTATAAACTGTGATCGTGCACTTCAAAAACTCTTGACGTTAGTTTTATAGCTATGACCTTTTCTCGGTATTAGATGTGGTTACAGTTATAGGTATGAGAAATTCTTGTTTGGCGAGAGGTATATCATGTACGAGGCTATCTTCTGGGTGGTGGTTAACTAGAGTTGGGCTCAAGGCTCACGCGATGGGTTTATATATGTCCCTTTATTATGTATCATTTTCTGACTCTTATTCTTCAAGTATAATTGTTAAAGAATCCTTTTGCTAGAAAACTCAGTTCCATCTACAAATTACTTCTTCTAAAGCGATAATCTAACAACTGCGGAAACAGAGAAGTACTTTGTTTCAATCTGCTTAATCAAAATTTCCAACAGATATCACTTTGAAAATCAAGCTAGCTAGTCCGCTGACGTAGGCTTATCGGACTGGATCGCTCAGATTCCCCATGCCTCGTCCCTAAGTCTCAAGGACAATAACCTGCTGCTCGCTCAACCATGATTTGTTATCTAGAAACAAATTTACCAGAAATCTGCTATGCTTTGTGTTTTACCGGCTTTAAAAAGAAACTAAAAAGTTTTCCAGTCAGCAATGTAATACTCCCTCTATTTCTCAGCAAGTGTCCTTTTAAAACATAAAATTTGTTTTACAATAATATGTGTTGTTTTACATTTTCAATATACATTTTTTCGTAAAAGTTCCATCCCTACTATTTTAATATATCATTTATCAACCAATAAAAACAATTATATAGCGCATTAATAAGGGATAAAACAGAAAATTAAATAGTTTTTTTTTTTAATTTGTGTGCAAAAATTTTAAACGACTATCTTTAAAAACGGAGAGAGTAATAATTTTAATCCAAAAAAAACAATAGAACATTGTTAAAATGCAAAAAAAATTTTGATATTTGAATAATTTTAATGTCAAAATTGTCATTTGAATAAACTATTATCCGCAAAAAATGATGAGAGATAAGTGGACTTGCTATCATAATTTTTAGTCCCATAAGAATTTTGTCTCTTTCTGCTATTCGAATATTCGCTTTCAATGCTTTCGTATATAAGATGAATAAATAAATATTGGATCCCTTTGACATAAACCCCTCCTAGATATGATTTTTCCTTGTGGTTGTCTATTAATGAGTACCTTATACTGAGTACCTTATACTGTACAGATCTGATAGACCACATTATCCAACTAATTTTTCGTAAATCAGAATTTTTGGAGAAGACTCTCTAGAAATAACCACTCCACCGAGTGATAAGCTTTACTCATATCTCTTTTAATTACCATATACTCTTTGAAAAAATTATTAGTCCGTAGGCCATGACACATCTCTTGAGCAATAAGGATGTTATTCGATATCAAACGACTTGAAACAAAAGCTGATTGAGTTTTCGATACTAATTCCAATAAAAAAAATTTTAACCATTGACAAAATACTTAAGATATACTTTTGTAACCCACATTACAAAGGTTTATTGGCCTAAACTCGGTCATCCGACTTGGTCATTCTGTCTTAGGAATGAGTCAAATATTTATCATGTTTAGCATCTGGTCAAAAACTCCATTCACCAAAAATTTTTTTACCAAATCAAAAAAATCTCTCTTGATCATTTTCCAAAACTGTTAAAGAAATAACGCTGTTATTCCATCTGGATTTGGTGTTTTTCCGGGTGCATTATAAGAATTGTTATACGAATTTTTCCCTACGTCGCAAAAACTGTAAGTATATCATTTATTTGATATGTTATTCATGTACGAATTTTTCTTAAAACCTCCTCGAATTCTGTTGGGGATGTTGAAGAAAACAGTTTATCAACATATTGGACCGCTACCTGTTTAATCTTCTCATCCTTCGCAACCCAAATTGTTCCTGAATAATGGAGACCAATAATTCAACTAAAAATAATAATCCAACTAAAATTGATAAGTTGATCAAAATAAAAGAAAGGAAGAGGAAAAATAATAATCCAACTAAAATTGATAGTAAATTAAATGCTGATTTTATGAGACAAAATAAATAAATGCAGAAGCAGAGTTTAACAAATTATTTACGTGTATATAAGGAAAAATGCAGCTGTCTGTTGGCTATGGAACCCGCATTGTTGAAAGTTGAAAAAAAAAATCAAGAAACATAGTTAATATAAAGACAAAATGAAGCCATTGTGGGAGAACATCGAACCAATAAACTTAAGTTTTAGGGGGTGCAATGCATACCACTGAATCAAATTAACTGCAATTTCCTTTGTAAAAAATCTACTTTCTATATTTTACCACGGGGCCCCCCGCCCCCCTATGACCAGCGTTGGTCCATCCCTGGTCCACGCATACGCTTAACCAATCCCTGTAGAAAACCGGGAAAACAATCAGAGATATTTAGGCCTTTCCATAACGTTTTTGCATTCTTTCGATTGGAAAGTTGGTGAAGGAGAGAAAGTGGAGGTTGAGGAGAAGTTTAGGATTGTGTTGAAGTTGAAGTGATCCACTTGTTGCAATTCCTGTGCTAAGATTGTCTCATCCATATCTTTATCCTTATGTGTATTTTCATTAGTAAGATTTCTTCGTAATGTTTTTACTAATATTTTTATTATAAATTATATTGATAAATATGTTTTAAATTTTTTTTCTTAAAAACCGGTTCTTAAAAATCTTAGTTAAAAACCGACTCTTAGAAAGAATTTCTTAAAATACGTTTATCGATGCACTTTATATTTTTTAGTCTTAACAACCCTTTTTAAAAACTTCCAATGAAAATGTTTTTTTTTTTAGGTTAAACATGAAGACTTTTATATATATATATATATATAGACATTTAAAAAATTGTACCGTTTAAAAACTTTTTATTGTCAAACATGAATCTTTTCTGTTTTAAGTTTACATTTTATGGATCTATGTTTCACATTAAAATTTCTAGTTTTACATTCTATGGATCTATGTTTCACTATAAAATTTCTAGAGGGTCTATTTTTAAAATTGGCCTATATATATATATATGTATGTATGAACAGAAGTTGTGCAATGTGACGCAGGTTCGTCATATGAATAAAGTCAAATTGTATTGATTGTTGCTAATCTCTGTTTTGTAACATTTTCCAGGTTTCTGAGTGGACTATGATGTTGGACATTTGGTTAAAATTTGAAATTCAAATAAACTATGGTAGTAGATATGATTTTTAAATATGAATCGCCCAAGAAATATAATTCCGGTACTATACTGAGTTTTATAAAAAAATAGTATTGGGATATAAAAAGATTGACAACGATACCAATACTTAAAATAAAATGAAATGACATATAGAAAAATCCATTCACCCAAATATAATATGAAACCACCCTTCAGAATCTCTCAATTAGTGCGTGGTTGGAAATGGAAAAAAAAAAACACAACAACAAACAACTCTCAAAGAATAACGATTTTTATCTTTATTTTCTATATGTAGGCATGGACTATGTATTCATATCAAAGTAATTTCATGAAAGTTTTTTTATGTTATTCATCAATGTTATATGCTGTTCTATTGTAAAAATTAACCGATGCATATTTAACGATTAAATAAGCCTGAGAAATCCTAAACAGTCTTGTAAACGTTATTTTCACCTCCCAAAATTATATTATTTTCAGAAAATGTGTTTGCCACAAGATTCACAACTCCCAAATGCCTTATAGACTGGGGAATATGACTTTTACGAAATTGTATTTCACCAAATAGACAAAAAGAAACTATTTGAAGATTGTTTTATAGTTCCTGAAGATCGTGATATGTTCTATCAATCAATCTTACTACACAAACTATATTTTCTTTGAATAGGTCGAAAAGGAGAATTTTCTTTTATGGATTCAAATTTTTCAAATTTTGGGTCCATAAGCGGAGAAATTTTCATTTTTCATGATTAAAAACACTGGTATGAATGTTGCCAAAAAAAGAGAAGAAAATACTAATACGCAAGTATATAATATGTTATCATCTTATAAGTCACTATTGTTTTCCATATTATAATATTAGTAATTTATTAAAGTGAGGATGGGCTTTCCATATTATATTATATTAGTAATTTATTATTGTATAGTAACAGTGAACACGCTACGTTGTAACTGTCTGTATAAGATACAATTATATAACAACCTTTTTGAATCTCATAATTTCTACAAGCAAATTTCAAAAAAAAAAAAAAACTACAAACAGTTGTCAAAAATGTCTCCGATTTCAAATCTCTTCACCGTCAACACAACAAATCTCACTCCGTATGCAATTCTCATTGTAATCTCTATCTTCTCGGTTCTATGGCACCTCTTCAAACGCTCACCGCAACCGCCTCTACCGCCTGGACCACGAGGGCTACCTATAGTCGGAAACCTCCCATTTCTTGACCCGAATCTTCACACTTATTTCACTAACCTTGCTCAAAGTTACGGTCCAATCTACAAACTCAATTTCGGCTCAAAACTAACAGTCGTGGTCAACTCTCCATCATTGGCTTGAGAGATCCTTAAAGATCAAGATATAAATTTCTCAAACCATGACGTCCCTCTCACGGGTCAAGCCTATACCTATGGCGGTCTTGACCTTGTTTGGTTACCATACGGTGCTGAATGGAGAATGCTTAGAAAAGTTTGTGTTCTCAAGCTTCTTAGCCGCAAAACTTTGGATTCTTTCTATGAGCTTCGACGCAAAGAAATCCGAGAAAGAACGAGATATTTGTACCAGAAAGGTCAAAAAGATTCACCGGTGAATGTTGGCGAGCAGTTGTTTTTAACGATGATGAATCTAACGATGAATATGTTATGGGGAGGTTCGGTGAAAACAGAGGAAATGGAGAGTGTTGGAACAGAGTTTAAAGCAGTGATTTCTGAGATAGTTAGGCTTGTGGGTGAGCCTAATGTTTCGGATTTTTTCCCGTTGATAGCGAGGTTCGATCTTCAAGGGCTTGTGAAGAAGATGCATGTGTGTGCTCGAGAGCTAGATGCGATAATCGATCGAGCCATCGAGCAGAAGCAAAGGCTAAGAAGTATGGATGGTGATGATGGTGAATGTAGAGACTTTTTGCAACATATGATGAAGTTGAAAGACCAAGAAAGTGACTCGGAGGTTCCCATTACCGTTAACCATGTCAAAGCCGTACTCGTGGTAATTAATTATTTCAGTTTTGTTACTTTTTAGAATTCACTCATTTCGTAGGATAGCATATTTGTGGATATCAACGGGAAAAAATCCGAAACATTAGGCTCACCCAAAAGCCTAGTTATCTCAGAGACTGCTTTAAACTCTGTTCCAACTCTCTCCATTTTAAAACAACTGCTCTCCAACATTCACTCGTTAAGATACATGCGGAAATGGAATTAATAACTTTTTTTCTTTATCAAAAATTTAATTATTAATCGACAGACACTTTATTTAGATTTTAAAACTCGAAATGAATATCTGGAAATGAAGATAAGGCAAACTATTTAGATTAGTCTTAGATATTCGGGTAAAAAAAAGTTAGATGTTTATTTGTTCATGAAAAATTACTTAATCAATGTGGTTGTTACATATGTGAAGGATATGGTCATTGGTGGTACGGATACATCAACCAACACGATAGAGTTTGCGATGGCCGAACTAATAAAAAATCCAGAGTTAATGAAGAGAGCCCAAGAAGAGCTAGATGAAGTTGTAGGCAAAGACAACATTGTTGAAGAATCACACATCACAAGCCTTCCTTATATATTAGCCATTATGAAAGAAACACTAAGACTTTATCCAACCATTCCTTTGCTAATTCCTTACCGCCCGGTTGAAACCGCGGTTGTGGGAGGTTACACGATCCCTAAAAACACTAAGGTCTTCATCAACGTTTGGTCTATTCAGAGAGATCCAAATGTGTGGGAGAATCCGACAAAGTTTAGTCCCGAGAGGTTTCTTGATAATAACTCTTGTGATTTCACTGGAACCAATTATAGCTTTCTTCCATTTGGAGCTGGACGGAGAATTTGCGCCGGTGTAGCAATTGCTGAGAGGATGGTTTTGTACACTCTCGCGACGCTATTGCATTCGTTCGATTGGAAGATTCCGGAAGGACATTTGTTGAATTTGGAAGAGAAGTTTGGGATTGTTTTGAAGCTCAAGAGCCCTCTTGTTGCCTTGACCATTCCAAGGTTGTCCAATTCTAATCTTTATCTATAGCGGCTAAAGTCGTTATAGTTTTAAAAAAGAAAAAAGTTCGTTAAATTTGGCAATTCTTAACTATACAATAAATATTATCCCTTTTCTTAGTAAAATATATAACATATTTCTAGTCTTAATCGTCGTATACTAAGTTTTGTAATGACAGTCAAACACAGATTCGGTAAACATAGTTATTTTCTGTAAAAATGGGTTATTTACAAGAGTGGAAAATAAAAGAATAAAACCACTGAAGATTAATCATAGGATATAAAAGAATTGAAAAAAAACAAAAACTTGAACTAGGACCACTTGTTTTACTTAAATCTTATTGGGTATCAGTTTTGTTTCATTCCAATTTTAATTTGTTCTCTCTGAGATATTAAACTCATATGATATGTGGACGGTGTCATTCTATCTCGTTAATTACTGAAAATAGGAAAAAAACAAAAAACTACTTATCACTAACATTCAATAACTTTTACGAAATTGTATTTCACGAAATAGACAAAAAGAAATTATTTGAAGATTGTTTTATAGTTCCTTAAGATCGTGATATGTTCTATTAATCAATCTTACTACACAAACTATATTTTCTTTGAATAGGTCGAAAAGGAGAATTTCTTTTATGGCTTCAAATTTTTCAAATTTTGGGTCCATAGCGGAGATATTTTCATTTTTCATGACTAAAAACACTGGTATGAATGTTGCCCAGAAAAAGAAAAGAAGATACTAACAGAAAAGTATATCATCCACTAATATGTTAGGCCATTTTCATCCAAAAAAAATTTGGAAGAGTTTTTTACTAATATTTTTATTATAAAATGTATTGATAAACGTGTTTTAAATTTTTTTGTTAAAAATTAATTTTTAAAATTTTTAATTAAAAATCGATTTTTAAAATACGTTTACCAATACAATTTATATTTTTTTAAAGCATAAGAACTCCACATAAGAAACTTTTAAAAACGAAGATGTTTTTTATCATGTTATAAGCCACTATTGTTTTCCATATTATAATATTAGTAATTTATTAAAGTCATGATTGGCTTTCCATATTATATTATATTAGTAATTTTATTATTATATAGTAACAGTGACCACGCTACGTTGTAGCTGTCTGTATAAATACAATTATATAACAAATTTTTGAATCTCACAATTTCTACAAACAAATTTCAGAAAAAATTTAAAATTCTACAAACAGTTGTCAAATTATCTCTGATTTCAAATTAGAGATGGACATTCCGATTTATGGTTTGATAGAAAATGAAATCATTTAGAAACCGATTGAAATACGGTTTGGTATGGTTCGGTTATTTTCGGTTTACGGTTTAACGGTTTTATTAAAACTAAAACCATATAAAAACCATAAGGAGTTCGGTTCGATTTGGTTCGGTTTTGGTTTCTGTAAATTGTTCCATGATTTAAAGAAAAAATAACAAAAAGCCATATGTAGAAACTAAAAAATATATGAATCTTAGAAAGCTACATAAAGACAATAAAAAAACAATACGACAAATTAGGAAGTTCAAAAAGATAAAAATAATAAATCTAAATTGTAAATCTAAAACGAAAAACGTAAAAAACTTCTATCATCATCATGATTATTCACATATTCACATTGTTCATGAATCTCTTGTCAACACATTAAAATAAATCAATAATAAAAATTAACATATAAGTTCTGAATACTTAACAATATAGCTTATGACGTGGCTTATAAGAACAATTTGATGAAACTCGTAAAATATGAATAAATAGTAAAAAAACCAAAACTTTAAACTTTATATAAGATACATATCTTTTTAGGTTTTTCTTAAATCTTTTTTTTAATTTTTTTGTGCAATCATTTCTAAAATATCTTTTCAAATTTCCTTAAATCTAACTAATCGAATCAGTTAAGTATATATCTAAGTATATATAAATAAATAAAAAACCAAAAAAACTGAACGGTTTTACGGTTTTAAACCGAAACTGAACCGAAACCAAAATAATTTTATAATAGTAACCAAACGGGTTTTTAAGCAAAACCAAAACCGAACCAAAACACTCATTTACGATTCGGTTCGGTTCAGTTTTTTCGGTTACGGTTATTATGCCCAGCCCTATTTCAAATCTCTTCACCGTCAACACAACAAGTATCACTCCTTACGCAATTCTCATTGTAATCTCTATCTTCTCGGTTGTAATCGAAACTCGAAGAAACTCGGAGTTAAACTACTTACCATCATCCCAAATTGGTAGATAATCATGATGGGTGATAAATATGATGACGAAAATCAGTAAGATCACTTATCAAAATTTCCTTATAAAGTTGACAATATTTGGTGAGATAAGGGACCCCTACCGAATCATATCACATGTGACATCTTTATATGTGGTAGAAATGCCAGAGAGATTCTATTTTGTATTGTTATCGTGTAGTATATTAATAAAATATGATACCTTATAAATGGTATCTTTTTCTTAATTTGATAGGAAGTGCCAGTCTCGTAAACGTTACAATTAAATAAGCCTTAAAATCCTAAACATATTTAAAGATTAACCTATACATATTTAACGATTAAATAAGCCTTAGAATCCTAAACGTTACATATTTAACGATAAAATAAGCCTTAGAATCCTAAACGTTACTGTAAAACTTAACCGATACATATTTAACGATTAAAGAAGCCTTGGAATTCTAAACAGTCTCCTAAACGTTATTTTCACCTCCCAAAATTATGTTATTTTCACCTAATGTGTTTGTGACAAGATTCACAACTCTCATATTCCTTATAGACTGTGGAGTATGACTAATTTTCCTTTATATATACAGTACAATTTACGAAATTATATTTCACGAAATAGACAAAAAGAAATTATTTCAAGTATTGTTTTATAGTTCCTTAAGATCGTGATATGTTTTCTCTATCAATCTTACTACACAAACTATCTTTTCTTGAATAGGTCGAAAAGGAGAATTTTATTTTATGGCTTCAAAATTTTCAAATTTTGGGTCCATAGCGGAGATATTTTCATTTTTCATGACTAAAAACACTAATATAAATGTTGCAAAAAAAATACTAGTATGAAAAATATATCATCCACTAAAATGTTATCATCTTATAAGTCACGATTGTTTTCCCTATTTATTATATTACTAATTTATTAAAGTCAGGATTGGCTTTCCATATTATATTATATTAGTAATAAATATAGTAATTAGTGAACACGCTACGTTGTAGCTGTTTGTATAAAATACAATTATATAACAACCTTTTTGAATCTCACAATTTCTACAAACAAATTTCAAAAAAAAAATCTACAAACAGTTGTCAAAAATGTATCCGATTTCAAATCTCTTCACCGTCAACACAACAAATCTCGCTCCTTGCGCAATTCTCATTGTAATCTCTATCTTCTCGGTTCTATGGTACCTCTTCAAACGCTCACCGCAACCGCCTCTACCGCCTGGACCACGAGGGCTACCTATAGTCGGACACCTCCCATTTCTTGACCCGAACCTTCACACTTATTTCACAAACCTTGCTCAAAGTTACGGTCCAATCTACAAACTCAATCTCGGCTCAAAACTAACAGTCGTGGTCAACTCTCCATCATTGGCTCGAGAGATCCTTAAAGATCAAGATATAAATTTCTCAAACCATGACGTCCCTCTCACGGCTCGAGCCGTTACATATGGCGGTCTTGACCTTGTTTGGTTACCATACGGTGCTGAATGGAGAATGCTTAGAAAAGTTTGTGTTCTCAAGCTTCTTAACCGCAAAACTTTGGATTCTTTCTATGAGCTTCGACGCAAAGAAATCCGAGAAAGAACGAGATATTTGTACCAGAAAGGTCAAAAAGATTCACCGGTGAATGTTGGCGAGCAGTTGTTTTTAACGATGATGAATCTAACGATGAATATGTTATGGGGAGGTTCGGTGAAAACAGATGAAATGGAGAGTGTTGGAACAGAGTTTAAAGCAGTGATTTCTGAGATAACTAGGCTTTTGGGTGAGCCTAATGTTTCGGATTTTTTCCCGTTGATAGCGAGGTTCGATCTTCAAGGGCTTGTGAAGAAGATGCATGTGTGCGCTCGAGAGCTAGATGCGATAATAGATCGAGCCATCAAGCAGATGCAAAGGCTAAGAAGTATGGATGGTGATGATGGTGAATGTAGAGACTTTTTGCAACATATGATGAAGTTGAAAGACCAAGAGAGTGACTCGGAGGTTCCCATTACCGTTAACCATGTCAAAGCCGTACTCGTGGTAATTAATTATTTCAGTTTTCTTACTTTTAGAATTCACTCATTTCGTAGGATAGCATATTTGTGGATATCAACGGGAAAAAATCCAGAACATTAGGCTCACCCAAAATCTTAGTCTTAGATATTCGGGTAAAAAAAAGTTACATGTTTATTTGTTCATGAAAAATTACTTAATCAATGTGGTTGTTACATATGTGAAGGATATGGTCGTTGGTGGTACGGATACATCAACCAACACGATAGAGTTTGCGATGGCCGAGCTAATAAAAAATCCAGAGTTGATGAAGAGAGCCCAAGAAGAGCTAGATGAAGTTGTAGGCAAAGACAACATTGTTGAAGAATCACACATCACAAGACTTCCTTATATATTAGCCATTATGAAAGAAACACTAAGACTTTATCCAACCATTCCTTTGCTAGTTCCTCACCGCCCGGTTGAAACCGCGGTTGTGGGAGGTTACACGATCCCTAAAAACACTAAGGTCTTCATCAACGTTTGGTCTATTCAGAGAGATCCAAATGTGTGGGAGAATCCGACAAAGTTTCGTCCCGAGAGGTTTCTTGATAATAACTCTTGTGATTTCACCGGAACCAATTATAGCTTTCTTCCATTTGGAGCTGGACGGAGAATTTGCGCCGGTGTAGCAATTGCTGAGAGGATGGTTTTGTACACTCTCGCGACGCTATTGCATTCGTTTGATTGGAAGATTCCGGAAGGACATGTGTTGAATTTGGAAGAGAAGTTTGGGATTGTTTTGAAGCTCAAGAGCCCTCTTGTTGCCTTGACCATTCCAAGGTTGTCCAATTCGAATCTTTATCTATAGCGACTAAAGTCGTTATAGTTTTAAAAAAGAAAAAAGTTCGTTAAATTTGGCAATTCTTAACTATACAAAAAATATTATCCCTTTTCTTAGTAAAATTTATAACATATTTCTAGTCTTAATCGTCATATACTATGTTTTGTAATGACAGCAAACACAGATTCTGTAAACATAGTTATTTTTTGGGGGGGTTAAGATTTCAAATTTATTACTCAAGTAAAAATGGGTTATTTACAAGAGTGGAAAATAAAAGAATAAAACCACTGAAGATTAATCGTAGGATATAAAAGAATTGAAAAAAACAAAAACTTGAACTAGGACCACTTGTTTTACTTAAATCTTATTGGGTATCAGTTTTGTTTCATTCCAATTTTAATTTGTTCTCTCTGAGATATTAAACTCATATGATATGTGGACGGTGTCATTCTATCTCGTTAATTACTGAAAATTGTAGGAAAAAAAACAAAAAAACTACTTATCACTAATAGCTAATAATCATGGAATTTATTTCATGAATATGATGCCGACGCTTCTATTAGGCCTTGACACATAAGCACCTCTGACACATCATTACTGTTTTTGTTTTAACAAAAAATTAATTTGTCTCAAAAGTGTTCTTGTATCCCTTCGCCTTCTACCGGTATGCAGGTAATAATACTTTGTAGCTATAGCGATTGAAGGTGAGAATGAGAAGGTTAAGCATTCGTTGTTGAAGCTTGTCTCGTGTGGAAAATTTCTATCAACGAGATCTCCTAGATAGTGTTTATTTATTCTATTTTTTTTGACCTTTGATCATACGCAGAATTTTAGTGTAATCTTTGTAGATGTATAAAATTTCTCTAGTCTTTTCTCAGCCATTGAGTTTACTCTACTTAAACCAAACAAAAAGAAAATACAATTGGGGTCTCAGGAGCAAAAGTGTTATTTGTTTCTCTCTTCCAAAATGAAGCTAGCCAGTATCCATTATGTTTTTATACGATCTAGAACTCTGTGAATTTAGAAAGAGCTAAATAAATTAAGAACTAACTTAAGTGCCAGATTAACTTAACATCAAGAGAATCTAACTCCGTTGATAAATCTTTGATACAATCCATCTCTATGTTGATAAGTCTTTGCATAGTAAAGTGATTCAATACGCTCTACTTGTGTTAAGAATGCTAGTTTTACATACATGCGGAAGGTTGCCAAAAAAAATGCAGAAATATACGATGTATGATGTGTAAATGTTTCCGTAATACACAAATGTTTACAGTTACACAAGTAAGAAGTTATATATTTTTTCTAAACACGGAAGTGTTATTATTTTATAGAATTACAGTGAATAATAACACTACTAAATAAATTTATTATACCAATCTACATTTTAAAGAGATCAACAATTTTGAAATTTAAAAATCCAAAATTATTTTAATTTGACCAATTTTTCCTAATTCTTTTATTTTCCAGTCTTAAGAAAACATGTTCGTCGTGCGGCTTATCGACAATACATGCAATGCAAGTAGAAGAGATTATAGCACTCTTAGTAGTAAAAGAAAGACTTTGTTTTGCTAATTGAGTGATGAAACAACTTTTCTAAATCAGATGATAACCACAAAAAAATAAAATAAAAGAAAAGTAGTTAGTGAAGTATTCTTTTCTTAATTTCTGTGCACTAAATATTATATGCACAGATATAAAGCTGGACATTCAGCCTTTTGGTTATGTTTGATTTGGGCTTTCTGGGTTGAAAAATAGTTTCCATTTGATAAAAAAATTATTTCGTTCAGGTTTACCTAAAAAATTTTATCTGGGTTAAAAATAGTTTTTTATAAAGGGTTAAAAATAGTTTCCATTTGATAAAAAAACAGTTTCCATTTATATCTTGAATTTTTAGTATACTAAAAAAATTATATATGTATTCAATTACATCTATTACTCCCTCTATTTCTAAAATTAAATATTAAAATTTTGCTTATTTAGTTATTTTAATTCTAGTTAATAGAGACAAATAAGAACTATTACACAAGTTTTGCATAAAAAATATAAAATATCTATATTTATGAAACACTGTTTTTTACAAAACATCTATCTTTATGAAGAGAGAGAGAAAGTAAATTTTAATCGAATTCGAATTGACAGTTCAGGTTCGGATGACTCAATATAGAAATTTTTGTACCGTTTGAATTAATTTTAAATTTGGTTTTGGTTCAAAAAATATTAAAGAAAAAACATAATATAGATGTTTATGCATGGATAACCCGTATTGATGTTTGAAACCATAGGAGAATCGACGAAAAAATAGGGGTTAGCCAATACAACAATTTAGGGATTTAAAGGTTTATAACAGTTTTTATTTATTCCAAAATCATAACTAACATTGCTGAAATCGGTTGGCAATTTTTTAAAAGTTCGGTATTTAAGATATATTTTTTTTAAAAGCCTATAAAGAAATTTGGTATATTTTTGAAAAGCAGAAGTTAGTATTTTTGTTTTTACATTTTTACCTATATACGTAATATATTTGTACAATTACGAGTATATGTGTATATATTACACATGAATACTCTTATGTGTAGATATGACCAATAAAGGTATTCATTAAGCAATCAGAGACGCCTATAGAAGATTTTTTTTTGCAAATATTCGTTTTTAGGTTAGTCCAATTATAGAATAGATGGTTTACATTATGTAAGAAACACTTGTATATGTGATATTTGATATTCACTAGGTATATATGAGTTCAAGATCTATATAATCTGTCTACTACTTTTGTGCATTTTAATTTAGATAGCGATTCGATTGTAAGTTTTTCTTTTTTATTTGTGAATTGGTTGAAAAAACGATAAAAAAAATGAAGAATACGGAAGAAAGATCTCATATTAACCTCTACTAATCATCACTTTGCAAACAATATAATTCTAAAGACAATCTTCGAGTTTGTCATATATTCCAAGTTGTGGGTTAGTATTGGTATAAATTTTTGAATCAACCAAACCAATCAATATAAATCAACCAAACCATTAAAAAAACAAATATCAATCCATCTATTTAAGCAGAGCTCAATCAAAAGCATATACCACGAAACAACAAATAGACTCAAGCCATTGATTTAAATCATAGACTATGCAAGCATCTAATATGTTTAAGTTAGCATTAAACCACACAATAACCAACAAATTTAGATACGTAAAAACTACTCAACCACTATAAGAAAATTATCGCAAAACTGATGGAATTTTCGACGGTTATGCGACGGATTTGTGACTACTACAATCCGTCGGAAATCTGTCGGTATTTCCGACAGTTTTCCGACATAAACACATAAATCCGTCGGAAATATATATACATAGATATATATATCAAATATACAAATAAATTTATAAATTTTATTAAAAAAAAAATTAAAACCTAAAACCGTCGAAAATCTGCCAAAATTTCCGACGGAGTTGGTATATCTTTGGACCGTTTTCAAAAAAATTGTCATAAATTTTTATCGCACTGTTGGATCGACTTCAAACTACTTTCAAATGAAGCTAACTCATAGAACTATCTTGTGTCCAAAATTCATCTCAATCCATCGGTGGTAAGTGTTTCAAATAATGGCAAACTTCAGACAACAAATTTCTGACAAATTTCCAACGGTCTTGGGGTTTTGGTTCATTTTCATATAAATATATCAATATATGTATAATATACATAATTGTAACACTGATTGTAAAACATGTGTGACAAAATAAACATTTAAACAAGTTATATTAGAAATATTACAACTTAAATTTTTATTTTTTATATTTGTTATACTAACAAGAACTTTATTAGTATTTTATCATTAAAATGATTAATATAGAATATTACAAACAAATTTCAAATGAAACGGATCTGAAAAAAAGCTTGTCAATTTCAGAATCATCTATATGAAGAACCGCTTTTCTGTGAAACAGATTTCTAACATAAATAACAATATCAACCAATCGTATAAAAATATAGAAGAAGTGCAAGTCTTATCCTACACTAATTTCATGCGTTTACATCAAACTGATTCTAAACATCACCAAGAAATCAAGTGATTTTAATGATAAATTTTTTATCTAAATCGTACGTACCTGAAGGCTGATATGCATAGTCTATTTACAACAAGGATGATCTAACTTTAGCATACACTCTTCTAATATATCTGCAAAAAAAATCATATTTTACTACATTTTAAGTTTGTAATCATATAAGCTAAATAAATATAATTTTAGGAGAAACACATACATGTCTTGAAATCTACATACATTTGAAATCTTCTTAGAGTTTCTAATCTTTTCATGCACATCACTGTAGAAATAATAATAAAAAAACTGCTTCACTTCACTTGTTATATATGCATATAGCAAGCTGTTAACATTTAAGAATTCACGAGTCAAGCTTTAGGGGGATTAGGACACTATTATAGAACTCACACATTCGATGTGTATTAGTTCTAAACCTAAAGCCACTGGTTTTGACTTTTTTGTAATCAATTTAGGTAGCAAACCAGCGACTGTTCTAATTAAAGAACTCCCATATTCAGACATGTTGGAGTGTATCAACTCTTAAATTATAGCCTTTTTTAGGGGATTCTGTAATTCCATAATCCTCTTGTTTTGATGCTAACAAATCAGTTTTAAAGCTATATTATATACATTGGTTTATCATATAAAATTATAAACTAATAAACACTTATATCGTCTAAAATCTGAGTAAACGTTTTTTTGTGCTAAGCGTAATTTTCTTGGTGTACTAATAAATATGTTGTTTAGACCTGGGTTATCTTATATATTTTAATTAAAAAATACGACAAAATATATAAACAAAAAATAGGTCATAATTACTAAAACAAATATCAACTTATTTAAGCCATTTTCCCTAAACTTTGGAAAAACAATTCTTGACTCAATAAAAAATGCTGCTTTTACAAAGGAAAAAAAGAGAGTGAGAGAATTAAAATGACGTTGATGGATATTAAAAGTCAGCATATACTGCAGCTTATTAGCAAAAAGGAGGATATGACATATGGTATAGATCAGTAACGCATGTGGCTAGCAATAAAAATTGAGTGGCAACTAATTCTTCTAGTCAAACTTGAATTCATCTTGTCAAAGACAAACAGTGGCGATGCTCGAATAAACTCGGATTAGGAAAAATCAGCAACTACAATAACAAAAACTGTTGTAAATAGATTTTTTTGTTTGTGATTGCTTTTTTCGCCGTTGTTGAAAGGTGTCGGTAGAAAGAAAAGAAAAAAAAAAGAGAAGGGGCAATAATTCCATAAAATAAGACATTGTGACATACATTATCATACATACATAATCCAAAAGTTGCCTATATCCTTATTTCTGACTTCACGCTTCTATTGAGCTTCACAAACCGGAAGGTCATGTTCAAAGTTAGGGGCGGCCCTAAGGATTGGATTGCGCTCGAAGAAATTTGTGGGTTTCAAATCGAAACTCGAAGAAACCATGGGCATTATCGGAAAATCTTCTTGACATGGAATGTGATGGAAGCCAAGTGTATACCACACAACTATATCCTTGTTCTCTATGTCTCTATCCCTGCATCACAACAAGAAGACATCAAACAAAAGAATCAAAACTTAACTATATAATTAATAATAATTATTTGCAATTAATCACCTGTCGGACCAAACCGCAAGAGTATCATCGCCGTGGCTTTGGCAAGTGAACAAACCACCTGCCCATTGCTCGGACTTATTGTATGGAGTGACCCAAATTTGGTTATTGGTAAAAGCTCCTCTCTTCTGCGGCGGATCATCATGGTCAAGCAAACTAGCCGCAGTGGCTCTAGGCACGACCTTATAACCGGTCGGGTTACCGACCCTAGTGGTTTTACCAGAATTAATGACGTGGAATTCTGATGGATCATACAAGCTAATCTTGATCTGACCGTCCTTTTCGGTTTTCGCAACGTTCCTAACCGCTTTGAGGTAACTCTTCCTTGGAGACTCACCTGGCTCGGTCTCTTGCCTCTTGAGGTTCACTTTAACAAAGGAGTTGTCCGGGCCATCAACATCGAGGTCAAGGTAAAAAGTGACGTAGTGATCATGAATTACTCCTATTACATTTTCTGACAGAAGCGTGCCGTAAATCTCTTCTTCATTACCTTCTTTATCTTTGTTCACTTGATTCTTGTTTTGATATGTGGTCCCTTTAACCATTAGTATTCCACTAAGCCCAACCTATCATTGTCATATACATTATAAGTGTGGTTTGTGACAAGTAAACGAATATTCAGTATCCCACGGAATCATATGAAATTTAATATTATAAAATCGAAAAGTACCTTAGCTTTTATAAGCCCATCAGTTTGGAACTCGTAATCAATGATGTAATCATAATTACCTACCGAAGCTGCCATTCGCACCACTAAAGTCACCTTTGGTCTCACTTCCTTTATCTATAAAATAAAATTAGTATAACATTAACACTCAAATTTTTTATAGGCTTTACTTTTTAAACTCTAAACTTTTTTCTATGTAAATCAAACCCATATGCAAAAGGACTAACCGGAAAACCGGTGATGGGGCTTTCGGAGTGACGCCACCCAATATCTCCGGCGTAACTCTCGAAGATACAAACCATGTTTTCTCTCACGAACGGTGTTCCATCAGCCGCCGCGAAAACTCCGTCCATATACGCTGCGTTTCGTGGACAATCATTAAGCGGTACGAGTGGCATGGCTTGTAAACCAAAACCGTACTCGCCTGCGTCCATGTAAGTCTTGAAGTACCACGCGTCCGATGGATCCATGTACGGAACAAAAAGCTCCGACACGAACCCTTTGTACATAACATCACGTGTCTCTCGAGTATCAGGATCGTGTACTCTGACCTGTGACAGAACCACACCTGCTCTTGGGTCTGGTTTTAGATGAAATTCCCAATTTGCCCATTTCACTAGGTGGTTGTCCTCGATTACGAAGCTTGGACCACGTGGCTGCTCGATTGATATCGGGTTGAGTGGTCGGGTTTTGTCGCTCGTCATTAGGTTTTCAAACCGGTATTCGGTATTGGTTGAACCAGGTATGGGTATAGACCGACCCTTATCGGATATCTCGATCACTTGCCTTGTATCTAAATCGATAAGAATGGTCAAACCTTCAATAGGTCGCATGTAGAAATTAGCTGTACCTTGGGTTACGAAACATTGACTTTTAATTACCCTTACGTTTTCCTCTATTTTACCATACCAGCCACTTGTTATTGGGAAGCAAACCACGTCCGTTAGATTAACTCCACGAGAGATGATCGTACGGTTAACATCCGCGTTTGAAAACGGTACCCTCGTAACTTCGTTCATTTCCTCGATTGTCATCATCGGGTAACCCGAAACAGGAACCGGACTGTTCTCTGAATCGACCTGACCAGAAGAAAGATCAACGGTGAGCACGTGCGTGTCGAGGCCAACACGTGCGATGACGGAAGCTTTTCTTGGAGGGAGTGGGTTCCCTTTTTCCCAACGACGAACAAGATACTTGTCAGGCTCTTCAAGAACGACGGTGTGGAGCGCGTGTGATGTACCGGAGGTAAATAGCGCGTGAGAGGAGAGGATTGATCGGACTTTTTTAATCTCAGCCAACGTGAGCGGGTCTAGAGGATGGTTTGGTGTATCGGACACGTGGTCGTGGTTTTTGGTCTTTGGTTTAGGATCTTCTTTTGGAAAGGATCGTGGTTGTTTGTTGAAGAGGAAGTTTCTTGAGGCGCAAAGAGGTGAAGATGAAGAGTCGGTGCAGTCAAGAAGCACCGTCGTGGATGATGGCGTGTGAGAGAAGTAAGTGGAAGTGAAAGAGATGATGAAACCGGCGGTGACTATAAGAAAAATCAAGCGGAAAAAGCTTTTTTGCTCCATGGCAGATTTTTCTTTTGAGGTGCTTTGGTGTGTGAACATAGGAGTGAGCTTATAGTGTTATAAAGAAAAAGGGAAACCACTGATGTAACAAAATGACAAATAATATCATAAGATAAAATATCTACACTTGTTAAAAAGCATAGCAAGCTTGTCACCACGATCCAACTACGACGATACCAAGAAGATCTCTTGTGGAAGTATCTTGAATCTATATTAATTTCTCTATATTAATTTCGCTATCTAATTCTCTTTTGTAAGCTATCAAAGCCCAAAAAGGATTCCTCTGTAGAGTTTTATTTTCAGTTATTAAATTAATCTTAAAACGAAAAAAGAAAACACAAAGATAAGTTATCAACACGATTCACTAGGAATCTTATCTTTGACTATGGAAAATGGAGAAGTAGAAAAGAATTTCACTTCTAAACCCATTCAATGCAATATGAACTTTGCCATATTTGTGGTAGGCATCAGCAAAAAATTTTTTTAAAAAAATACTATGGTAGATCATTAGATGAGTTTGATGTAGATTGCTCTAATATGAATTATGATGCCCAAAAGGTTCATGATGTCGATAGATCCAACAAAAGCCCATCTTGTGATATATGGAGTGAATATGCAGTAGATATAAGCATTTGTTATGTCACTCGAGGAATTTAGGTAGTACCTAGCATTATCAATCTGAGTCCCCGACAGTATACATTAATTATCGAAAATTCAGTTAATTTATTTCATCTCCTCAAAACTCCAAATCACATCCCACCAAGTGTTTCAAGATTGTGAGAAACGGATCAAGTAGATGAACACAAATATAAATCCTAATAAATATGGTTTGTGTCGATACATACTTGTACCATACAAAAGAAAAAAAAAACTCAAAAACTGAAAAAAGCAAATGACAAAACCAAGCTTAGAAACATGCATAATTAAGAAGAAAGTTTAGGGAGCGGGGTGAACCACCGTGGGAGCACGTACTGTGAAAAGTAGAGATTGTGAACACCACCGCGTATTTCATTGACATAAATTGGAAATATCAAGTCCAGATACTCCTTGCAACCACTAAAATTCCTGATGCAACCATCCATAGACTTTTTCTTCGACGATGATAACTCCTTGTGAAAACGAAACTTGCGTGCCCTCAAGTTAAACAAGAGGAGACAGTTCTTGTTCCAACTCCACAAGTATATGATCTCAGATTTCAAAGGATGCATCACAATGGGGAAATAATCAACATCACCCTTGGTGTCCACTTTCCACAAGAGTTTCCAAGAACTAACATGATCATTCGTGGAGACCAGCCTCCAAACCATGATTGCACGGCCTCCATTATTATTGAAAACGTTGCAATACACCACGGATCCAGCAGAGGTTGTGATTGTTCTCTTGAAACGCTGAGTTGTCCGTTGGCATTGTTCGATATCAGGAAAAGGCATAATACGTCACTCAAGATCATCATCACCTCCATTATAAAAATCATAAGATACAACATAATTTGCGTCAAGGTCGTTACCATTGGAGGCAAGCCAGTGAAGGATCCCGTTCATAGGAATGGAGAATACTTTAGTCTAGACCATATAAAGGCACGGACACAACGCACCTCTTTGGTTTTCCACAAACCTGTTTCAGAGGAATATATCATAAACGTGAGTTCTTTAGATGGCACATCTGATGCCAACGTCCAGACAATTTTGTGACCAGTCCAGTGTCGCTGAAAAGTTGATTCTCTTGTAACCTCACAAGATCATAACCCGAGAGATGTGGAGGGAAAGGGATTCGAAACCATTGTCGCAACAAAGGGTTTCCAACATGACACATCGGGGCTCCTTCAATGGTTTCGAAGTAAAGCAATACAATTCCATCCGTGCAGCTCAAGACAGAAGTTTTTCTCACTGTGGTCTCGGGATGTAACTCTTGATAAAAGAGCCTAGGGAACTGGTATTTTAATAAGTGATAAGATACTAGAACAACCTTAATTTGTAAAATAATTGCTGGAGTAAGTTCCTAGATAGGTCTAACTAGCATGACTTTAATTTTTTGTTAAAAGATATATTAACCAAAGTTAATCATATTAGAGAAATTTAGTTAACAAAAAATTTTGAAAAATTTTAAAATAAAATAAAATAAATTTAGTTAAATTTAAATTTTGAAAAATTTTAAAATAAAATAAATAAATCATATATAATAACTCACAACCCTAAAATCGCAAAAATCATCTTCTTTCCTTAAAATCACGATTTGGCACTCATTGACGCTCACCCTCGCCGTGGATTCGCTTTGTCGTTGCTGTATCTTGCGTCGTTGTGGTTTCTGTGACTCGGCTCCTTCACCAAATCCCAAACCCTCTACGCATCCAAACTTTTCTCCTCTTCGCTTTACTGTGGACTCGCCGCCGAAGTTCTTCTCCAATCGTTGGTAGCGACTTAGATGATTCCTCATCTCATCACTTTTGGTTCATCTACAATCGGTTGTTGGTTTGTTTCTAATTGAAGATTTTTTTTTCCAGATCGTCAAATCTAACTCTCCAAATTGGATTGACTTGCTAGAAGATGGAGAATTCCGGCAAATCTCAACCACAGTCATTGCCGCCTCCTTCATTTTCCAGTGTCAAAATGTCTGATTTTGGTAATGCTTTGTCACTTAATTAAATTAATTTTTGTTTTTATTTTATATTGCAAGTTATCCTTACACTTTGTTGCATAAGGAGATGGTATGAAGAATTTAGATTAGAATACCTTTAGGACAGTACAACTGTTAGACAATGACTATCCTTGTCGAGAGTTTCTATTTTTTATCTCAGAGCATCCATAACAGTGATACTCATAAGAGTTTCTAAAAAAAATATTTTAATAGTTTTTTATTTAATTTTATTAATTTTTTTAATATTATATTATTAAATAAATAATGAACCAGTAATATTGCGACACGTGGCATAAACAGTTTCTAAAATTTCTTAAAACAGTCTCTAAAGTCTCTTCCTATTCAGACTGTATTAGCTGAAAGTTTCATAACTTTTATTTTTTCTATTTTTTTATTAGATCACCATTGGAGATGGTCTCAGCTTCCTCTTTCTTAATAAAAAATCAACATTTTTTTGGCACTTTTTCATTCGTTTCATAGTTGCCCTAACTTTGTATGTGTTAAACTAGGGCATCTATGTGTTAGGAAAAGATTGTAGTTTTAGATAAACGGCGGTTAAGAATCTGAACTCAAGTTTTACAGTGTGATGTGTCCCAAATTAAGTTAATTGGAAATGATATAAATAATTGGAATTATTTTTTATCCTCGTAGTGTATATTTAAAATATGTTTATGAACTTGAAAATAAAATGAAATGTAGTTATATTTCAATAGATGCTTGTTAGTGTGGGTTTTTATTTCTCTACTGCAATTGGTACTTATTTGTTTCTGCTTTTCATATTTTGTTAATTTGTGACTTGGTTTGCAAACCCTTGTGCACATATGGATGTGGATAGATGTGTGGTTATATTTCAATAGATGCTTGTTAGTGTGGGTTTTTATTTCTCTACTGCAATTGGTACTTATCTGTTTCTGCTTTTCATGTTCTGTTAATTTGTGACTTGGTTTGCAAACCCTTGTGCACATATGGGTGTGGATAGATGTGTAAACTTGGATGGTTTGAGTGAGTCACATATTCTGAAAGCCTTAAAAACCTTGTGAAATTTGGAGGAACTAAAGCCTAAAGTTGTTTGTTTGTCTTTTGTTTTTAATCTCCAAATAAGATTAAACCGGAAACATTTCTTGTATTATATTGCTTAATGGTGTCATCATCTTGTGTTTAAATTTATAATTCTTAAACATGAAATCAATCGTACTATTTTATGTAATTGAAATCACAGGAAGAAGGATATAAACTATAATGACTCTAAAGGCCATAAACATCTATATGATGCATTGATTTTTTTTTCACCATGTGGATGTCTTGCATTTAGATGAATTTCACAAAGTTTTTTAACAATAACCAAATATCTTTGGAATTTAGAAAGTAACATGTCGGGTAGTTTGGTGCCTTCCCACAAACAACTTACGTTTTCCTTCAATTTCTCTTTCAAACCCCAAATCTATCAATCCATATTCGAATCAAAACCACATTTGGAGTATAATGAGCATGTTGAGTTTGCGGTTCTACATGATGGTTATTTATACATATCAATGAAAAGGATATGAAGGACAATATATAGATATGGAGGATGTCTGCCCAAACTCTATTGAGATCTAATGAAGAGGCACAATTGATATTTTGGTGAGATCTTTGGATTTTTAAAATAAAAAAATGCAATTAACGCATGGATTGATACCACCAACGTGGAAAGATATATACAATCACTTTGTTTTTGGTGATAGATCACCATAAAATGAAATTTTTTAAAAAATGCAAAAGAGAAGAAATCTACATTGGAACCATATGAAGTCAATATGCAATGAAATACAAGTTTGGAAAACAAATTTACGGTAAAAAAAAAAAAATTTGTCGTATAAATTCTAACATATGTGAGAAATGAAAAACTTTGTTGCATCTATCACGATCATAGGAAACTAAATCTACGGTGGTAAACAAATTAAAATTAGAAAATCTGCCACCATTAAGACATATAAATCTGCAATACAAATACATGTGTGAAACAAACACGAAACAAAAAATCTGTCATACAAACAAATCTGCTGCAACAAATCACCGCATATTTTAACATTCGTAGATTTTTTTTCACTGGTGGCAAAATCGTAATTTTTGTTCTTTTCCCCCAAAAACAAAAAAAAAGATGATGTGACATTAATTGTTAATGACAATTTTGTAATTAGTTTTTACTAACAATGAATTTTAGGGATATTTTGTGATCAATAAAACTCAACTAATTTTTATTCTTTTCTAAGTTAATCTAGCAATTAAATTAACTTTTAAGAGTTATTCTAGTTTTTTCTCACTAATCCTAACTGATCGAGTTAATTAATACTAAAAACTGACTCCTAACCGAAACTAAACTCATACAAAAACAAAAAAAAATCCACAAACTGTTAACATTATAAAAATATGAATATATACGATAAATATTCTTATAAATAATAACATGTCGAGGACGGACGGTTTCATTTCTAGAAGATATTAATCTTAAAGCATATTACATAAATAAAACTATATTAGTTTTTAATTATAGTATAGTTTTGATACTGGTATTATCTAGTATATTACATTTGATTTTTTTTTGTTCAAATGTTCTTTCTAAATAATATTAGTAAGAAATAAATTTAGTTTAAAACTTGTTTACTGCAATAATAAGAAGTATACATTTTTATTCGTTGTTACTTGTTACTAACTACAAAAAAAAATATCAAAATCGAAAACAATACCACTACTTAGAATTAATTATTTTAAACTATTTTATTATTATTTTCTATTAATTGACTTCAGTAAATATGGAAACAAATAAGAAAAATCTCTTATTAATAAGCGAGTTCCACTTCTGCGACTTTTCTTACCAAACTTACATTGATTCTAAGTATTCGTATTTCTCCGCATTATAGATTTAATTGGCTATAAATCAGGAATTTTCAATCAAAATGACGTTAAAAGGGATAATTTTCAAAAAGAATATATTGAGTATATAAAATTATAAATACAGTATCTGTAATCGTGTATAAATGTACATGCATGACATGATCTTTAAATACAGATGTCAACAATTTCAAAACACATAACTTTAAAAAGCAATCTAAATACATGAATATAACATTATATCTGATAGCTAAATTATAACCATCACTTGAAGATTAACCAATATAAATATACACTTTAATTTTTCTAATTATCATAATCAATTTAATAATCCACAGATTACACGTAAAGGATCGTCTTTTCTTCTTTCCCGGAAAATCCTCATTTTGACTTGCTCAATTCTGCTCCCTTTAGACCCAAAAAAATCCAACCACCCTAAGCCTAATCGCCATTTCTCCGATTTCTGAATCTCCGGCGAAAATGTCTCACCTTGATGATCTTCCTTCCACTCCGGGAAAGTACAAGACCGATAAAGTTCCGCCGTACGGGATTCTCCACCACCACCGTTACCTCCGCCTCTCAAAACTAACGCTTTGGGCTTCTCTCTTCCTCGCTCTGTTCCTCTTCTACCTCGTTTTATCTCCTCCGCCGTCACCTTCTCGCCGGAATCTCAACGATTCCTCCGCTTCCGCCCCAAAATACGGCGGTTCTCAGTGGGAAAAACAAGTCAGAAAATCAGCACATCCGAGGTCTCCCGGCGGTTTAACAGTTCTAGTCACCGGAGCAGCCGGATTCGTAGGTACTCACGTCTCGATCGCGTTACGAAGACGAGGCGATGGTGTTTTAGGTCTTGACAATTTCAATCGATACTACGATCCAAAGCTTAAACGAGCAAGACAAGGACTTTTAGAAAGATCAGGAATGTTCATCGTTGAAGGCGATATAAACGACGCCGTTTTGCTAAGAAAGCTCTTTGATGTTGTTCTCTTCACACACGTAATGCATCTCGCTGCTCAAGCTGGTGTTCGTTACGCAATGCAAAACCCAGGATCGTATGTGAATAGCAACATTGTTGGGTTTGTGAATCTATTAGAAGTATCGAAATCAGCAAATCCACAACCTGCGATTGTTTGGGCTTCGTCTAGCTCTGTTTATGGTCTTAATTCAAAAGTACCCTTTTCAGAGAAAGATCGTACAGATCAACCAGCGAGTTTATATGCAGCAACGAAGAAAGCAGGTGAAGGCATTGCTCATACTTATAACCATATCTATGGTTTATCACTTACGGGTTTGAGATTTTTCACTGTTTATGGACCTTGGGGTAGACCAGATATGGCGTATTTCTTCTTTACTAAAGATATTCTTAAAGGGAAGACGATTACTGTGTTTGAATCTCCTGATAAAGGTAGTGTTGCTAGGGATTTTACTTATATTGATGATATTGTAAAAGGTTGTTTAGGTGCGTTAGATACTGCTGAGAAGAGTACTGGTAGTGGTGGTAAGAAGAAAGGTCCTGCTATGTTTAGGATTTATAATTTGGGGAATACTTCACCTGTTCCTGTTACTAAGCTTGTCACTATATTAGAGAGGCTTTTGAAGATGAAAGCTAAGAAAAAGATCATGCCTTTACCGAGGAATGGGGATGTTGAGTTTACTCACGCAAATATCACGTTAGCGCAAGCGGAACTCGGTTATAAACCTGCGGTTGATCTTGAGACAGGTTTGAAAAAGTTTGTGAAATGGTATATGGGTTTTTACACTGGCTCGAAGAAGAAGAGTTCTTGGTGAGCTCGGATCTCTCTGCTCTAGGCATGGTCTCTGTTTCCACTCTTGAGCTCGGAGTTTGCTCTATCTACTACGCTTTAAGCTTTAGAAACCGAACACTTGCATTGCGAGGAAAATGGCTACCCCCGTTAATGAACAAACACTTGGTTATCTCAACATAAGGCTATTTACATATCTGCATTGTTTCTGTGTTGCTAGATTTTGCTTCATTTATTTGTTAGTAGATTTTGAGCCATGTACAGCTTCACGAATTAGGTGTTCCATCGTGTCGGAAGAATAAATTAGCTTGGATTTTGATGCATATACTCTATAGTAATTCAATCTATTTTATCACCTTGTTTCTTGTGAGCATATCTTTATAACGTGTGGTGTTCCTTTATTCTGACTAGATTTTCCATATGATGATCTGAAAAGACAAATCAAATCACTGCATAGTCTCAGAGAACAAGAAACAAAGAATATTCTCTAACCTGAAGTTTCTGTAATAAGCCAATAGATTCACAAGATCGTTCTCTAACTTCCTCTGCACAATCAATCCCAACAATGCTATGATGTTATAGACAATCTTCATCATCTATCTTCCACCATTCACCACAATCTCCAGTCTCCATCGGTTCAACCTCTCCTCCATTCTCAATCTCATCGCCATCATAATCAAACTTGTAATCCCAAACACCGCAAGAACCTCTCTCTTTCTCTAAAGCAGGATCATAAGTCCACTCCAACTTCTTCAACACATCTCTATCCTTCCACTTCCCCACAACTTTCTCAACTTCTTTCTTCGCCTTCCCCATCACAACTTCCTTCCACGAATACGCAACATCAGCTACTCTTTTCAATGCACCTTCATTCAAATTTCCAATCACAACAGTCCTCAAACACCTCTCTTTAGGTTCCCACAAAATCTCAGCAAAACCAGAATCATCAGACACAACAACAACACATTCAACTTCTCTCTTATCCATCACTTCAACCATATGTTCCTTCAACGCCTTATCTGCAGCTTCTGGCTTATCACTAACCATCTTCACCCAAAACCCAGCTCGTTTCAGCTAACCCATAACCTTCCTTAGGCGTCAAAATGTTCCTCGCCGCTCTTTTATACTTCTCTATCTTCATTGAGTACTTCGCCACAAGTCTCACTCTTTGATGTCCTTTCGAAGATTCAATCTGTCTCATAAGTTTTAAATTCTCCGTCTCGTGAATTTGCCGGAAATGATTGATTAGTTTCTCGTTTCAAATTTTCAAAATAAAATTATACAGGGAGATTTAAAAAATTTGGAATATCGTAACAATTGATATATACATTTTTAATTTTAAAAAAATCAAATCAAATCCGCAAAGATACTAACATCAAATCCGCAACTGATATATACATTTTTATTTCAGAAAATCTGTGTGGAAATTGAAATCTATTAATTTTTTTGGTTACATACAAAATCCAAAATTTGAAATTAAATTTAGTTTTCGTCCATTATTCTATTGATATAAATTATTTATTTTAAATAGATTTAGTTACTATAAATCTAAAATATATTGGTTTAAATTGTGTAGAAATATTTTAGGAAATCTAACATTATAATTATGCTTAATAACTAAATAAATTAAAAAAAGTGAACAATTTCAAAAAAATATATTTTGAAATTATAATAACGAAAATAAATAATATGCTATAGATCTCAAATCTTTATTTGTATTTGGTTAACAATTTTAAAAAATTAATTTTAATTTTCGTCCATATCAAATATTTTAATTTTTTAATATGATTATAGAGATATTAAGTAGTTTACAAAATCGGATAAAAATCTAATTTATTAATTACGAAATTAACAATACTTATTATTCATATTTATTATATAAATTTATAGTAGACATATTATCTTAGTAAATATTCTCATCTAATTTAACATTTGCTAAAATTAAAATAAATAGTTAATTTAAATTATGATCAAAATTGTTAATTAAAGTTTGACATATAAATATTTTCTACTTTAACAAAATATATAATTGTACATGAATAGAATGATAAATATTAATTTTTGCTAAATAAGTCTAATTTAGAAACTATTATATAAATGTACCATATTACTTATAAAGTAAGAATATAATCAAAATATAAAATTTAATTTTATATTTTTCTTTTATATTTATTAGGAGAGAGAGAAAATAAGTTTTATTTTTTGAAGCTAATAATTATTTAAAATATTATGTTTGGATTTTTTTATTGAATTTTCTAAAATTAATTTAAAATTTTCGTTCATATTTATTAGGAGAGAGAAATAAGTTTTTGTTTTTTTTATTGGATTTTGGTTGCATAAATTTTTGACTATTTTAACACATGAAAACTGGTGAAAATATTTACAGAATTGCTTAAATAATATAGTAGTAGATTTACAAAATAAATAAAAATAAGACCAAAACCCTGAAGTTTTAAAAGTTTACAATTTCTTCCATAAGTTTAATAAGGAACAGAAAGACTCGAAACTACAAAATAAATAAAAATAAGACCAAAACCCTGAAGTTTTAAAAGTTTACAATTTCTTCCATAAGTTTAATAAGGAACAGAAAGACTCCTGTTTCGTGTTTATGGGAAATATTGAAATATACGTAATTTCCCTACTAAATTACGTTTATTACTGGTAAAATATATATGGTTTTAGATAAAACTGTAAAATAAAAATAAGGGTTTAAAAAGGGCAAAATGTATAAAATAGAAAGTATATTGGTTTAATCCCAAACCCAACCAAAGTTTCCCAAAAGTGTAGTAAATTGAAACAAACATACACAGAACTCTTGCTTTGTCTGTGAACTTAAACAAAAGTCAGGAGAAACAAAAACAGATCAACAAACCCAAAACCAAAGATTTAAACAGCAAAGAAGTAACAAATAATAAGAACACTAAACCGATTGTCTGGAGATGAAACCACCACTGTGAACCAAAACCAAAGTACAATAACACAACGTGAAAAGCACACAGGACTGATAAACTTCACCAGCGAGTTGCACTAATACGAGGTTGTCCATTGATGAACTCTGCAACTGAATGGTGTATGTGGGTAAAGGCGGATCATTGGAGCTTCCTGAACTTTCCGGAAACGTCGGTGCTTGATCTGAAGATGAACTTCCAGAGCCTTGAGGCATATTGTTCCTACGGTCGTCATTTTCCTCATCAGTCTTCTTCTTGCTACTGTCTGTGCCATCTGCGCCATCTTTTGAAATGGTTTCAACCACTTCAGGCCGTGGTTCTACTCCTACCCTCCTTAGGTGCAACTGCACACATATAGAGTGCAATTTATCGAGTTTAATAAGCTTTATATGTTTGATGCAACAACATGATGATCCTGTACAGAACAAATAAACCGGTTTGATTGGAGAAAAAAATCCATTCAGCTGTATGGAACCTAAACAGTAGGTAGAGAAGTTGAAGTTTCTTTAGAATATCAAATTTCTTGAACAGAACCTAAAAAGTGTAAAAATTGGGCTGTAGATACTAAGTATATATATACCTGTAGATGCAAATTGACTTCGTCGGGCCGTGATAGGAATGGGAAATCTCCTCCGGTCTTTAGGTAAGCTCTCCTTGCTTCGGGATACCGCTCTGTAAGTTCATCTTTAAGATGTTGTGGAATTGCACAGTAATCATTCGTCTGATTTAGAAGACAAAACAGCATGTCTTAAAAAAACTAACTTGCATTGAAAATACTAAAAGTTCATAGTTAGTCAAAACCTACATCCATTATAGTGATGGACGAATCAGGGAGTGGTAGAGATCCCACAGAAGCAGCGTCCACTGTTAAAGTTAACAGGGAAGCCAAATCATCTTTTGACAATGTCTCAACCTAAATCAGAACAAACCAAAGGAGCTGGGATGGTAAGTTCATCTAAAAAGCCTTTTTCACAAGTTATTCAGAAAATATCAAAGAGCAAATTGTTGGGGGAGCCACCTGAGAAACAGCAAAGTCGACAGAGTCAGCGATAAAGGGTTCATGAGGTCCATCACGTATTCCTGTTAAGACGTATCGTTTCAGCAAAAAAGAAGGAGTCCAACTAACACTGCACAGTGCATCCCGAAAAGAGTTGAGAGTCAGTACAAATCCTGAGGCACAAACAAGAAAATAAAGATGGAACAATCATGTAAGAGAGAGAGACATACAAAGGAGCCCATGGCATTGCAGCAGCAAAAGTGCGAGTATCCAAATATGTATTTGATAAAACCAATGATTTAACCCGTCTTGGACGGTGATGAGCAAAGAGTTGAGCTAAGAAGCCTCCAAGGGAAGTACCATAGAGATGCACCTATTAACAATGGTCAAGTACAATCACTTACAATGCTACATCTTTCCACACCAAGGAAAAAGAATTAGAGATGTAGGTGATTTGTAACTTAAAGAGATCTTACGTGATGAACATCGATGGTGTCCAAGAATTTCTCAAATGCTTGAATCCAGTCATGATAATTCCAAACCCGTGGAATGTCAACTGAAACTACCCGATAACCCTGAAATTGCAGATTTAAAAAGTTCAACATTTTAATGACACAGCAACACATAAGCATCTTCGTTACCATAGCCTAACAAATATCTAAACCTACATGTATTAAGAAAAAAATAAAAAGATTGTTTGCAGATAAATGTTGAAAGACTAAAACTTGACAAACCTTCATAGAGAGTGCCATAATCTGTTTGTAGTACACATCTGCAGTTCCTGCGATTCCAGGAATACATATGAGCGGAGGAACAGTCTTTGGACCAAAGTCATAGTAACGCCATTGCTTTGTCCCAATCTGGAGTTAAGATAAGATTGTTAAAATGACATTCCAAAAGAAACAAAGGCTATACATATAATGAAATCATCCTGATGCTTGAAACAAGGGGAATAGATGTACACAGCTTTAAAAAATTATGATTTTCCCATATAGAAGCAACAAAATCCGATAAAACAACGTACTTATAAAGCCATTCAAACAATACAGTAACTGTGTGGCAGACTACTCGTAAATCAAATGAAAGGCAAGCACAAAGGAATCTACAGAAGTTAAAAAGATCAAAACGGAGAGCAACCATCACTAAACTAAAAACTAAGAAGTTCTTGCTCTTAGAACAAGAAACCAAATATTAACAAATACTAACAATTTCTGCTTATTATTAAATTAACTTAAGTTAATACCAGAAATGACAACCAAATGCATTCATAACCCCAAGAAAAGGGTTTTTCGCATAAAATCTAATGAATTTCAGCTGCATAAACCCATCTTTGATAAAAAGATTGAGCTACTCACATCTCTTAAAATTAGCCTCAATCAATTAAAACCCAAACGAAACTAATCGAAAATTAAGATATTTTTTCAAAACCTCACGAGTTCGAATTTAACCTAAGCTAATAATGGAGACGAATGCAGAATCGAAATTCATCAGCACAAGTCAAAGAGCGAGAGAAAGAAGAAGAAGAAGATGAAACTTACGGGAATCTTGTGAAGAGGAACCTGAGATTTGAAGTAGACGTAATCTCCGGGCGCCGAGGAGACGCCTTTCATAGCCGATCAGAGATTTTCAACATCCGAGACTCGAATCGATCAATCAATCAGAAAATAATTCATATTGTGTATTTAATTTCTTTGCTCTACCGAACAGAATCACTGCGCAATAATTTTTCTTTTCAATTATTTTCTCTAATTTTCGATAGATATATTTAACGGCGAGATAACAGAGTTTCCGGTATAAAGCTCATCAACGCCCCCGTCAACGTTCCTGCCGTGACTGTGCCGTTACTGTAGCAGTCGTTAATATCAATAACGTTTAACAACATATATAATGGTCATCATGACTCATCAGTATCTTTTCATATGTTTCATACCATTTCGGTTATTCCTAGGATAATTTCATATTTCATCAAAAGAAAAACAAACAAAATAAGTTCAAAGAACTTAAATAATTGTGTTTGATTTCCTTGTTTAATTGATCCATTTACATGATTCGATCTAAAATCGAATTTGCAATACAACCGACAAAATTTAATGATTCGATCTAAAATCGAATTTGCAATACAATTAAATGATTCAATCTAAAATGGAATTTGCGTACAACCAACAAAATTAAATGATTCGATTTAAAATTGAATTTGTAGTACAACCGACAAATGATATAGTAAAATGATGTAATGCGGTTTTCACGCATTCTAATCATGATTTTTAGAGTATTTTCTATTTTTGTCTTTTCAGGTTCAAATACATTTGGATGAAATTTTATACATAAAAGCAAAGAATTGAAGCAAAGAAGCAAGGAGTGACCGTTTTTGGACTTCAGATCGATTGATCCAACAATAGGAGAAAAGTCGTGAGATTTCAAATTGATCGATTCTACCTCAGATCGATCGACACAACTTGCTGTGAGATTTTAGATCGACTATACAAATATCAGATCGATCGTTCCAACTTAGATCGATCGATTTGGCTTTAAACCGACCAAACCGCAGAAAAATGAAATTTTGAAGTGTTTTCTATTTTGACTTGGTTTTTCCATAGATCTCGACTAAAGACGTGTTTAACGTATATATTCTAGTTTTTATGTCATTGTTTAGACACCACATTATTTTCTATTCAGACATATATCTCTAAGAGGATTTATGAACCTTTTTGGATTTCTATTATCATGAGTTATTCTTCATTTCTTTAATGTTTCTCTGTTTCTATGTGTGACTAGTTCCATAGTTAGGTTTAAGGTTTCAAAATTTTTTTATGAATTATTGATTTAGACATAGATAGAAAGTTATCTTATTATATTTTCATATATTGTTTATTTCATTGTTGAAACTTGATTAGCTACATAATTTTTGATCTTAAGTTGTTTAACACATCAAAAGTGTTTGTTTAAAAACTTGAAAAGAACATAGATGAGCAGATTGGCCTTACCCAATGAAAGTTGATGCTAAGGCGATCCGTAAACAAGGAAAACATGATCACTAATGCTTGTTTAGAATTTTACGTTGAACTACAATTTAAAATCTTAGGTTGTTAGATAAACTGATTGATTCCACGATAGTGGATTGATTATGCATTCATGTTTAAGTTCAAGATTGTGTTTATTTGTTTCTTGAATAATTGTCTGATTAATGATCCATGAATTCTTGTGAATCATCCTTGACCTAATGCTTCGTTTAGTTGATTTTTACTTCGTTTTAATTATTGTTTTCATTTCATTACAACCAACAATCATATTATTGTTTTATCTTACTTTCATTTTCAAAGAATCATAGTGTTACCTCGGTTTCTGTGAATTCGATCTCGCTACTAGTGTATTTAGCAATGATCTTACTAATATTCAGCATATCCACACCTGTTAAAGAATTTAGTACCGATCCAAACTGGAGATATATCCTATTAAAGCTGTCAATTGGGCTGTCCAGCGTCCAACTGGCCACTTCCATATGAACTGTTTATTTTTTTGGATTATAATTGGTTGGTCTGTAATGGACAATAGTCCAAAAATGGTCTACGCTCAATAAAACCCATGTCCATATGGACACGCCCATGGACAACCCAATTTAAATTTTGTCAATTTTTATACAATTTAACTAATAATTAACAACACATAAGTTAGACACATAATTTAACTAAGTTAGACCCAAAAACCTCACTTTCTGTTTTTCCACATTCTCGTTAGAGTGTGATTATTCTTGAGTCTATCTATATAGACTTGAAACAGATGTCTTCTTTGTGATATACAAAATGAGAAAAGTATTTACCAAAGAAGATGAATGAGATTAGTTTCAGAAAATTTTCATGGAAGAAGATGAACAAGAGAGGGGTTGTAAAATTAGGGATTGAAATCTAATTTCTCCCAAATAAAAAAATCCTACATTTTAAAGTTCATGGGCGTGCCCAATATCCATACGGTCCTGCCCATTTCGATTCTGGGCGAGATTGGTCGTCCGTCCATTTCAACCATTTAAGAGTTGGTCGTGATCATGATCTACCTATAATAATTTGGACTGGGTTTAGCCCGTGAACATAACGACCAATTGACAGCTCTATACCCTATGCAATCTAATTCTCAACTATTTTTCAAGACATAAGATGCATCGACGGTAAAGAAACAGTTCGCAAATCAGCGTTTACAGTACAAGTCATACATAAACAAAAATGAAATTTAGGTTTCCTAAGAAACTCTAATCGTTGGTTTCCTGCAAACAATGACCAGTACAACAAACAGAACATCGTTAAGAGCAATAGAAGAATTAAGAAATTTATTTTACACAGAAAATCGTTAGGAGCAACAAACAGAAAATCGTCAATCTATTTTACACAAACTAACGACTCTTCATAGAGCCAATATAATACATTGTGACTGAATATATACGATACACATAAAATATTATTGTTAATGATCAATGATGTAAACAAAAAATAGATTGACGATTCAATAAGAACAAGTAAACAAATAGTAAATATACTGATTGTAGCATTTTACAAAATAATTTCAGTGGAAACAAAATGTGAGATGGAGACGATGAGAAATGAAAGATGATATTCTCTATTTTATTTATAAGGAAACATGAATTTAGGGAGCACGACAAAAATTTTGAACTTAGGGAGCAAGACAAAAAATTTAAAATCAAATTTCTAATTTAAAATTTAGCAAAGATTACGACTATCTGCTAAATATTTAGTTAAGATTTTATTTAGAATATTTTAATTAGTAACAAACAAGTGACTTTTAAAATAATAAGACTAAATTGAGATTTATAATATTATAATTATTTAATTAGAAACTAATTGATTAAGAAAATAAAAACATTTTCCAATTTCGACGAAAACTATAATTATTGCATACAAAATCTTCGATTCCCATAATATATGGAATTCTAAGCTGCAATATATTTTGAAATTTATTTTGGCTTCAAATCGTAAAAATTTAAACTTACCAATTTTTGGATTGTTAAGATATTTATATATATATATAGGTTTTAATTATAACAAATAATTAGTTTTTGAAATTCGATATTAACACAATATATGCCTAAATCTAAGTTAAATTGTTTTAAAATTTTGAATGTAGATATTCTTTTTGAATAAATCTATTGCGAAAATCAATTCATTTTCTATATTTGAATATATCATAATTAAAACTGAATTTAAAAAATATATAATATGGCAAAAAATATCATTTGTTATGATTAATAATATTTATACATATTGGATTTTTATATTATTTAATCATTCATTTTTATTTTTCATAACTTTTTATGAGTTTAGAACTATAAAATTATTTAATATATCATTTTTTCCAATATTTGTTCATAATTTGTTTATTGTATTTATTATTATATATTATATATATTAAACTTAACAAACAATAAAATAAGCAACAAAATACATTTTGGAAACAATTAAATATTAATTTCTGATTTTTTGTATTGTTTTTAGTTAAAGTATGTTTATGATATTTAATAGGGATTGCATTGATTGATAGAAATATTCAGCATTAATTTAGATTTAACCCTTAATTCGATATTTAACATTAAATATTTAGAATCTGCGTTCCTTTTCTGGATCGGCACATGATCCACAGTTTGCATCGGCTCATATCGGCTTGGAATGCAAGGTTAAATGGTAAAAGTGTCCAAAATGTTTTTTTAAGTTTTTTATAACATAAATACAATTGTATTTTTCGTAAATTCTTATAAACGGTTTAAATGACTCAACGAAAATGCTGACCCTCATTCTCGATTAATACTCTTCTCTAATATATTTTTATTGTTAAATCAATTCATAGTCCTTTAAAAAATCTTGGTAGTTTATTGAATTTTAGTTTCGTTTTTATGGCTTTGAAGTTTGGATCAGTAAATACTTTTCTTTTGTAATGAGTATATATAATTTGTAACCGAAGTTATGTTTTTTTTTTTATGCAGCTGACATGTTTGGCGGATCTAGAGGCTGATCGCATAAACCCTTACGATTCATCTACCAGAATAAACCGGCTGGTTCTACCGGAATTCGGTTTGCAAGGATTTCTTTGCTTATACTATGTCTTAACCGGACATTGGTTCATGGCGGTTTTGTCTCTTCCTCACATTTTCTACAACATTAGAGTGTAAGACCACCTCCAACGCAAAATTTTGTGAAGTATCAACATATTATTTTTAAATGGAAAAAAGGAAAAAATTGGCAAAATCATTTGATACGTATCAGTGGGAAGAATTTATTAATACATATCATACTGACATGCGGCTGTTTTCTATTGGCCCATGTGTAAGGAAATTTTTTTCTTTCATTTGCAAATTTTTTGTTTTTTTTTCTCTTCTTTCTCTTTCTCTTAACCGACGAATTCTCTATCTCCTTTCTCTACTCAAATGGTGATTCTTCGCCTCCGTTCCAATCCGAGCAAAGATCCGTCGATCTATCACTTTCCTCTTGCATGTCGATCAACCGCCGTCTCAAGAGCTTGCAATTGCGAATTTTGGTGAAGGGAGAAGAAGAGGAGGCAGAGGGATGTTACCGCTGCTGGCTCTTAGCGCCGTCGCTGAGTACTATAGACTGTCGTGGAAACCGCCGATGACGGTGAGTCTTCTAGCCGCCAACACTCTCGTCTATCTCAGGCCAGCGTTTATCGATCCCGTTATCCCTCACATCAGTGAGGTCTGGTTCAATCCTCACCTCATCCTGAAGGTAACCAATCTTAATTTCTTTTTTTGCAAAGAGAAATCAATTGATTACATACACTCATGATTGCAATTTCGCCGATTTCAATTTGGAATTCGATGTTTTTTATGTATTTCCTGGAAAATTTTGTATCAATTTCTGGAGAAATTTGGGATTTTGTTCTTCGAGAATGTACCTTGACCTAATCTCACATCGTTTCTGATTGCAAGATTCCTCAATTTGAAAAAAAAAACCTTAAATCAACTTTTTTACTTCCAACATGAAATAAAATTTTCAATTTTTCTTGTCACTTTGGAACCTTGTAGATGTTGAACAATCTCTTGCAGGTGATATCGAGTATGCAGGCACTCATGACAGAGGAATCCAATGATGCAAATAGCGATTCCTTCTTGTTGGATGATGATGCCAGGTAAATCTCTACTTTGGTACGCCAAAAAAGCATAGACCTTTAAGAAGGTTTAAGGTTTCAGGGTTTACAATGAACCAAGATCCATACTTTACGTCAAAGTGAACTTTTGTGAAGTTTATGAGATACAACTAATTGGGTACTATTCTTTTTTTTTGCAGCATTCCGTTTTCAATCGATGATATTTCAAGTTCGATGCAAGAGAAGGACTTTGTAGGAATCAAACCAGCAAAAGAGCTTTTTGATTGAATCATCAAGACCTGGTTAGTCTTTGCTTCTAAATGTTAAAACTGAACTACAAACCTCAACTAAAACTTCAAACCATTAATGGTGATTGAGACAGTGAGTTAATGGTTTTGGTTAAGGCAATGACTTAAGTTTGATAAGCTAACCCGAATTGATTAGACAATGAGTTAATGGTTTTGGTTGTGGCTGTGAGTCATTATTGTGACTTTGCCTTTATAACCAAACTAAATCAGAACCTTGAATATCTTAAATCTAAAAACTTTAGCACTACCAAGTAAATGGATGCCACTGATTTATTAAGTGGATCTCAAACCTTTATTGATCTCTTGAACAGCCAACAAGAGATCAATAGTCCACAAACTTATCCACAAATTCAAACACCTACAACCGAAAATAACTCACCTGAAAAAAACACAGAGAGTTTAGGCAGAGATGGACATTGCCTGAGGAGAAAGTGCTTGTTTCTGCTTGGTTAAACACGAGCAAAGATCCCATAGTAGGGACTGAGCAGAAAGAAGGTGCATCCTGGCAAAGGGTTGCAGCATACTATGCTGCAAGTCCTGCTGTAACCAACCTTCCATTACGAGGGAGTAACACTTGTAAACAGAAATGGGCAAAGATAAACGAATCAGTAAGCAAGTTTGCAGGATGTTATGACTTTGCCTCAAGGCAGCATCGGAGTGGAGAGACAGAGGATGATGTGCTGCAATAGGCCTATAAGGTGTACTTCCAAGATCAGAAGACAAATTTTAATCTTTAGCATGCTTGGAGGCTACTAAGGGCTGATAAAAAATGGTGTACTTTGAATGCTTCAAAAACTAATTCATCCTCCAAAAGAAGCAGGGTAAATAAGGAAGGTGACTATGTCTCCAGCACTAATAGAGACTGTGGCTTGGATGTCGATCAAAGAGAGAGGCCTATGGGTGTAAAGGCTGCCAAGGCGAAAGGGAAAAGGAAAGTTATAAAGACTAAAGAATCGGAGGATAGTTCTTTGAAGGAACTTGAAGAGATGTGGGCTATTAAGGAGAGAGAGAATGCTACCAAAGAAAGACTATCCAAACAGAAAATACTTGATAGTCTCATTGCCAAATCCAAACCATTATCTGACATTGAAATCACCCTTAAGAACAAGCTAATTTATGAGATGTTGTGATTGGTAAGTCATTCATCTTTATCTCTTTCTTCTTATTCGTATCATTTATTTCAGTTTCTATTTCTCTTTTGTCTTATTGCAGACTTGGATGTTTCTATGTATGAAGTTGGTGGCACGGTAATGGAATGTGGACAATGTGTTTTCTTGTAAAATAGCATGCTCAAAGTAGGTGTACCAAAATGTTCGGTTATGTTCTATATATATTTGGTTACTTCTTCTTTGTATCAAATCAAGTTCTTCTTTGTATTCTATTGTACTTCATCTTTGTATCAATTAAAAGCAAGGTAATCTATTCTTCTTTGTTTCAAGTTTTCAAGTTTATTATCAAGTATTATATTTTTAAGTTTATTTTCAAGTATTATATTTTCAACTATTTTCAAATGAATCATTGGCTCATTCTTGATTTTCTTATATATTTTGAGGAAAGAACAGGTTGGGATTTTCTTTTAATTAGCTTTCGGCTCTTTCACTTCTCTTCTCTGCCTATATGTTTTCCACCCACCCCCGTCGTTAAAAGAAAGAATGATAGTCATTTCTAAATACAAAACTTTTTATTAGAAAACAAACAAAAAATTAATATTGGACCAAACTTTCGTATCTGTCTCTTATAAAAAGCAAAGCACGTAAAACAAATTGGATCCTCTCAAATGTTTAGAACCTATAAAAAATGCAGTAAATTTTACAATATGATTTAAATTTTTTTGTTATGAAAGCCGAGTGTAATAAGGAGATGTGTTGGACAATGTTTCCATGGACTGTTGAAAGGTTGTTTAAAAGTCAATATATAAGTCTATATAAGTCTTCATTGTCATACCATTCCAATTGATTGTTTTTATTATCATAGTACCAAACACGAAGTCATCACCTACATCATAAAATTATGGCATCTACGGTAGATGACCATTTTGATGAAACCTTTGATGAAAATTTTGATGAAAGATTTGACAGAGGTTTTCAAAATTGTATAGAATGTTACGAAAAACGTCAAGCGGCCAAAAAATCCAAGAAAAAATGAGCTCATATAGAAAGAGGACGCGAGGAAGGGCACATTCGACTATGAAATGTTCATTTTAGCGAGCAACTTGTTTACCCTGATGGAATATTTCGCCGACGCTTTAGAATGAACAAGCGATTGTTCATGCATATTGTTCAACGTCTCTCTAACGAATTACCATTCTTCCAACAAAGACAAGATGCTACCAGAAGGTCCGGCCTGTTTGCACTACAAAAATGTACAGCCGTTATTCGTCTTATGGCATATGGACTTGCAGCTGATGCGATGGATGAATACCTCCAAATGGGTGAATCCACTGTGACCAGTTGCTTACAAAATTTTGTGGATGGAATTATACATCTGCTCCAAGATGAGTACCTCAGAAGGCCTACACTGGAGGATCTCCAACGATTACTCAATATCGGAGAGTTTCGGGGATTTTGCGGGATGATAGGAAGCATTGATTGTATGCATTGGGTGTGGAAGAATTGTCCCACCATTTGGAAAGGACAGTATTCACGTGGACATGGAAAACCCACAATTGTTTTAGAGGCAGTGGCTTCACAAGATCTATGGATTTGGCACACATTTTTTGGAGCTCCAGGGACATGTAACGATCTAAATGTGCTTGACTGTTCACCAGTATTTGATGATATATTAGAAGGTCGAACTCCAAAGGTCAGTTACTTTTTCAATGGACATCAATACAATATGGCTTACTATCTCACGGATGGTATATATCCGAAATGAGCCACTTTTATCCAATCAATTTCTCATCCACAAGGTCCGAAAGCATCACTATTTGCAAATTACCAAGAAGATGTCAAAAAAGATGTCGAGCGTGCTTTTGTAGTCTTGCAAGCTCGGTTTGCTATTGTTCGAAACCCAGCTCTGTGTTGGGATAAGGCAAAATAGGCAAGATAATGAGAGCATGTATCATATTGCACAATATGATAGTCGAAGACGAACGAGACCAATGCACTCAATATGATTTCTCAGAATTCGTAGAAGGAGAAGGAAGCGGGACTTCACAAGTGGACTACACGTATTCTACAGAGACAACTACAAATGTGAACAACATGGTGGTCAATTGAGCTCGTGTTCGTGAGGAAAGAATGCATCACCAATTAAAAGCTGATTTGGATAAGCATATTTGGCAAAAATTTCGAACAACTGAAGAGTAAAGTCGAGTTTAATTCATTTTGCATCATGTTTTACAAGTTTTTTCATTCTACTTTTTTAAAAAAATAATTTTTTTTCTTTAGAACCCCATATGAATTTCACCATTAGACACAAAAATATTAATAGTCTCTAATCGAATCTCAACTAATTAATTATTATTAAATGTATGATTAAATTAAGCTAATGATACTCTAACCAATCTCATTGTTGAGGATGCTCTAGGTAACTTATTCATTTATCATCTCATAGATCATAATCGGTTCACCCTATCCGGTTTAACTATACTGTCTTTTTTGTTGTTCCGGTTAAAGATACATGAAAAGGGAACATTTGGCAGACGTAACAGAGATATACAATACAAATAAATGGGAGCAAAAGAAACGAATTTACAAGATTGGTCATATCGCTCTCTCCATTTTTATCGCATCCTATTGGTACATATATTTATCTTAAATCACTATTAATTCATATCTCCATATGTTTATGAAGCTAAATCCTAATAATTTTTTTCAATCCTTTTCGATTTAAGGTTGATCCACTCGGCACTGGGAGACATCTAAGGTTGGAGAAATCATTGGTCTTCACCGATATATTTTTTTAATAATAGTTTCTTACTGGATTTTGTTGACCATGACAAATCTTTATGTAGTTCTTCAATTACATGATTTTTGTTGACGTTTTTTTCCTCTGGCATTCCTTTTTAGTTTATTTCACAAACGTAACAACGATGATAAATGATTTAATTTTTGAATTTAATGGGTTTGTCGTTTAAAATCGTTTGGTTTCGTGTTTCCTCTGAAAGATCGTATAGTTTCCCGAATCAAATTTCGAGTTAAGCTAGCTTGTGTGTGATACATTGAAACTGAAGTTAGATTAGTGGTTAATTGAAGTTAGCTTTTGAAACATTTGTGGGAACTCTTTTTTCTTTTCTTTGGGTGATAATGGGTGACCAAGAATGGGCTTCTGTTGAATCTATCCGCCTTTTGGGCCTTTATCATACTTCATATTAGAACAATCTATATCAAGCTCATCTAGTGATTCTTTTTCTTGGGGGATGTCAGATCTGGTTCTTGAGCCACCGTAAGCAACATCTTATTTTTACATCAAGAAACATAAATCTAGAACTCCAAAGTTAGAATCCACATAGCTTTGACATAGCGAACGCATTCATGAATCATGGTAATGCGACTCAGCTGATGAACGTACTATATAGATTATGTGGCTGCCTCTGTCCAGACCTTTCTGGTCTAATGGGGTTAAATACATACCGAATCGAACAGTTGGTTAACATTAAACCAATACATGGGTTCCCTGTTTGATATAACAACAAACAAAACCGGAACCATGATCGGTTTTGGACAAAATTATAAGGAAACAAGATGATTCAATCCGAATAAAAAGATAGAAATAATCCTACATGCGATAACAATGGAACCAACATAAGACTCTAAAACCCTAAAAAAACTACCAGTTTAATAAAACCCTAAAACCGAAACGAACTTGACCGATAGCGGAAAATACAGAGGAAGACTGGATTATTCAAGTTAAATTGACGTTAATATCGGAAGACTTGTTTCTTGGATCAGAAGCTAAAGAAGTCTGCCATGTATTACTGATCGGAAGAGACGATGCCGAATGGATTGTCCGGTGATCAGCTGCACTAGATATAGGAATCGCAGCGGTTGGAATCGACAATACGAAATCGTGTTTGTTCTTTTTCGGTTTCTGATCTTGCTGGTCCGTCCCCGCCAAAAAACTTCCTACAACCACCTGTTTATTCAAAACACACGAAATTTAGAATTTTCCCGGTTTAAGAAGTTATAGCATTTGGGACCGGAAATTTCCCAAAAAGTGCTAATAGAGTAAAAGACCTGAACCGGACTCGCGGCTACTAGTAAACCAGCGACACCACCGCCTAGTACACGTCCATCGGGACTTGCTAAAGATACACTCATTCCTCCGGTTCTACTCCGAGTTCCACCTGAGTCATTAGGCATAAATGACCCGGACAATGATAATATTTCAAACCGACCCTGAAAATTAACACTATAAATCATCAAGATTTATCTTAAAAGATAATTAACAAAAAATTTGATCAATGAGATCGAAATCACATACTTCATATGTTAATGTGCCGCCGGAGGAATCAGGCTGACGAAGTGTAACGCTTGAAATTACACCGTTTGCTGATAAAACGCAAATCGCACGAGGTCCTTGTTGCGAAAACGAAATTATCTTCATTGTTACATCCTAATTAAACCAAAATGCATCACTCGAAACTCGGAATAAGTTTTAAAAAAATTAAATTGAAAGAGACCGGATTAAAAAAAGTTCCGAGAGCTTACCTCGCCGGCGTTTACGGTGATTATACGAGCTGTGAAATTACCACCGACGGAGCAAGGAACCCATTCACCTACACACAACACAATAACCAAAACTCCTCAAGTCATTATCTTTAAGGTCTTAATCCAAGTTTTGGACTTTTCTTAATTTATTTGTAATAGAGATAAAATTAATTAACCGAGTATAAATTAAAAATCTCTAATTTTGACCAAAATGATTTAACGTATAAAATTGTAACTAATGTTGCGTTCATGAAGTGACATATATGTGTAGATACTTCTAGCTATAGAACACATCCATAAACATGGACAAATTAAACATAGATACAAAAACATCTATAAGGTAGAAAGACCCCACTTAAATAAACCCATGCATGAAAATGAAATCCCAGAATTTTCTTATTCGTCAATAGAGTCAGATTGGTCTACGAAGCAAGATTCCGACAAAACTTAGAAAAACAAATCTTTGTTTTTTGTTTTTTAACTTTGATGAAATTTAATAGAAACAGAGAAGAAAAGAAAAAAACAGAACAAAAAAATTTAATAATTACCCAAATGCTCAACTTGGTGATGATACTTTGTTCTGTTAAAAGAGTTTGTTGGTTTCACTTTGCTACGTTTTTCAGAAGCGGAGAAATCGATGACGTGTGAACTCGGCGGCGGAAGATGCGCCGGAGCCAGCGCTGATGAAATAGGCTTCGGTGATAACGCTACAACAGTCCCATCCGGTCCGTACTTCCTCGGCCGTCCACGCTTCTTCTTCACCAGTCCACCGGAGATACCTTCCATCGTAGCCGTCGTCGTTGTTGCCGTTGAAATTTGCGGCGGTGGAGCTGTGTGATGAGCCGACGGTTGTGGTGGAGGAGGAGTGACGGAGGCGGGAGTTTGGTTTGAGCTTTCTGATCTGTGAGCTACGTGGAAATCTGATGGTGCGTCGGATCCAACCACCGTAATACCGCCGCCGTTACCGGTGGTTGACCTAACAACTTCTCCGGTAGATTCCATATCTAACATTAACTTTTTTCTTCTTCTATTTTTCAACAACCCATGTAGATTTTGGTTTTTGATTAAAGATAAACAAAGACGAGATTAAGAACTCTAAGGAAAATTTTAAAATAACAAAGAAATAAAATTAAGATCTTATAGGACTGAAAGTTATTTTTTGAAGAAAAAATATATTGCTAAGAACAGAGCTTGGAAATTTGAAAGGAAATTATAAAAATGTTGGAGAAGAAAGTGAGGAATTTATTTATTTATTTATGCTATGTTAATTAGATGGAAACAAAATTAGTAATCGGGTTTTTTGTATTGGAAATATTGATGTTAAATAATTGTATTTTATCCTTTTTATAGTGAATATTGTAAGATTTGTTTTCATGCTTTCAGCTAATTTCCATCGTAACTTTTTTCCATCTGTCCATTTTATACTTTAATATTGAATAAATAAAATAATGTGAAAAGGAAATGTTCAATAGCGTGTTAACTAACAATGGATTTATATATTAATTTTTTTTGGAATATATAGATATTCGTGTTTTTAGCTGGAATCCGATGGGAGGGGATTAATACATAAAAAGTAGTCAAATAATAAATAGTATAGTAGACAAAAATAAAGTGGGTATACAAAATTCATTTATTAAAAAAAAAAGAAACAATTTGTAAAAGACAAAGATGGCCTGCCTGCGTATATCAATCGTTTTCTCTTAAGAAAACAATATATTTTTCTTGCCGTGATTTTTATTTTATTTCTAAATATTCATTTTTCTAAATGAAAATACTTTTTTCTTAATTAATATTCGGGCTTTGGAGTAAAGGACAAGTAAAACTTGGCTGCTAAAATGATGAATAATAAATTATACTGGGAATAATTTAATTTATCTAACACTAACAAATTAAAGAAAGCAAAGGCAAGAATGACAATTACACGGGGCCAGCAAAAACATATCAAATCTCAAAGCTATATACGTAAATATATACATATATATTATTGTCATAGTTTTCCCTAAAAATCTTAATACAATAACTTCCAACATCTAAATCTTCTCCCTCACTTATCCATTTGTTTCGTATTTTAATGGAAAACATAGAGCATTGTCTTTCCATTGTACAATATATAACATGACAGAAAGGTTAAATATATCAAATTTTCAATCATCTAACGAGTAAAGTGATGCTAAAATATAGTTTAGGTCAACTATATCTTGGACGAACATGAATCTCCTAATACGTACTCACTTTGACTCAAAAGTTTTTTTTAAACCGTTTCGAAAGAAGAACTAAACAAATTTTCAGATCACAAAAAAAAAAAGTTCAGATCACCAGATTAATTGGATTAAATTGCAGATCAATGAATTATAAATGGAGACAAACCCATTGTAGACTTGTTGTATGTATTTATCAGCAAAAACGAGTTAGTTTGAGTTGGTTCAAATGTCATAGTAACAATCTCTAATATGGATTAGACCATCATTGCATTTAAAAATACAATTGTGACGAAAATTTATATAGATTTAGTTTCAGTGATATTTGATTCAATATATGTAACATTGTTGTGAGTGAACTCTTATATATAATATTAATTTAATTGTTCCCTGAAATATTACTCAATAGATTTTATCATCAATAACAAAAAAAAGAAGCATATTTATGTTGGAATAATGACATATCGACGTTATAAACACAAACGAAGAGGCTAATGTTATGGTTACTAAATTTAAGGAAAAATGATTTACAGCTACATGAAACGGTTATTAAATTTAAGAAAAAATGATTCTTTAACTACATGAAGTATACCCTACAACATATTTAAACATCTCAACTAATTTCATTTTTTTATAGATACACTACGTATTGACTTCACATATTATCATACGAGTTATGTACGCAACATTCCAACTATCATTTTTTTTATTTTTCCAATGTAACTATTGCCAGTTCCGATAACATTCCAGTGACCGGAAAAATTCAACTCAATTTAATAAAATTCACATTTTTTAATTGGATTCAAAATTCAATCAAATTTAACAAATAAATCGGTTCAAATTAAAATTAAACCAGCCCAATTTGAAATTATACCACCAACTCAATCCAATTAAAAAGAAAAGAAATTAATTCAACAAAACCAACATTAAGGGGGTGTATTAAAGTAGGGATTTGGGATGATTTGAATTTAATTGAAGTTTAAGAGAATTTGGTTGAATTTTGGTGAATTAGGAAATTTGTTCTTGAATTATCGGAATTCTGACATAAAACCATTAGATTTTGATATTTGTATTTTAACTAAGAAATTTCCTGAAATCTCACATAAAACTTTCAAATCCAATTCTTAAAATGTTTTCAATAACAGATGATTTGATCGTACATTTTAAAATCACCGTTCCAATAACACTGGATTTTAAAAAATATTTTAAAATTCATGTTTCAATAACATATGATTTATCATTTTAACTCAAATCCCTCTAAATACTCAATTCTATACACCTCCTAAACGAAAGAAGAAAACTCAATCGATATACGATGATAACAACAAAACTTTCTCTTCATCGCTTAGAGTTTCTCAAAGAGTAAAGAGAAGATTTCACCAATCGATTCTCAACTTCTGAAACTGAAATCAAAATCAAGGATATGAAAATTTCGACATGGATTCCTTTTGGTCCTTGATTTGAAAAGCTTTGCTGGCAATCCACAATTACACACTTTTCAACCTCCTAAAGATAGTCTTACTTGTATTAGACGATCCTGAGCTTAAATCCATCTAACACATTTTTCTCTTCAGTTAGGCATTTTGTCAAACAACTTATATGAAGAACTTTCTGAGGCATTTCCAAACACTATAAAGATACAAATTACTTGATATACTCTTCTCATATAACTTATATAACTAATTATACAAGACTGAAACCCATAAAAAGTCAATTTTAGACATACGCAAACAAACTTGAAACCTAAACTTCCCAAAAATTTAAATAGAAATTAGAAAATATTATCTCAATAAAACGAAAATCAACAATAGAAGAGAAACTTTGGTCTCGATTTCAGTTTCAGAAGCTGAGAATCAATTGGTGAAATTTTTCCTTTACTCTTTTACAAACCCTAAACGACCAAGAGAGTTTTGATGTTATCGTGGATTGTTTTTTTTCTTTTAATGTTTGGTTTTGTTGAATTAATTTATTTTCTTTTAATTGGATTGGGATGGAAGTATAATTTTAATTTGGGATGGTTTAATTTTAATTTGAACCGGTCTATTTGTTAAATTTAATTGAATTTTGTATCCAATTAAAAATGGTTATTTTATTAAATTAGGTTGGATTTTTTTGGTCACCGGAATGTTATTGGAATCGATAGTCGTTACACCAAAAAAATAAAAAAGTGATGGTTAAAATGTTGCTCATATAATTTATAATATTTTTTGTATATCAACTATGCAGAATCAATAATTCGTGTATGAAAACATTAAATTAACTCAGATGTGTAGGTATACCATGAAATGTTATTGTATACTTCGTGTAGCTGAGAAATCATTTTCCCTAAATTTAATGATTTTGATATCTTGTATTTTTATTTTTATTTTTAATTTCTTTGAGAAACTATATTATGTTTTATTACTATATTATGTATTAACCTCACTATATAATTTTACATGCGTTATTATATATATATTGCTATCGCAACCTTTCAAGTTTCAAGATTCCATCAACAATTACATTACATGGCATCGACGAAAGTGCATCATATGTATTGCACGTATGTAAAATTTTATATTCGTACAATTGTTCACTCTGTTGAAGTCTTCCATTTTTAAAAAAATAAAAGTATCAAATCTACGACTTCGTTAAAACTAGATGTTAGTTTTCTGAAAAAAAATCCTATCAACAATTTATGTTGGTCTTGTAACCCAAAAAGGAAAAAACAATTTTAGTTTCTTATAAAAATCAATAGCAGAAAATTAACAAAACAAGCAAGCAAACACTAACTTCATTAGAAACATACGAAACTGTTGAGGTATGTCACGGACATAAAAGATAACTGATAATCGGTCACTATAAAAACAATTTATAAACTTTAGAATTAACTGCACTAGAATATTTTTAAATACAATAATTTAATAAGTATTTTTTTTGGTAAACCACTTTTCACATTTCAATGTTTCTAAATAAAATATCCGTAAAAAAGTACTCTATTCATTCCTCAAAATAGATTTTTAAAGTATTGCACACATATTAAGATATTTTTTATCTAACCTAAAATATTCTTATTCTTTGACTAAATGTTAATTATTTTTTTACTTTAATTCTAATTATTAGGAGCAAAACAAGAAATATTAAATAAATTTTGTATAGAAAATACAAAAAAATTATTTTTGTGAAACAATTTTTTTTCAAAACATCTGTCTTTAAGAAACAGAGAAAGTAATAATTTTTAAACTCGCATATCAACCCATAGAATATATAATATGTCATGGTACGAAAATAAATCGATGACCATAGATTTCTAATTCTTATTGTTAGCATTCACTACCATTTTATATTGTTTCGTGTATTTGCAGAAATCCTAAGGCTTTTTTTTTTTACTTTTAATTTTATTATCTTTAAAAACCTTTTACATATAGGGAAAAATTTAATATTGTTTTGTGTTTGCTTTACATTCATGCCATTTCTTCCCTTTTACATTTCCCAAAGTCTTCGTCACAATTATAGCTATCCAACTAATTTATGCCCATTTTTTTTAAAAAACGAGAGTAATAAGCTCGATTTTTTCTTAGAAGGCAAAACGTAGAACTTGAGTTTTTTTTTTTTGAGATTACAATTCTGAAACTGTAAGGAAATACACAACGACAGTGGAAATTTGAATTTAGATTAGTCACCCAAATACAAAAATAACAGCAGAAGAAACTTCTTCTTTTATATCCCATAAAAATACTTGTTTATTTAGAAAAAATAGATCCAAGTTATTAAAATCTGATATAGCGTAGCCGCAATAATTTAAAATTTTAAATAAGAAAAAAATGTAGACTTGTTTTAATCATCTTACAGCTATTCTTTTCATTTCACTTTTTTCTAGCTTTTTGTAGGTAATAAGTAATAACATATACAAAATTAATTTAATTTTATCTCATTCTCTATGAAAGGATTGATGAAATTACAGAAAATGGAAGCAATCATGAATCGTAAAATTATTTAAATACAATTTTATTTGGGACCACCAAGCATCGACCCATTGACCAATATAAATGCACATCTAATTCACAAAAAAAAAGAAGAAGATTAATTAAATAATCCGGAGTTTTAGATAAGATTATTAAGCATCTAATGTTTTCTTTATATTTTCGGCGTTAAATAAGTATTTTCTGTAAAATAAAAAATTATAGTGATGTTCATTTCCTCCGCGACTTTATTTTATTTCTCTTTAATAAAGAAACAGAGTAAAATATTGATTTCACATGACTTTTATATTTGGAAAATTTTTCATTTATAATTGCGGTCGGCATTCTGACCCAACTTGTCTTTTATACAGCACATAGGTAGGAAAAGATAAATTTGAATAATTTAAAAGATAAAAACGGACAATCTTGATTCATAGCAAATTATTTATCATTTTTATTTATTTAGTATTAGTAGTAAATAAATACACACCACTAGATTTTAAAGATTTGAGTGAACCAAATTTAAAGAAAAAAATGACCGAAGCCACTGACCCCAAGGAGTTTCATTTATAACCCAAAAAGAGAGTTTCCATTAAGTAACTTTTCTTCTTCTTATTGTATCTAGATTTGATACTTTAGCCTATAAATCTTAATCCTGAAAATTTAATTTGGGTGGAATTAAGGACTCAATTCTTTTTTCTGAATTTTACTAAGGTTTAAACATGCTGATAATCTGGAAATATATATATATATGCAAATAATAAATGGAATACGTTACATGTGATAATCTACTCATATTTTTTTCATTTTTTTTAATTCTCTCATTTTTTCTCAAAGTTTATCTGGAAATTGTTTTTTTTGTTTCCAAATGTATATCATGTAAACCCATTATTATGTGCGTGTGAATGATCGTCGTACCAAGAAAAAGAAAAATATCATGTATTATTAGGTGGTGCTGCTGATATCGCATGTTCATTTCTGGTGAAATTTGATTGGTTACAAGTAAATGAAGTAATCAATACTCCAAATTTTTTAGCATTTAACTTTTTTTTAAAAAACTTATCATGGCACATTGACAATATTTGCAATACCCATCATATGAACCTTTTATATAAAAATAATAAAATCCTCGGCGTGCTTATAAAAAAGATATAACTTGTTGTCACTTCCAAATTCCAGTTCCAAGAGTTAAATATCCCTGATAATATTTTATTACCTTCAATTTTATTTGAGTTTGTAAATTAATAATTTCTTTCAAAACCTTCATAGGTAAGGACACGCTTGATTTATTTAAAAGATTAGACATGTGTCAAGCTTGACTCTGATTAAAAAATTCAAATTGCGAATCTATACTATAATACATAAGCCTTCATCCATGAATTACGAGCCCATCCTTCAGGCTGCTATGACCAATGTTGTTTTTGCTTTACATTAGATAAAAAGCCCATTAAGATTGTGTCATTTTACTAGAAAGGCCTCAACTTCTCTAGTAAAGTAGTAATCTAAAACATTTAGGGTATTATTAATTTGCTTCGTCGAGAAAACCAACGTTTTAGTTAATGTTTTTTTTTGATAAAATGTTAAGATTATATACTATTTATAATTTTTTTTGACAAAAACTACATGAACAATCAAAGCACGGAAAAACCAAAAACTATAGAAATAATTGAGAAACAACTGCACAACTGAACAACTGAACAAAAGATCAGCTAAGTGTTATCAAACCAAGGAGTACACATCATTAAAGATGTACTCTTGGTTCTAGGTCTTTCAAGAAATCTACTAAGTGTTGGGCAAATGATATCAAATGGATATCGAGTTGTCTTTGAAGACAAGACATGTGTCATTGAAGATCCGAAAAGAACGAGGATCTTAAAAATTTAAATGAAGCATAAGAGTTTTTCATTGAATTGGAGTAACTTAAGAGAAAGTGTTCATAAGGGTTGAAGAAAAGGAAGATAAAAAAAAGTCTTTGGCATAAACGACTTGATCATGTAAATCATGACAAGATGGAGACAATGCAAAGACAAAGAGTGGTTGAAGATCTTCCTAAGTTTCAGATTGTAGAAGGTGTATGTGAGTCTTGTGAGAAAGGGAAGCAATCAAGGAGGAGCTTTTCGAGAACTTCTCAAAGCAATACGAGTTATGTATTAAAACTCATATATTCGGATGTATGTGGTCCAATACAAACAACATCAATAAATGGAAGTAGATACTTCTTAACATTCATTGATGACTACTCAAGGATGTTATGGGTGTACTTTATAAAGAACAAGAGTGAAGTACTATCAAAGTTCAAAGTCTTCAAGCCATTGTTGAGAGACAATCCGGAAGGTGTATTAAAAGGCTAAGAACGGATGGTGGAGGTGAATTTGTGTCAAGATAATTCACCAAGGTGTGTCAAGAGAGTGGCATACATCATGAGAAAACAACACCATATTCTCTTCAAAAAAATGGTGTTGCGGAAAGGAGGAATCACACACTAGTTGAGATGGCAAGATCTATGATGATGGAGAAGAGTCTACCGAATGAATTTTGGGCCAAGGCTATAACAACATCAACCTATATACAAAATATCATGCCATCTAAAGCATTGGAGAAATGAGTGACTCCATTTGAAGTGTGGAGTAGCAAGAAACCAAGTGTTAAACACTTAAAAAAATATTATGATGCTTATGTTACACATGTTTTGGAGAGAAGAAAACTTAATTCAAAGGCTAAGAAAGGGATATTCATTGGCTATAGTGGTGAATCAAAGGGGTATAGAGTATACTTTCCAAGCAAAAACAAGACTGGACTTTGATGAAGAGAAGGCATAGCATAAGGATAAGAAGGAAAAGAAAGACTCATTGTTTTCACTAGTAACAATGAAAGTTTCGAGTGAAGATCAAGGAAACACTGGCGATGAGAATGAGAGTGTAAGTGAAGCATTCAACTGGCTTCATCTCTCAACAAGACAAGTTACAAATGAGGTTGAATAAGGAGAGACATTCGTTGGTCCAAGGGGATTCAAATCAATAAACGATTTAATACAACAAACGAATGAGGTTGAAGAGATCGCTCATAGTCATGAGTTGTGTCTCATGATGGTCGAGGAACCTCAAGCATTAGAAGATGCAATGAAAGACAAGAATTGGAGAGAAGCAATAAAATAAGAACTTCGGATGATCAAGAAGAACAACACTTGGAAGATGGTGTAAAGACCAAGTGATAAAAATGTTATAAGTGTGAAGTGGATATTCCGGTTAAAGACCAATGCAAAAGTGAAGCAATCAAGCACAAGACTAGATTGGTGGCCAGAGGATTCACGCAGGAGTATGGTGTAGATTATCTCGAAACATTTGCATTGGTTTCAAGATATGACACCATAAGATCTCTCATGGTGGTTACAACTCAAAACAAGTGGCGACTCTTCCAAATGGACGTGAAGTCTGCATTCTTGAATGGAGACTTGGAGGATGAGGTGTACATAGAACAACCACCAGGCTTTGAAGAAGAAGAAGGAAAGGTTCTAAAGCTTTACAAAACCTTATACGACCTTAAACAAGCACCGAGGGCTTGGTATGGGCGTGTAGATGGTTACTTCTTGGAGAATGGTTTTGAGAGAAGTGTAAAAGATGCAACACTCTATGTAAAGAAGGTATTGGATGATCTATTGGTGGTCAGTCTATACGTTGATGACATCATAATAACCAACAACAATTTGAAGAAGATTGAAGACTTCAAAGAAGAAATGAAGAAGGAGTTCGAAATGACAGATTTGGGAGAACTCAATTACTTCCTTGGTATGGAAGTAATGCAAAGAGATGATGTCATATTCCTTTCACAAGAGAAGTATGCAAAGAAGTTATTAAAGAAGTTCAAGATGGAGGATTACAAAGGGTTGAAAACGCCTTTGTTCCTCATGGTAAAACCAAAACCGAAGAGATGTTAGAAGAGAAACTTGAAGATGTAACAAAGTAGAGAAGTAAGATTGGTGGAATACTCACAAAGTATAGAAGTATGATCGGTGGAATACTCACAAAGTATAGAAGTATGATCGGTGGAATACTCTATCTTTGTGCCTCAAGGCCTAACATTATGTATGCCAGTTCGTACTTATCACGTTACATTGCATCACCAATGAACAAACATCTTCAAGAGGCGAAACGAGTTCTTAGATACGTTAAGAACACATTATCATATGGTGTTCATTTCAAGCGAGTGAATCAACCGGAGTTGATAGGCTTCTCATACAATGATTGGGGTGGTTCTATATAAGACAGGAAGAGTACAAGTGGCTATGTTTTCAAGATAGGATCGAGTGCATTCTGTTGGAATTCGAGCAAACAGAAAACGGTTGCTCAATCAACCATTAAAGCCGAGTACATTGCAGTTTGTGTTGCTGCGAATCAAGCCATTTGGCTTCAAAGGATTGTGAACGAGAATGGTTTTAAGGTTGAGGAAGGTGTGAAGATATTCTGCGACAATAAGTCTGCCATTGCCATAGGCAAAAATATGGTACAACACCGTCGAACGAAACACATCGACATAAAGTACTATTTCGTTCGATAAGCGGAGCAAGAAGGAAAGATTCGACTTGAATACTGTTCAGGAGAACTGCAAGTGGCTGATATACTCATGAAACCGTTAACCACTGCAAAGTTCGAAATGTTACGTGAAGAACTTAAAGTGAAGATAAAGCCATAATTAAGGAGAAGTGTTAAATTTAATCAAGTCATCATCACAAATATATATAAACTTACGAGTATATAACTATTTATTATATAAATTAGGAAAAGTCTTTCAAAAAAATATGAAAGAAAGTTGTAACCATTTATGGTTACAACTTAAAATTGTATCGGTTGATTAGGTGTGTCAAAGGGACGTTACTCTTCATATAATCGAGTCTGTAACATATATTGTCATACTTATCAATAAAAATGTGTGGTTTTATTAATTGAAAGAGAAAAAGATAACAAACACAAAAATTTGAGAGCGTACGGTAGAAAAATCTGTTTGTTGTCCGATCTTTTAGAACTTCGACTTTGTTAAGCATTGTCTAACAGATCTGCGTTTGCGGCTGAGCTAGTCCTCCAAGCACAACCTGCACACATCAAATCCAGCCGAAGGATGCCCACTCAAGGCTCATGACCCACAGTCCCAGAGTCATCGAGCCCTCACTGACGTCGTGAACCACCGCAGTTGACACGAGTCAACGAAGAAGACGCGAGCTAGTGTAGGAAACCAAGACCCCCGAGCTGCTGTCCTCAACGACAATTGCCGACACCACACGATGAAGAAACCCTCGACTCGGAAACCAGACATACACCGAGCCACCGAAGCCGCTCCACCACCGCAGCCACCCCAACGAAAACCCCACAATTTCGCAACCACCAAGCCAAAAGAAATCACGAAGAGAACTCTCAGATCTGAGGGACGAAAACCCGAGAGCCACCACCACGACTGAAAGCATGAGGAAAGACCGTCGCGAGCCTCAGAGGAAGGTCTGAGATCGGTGAAGACGGACGCCGTTGTCCTCAAGCTACGCGGAGCCAACAGCCGAATCTCCGAACCCTACTCCTTAAACACTCGATACCGAGCCACCTACCGCCAAGGGAAAGAGAAACCACACAGAAACGGTGGCCGGAGTCGGTGCTGAGGAAGCCACCGCACTCCGGTCGGAATCGGTGAGGCGAGATGAGTTTTCGCGAGGCTGGTGGTTTTAGTTAATATTAATACAGTAACGTCATATATAACCTTGTATGTTTCAGAATGTTTAAATCGAGATCAAGTTTCTGAAATCATCATTGTTGAAGAAATCTTCAAATCAGATAGAACTTCAGTAGTCATTACATAGCTCCCTCGCCGAGTTTGTTTCGTCGAAAAGAAAACAGAAGTTTGGAATTTGTCGAGCGATTAAGCGGTAATTAATTTCAAAACTCACGTCATTATAGACTTTCTTCATCCGAATCTAATGGTTGTTTAGGTCATGTAGATTAGGTTACGATTGTTAGTTTCTTTGCTGTTTGTGATGATTAAAATGTGAATGAAGAAACAATCATCGATCTCAACATAACTAACTTTAGTTCAACTCCTTGAGTGTTCCAATTATTTACATGCACGTATCAAAACATATCCACCCAAAATATAACTCCCAACTCCAAAATCCAAATATAATTAATATATAGTTTTCATCACAAAGATTCGTTAGTAAAAGGGATTTCTTGAAACTTAAAAGAAGCATTACCCGCATTTTCACGTTCAAACCTAAACGCATCCTCATCCTCATCCGCCAATGGCATCACCTGTCTGTCACCAACTTGTCGCGGTGGTAAAACCTCACCAAGCCGCGGAAACTCCATGGAATCGAGCATTTCTTTACTAAACAACAACTGTGTCCCACCGCTGCTGCTCCTGGGTGGCGAGGAGAAGAAATCTGCTGTGGCAGAAGAGTCCCAGAGGAAGACGTGGAGGACGATATGGACTTTGGCGTGACGGTGCAGTGACAGTTTCTGGCTGAGGGAGACGGTGTCGTAGCAACGAATGGCTCCTGTGGAGGAAACCATCCACGGCAAAACCTTTTGGCTGCCTACACGAGAAACCACCAGACGACGTGACGCCTTGGCTGCTTCTCTGTACAATGAGCTCAGCCCTGATCTTGCAGCTGGTGCACTCTCGTCTTCGTGGTCCGTCACTGAGGAGACGTAAATGAAACCCTGTCCAAGTATATTATTTCAGCTCAAGTTTTAGAATGTTTTGTTTGAATTTATCCAATTTCAATATTATTTGAAAAATTTCTGCAATAAAAATCATGCTCTGAAATGTCTCGAATTACAAATGTATATAGGAATGGGATGAAAATATGACAAAAACATCAAATATATCTTTGATTTGTAATTTTGTATTGTAGGATGTTTTTATAACTAATGATTGTAAAATTTCATAAAAATTGAAAACATTGATATTTTGGACTTACATTTTTACTTCATAAAGATTGGTGGTTTGTTATTTTTTTGGGGCTTTTGGTCAGAGATGTTTAGCTAATTTATAGATATTACCTTATCCACCTTTACAAAATTATATAAAAATTTTAGTTATAAAACAAAATCGTATGTGTGCGAAAACATCTAATTTCAAGAAAAACATTAACCCCACGTGTGAAAACATCTAAAAGTCTAACTTCATAAAGCGGAAGAACATGATTTGTTTGGTAGATTTGTTTCAACCGCATAGAAAAATGTCTCCAATTTTACAAAAATAAAATAAAATATATATAAAAATTAATTTATGTAATATATATTTTGTTTAAAACCATAAACTAGTATTGTTACCTCTTCAGTGCGGCTAATGGAGAAGCCAAGTTTGGTATCATCATCTCTGAGTTTGATTTCGAGAGGAAACTCAACACCAAGAGGAGCGAACCAAAGCCGAACCGCTCTCACCACACCAATATCAACTCCATGATAATCCTCAAACCCATAGAGACTCGCATTTGCAAGATTCGACAAATCCGAAAGTGATGTCGTATTAACTGTCGCTGATGCTGTTTCTCCAGATATCTAAAACAACCAATACATTTTCACATTCGAAACTCTCTACATACAAAAACAATATTACACAAAACCAAAATAATCTCTAACCTTAGTAAGCAAAGATTCAGTCTGAATATTCATAAAGACAATGGGAACACCATTAGCTTGTGAACAACTTAGCCAAGCATTGGCACGAGCTAGTGTGTCTTCCAAGTCATTGTACCGCGAACCTGATCTACCATAAGCTATTTATTTTGAAAAATATTGTCAATGTTCACATATATATTAATATATATACAAAGATTGTACTTAAATGAATTATTGTTACTTACCAGAAGCTTTAGGAAGAAAAAGAATGGAGAGGAAATTGCTAGAGCCGGAGATTGGTAAAGCTTCTTGCATTTTTCTTTCCCATGGATATGAAACGTAACCATCTTGAAGCTTAGCTCTCACCAATGCTTCCACCATTCTTGATCCTCTTGAAGCTGCGAATATTGAATAACAAAATGGGGATGTAGCTCAGAAGGTAGAGCTATCAAAATAGTAAGATTCTTGGCTGAAATAGTTAGTTTTTTTCAGATGTCCCGAAGAAATGATTCTTACTTTATAACTAATCATCAAATAATAATGCTAAAGTATATAAATTCATGTTTTCAAAGACAAAACAAAACGTTGAAAAAAAAACTCCTTGCATGTCAAACCATCATTTATTTTAAAAATTCAAATCTAAAACCTCTGTTTTTTCTTGATCAACGACAAATTTGTGAAATAAACACCGTATTTATTAATAATAGCATTAATTGATTTTCCCCAACTCAGAAACACGATATGTAAAAAGTCAACAAGTAAGCCTGAAAAGTCAACCCAAGAACAAAAAAAGTAAAAAGAAGATATTTAACCGACCGAGTTAACTCACCTTGCAAACCGAGGCAATCAGATTCAGTCCGATCCGAGAATCCAACAGTATAATTCGGGTCATCAATGGATCTGAGCATGTACTGTCTCTTACCAGCAGATTCATTAGGAACAATACAAGCAGACAGATCGGAGAAATCATCGGAGCCACGCCTTACACGGACGACAATAGAAGTTTCTTTGTTCCTAAATGAATTATGAAGAACCTTCTGAAGCCAAGCTTTACCTCCTTTAAATGGAGCTTTGAAAATAGCTGAACCGGGTCCTGACCCGATCCGTATCTCCTCCACTATATCTCCCGTTTGAAGCATATCGCCGCTCCATTCTTCGCTTTTGGAGCTTCCTTTTAGACATTCTATGGAGAGGACGACGGTGTTTCCTGGTCGATCCATAGGCGATTTTAGCGGGTTGAGATTCTTGTGTTATGACGAGAGAAAGAAAGAGGAGTTTCTAAATTTGTTGGAAAGTGATTCTATTACACGGAATCTTGAGAGAGTATACAAAGTCGTACTTGGCTTATTTTATTATTTAATAGATTTAACAACGCCACTTGTCGACGTACGAAAGCTTTAAGAGATTTAATTTGTTTTTTAATTTGGTAATTAATCCTGATAATCTAATATCTTACTTTTGATTTTGAGTTTTGAAAATTCAATCATTTAAATTGTAAATTAAAAAAAAATCAAAGACAGCAGTTTTGTTTGTTTTCTTTATACCCCCATTTCCAATCATATTTGAGATCAGTCACTCAATATTCTCCTCCGACAAGACAAGATAAATGATAACATGTTAAAATAACTATGGTAGTGGAGTTAATTGATAGAAACATGTTTGATTTTTGTGTTGGCATTTTAAATTTTTTTTTTTTTTAATATTCAGGAGCTTCAGAGTTCGTGGACCCTAATCCTCTTGGGACATGACCCAAATCAATATTAAATTAATTCTCTTTCATAGAGCAGATCCCTCATAACGGAAATCAAATTCGTGATTTCCTTGGCCTCGATGCACAAAGAGTTACCATTAGACGAACTCCACGTTGGTAGCATTTTAAACTTTCAAACTAAAAAACAATTTAGTTTTAGTTTCAAGAAGTAATGTCCGTGAACTCATGTTAACATCTTGATGTGTGAATGGTGTAACATCAGAGGGCGTAGGCCATTATCGCTATTAATGTTGTGTACCATTCAAAAAAGAGAAGATGATGTTTTTCTCTATTTCTAAACTAACAAGAAAATGAAAGGAAAAATCATAAAGAACGGAGAGAAAAATAATAATAAATTTTTGTATCTTACGTGTATTGAATCTGACTGATATAGACTTTCTATTGTAATATAATCTATATTTCTATGTGCTCTACTAAATAAATGCTAGTAAGAGAATATAAAACTGAAAAATAATTCAACAAATTTAAAGAAAAATATGTAGAATGTAGATGAGAGAAATTTTACTCTTTTTAACTTTCATTTTCTTTTTTTAATCTTGTTCATTCCCTTGTCAAATAATGGGCCACACTTGATTATGGGCTTTTATCTCTGTGATTCGGGTCTGATAACAGCAATAAAATCACACCTAAACCGAACCATTCTAATTTATAAACTTATAAGTTAAACACAACCAGACTTCATAAGTTGGGCCCGTCTTAAGTTTATTTCCTTAAGCCCATTTAAGAAACACTTTCAAACTCTGGAAATGAAACGACATCGTATCGTTAATCTTCATCTTTCCCAATTTGACGTTCTTTCATTTTTCCCGTTATCCACCAAACACTCTCGCGAAAGCAGTTGGGGAAAATGGCGACTCACTCTTCTTGCAACTTTGGTTTAACGAATCCGATAATCTCACAAATCGATTCTTTCTCTAAGCAGAAAATATCTGCTCCATTATACTTCATCCCTACAAGAAACCCTCTAAAATCCCTGACGACTCCATGGTTGGGCATTGATTCACCCCTCTCTCTCAATTCTCCCGTCTCCGCCGTACAAACTAATCAGATCTCGAGCCGACGGATCCGTAAATCCGTCATCTCCAGCTTACCTACCGCGTAGGTTTCTCAGATTTTGATCAATTTTAGGTTTATTTTGATCGATTTTAGCTTTCGGTACCATTATGTGCTCAAATTTTGCCATTTTAGTTGATTTTGTTCAATCATGTGCTCGAATTTACTGCAGGAATCCAGATTTAGTGGTTTTTGATGCGAAAAAGCCCAAGTAAGTGTGTTTCTTAAACCTAATTTCTGGGAAATTGAATTGGTTGCAATGTGTTTAAAGTTTCTGAGTTGATTTAGGGTTTTTTTAAGAAAGTTGAGGGAAATATAAATGTAGATGGTCATGGAGAGCAATCAAATCATTTGCTATGGGAGAGCTTGAAGCTAGGAAGCTCAAGTATCCAAATACTGGAACTGAATCACTTCTCATGGGCATTTTAATTGAAGGTACTTTATTCCAATCAAACTAATACTAATGATACAAAAGCTTCATTAGGATCTTGGTAGTGATATTTGGAATAAGACAGTGTTAATTTTGATGAGCAGGAACTAGTTTTACTTCAAAGTTTTTGCGGTCGAATAAGATAATGCTTTATAAAGTTCGTGAAGAAACAATCAAGTTACTAGGAAAGGCAGATTTGTATTTCTTTAGCCCGGAACATCCTCCTTTAACCGAAGATGCTCAAAGAGCACTTGACTCCGCTGTGGATCAGAATCTAAAAGCAGGTTTGTCTCCGTTCTAACTCAACTTATCTCTATAACTTTGTGAATCTCATCTTCTGCCAATATGCATATGAATATTTCGTCATGAGAGCAACATTACTTGGAGAATAGTTTATATCGATTGAGAGATTCTGTAAATTTTGTAGCATACTCGGAAGTTTGCGTGTCGTTGGCTTATCTTGCATATGAATATTTCGATTTGAAGACGGGATCTTAAGCAACATTGTTTCACTGCTTATTGTTACAGGTGGTATTGGGGAAGTAATGCCAGCACATATACTATTGGGAATCTGGTCTGAAGTTGAATCTCCAGGTCACAAGATACTGGCAAATCTTGGTTTTACTGATGAAAAATCTAAAGAGTTAGAGTCCTTTGCATCTGAATCTGGCTTTCTGGATGAATAGTATATTACATCTAGCATCCTCCATTAATGCAAAAATCTTGAAATTCATAGTTGCAGTTTGCAATAATATTTTTATCTGTTTGTTCATCCTTGCTCATTCTTATTTTCAGTTCTTTGCTTTGTCGCCAAGACTTCAAAGCTTTTCTACAAAAATTACGTAACACTGGATCCTTAAGCTCTACTTGTTTTTTCCCTGGCTAGAGACGAGAAACGATTTCACAATGTAATGTGACTAAACCCTAAATCTTAAGAATCTTTCAACCTCTTGTCTGGCCTTGAATGCTGAAATTGCATACACACCAAGCAATGGACTAAACTAGAGATGGTAATACATCGGTAGAGTCGAAGTAATTGGGATTTGATTTGGTGATCATTTGAAGAGAAATAAATTTCTATAAAGTGGAATCTTGGAGATTTGGTGATCAAGAAGGCAAGGGAGTTTTATTGAAATATAAAATTTTGGATTTTTAATGTAACAAGAAGATTAAGAATAATAGAAATGTGAAGATTTAGAAGAAAAGAGAAATACATGAGTTCTTTATTTAAGCAAAATAAATTTGTTTGATCTTCAATTTTAAGCTAGTAGAATTTTTTCACATAGTTTTTGTATTAAATAAAATTTGTTTAATTTTCAGTTTTAATCAAGTAGAGACAATTCACTTTTGATTTTTGTAATTAATCTGACAACTATATAATTCACAATTTGTTTTTACGGATTAGTATTTTAGAGTAAAGTTTTAAAAAGATTATGAATTTGGGTGGATAAATAAAAATTTTAGCTGTCAAATCAATTAGAAACCAAGTGAATTTTAACAGTGAAAACGAAATCGAACATGCTCATCACTAACAATCAAAAGATTGGATGTGTTCGGTTAATTTTCACTGTTAGACAATTCATTTTTGGTTTTTGCAGTTAATCTGACAAATCTATTATTTTTTTGTTTGTTTTTACGGTTAAATATTTTAAAGTAAAGATTTAAAATGGTTATGGATTTAAGTGGATGAGTAAATTGTCAAATCCATTAGAAACCTAAGTGATTAATTTAACAATGAAAACGAAGTCGAACACGTACATCACTAACGATCAAAAGATTGGATGTCATGTTATGTTTATCTTCAGTGTTAAACAATTCACTTTTAGTTTTTGTAATTAATCTGACAATTATATAATTTTTTATTTGTTTTTATGGTTTTGTATTATAAAGTAAAGGTTTAAAAGGGTTATGGATTTAAGTGGATGAGTAAATCGTCAAATCAATTAAAAATCGGATGATTGATTTAACAGTGAAAACGAATTCGGATACGCTCATCACTAACGATAAAAAAATTTGGAATGCATGCTCTGTTTATCTTCATTGTTAGACAATTATTCTTTTGGTTTTTGTAATTAATCTGACAATTGTATTTTTAATGTGTTTTTACGGTTTACTATTTAAAGTAAAAATTTAAAAAGGTTATGGATTTAAGTGGATGAGTAAATTGTCAAATCAATTAGAAATCGAGTAATTTATTAAACAGTGAAAACGAAGTTGAACACGCACATCACTAACGATCAAAAGATTGGAAGTCATGTTCAGTTTATTTTCAGTGTTAGACAATTCACTTTTGGTTTTCGTAATTAATCTGACAATTTTATAATTTCTTGGTTTGTTTTTATGAGTAGTATTTTAAAGTAAATATTTAAAAGGGTTATGGAATTAAGTAGATGAGTAAAAAAATAATCGTCAAATCAATTAGAAACCGAGTGATTTATTTAACAGTGAAAAACAAAGTCGAACACGCACATCACTAACGATCAAAAGATTGGATGTCATGTTCTGTTTATCTTCACGGTTAGACAATTCACTTTTAGTTTCTGTAATTAATTGGCATTTATTTAATTTTTTTGGTTTAATATTTTAGAGTAAAAATTTTAAAGGGTTATGAATTTTGGATGAGTACAAAAATTTAATCTTCAAATCGTAATATATGTATTTTTAGTCAAAAGCTTCTATCGTCTTTCTTTCAAAAACAACCAAAGTTGAAAACCTCAAAACGAATATTCAATTTTGAAAGATTTGCAAAACCAAGAAAAGCTAAAAATTTCACCTGCCATGTGCGACATACCAAAGAGTTACCTCATCTTCCACGTCTCTGATGGACCAATCGTGCGGTGAGAGCTTCACAACTTCATCCTGAAAATCAGAAAAAGAGAATTCTATTAAAATCATCAAGTATGATTAAGAGTTTATAATCTCACATCAAATATGAAGAGAAGATTCCATCGAGAAATGCATCAAGAGAAGGATCAAATCCACCAGATGAGTCAATCCAAGTTACTGAACATATGAATCTTCCTGCTACAGCCACTTCTCCATATATTCCTAATGATCCAAACATACATTTTAGTTTCAATCATTGTAATCCTCCTGGTTGATTCTAAGACAACAACAACAACAACAAACAGAGTAGACAACTGGTACATGACCACAATGAATCTTGCTCCGAATCACTCAGTATATACACTTTAAATCGATAGTTTATGCAAGAGTTCTCTCAAGATCATAAAGAAAGATAGTAAACTAAAGAACTAGCTGAATGAGACTACGTGATACCAGAAGAAGAACTAATGCTACGATCCTCTTCCATGTATCTCTCAGACTCAAGATCAGCATAGCTTCTAGACCGGAGAGTGAGACATTAACCTAAGAAACTACAATCCCAGTCACCCTCTAGATAAAAATCGGCCTTCTTTAGACCCTAAAAAGGTATACACAAATTGAAAACACAAAAATCAAATTTCAGAGTTACAGGAACAAACATATCCTATCAAAAAAGTAAAGTCTTTAAACAATCAAAACAGTCCCCAAATTTCTCCAATCAATGAAAACTAGATACTAAAAGGCTTTAAGAGAATAGCAAAAAAAAAACACAAGCAATGAAGAAATACATGTTAACAGACACAATAACTAGAGACAGGGCTTCTCAAGATCACCATCTTTAAAGTCGCAAAGTCTAAATATGTAGTATTTGTTAAAACATACATGAATCCATACATTCGGATCATGTTCGGATGCAGTTATCTTATTAAAGAAGACAGGTTAACTAACAAAATACTAATCAAGACTCAAGATCACCAGGTTTAAAGTCGCAAAGTTTCAGACATGAAAGCATCTAATATCTTGTACGACACGGAAACATACATGAACGGATGAACTAACGCTCGTATAGGTTTAAGAAATCCAAGGATTATGTTCGAATCCTATAAAGTTATCTTCTTAAAGAACCCTAATACCAAGCAATTCATTAATTACTAACGATCAGTTCTCCATTCACAAGATACCCAGAAAGAAAAATCTCAACTTTAACATATATTGGAAAATTAGCGAATAAGATTTACTTACCATTGGAGAATTCGTTCGATAAAACCGCCGGAAAACAAATTTCAGAGAAGAAACGGCAGATTTGACGGCGTAAGAGTCTCTCTCTATCTTACCACACAAAAAAAAAATCGATCCTTTTATCCCTCGAAAATCACCGTCTCTTATCTCTGATTTCTCTCCCAAATTCAATCATTTCTAAGAAAAATTGAAAATTTCCAAGTTCGAAGAATGAAGATGGATTTGAATTTCCGAATTTTTGGAAGAGGAATGAAAAAGTGATCTGCTTTCTAGCCGTTATGATGCACTTAAACTCTTAAACCCATTCTTAATTAACTAATTAGTTTACCTAATTTTCTAAAAATAAACATTTATGGGCCGTTACTGGGCTTAGTAGTCTCTAATCCAGCTGAAAACAACTAAAAACAATAAACGACACTGTTTTGAGGGAAACATCTTGAACCTTGTGCAGATTCTGAATTCTGAAGCTAGATCATCGTCGACTGATCACTGATTACCACCTCGATAAGAAAGGTTCTTAAAAATTTATAATAACAAATAATGAATAAATATTAGAGGAGTTCTTTTAAAAAAAAAAAAAATCTAAAACTTTTGTTTTCTTTTTTTGCTAAGTTTCTGAATTAAAGATGGTGTAGATCGAATCAGATGAAAGCGATAATGAAATCACCGTTAAATATTTAAACTAAAGTTCATAAGATATGTCACACAACACAAGAGGTTGTGAATATGTTAGTGATTAACTGTAAGTAAATAGTATATAACATAAGTATGAGATTAAGAAGACATAATGAATTATTAATCACGAGACTCCTTATGGATTGAAGAACCGTTGATATATATCATGTCATGTAAGTTTTTTTATAGCTTTAGCTTTGTCATTTAGCTCAATTTTGTCTCGATTTTCAAGTCTCAACTATGCTCCACTAATTGTCTCTTAATCATTCATTATTTAATTCACATGTTCCCACCACTTTGACATTAATCTCCTATTATCACGACTTTTTATGAATAGTATTCAAGTGTCCCCCAGCGATTAGGCTTTTCATTCAACTTTAGACTAAGTCTAATGCGCTTAGACATTTACCTCAAGTTTGCAAGGACTGTGTCAATTTTTTCTTTTCTTTTTTTTTTTATGAAAAAAAGTTTTTAAATGGGCTCGGTTAATAATTTGTAAATAAATATTTACCTTGGTTTTCCGATTTTAGATAAAATTCTCTTTAATATAGAAGACTTCAAATAAGAATGCCTAGATAAAATACTTTCGAAAATATTATAAATTTAAAAGCGATTTTCCCCAAAAAATATAGTATTTGATTGCTGAATTAACATGGTTTTAGCCTAGGCCTCTCTTTTTTTTTGTTAAACTGGTTTTAGCCTTTTTAGCTTAAAAGCTAATAGTATTATTGGGATTCATATTTAAAATCAGTAATATATAATATACCTCAACGTTTGTTAATCAGCACTATAAAATACATTTATTTACATTTGGCTGGAGCCTGGAGGGGGACCATAAATTGAAATCGTGAGGAAAGCAGAAGCACGATAAGATTCGAGGCAATTAGGTGCCGTCCACATGGGACTTAATTTTGAATTATTTAATTAACCAGCTTAATCTACCAACTTCTTTTTTATTTAATTATTAATCCAAGTTGTGCTCATACAATTATACACATATTCAATTGTCGTAGACTTTTTTCTTCTAAGGTGATATGTTCATTTATTTGTTTAACTTATTTTTCAGATATGTGTGACATACTTTATATATATTTATTTTTTATTTTTATGTAAAAAACTTTATATTTTCTTTGTGGGCAATAAAAATTAGGTTATAATTTAATTAGCATCATAATTTTTTTGATGCTTTACAAGCTTGCATGCATCCCTCTGGCCTTTTACCAAAATATCGTCTGGATTTGCCTTTACAGTTTAATATTTTCTTGTCCTCAACACGAATTTAACTTTAACAACGCAAAAGCTGATAATATGATAAGCAATTAAGCATCAACAATTTTAACTTTATTTTTTTGGGTCTTTTGCTATCTAAAATGCATTAACAATTTCATCATTTTTAAATTTAATTATACAACGCATAAGCTGATAATATTAAAATATTTTTATTCATATAATTTCACTTTTTTTTACATTTTTTTACTATCGATCTCATATATTATCGCATAATAAGTGAACATCATAGTAAAAAAAAAAAAAAAGTGAACATCATAGTAATAATTTAGAGTATTTTCATTAGATTTTTGAAAGTATTCAAAATATATATGTGGATAAGATAAGAGGATAACCAACATTTGATGCAATTTGACGGATTTATTTTTTCAACAACTCGCGTGTTATATATATGTTTTTCTTATTTATTTATTAAAGACGTGTTTTATATGTTCATATTATATATTATGATATCTCATTAGTTTCATAAGTTTTTTTTTGGAAAAAAATCACAAACATAAATAAGAATAACATGTTATCTTACTATTGTGATCTTAATTTGAAATTTCAATTTACCGTTCATACTACTTGAATTTCACTTTATCTTTTATACAATTAGTAATTTTCACGTATTTGGTTGTTACCTATTTGAATCAATGTTTTTCTTCTTTTTTTTTAAACAAAAAGAATCAGTGATTTTACCTTTAGTTGAGGATTTTTCACTTCACCTGTTATTTGAATATGGTTAAAGCGATGGGCAAAATTATTGAACCAAACCGTTGGTTCGAGATCGAGTTATTTAAATAACCTAATTGGATATATTTTAAAATTTATTTGGTATTCGGTTTAGTTCGGTAAATTAATTGAAACCCGATTGGTTGATCAGTAAACCGAAAATAAATTCAACACATGATTTAAGATTTTTAGTATTTTTATGTTACGTAGTTTTCCTTTAGTAATAAAGAACGCAGCTTAATAGCTTAATAATCTTATTATTGATTCATATTCAAGTGATCAACTCCTCTCAAAGCCTTTTACAATATTTATATGCGGTTTATGTTTGATTATGTTTTCGTTTCTTTTCCAATTTTGATTGTATAGTGGATTATTTTTCTAGATGGAGTCTAATAAAAAGTGGAATTTTGGAGGCAGATTATCATTGTGAAGCATTTGAGAATGCAAAACTAGTTAGGAGATTATTTTTTAATATTTGAGAAGTTTATTTGGCTTAAGTATTGTTTACCATTTCAAATTTTCAATGTGCAAATTTTATCTAGAATATTTTTTATTTTAGAATTCATAATAATGTTTTGATAATTTTTTATACTATATTATGTTGATTTTTAATGAGATTAATGATATTTATGCATTTCACATCACATTTACATTGGTTTTGATTATTTTTTCTATGAATTTCACATCATATAGCATTGTAAATATATATTTGAATCTTGCATTCAAGTGTTTGTCATCATAAGATCACTTAGTGTCATTCTTTGCATATTGCATGAGTCGTTTAGAGTCGTTTTTAGATGAGGGAGTTCGAAAAAAACAAATAACCAAAAAATAGTTTTAGAGTGTTGTAGCTAGTAGCGGTCCTCTGACCGCTAGAATTACAACCACCAGATATTGCATGAAGTTAAATAGAGACATAATTGGACAATTCGTCGAAACTATGTTATAACTGAACAAAGACCAATCAAGTTTTAACTCGAAAAACCAAAATAATTGAATAATCCGGAAAATCGAAGTTACATTAATTTCATTTGGTATTTTTTAGCAAATCCCAAACCGAATTAAGTTTAATTCTTATTTATATAACCGAATTTCTCGAATTTCAAATTTTTCGAAGCAAATCGAATCGTTTTACCGGATGCCCGCTACTAAAACATGTGATGGTTGTGAGTATTGAAATGTTTTTTTTGTTACAGTTAAAATTTAAATGTTGTTTTGGGTTTTGTTATTTTTGGGAATACTCAAGGGCTTTATTTTGAAATTTTTGGAAGGTATATAATATTATATTTGTTCTTAAAAGACTGTTTTAGAGTTATTTTTTCTTGTTCCAAAATTTTTTTTATAGGGAGAGAATAAATATAGAAAAAGAAGAATTCTAAGTTAATAAAAATTTCTCCGTCAAATGCTTGTTATTTAATTTAATTTTTTTGAAAGATAGTGTCTTTTGGTTATCTTTTGGATAATTGAGAAAATGCTATTTTGCGAGCTGGGGCGCTCTCTTTTAGATGCTTCTTTAATCTAATGTAATTTGTTAGAGCATGCATATACTAAAAATGGTTTAACCAAACTTTGGGATAGTGACATACAAGATGATTAGAACATCATATCTATACAAAGTATGATGTCAAATGTTTTTAATAATATCTACTCATACTTTACTAAATAAATAAATAAAATTTATACAGAACCTATAATTAGTAAAGTAATCAATTAATAATCCGTATATTCGAGATTGAAAGCAAGCTGTCCTCCCTTTTTGCGAGCTTCTGAACTCAAACGCTGGTCTGAAAAAATTCATGCCTTTGGAGGACACATTTTAGAAAATACAAAGTGACCTCGTTTCCCAAAAAAGTTATTTATTTTGTTATTCATAAGATAATAATCTCACTTCAAATAATGACGTAAGGTAGTCCTTTGTATTGGGATCAATAATCGTTATCGAATCAAGAACTTGTTGGAATTTTTACAGAAAACAAAATTTGCTCTCTTTTGAGAATATTAGTTAGTAGTTGCTTATATACGAATAAAAATTAAGTAAAAACTAAAATACTGAGAAATAATAATATTTTAATTTTACTAATTACATTCTTAACACGTCCATAATATATACTTAACTTTTTCAAAATATAAGAAAATGATAAACATTGCTATTTGCTATATGCATGCATGGTTATATAATAAGGAAATCACGAAAGTATAATAAGGAATCACATTCTTAAAATTCAAAAAGAGTGAGAAAATGGAAAACCATTTATTAACGATCACACTTTGTTTGGTTGTTTGGATTAAACTTCGTAAATACAATTAAGAAAAAGAAGAGTACTGTACAACGAAGCGATTGATTTTAAGCATCTATATAATTTTTTGGATTCCTAAATACCAAATGTTTCGAATAGAACTTATGAGTCATATTTGAGATTATATATGATCAATCTAATAAAGTCAAACATCAACAGCAACTTCCTCTTTTGGTGGAACTGTGTTTTCGTATTAACTTGCTTTTTTGTCAACCAACTATGTTCTCAAAATATAAAATCCAGAAGCACAATGTACACTTCGATTATACTGTACAATTAATAAATTTCAAATATATCTTTTGAAAAATACTCCATCTTCGTTCTTTTTTTTTGGTCTTCATATAAATGTAAATGGATAGATATTTAAGTGTATTCAGAAGCACAATGTTCACTATGATACGCAAGGATTAGATGCTAATGGAAAATTTTACGCATGATCAAATGTGTTTAAGGAGTATATATATATATTATGTACAAATTGTGATAGCTTTACAAAAAATAGTGTAGTGAAATCCCCTTATTCTAATGGTAACTAAATGCATGTAGTGTACAATTGTTTTTGGATTCGTACATACCAAACGTCTCTAAAATATCTTCTAATTAATTATGATGATCTAACAACACAAAACAAAATTTAAATAATACCGTGTGGTAATTAAAATTGGAGTTTTATTTGAGTATTATGCAATATATGTTTTAGTATGATCAGTAGCTATATTTGTAATTTCAGTATATAGCTACTCTCCCATCCGATGTACATTCTATTGAAAACCTACAACATTTTAATTTATTAATATTTTAATACTATACAATTATATAAATTATAAAACAAAAACACAGATATATACACTTTGAGCGTTCCCTAGCTAATCCAAAATGCAAAACGAGAGGAAGGAGAAGGGCACATGGAGAAGAGAAGAGCATGAGAGCCGACAAAGAGCATCTTTTAAGACATGGGTTTGCGTCCATAAGAGTCATGCCATTGCGTCTCATCTCTCTCTCTCTCTCTCTTTGCACATTCAATTCAACAATCTCTTGTCTCTCTCTCTCGTGCTTTCCCCCTTTGGGTTTCAGATTTGTCAGCGCCTTCTTCGCGTCTTCTTATTACTTCACCCTCTCCAACGCCATACCCACACATCTAATCCTCTATCTTTTTCATCATATAGCATATTATACTATAAAATTTCTCTACTTTATTTATCATGCGCCTGAAAATTTCAATATTATTTGTTAAAACATTTTTAACTATATATCTCAATTCTTACTTACTTAGTACTTAGCGATGACCATATCATGCAATGCCCTAAAAGTTAGAAGATTCTTATATTTTTATAGAGAAACCCACTTACATGTGCGTACACATACATGTGTGTGTGCATATACGTATACGTATAGAAGATATGATGTTAGTGCATGTATGTAATTACTATACAGGTTGTAAAAAATAACATTCCGTGATAAAGTGGATCTGAAAATTGATTTGAACTATTTTTCATTTATGAATTTTAGGTTTACCAATCTTTACTATATACACTATACAATAACTATATATATGATAGGTTTTATATTGAAAAATAATTTTTAGTATCGATACCACTGAAATAAAAACATAAGAAAAAAAGCGTACGCACATATGGTGTGATCTATCGAATTAGTAAATTAGTCTCTGCCAGTATTCAGAAATAACGAAAAAACCATGATGTAAGAGTAAAACCTACTAATCGGAAATGACAAATTAAAGCACACGAGAGCGATTGTAACGTTTTATATACAAAGGAAAAAATGGCGTAGAGGTGGGGACCAAAGCAGCGCCTAAACATGAGAATGATGTCATTGTCATAAGCACAAGAAAAATACAAAAGCCATCTCTTTTCTCTCCATTCCTCTCTCCTCCTAACCCTAATTTACCAATCACCAGCCAAAGCAAATTAAGCAGACCACCCCCACAAACACCTCAAAACCCCAACATATCTCAAATAAACTAAAAAAAAAATTACAAAAGAAGAGAGTAAGAAATAAAAACCCACCAAAAGCCCTTTTCACTTCCTCCAAAGTACAACTAAAATCAGAAGAGAAGCTATAAACAAATCTATAGAGAAGAGAGAGGTATATAAGACAGAGAAACAGAAAAAACCTTACCATATCAATCAAGGCAAGATGAAGAAGAAAAATCCAGCTTGATATTTGTTGTGAAACAATATTATTTTTTTTCCTCCCACACCTCTAGAGTCTCTCCTAGGTCAAATCATCAAAATCAATTCTCATATCTCCCTCACCAATCAACCTCATCAACATCGAATGGATCCAGTTCAATCTCATGGATCACAAAGCTCTCTTCCTCCTCCTTTCCACGCTAGAGACTTCCAATTACATCTTCAACAACAACAACATCAACAACATCATCAACAACAACAACAGTTCTTTCTCCAGCATCATCAGCAACCACAGAGAAACCCTGATCAAGATCACGAGCAGCAAGGAGGATCAATAATGAATCGATCCATCAAGATGGATCGTGAAGAGACAAGTGATAACATGGACAACATAGCTAATAACAACAGCGGTAGCGAAGGTAAAGAGATGAGTTTACACGGCGGAGAAGGAGGAACCGGAGGAGAACAGATAACGAGAAGACCAAGAGGAAGACCAGCAGGATCCAAGAACAAACCTAAAGCTCCAATAATCATAACAAGAGACAGCGCAAACGCGCTTCGAACTCACGTCATGGAGATCGGAGATGGATGTGACATAGTTGACTGTATGGCTACGTTTGCAAGACGCCGTCAAAGAGGCGTTTGCGTTATGAGCGGTAACGGAAATGTAACTAACGTCACCATACGTCAGCCTGGATCGCCACCTGGCTCGGTGGTTAGTCTCCACGGCCGGTTCGAAATCCTCTCTCTTTCCGGATCTTTCTTGCCGCCTCCTGCGCCTCCTGCAGCCACCGGACTAAGTGTTTACCTAGCCGGAGGACAAGGGCAGGTCGTTGGAGGTAGTGTGGTGGGACCTTTGTTGTGTTCGGGTCCTGTGGTGGTTATGGCAGCGTCTTTTAGCAATGCTGCGTATGAGAGGCTGCCTCTGGAGGAAGATGAGATGCAGACGCCAGTTCATGGCGGAGAAGGAGGAGGAGGAGGTGGTGGGGGAATGGGATCTCCACCGATGATGGGGCAGCAACAAGCTATGGCAGCTATGGCGGCGGCTCAAGGGCTACCACCGAATCTTCTTGGTTCGGTTCAGTTGCCACCGCCGCAGCAGAATGATCAGTCGTATTGGTCTACGGGTCGGCCACCGTATTGATTAGATTGCTATTATTATATATATTACACAGATGAATCGAATATATAATATAGCTATGTATTTATATATGTAGCTATTTACTAATAGATTTTACATATATATAAAGCAAGCTAACATGGAATGATTAAAGGGAGGCGTATTATGAGAAGATGAAGATGGCGATGATGAAGAAGCTTTTTCAATGTGTTTGTGGATCAACAATTCAGTAGATGTTTCAGGTTCTTCTTTGTTTTTTAACTTTTTTGTGTTCGTTTTAGTTCGTTGATCTTTTTTTATGTTTGATTATGTACGGTTTAAGTTGTTCTCTACTTTATTGATATCTCTTTGATGAATTTGATTATCTATTATCTTTAGTTTGTCTTCCTTGTTTACAAGAATTACTTATCCAAATTAAACTATTTTTGGTTCGTGTTATTGAATTAACTATGGTAATTTAACTCCCATGGTTCTTTTTTTGTTATAAACATCTTATGGTAATTTCTAGAAAAGATCATCTTCTCCCAGTTTCAAGTTAATTATATCGTTTATATATAAGTTTTTAGGTAACTTCATTTACAAGGATAAAGAAAAAACAAAAATTATTCAAATTTCACGTGGAAAGATGTACGTAAAACAAAATTCTCTATTTATTCTTTTTTTTAAAAAAAAATTCAATTCTCAATTTATTCTTTAAAAGAATGAGTATATTTATAGATATTAGGAGAGGCGAATTTATGTTGTTTAAGGAAGGGTGATTACCAGTTTGCCACCCATGATTTTGTGAAAATTATTGTAATTTTTACACAATTTGGATTATGCATCCTGTTTAAAATTTATATTTCAAATCCTGAATTTGTATTCTTTTGATTGTTTGGTCCAAAATGATTTTTAAAAGGCCAAACTATTGAAAGAGTTATAAGGAAATTCATTTCTAAGTAATTAAAAACCATAATTACTATCAATATAATGATCATGCCAATTTCTTTTCTTCCACATTACATTTTTATATAAAATAAGTATTTAAGTATTTTTATGCCTCAGTAAAAATATTTATCGTTATTTGTCCCTGGATATATTAGTTATCACAAAAGCACATGGATAAAGCAAATACATAATCAATAATTCAATATGACTAAATTCTCTTATCTATCTCAAAATGAAGGAGAATACAGACATATGGTAAGTGTTGTTTTAATGTTATAAGTTATAACGATACAGATCTATGATGCTTCCAAAAATATAAAGGTTGGCCTCACTTGTGATTTTAATTATCATTAGTATGAAAGTTAGACTTTTTATTGGTAAAACAAATAAAGGAGGCTTTTATTTAGTGTTTGATACCTTCAACAAAATCTCAACGTCTTTTTTATTCTTTTAACAATACGCAATTATGCATATTTAAATTTGGATGGAGACATTATCTTAATTACTATTCCTTCCGTTTCTAAATATAAAATATAAGATTGGTGTAAAGTTTTTTTCTTATTTTAAATAATATGTTATATATTTATATGTACCTTTTAACTTTATTAATTTTTGTGTGATCAATAATATTTTGCAGTCTTGTTCATAATTTACTGAATTATTTTTATTTTATACATTAAATAATATTTTTAAAATAAAACATTTTTTAATTTCCACAATTTTGGGTAAAACAATATATATTTTATATTTTGAAACGGAGAAAATAATAGTTTAGTACAAACTAGTGTGTCAAAATCTATTATTTTTATATTGATCATTATTACCTTAATGCTGGACAATGGATTTATATTAATGATAATGTACTCCTAACTTTTTTTTTTGATATAGAAACACGAACTTGTAAAGTCTAATTCCAATAGGAGTCAAAGTACTGACATTTTTTAAAAAGTAGTATATGTAAAGGAAGCAACAAAAACATTGTTTTTAACTATAGTACGAGCAAGTAAAAAAGAATCGTTGAAAATGTAAAAAACTAGCAACAACAGGGAAAATATTTCATTCAAGTGATTCCGATCATGGAGAACATGAACAAAAAGTGTAAGAACAGATAACGAAAACATACACCAACAAGTCAGACATTAGCATTCTTAAAAGAGCAACAAAACTACATTGTTAGATAATTTGAGACAAACGCAAATGAGAAGAACCAGAAAGAATCTCAAGCAAGTAACAAAAACATAATTTGCTTTCTGAGAAAATCACAAATAAAGAAGGAACCATCAAGTTTGTATCAAGATCGTAAGAACTAATAGATTTCGACGAACTGTGATAAGGTTACCGTCCGACTCATGGTCTTCGTTAGCTCGATGTAAATTTACAATACACACATCGTCCTTGTATAAATAATAAACCGTATAATTGTGATTTGTTCAATGCAAGTCATCTGAGCCCAATATTTCGGCCCGTATTGGGCCCACAATGTTTATATTCTTTTAACCATCAATTTTTTTTTTGTTCGTGTGCATGTATGCCACATTGCCAACAAAATGAAAATTAATTTGAGAATCTTATCTCCATTTTCCATTAATTGTCGTAGAACTGTCCTTCTCCAACACAGTCACAGGTGTTATCTGATGACCCGACGACACACCACATCAAACTGATTAAGACCACCATTATTTTAATGTATCACCCATTAACATTTGATTCTAAAACAAAGGCATCACATGTTTCAATCTCTTTCTTAGTTGAATCAAAAACAGAACCAAGAAGAAGCAAATTGATTCAATCCCAAGGCATGTCTAGTTTTACATTTATAAGAGAAACCAAGAGCAGCAATTTTTCATTTTTGATTTCATAGAAACCAAACATCGAACATTATGATCACATCACATCAAACATTCCCGGAAGAAACTGATCAAATGCATAAGACAGAAATACTTAGAAATTAAAACGCTTCCTTCTTTCAAATCCTCTGGACTTTATCCGCCTTAACCACGGGATTCGCCTTTGCGATTGCATCGCGGCCAACTTCTTTGAAATCGAAGCTACATTCATGCTTCTCCGGGTACCGATGATTCCCGCAAAACGTGCTACCGCATTTGCACTTAAACCCCATTACTCCAACCTTCTTGTTACAGCTGAAACACCGATTTGGTCGAGCAGGTCTCGACGGCTCTACCTCGTCCTGTTCTGTGGCTACAGGGACTGAAGACGGCTCAACGGTTACAACAACGGTTTCTACAACTGCTGGTTTAAGTTGCAGAGGCTGTTTTGGTTCAGGTGCAATGATACTGCAAGATGGAAGCTTTAAAGATTTTTCAACTGCAGCTTTTGCTACTGCGGTTTGATCTTCTTCGGCTCGTAAGCTTCTGTAACATTTTGAACAAAGATTCATGTTTGATGGTGAACCGAAGAATCCGCATCCGTTATCGCAGAGCTTAGGCTCTGTTGGTGGAAAGCTTGTGCTGTTGTTTTGCTCTGAGCCCATTTTTGTTGTAACCTTTCACCTTCAACAAAGAAGCAAAACAAAAAAAATCATTCATCATCTGAAAAACAAAAGAATAAAATTTTAAGGTTTTCATCGATTCATAACAAGATAAAGATTCGATTCGATTCGATTCAATTTGACCCAGCTTGGATGTAATCAAAAATTGATTCAATTCGATTTAACCCAGCTTCAATATAATCAATTGAATCAAATTAGATTTAACACATCGTCTATATAATTTAAAATTGATTGAATTCAATTTAACCCAGCTTATATTAATCAAAAATTGATTCAATTTGATTTAACCCAGCTTGGATATGATCACAAAACTGATTCAATTCGATTTAACCCAGCTTTGAATAAGATTTATCTGGGTATTAAATTTCCCCCAAATCCAAATAAAACGAAACATTTTTACGGATGACCTAAAACAATAACCACCAAAAATGTTCAGATCTGTCGAAGAACAAACAAAACAAAATCAAATCCAAATCAAACAAGAGAGAAATTTACCAGAAAACAGTCAGATCAAATGAGAAAATTTCCACCAATTTCAAAAGCTTATCTCGATTTATTGCTTTTTATTCACAAAAGGGTTTTCGTAATCTTCCAAAGAAGAACAAATCCCTGTGATTTAGGTAAGAGAGAGAGAGAGAGATACAACCAAACACGCAACAATACTTGATATCAGAAATGGCTCGCTCTTATATAATTTGGGTTTCCTTTTTTTTTTTTTTGGTTTAATGTCGGTCTTGGGTCTTGGCTTTTTTTTTTACGTCAGTGTTGGCGTGCATTTGAATTGTTTTTAGCCGTTGGATCTGTACGACCGACGTCACTGTTTTATGATCGAACGGCTTATTTTGTGGAATGGTATATTCGTAATATATCAGAATTTACGAGGTTAAAAATGTAGTTCTACTCTTTTTCCATTTTTCGGCAGTCCACTGTTTCTTTATTTTTTTCAACAGTCCATTGTTTTCTATTTAGTTTATACAAATTAAACATTTTTATCTGATATAAGAAAAAGGCAGAATTTCCCATTTTTCCAATGAGGTATTACCAAATTTTTATATGATATGACTTTGATTTTTTTATTAAAACAATAATTTTATTGATTGACTTGGTTTGTTTGAACTAATTAAAGAGAAATTATTTTTTGCAAATATGTCTTTAAGCTTACAGGTTGTTTTAGTTTTGGTCTTAAACACAAACTTTTTTTTTCTTTTTTTTTTCTGCATTTAAATCCACAATATGAACAGATACTCTGCCAAAACAACTGAGACACTAATAAAAATATACAAATAATTGATGTAATCAGACATAACATCATCTTTTAAGTAAAACCACCAATATATTTATAGATAATGCTTAGATCATATTTCCACCATGATTCATAACTAGTGTGATTAGCGAGACCCTTTTTAATTTAGTTTTATTTGATATGTTAAGTTTCAAATGGAAGAATCATCAAATCATGAGACCTGCAAATATGAGTGGCTTACACATCCCTACCCATCCTTAATGGTCAGGAAATCATGCTGTTTTGACTTTTAAGGACCAAACGTCTTGCTGTTTTATGCCAATCATGCCTTCTGAACAAAAGCTTCAGTATAGAACAAAGTAGATAGTGCCAAGAGAACATATCATGGTTATAGCTTCTGATTTATGTTATGTATGACTGAGTAAGAACCAGGACCAGAACCAGTGATGGAGTCAGAGTTTAACTAAAAGTCTAAAAGTGTAGAAGTTCAAGTTGTTCAAGGGGTAAGGATAAAGAAGCAAACTTGACCTTTCATTTTCATAGATAAGCCAAGCACATATAATTAGAATTTTTCTATAAGTAATATCAAATATAGTCATTGTTCAAACTTTCGCTAGGCGCTAATATGACGGTAAGGTATAGTCTAATGTCTAATCAATTAAACGGAAATTACACGCGGATTAATCAGAAATTAGTTTTACGAGATTTTACAATTTTTATACATGAATATATAATTTTAGCGAGAATAGATAGTCTAGTGGTAATTTAGATGCATTTTAATAGTGGAATATAGCCATAATTTATGTTTTCATGATGAAGCAAAGGACCAAGAGATGGCCTAAAGACCTCAAAGAAATGATTTTGATGCTACAAGGTATGACCGAAAGAAGATGCTCAAAATATAGAAAACCGCTAAGTCAAACTCATCGGAAGATTCTCGAGAAAATACAAAGTTTTTATGTACACTATTAAGAAAATTTGATGAAGTTATAAGATTTTTTCATTAGTATCACACAGTGAACAAATGTAATCAATGTAACAAATAGAAAAACATAATTGGAAAAAAGTAATTATATTTCTTGTTTGGTTGTTGTACTCAATAAAGGAATCTGGATCTAGAACATTTAAACAAGACTTACCTATGATGTAATAGCAAGTTCAGTATCCATTTTTGCATGAACACAACTGCATTATTAATACATTGATTCCATGAAAGTCTCAACCTTTATATCACAATTCTTACACATGAAGAGTGAATACAAAATGGTATTATTCTCTTGTTTATCGACTGTGTTTTGGTTTACTTTACGCAGTTTTTATCTAAGAAAATCCCCAATTAGGGTTCATGTCATTATTCCTTTCTGTTTTTCCATATTGTAACGAGTGAACAACCCATCAGAGACATAACCACTGTCTGCAAAAAATTAAACAAATTGTCTCCGGTTAAAAAAAAACAGAAATAAGAGCAAAGCGAGGTAACAAAACGAAGTCGTTTTTTAACTCACTGAGATCGCTGGAGGCACTGCAACGAGAGGATCTTGAAAGAACTTAGTCGCGAGGGCCAGAGCGAGAAGACTACTCTGCATTCCTGTTTCATAGGACAATGTTCTTTGTAGGGCTTTTACATCAGGTGCCTTGCTGAAGAAGAAACCGGTGAAATAGTAACCAGCGATGAAAGCCAAGAGATGAAACGTAATGACGAGGAACAAAATGGTTGCACCAAACGGTGACAAGATTAATTGATTGAGATGATGTCTTACCGGTTTAGAAGTAGTCCTGCGGCAATAGGTGTAACAACAACCTGGAGAATGCTAGAGATCATCCCAATAACATCAACGGGAAGCTTTTTACCAATGAGCAAGAGAGAAAGCATGGGTGTAACAAGGACCGCGGTAGCAGTTGAGATAGATGTCATGACGATGCTAAGCGGAGCAAGTGAAGGATCGGTCAAGAAAGTTGTATAATTCGATAGCTGAGCTCCGCTAACACATGAGACCAACATGATTCCAGCACCTAGAGGAGTAGGTCAATGAAAAAGAGAGACAGATATTACGCCGAAAATGTAACCTAAGATAGGTTTTATCAAGTATTGTCCGACGTAACCGGCGAAAATAGCATATGGTCTTTTAAGAGCTTCAAGAAAGTCTCTTTCATTAGAGTTGATTCCAACAGCAAACATCATGAACCCTAAGCCAGGTACAAAGTACCTAAAGGAGGAGAAATAGTCATTAGAGATTTTAATGTCTAGTTAAAAATGTAATCAAGATTTTGATTAAATTAGTAATTAGGTTTAATCCAAAACCTTGGCTTGAACCATGTGAAAGAAGGTGGATAAAGAAGAGCTAAGATTGTACTTGAGAGGATCGCATGAGGAATAAAAGAGTTGGCTTGCTTTAATGTTTCCATTATAGAAACCTTCTTATTATAGATCTTAAACAAAACAGAACTGTTACTTGCCAAGAAAGCGAAACAAAATTGCGCGATTTTGTTGATTATGTTTTACCTCGTTTGAGTCAGATTCGGAGACATATCTCCGCCAAGAATAACTCAGCCTGCCATCTTTGGATTGGTAGAACCAGAGAAGCACCAAACATTCAAAAAATCGAATTGCTTCATCCTAAAAAAAACAGAGTTTATTTACTACAGGAGAGAGCTAAGATTTTACTTACTTTGTGAAATCGGGTCACTTCGTAGTGGAAAATCTACAGACCATGATTCTGAAAGAGAACTCAACTCATTAAAAAAACAAGAATTAAAGTTTATTATTTTAAAACATTTATTATAAAAAATGGTTATTTTTCATTAAAAAAACAGAAGACGATGAGAAGCTGTTACGCGGGAAATTTGCAACTCTTCGAGTGTTATGAAAAACCAGTGGGTAGGAATAGTCTCGAGGTTGAAGAAGACAATGTTGAGACTTTAAGAACAAAGTTTCTATAGGAGAGATCACACCCATTTTATTTTATTTTCAGAACTAACCACACAAAAAAAGATATGTGAAAAAAACGCAGCGTTTTTTGCTTCATTATAAGAACGAAGTAACATCACTACCAACCTAACAAAATAAACGTTACATTAGGCATATGGGAGTTATGGATTTCATTTCCACACCAACCTACAGTCTTCGATATCCAAAGCACTCATTTAGGAAAAAATACGAAAAGAAAAGAAAAACTAAAGTTTGGTTTCGATAGGATAATTCTCATTTTTGAGCAAACAAAATGAAGAACACAATTTAACAGGATTAATAGAGAATGTATCGGCCCTTGTTAGTGTTAAACTGAACAGAATTAGAATTAGAATTAACTTAGAAAATCTTAACCTTTTCCTATTTTCTATTATTTTAAGACTTTTTCGTTATATTGTTTACTTTTAGCGGCAACCAATAGAAACTTAAAGTAGAGGTAGAAAATTCAGTTTATCGTTCTTATCTAATCTAAAGTACTTTTGTTTATTTTATCTGGTTTAATGGTTTATAGATATTTAAACATAATAACTTGGTTAGATTATGATTTAATTTGATGAAGTTTCAATTTAATCCAGTTTGTTTTTCTATTTGAATTAAGTTCCTTTTTTTCAAGATCCTAATTCTTCATATGAGTATTACTTTATATTAAAGATAAAAATTTAATTAAGTTTGGAATAAGATCTTAGTATAAAAGTCAAGTTAAATAACAAAAATGAATTTTGTCTATTTAAGTCAATTACTATATCGTAAATAGCTATATGCAGGCCTCTAAATTAATATATGAAGTCTACTATGCATCTTGGTATGGTAAATGAAGATTTTATTTTGACATTTGGCACTACTAGTGCAACTATAAAACCTACGAATGTTTTGCTCTTCTTCACTTCTTTCCAATGTCATACTTTTCCAGTTTTGATCTCAAAGTAAGAAATATTCAGGCATACTTTAGATTGTTCTTGTTTCATTCTAGTTATGTAGAAATTATTTTTTTCTTAAACGTTTAGGTTTGTTGTTCTTTCGTGAGAATAGGTAGGATCAAGGGTTTGTAAGATGTGATTTCCTCAAATGGTATGATGGGTTCGATTTGAACATAATTTTTTAACCAGTATTAGAAAATGAACCTTTCTTTATATATGTGATTTCTATTCCGATCCAACGAAATTGGAACCATTGGATCGGAATTCACGTTCTCTTGTGCTCCTACAAACCAAAGTTGTGTGGACGATATCATTTCTATATCCACACTTGGTATCTTGGTGCATTTGAATGGGTAACCGATACATTCACTAGACCAAAACAGTCACTTTTTGGTTTCCAGATCGAAATGGGCTAGGAGTATTCGATTCAATTTCACATACCTGGGATAATCTTAATGTGCCACTTCTGGACCTAAGCCCGTTTCTCAGGTTGATAACTGAATACAATGGAAACATATTTCTTGTAGATGTGCTCTCTAACATTAGGCGGCGACTCGTCGTGTTTAGATTTAATCGGGTGCGGTCGGTTTGGGAAAGGAAGAAAACATTTGATGGTTTGTCCATCTTTGTTAGTGATGAATCAAGTATTATGACATATGAACTCACATGACAGATGCGTAACACTGTGTATGTGTGGGATTCTAATATAAACCTAGACCGTCCGGCTAAATACTAGTACGGAACCTGAAGGTTATTCTGTTGAATCTTCATCCAACAATGAGATGCATTACGGTGTTTGGATTGAGCCGCCCCAGAACAGCTCTATCTATGACTTTTCCATTATAGAGCCCTCACTCATGCCCAAATAGGCAAATTTTAAGCTTAGTCTAGAAACTTTTAAGATTAAGTTTAAGAGAAATATTTGCAGTACATTATTAATTCTAATTGATGTGATAGCAAGCAAAAGATGGAAAACTCTGTTGGCTTCTTAATAAAAAAGAAACAGAAAAAAACCAATGATATGTGAGAAATAAATTTCTTGAATAGAGAAGCAATTTTGTCTTTTATATTCAAATGATAAAAGCATACATGGTCATCTCAGTGTGAAGTATGGAATAGAAGATTCAAATGAGTTTATTGTAAAGCATACATGTTTATTAATCTGATATTTACAAACAAATCAAGAAACAAGTTCACAGGAGCATTCAAACAGTATCAGTAAATCCTCTAAGAATCTTGAATCATCCCACAAGTAACACCAAGAACACAAGTAGCATAATAAAGATTTAGAAGAATATCATTACACTACCAGATAATTCTCTGCATTTATATATAGAATCATATTTGCTCAGATTTCACGTCTAAGCATAAACACATTGGAGACAACTAAAAAACACTATTTGTTGTTTCCAATCCAGGGAGTAGAGGTAGAAACGAAGAGATCTGAACTTTTTTAAGCCATCCAAATCTATTCCATAGTTTTGAAAACTTCTCTGTGTCAATCTGACGAAATTCAACCTTGAATCTTAGGCTCCACGCGATATCAGGCAATCTTACAAGGTTCTTGCAGTCCACAAATCTCATTTCTTCAAGAGCAATCAGATATGAAATGGAGTAGGGTAACTCTTTAATGGCAGTCCTGCTTAAATCCAGAAACCTTAAGCGTTTCATCCTTCTCGACAAGTCTGGGAACCGCTCCAGGCTTGTGCAGCCTGAAAGATTCAAGTTTGCTTAAATCTGGATTTCTTGATGGCAAGACATAATCATCATCAACAACAAACACCCGGAACTCAGATCTCTAAAATCTCAATTCTCAACTACCAAAAATTTGATTGGTCTGCAACGCATTTCCAACGTTGATTAAGCTCTCCAATCCACTCGTCAGAGTCGAACTTATCAAACTAGTGTCATCAAATTCAAGAGCTTCAGATGCTTATGCAGAATAACAGAGAGAACAGAGGAACCCTCTGATTCATCAAAAGTCTTCAAACACAATCTGGGTTGAGAGACTCTGCTTCAAAACAAGTCTTCACCTCTATCATCAAAACAAATGAATTTGCTGCAGCAGTACTCCCCTCAACAGAAATCTGTAGAGCAAGAAAAAATCAAAGGAATATTGAAGCTGGCAAATGAAGGTACAAGTTTCAGGATTGAGACGAAAAACAGGTTTGGTTCATTAGAGATTGAAGACGCGTGATAAAGCCAAAAACGTTGATTACGTCTATAAGAAAACCAGCTGTCAATGCTTATCCTGTAATCATAGAAATGCCTATAGAAGCTACAATGTTGTAATGTTGAAAGTAAAAAAGAATGAATCAATAAAACACTGTTCATCATCTTCTTTACATATTAAACATTGTTCATCGTATTTTTCATATATTTCAAAATCTCTTCATGGTATCAGAGCCATGACTTTTAAATCTTATTCACAACTTTCCCTAAACATCACAAATTGTGTTACTGTAAAACTCACAGAGAAAAATTACGTCTTGCGGAAGTCCCAGTTCGAAACTTTTCTCTCTGGAAAAGGTCTTCTAGACTTCATTAATAGAAGAACTCCAAGACCTGAGCAGAGACTACCTGTTCCAACCATTGATGGAAGAGTAGAAGATACTGCAAATCCAGATTACGCCTATGGGTTTGAGCCGACCAGATATTTAAATCTTGGCTTTTGGGATCGTTTTCAAAAGATATTCTAAGCGTCGTTGTCAATTCCCCAACCTCAAGAGATGTCTGGAGTGCTTTAGCAAATCATTTCAATAGAGTCTCTTCATCAAGACTCTTTGAGCTTCAAAGGAAGTTGCAGACAATCTCCAAGAATGATAAAAATATGACTGAATACCTGAAAGAAATCAAAGAGGTATGCGATAAACTCTCATCAATTGGACGTCTTGTTCTGGAAAAAATGAAGATCTTTGCAGCTCTTCATGGCCTTGGACGTGAATATGAGCCTACCAAAACAAGTATAGAAGGAATGATGGACACTGATCCTTGTCCAACTTTTGAAGATATCATTCCAAGACTTACAAACTATGACAATAGACTAACAAGATATGAAACAAGCCTCACAGTGTCTCCTCATTTGGCTTTCAATGCAGCAGAACAAATTCATCATCTGGATATAATAACCGAGGTAGAAATGGTTCTTTTGGTCGTTTTGGCAACAGGAGAGGTAGAGGTTCGTTCTCCACCAGAGGGAGAGGATTTCACCAAAAAATATCCTCCTCTAGTGGCTCTGGTGGCTCAAAAACATCATATGAAAATGATAGCAGACCCACCGGTTAAATCTGTGGAAAACTTGGACACCACGCACTTAAGTGTTGGCATCGCTTTGACAACAGCTTTCAGTGTGAAGATTTACCATCGGCTCTTGCTGTAGTACACATAACTGATGTATTAGGAGGCTCAGGAAATGAGTGGTACCCAGACTCATGTGCTACTGCACACCTCACAAACACAACCCAAATACTTCATCATGCTCAGCCTTACCATGGGACTGACATAGTCCAGATAGGAGATGGGAATTTTCTTCCTACAACTCATATCGGATCAGCCTCCTTGCCATCCACTTTAGGTAATCTTCCTCTAAAAGAAGTCTTAGTTTGTCCAGACATTGCAAAGTCTTTGTTATCTGTTTCAAAACTTACAAAAGATTACCCATGTACTGTTAAATTTGATGCAAATGAAGTTTGTATTAAGGACAAGGATACAAAGAGGTTGCTGACAATGGGAAGAAACAGTAAAGGACTATATGTCTTAGAAGATCCCAAGTTTCAAGTATTTTACTCAAGTCGTCAACAGTCTGCAAGCTTTGAAGTATGTCATAGGAAACTGGGATATCCTAATGACAAGATCTTACTGCAACTCTCTCAGAATAAGTTAATTAGTCTAAATAAACTTGCTCACAACATGTGTGTAGTATGTCAGTTAGGCAAGAGTAGTCATCTTCCTTTTTCTGCATCTTGTTTTTCTGCTTCAAGACCTCTAGAAAGGATACACTGTGATCTCTGGGGTCCTGCACCAATAAAGTCAGTTCAAGGGTTTCAATACTATGTAATCCTTATTGATAATTTCTCAAGATACTCTTGGTTCTATCCTTTAAAGAAAAAATCAGACTTCTGCTCCATTTTTATTGAATTTCAAAAGCTAGTAGAAGCTCAGTTTGACTCAAAGATAGGAATTTTTCAGTGTGATGGAGGAGGTGAGTTCACAAGTAAAATCTTCACTCAACATCTGCAGAATTCAGGAATCAGACAGTACATTTCATGTCCTTACACTCCTCAACAAAATGGACTCAGAGAACGGAAGCATAGACATATTACAAAACTAGGATTGTCTCTACTATACCAAGGAAGAGTTCCACAAAAATTTGGGGTGGAAGCTTTCTTCACAACAAGTTTTTTGATTAATCTCCTACCTTATACTGTCACCTCGAATAATAAAAGTCCTTTTGAGATCATCAATGGCAAGACTCTAGAATATACTTCTCTCAGAACTTTTGGTTGTACATGCTTCCTAACTCTCAGAGACTATGCTGAACATAAATTCGATCCTAAATCTCTAAAATGCGTTTTCCTAGGCTAAAATGAGAAGTAAAAAGGATACAAATGTCTCTATCCTCCTACAGGTCGAGTTTATATCAGTAGACATATACTATTTGATGAAGCAGAATTTCCCTTCGGAAGCATCTACAAACATATTCACAGTCAAAAGAAAATTGTGCTGCTTGATGCTTGGCAAAAATGCATATCTTCTACTACAAGAGCTACTCAAAACAACAATGCAACAATACCTCTTCAGGGATTTATGCCTCCAGTGACTGTCTCAGATGATTCATCAAATCACTCAACAGATTTATCACATAACTCTGAGTCCATGAGTTCGACAGAAATGAGTAACAACAGTGAACCAGAAACTACACAAAATACAAGTCAAGAGCTTCAGCAAAACAGACTAGAAGCAGAAAAAATCATAGATGAAGAAGTAAGTCATGGGTATACGGAAAACATAGATCTTGAACCTATAGGCAACAGCTTGATCTCTTCATCAAATGATTCTAGTTCTGCACCAACATCTGTATTTGCATCAACAACTAATCAAGTCCCAACGTCTGACAGTCATCCTATGATTACTCATTCTAAAGCTGGAATAGTTAAGCCTAATATAAAGTATGCCCTGTTAATAGTCAAAGACTTATTCTCAGCCAAAAACAGTTATAGAAGCTCTGAAAGATGCTAAATGGAAAGAAGCTATGGAAGAAGAAGTGGGGAATTACTCAGAAACTAAAACATGGTCATTAGTTCCTATGACTTCTGACATGAATATTCTAGGCAGTAAATGGGTCTTCAAAGTAAAGCTAAAATCAGATGGAAGCTTGGATAAGTTGAGAGCTAGACTCGTAGCCTAAGGCTTTAACCAAGAAGAAGGAATAAACTATTTAGAAACTTATAGTCTAGTTGTACGATTTGCTACAATGAGATTAGTTCTTCACATTGCTACAACAATGAGATGGATAGTAAAACAAATGGATGTGAGAAATGCATTCTTACATGGTGATCTTACATAAACGGTCTTCATGAAGCAACCAGCAGGCTTCATCGATAAAGCTAGACCTGATCACGTTTGCCTTCTACACAAGTCTTTATACGGTCTTAAACAGTCACCGAGAGCATGGTTTGACAAATTTAGTAACTTCTTGTTGGAATTTAGATTTATCTGTAGTCACTCAGACCCTTCGTTGTTTGTCTACAGTCAGAACAAGGATATCATACTATTACTTCTCTATGTAGATGATATGACCATAACCGGAAATGACTCCACAATAATGACAAGATTGATTGAAGAGCTCAACAAACAGTTTATAATGAAGGATATGGTTAAGTTTCATTACTTTCTGGGAATACAAGCTCAAAATCACTCAGAAGGTATGTTCCTATCTCAGCAAAAATATGCACAAGATCTGCTAATTACTGCTGCAATGAAAGACTGCCAACCTGTAACTACTCCTCTACCTCTTCAACTCGATAAATTCATTGATGGAAAGGAGGAAAATGAACTGTTTTCTGACCCCACTTATTTCAGGAGTCTGGCCGGTAAACTTCAATATCTAACTCTTACAAGGCCGGATATTCAATTTTCAGTAAATTACGTGTGCCAAAAGATGCACGCCCCAACTGGTTCAGATTTCAAACTGATCAAGAGGATTCTCAGATACATAAAAGGAATAGTCACAATTGGAATAAATTCCAGTCAAAATACTGATTATACAATGAGAGCATACAGTGATAGTGATTTTGCAGGTTGCAAAGTCACTAGAATGTCAACAGGAGGGTTTTGTACTTATCTTGGAAACAACTTGATTTCTTGGTCTTCAAAGAAATAACCTACTATTTCAAAAAGTTCTACAAAGGCTGAATATAGAAGCTTGTCCAAGGTTGCTTCAGAGATTAAATGGATAGCCTTAGTGATGCGAGATGTAGATACTCTTCTAATTGAAACTCCAGTTCTTTACTGTGATAATCTATCTGCAGTATATCTCACAGCGAATCCTTCCTTTCACGCTCGAACAAAACACTTTGATACTGACCATCACTATGTAAGGGAAAGAGTAGCACTCGGAACCTTGATTGTCAAGCACATTCCTGGTTATTGTCAAATTGCATAAATCTTTACCAAGTCATTATCTACTGCTTCATTCTATGTCTTAAGATCCAAACTTGGTGTTGTCATTCCATCAACGCAAAGCTTGAGGGGAATATCAAACCAGTGTCATCAAATTCAAGAGCTTCAGCTGCTTATGCAGAAAAACAGAGAGAACAGAGGAACCCTCTGATTCATCAAAAGTCTTCAAACACAATCTGGGTTGAGAAGAATCTGCTTCAAAACAAGTCTTCACCTCTGTCATAAAAAAAAACGAATTTACTGCAGCAGTACTCCCCTCAATGGAAACCTGCGAAGCAAGATAAAATCAAAGGAATATTGAAGTTGGAAAATGAAGGTACAAGTTTCAAGATTGAGACGAAAAATAGATTTGGTTCATTAGAGATTGAAGACACGTGATAAAGCCGAAAACGTTGATAACTTCTATAAGAAAACCAGCTGTCAATGATTATCCTGTAATCGTAGAAATGCCTATAAAAGCTACAACGTTGTAATGTTGAAAGTATGAAAGAATGAATCAATATAACACTGTTCATCGTCTTTTCACATATTAAACACTGTTTATCGTCTTCTTCATATATTTCAAAATCTCTTCAGAACTCTCCATCTGAAAACCTTAACCCATCAGAAGCCAGGAAAATCACACAAGCAGCCTGAAGAATTTTTCTTGTGCTAATTAAAGCCTCATCACTGAATCCAAATTGAGGCGGTTTAGAAACTTTAGCTTCAAATGATCTTCTAATTCCATCAGTTCAGAAATGAGTATGAGCTCCTAATATTTGGTTGAAATCGATTGGACTTGAAATGTGATGTTCAAGACAATTGATTGATGGTAGCAGAGAGATAAAAGTGATGGTTGTAGCTGTGATGACGGAGGAAAAAGAGGATGAATTGGTGGTGGAATTGAAGTCCGAGAGAAAACGGTCGGCCCATTTGCTAGCGGAAGAGATAGTAGAGGTGTTGTGGCTACGCTGGAGCTTTGTTATCGGTGGTAATTATCCTGAATTTGATTTTGAATAAAAATATTAAATTAAGAGTAAGGAAGAAGGAAGAACGACAACGAAGACAAACTGTTTTTATTTTGTAAATATATTAAATGAAAACTAATAGTCAAAAGAGAAAGTTTTGTTGTTTTGGACTCAAAAACTATGAGATAAAAGCAAAATATTATGTATTTTTTCGATCCAAAACAACGTCGTTTAGAGGCTTATGTTAATTTTCTAACATCACATAACATGACCACGTCAACGATGTAGAGAGAGGCTATATAGCAGATGACTTTCGACTTCATGGGATTGACATGCACAACTTTTTGGTGATGGTTGGATCTTGCAAATAAAAAAATCTTGATGGTTTATTTACAAGAAACCCATTATTTTCTATCAATAATATTTTTTGTCGTTATCAGAGAATCGTAAGACTTTTTTGCTCGTCATTGAACGACCATTTTAGCTTCGTTGTAATCAGTAATGGGGAAACTGGATAAATTGCATCTCCACTCCAAGGAATCATAATGTTTATTTAAAGATGATGAAAAATGAAACCTTACCTTTCTTTTTAAAGATTAAATAAAATATGTATCTGTCGAAAACACTTTCGTCGAAACTATGTCAGAAATAGATTCATCGGAAATCAGTAAGAATAGGACCGTTGGATATTTATCTGTCAAAAATCTGTCAGATATTTATTCGTCGACAATTCATCATATACTTATCCGTCAGCAATACGTCGGTTTATCCGTAAAAAACAATACTGAAGGGATATCCGGCTTATATTCTACGGGCCTGTTTCAGATGGATTTCTGACAAATTATATAAAAAATTTGAACCGATGCATTTCTGATAGATTACATAAAAGACTTTTAACCGATGGATTTGACACATTCAAGAAGCTAAATGATTTTGCTCCGACTGGGAACGAAGGTCTCGTGGGGATAGAATCGCGTCTGAAGATTCTTGAAAAGCTATTATCATGGGAAGATTCAGATTCAAGAAAACAAGCTTTTTAAGATAAGAAATGGTCTGGCTGATACTCACCAAACTGTTGCAACCTTCAAGATCAATATGCTCAAGATTCGACGCACTTGAAAGTCATGGGATTTTTGTTAACTGGTAGGAGTAGCTAAGTCTCATCTTGCTAAGGTTTTCCCGACTCTGCAAAAGAGAAAAATAATCATGAGCAAACACTTCATATTTAACATATTTAACTAAATTGGTTGAACATTGCCTTTTTTTCCTTTCCAGAGCTTCTTTGCACAACTACTAGGTAAGTTAAGCTCTACAAGGTTGATTGTATTAAGAACTAAGTGCCTTAATTCTCGAAACTAAAATTCATCCAATTCTCCCTAATTAAATGCTTTCTACATTTAGAACATTGGTGGCATCTGACTTATTTCCTCCAAAGCAGCGTGCGCCCTTTTTTGCATAATTCTTGCTGTGACTAATAAAATCAGACGGTAATATTCTGTAAAAAAATCAGATAAACCACTCCACACTCTCTTGGCTGGTGTTCAAGTATGTCGAAGAAAACGACGTTAGATTTATTTTATGCTTGATGGTTACTCGTTATATACAAGTAGTTCTTGTACGGACCCTGAAAGTTATTGTGTTGAATCTTCAACCAACAATGAGCCGCCCCAGAACAGCTCTATCTATGACGTTTCCATTATAGATAGAGCTGATTTTTTTTAAGTTTAGTATAGAAACTTTTCAGATTAAGTTTGAGAGAAGTATTTTTACCTTATTAATTCTGATAGGTGTTTATTGTGACAACTCGACCTCTGCCAAAGAAGAAACAAAAGAAAAAAAAAATGATATATATGAGAATAAAATTCTTGAATAGAGAAGAAGCAAATGGGCACACAAACAATTCAGTCTTTTACTTTCAAATGATGAAAGCATATATATGGCCGTGGCAGTGTGAAGTATTGAATAGAAGATTCAAATGATTTTAGTGTCAATCATATATTTTTAATCATATACATGCAAATTATTCAAAGACTTCAATGAAAGTGGTTTTCACCAAAATTCTAAGAAAATGTTTTGACATTACTTTTGAATAGATGACTGGAGCAGCAGAGTTCTTCAGCGTAAGAATCAAAAGACTCTTGAGAGATAAATATGCGGCAATTAGAAGATAATACCAATCGGGACACAAGGTGTGTTAGTTACAACATGCAGAACTATTAAAAACCAACTATGATTAATTACACATTACATTACATATGTGATACATACATACACTATAATTTAACAAAACTAAACACACCTATACACCCAAAACACTAATTATACATAGAAAGTTTTTCCTTTTCCTAGAAGAATACGGTCACTTCAGCTTTAAAAGTAAGCCCAACACACAACTTACAGTAAATAACCAACGAATAAGACAGAAACAACTCGAAGATATGTCTCCTGGCAGTTTAGCTCTTGCTGCGCAAACCAACCGCACGTGCGTCCAAAGAATCATATCTCGAGTCTCCCCAATAGCTTCTATGGGGTCATATTTTTTTTAGCAACAATTTTATGGGTTATGAAAGAATGATCATATTTACTAAGTAGTATTTAGTTTTAAGTTTTGTTTAACTCGTGATTGAAACTTTTGTATTTTTTCCTCTATGCTTCTATATCTTGGTTTAATTTCTTGTTTGGTTTTAATGTTTTATGTTTCTTTATATTGTTACTTAAGAGCCACGTTCTAAAACGCGGCCGCCGTAACCGCTTAATCCGTGGCCATGCGCTCAACGATTGGAAGTTACGTGGATTTGTGGTTATTCGGCTAAAAGCTCGGAAATCTTAAAAAAACTTACTTTTTATGATTTTTTACTTCTAAATTTTCTTTGTTGTAGATCTATTATGATTAAGTAAAAACCATGAGAATAACACATCAAATCGGCAAGAACTGTGAGAAAAAAATGCAGCGGCGGAAATTAGGTTTAGAAAAGCTGCAGTTATGAGAAGAAGATGAAGGTAGTTTCGTTATTTTACAATTCATTAAAGTTAAAACAAAAAAATAACAAAATTGTAGCTGACCTGGTTTCGAACCCACATTTAGTGTCTCTCGCAGACCACCGAACCAAATTGAATCTGATCCATAGTTGACACATACTGAATATATATATATATATATATAAATATTTCACGATAAAATTACAAAAAACTAATCTCCTTTTAATCTTCGATTAACTGATTAGGTGTTGGCCCTTTTTCGACCATCCGACTAGCGGCTATCGATAATTCAAACATGGCTTTAGAGTAGAATTGTTTCGTTTGAAATTGAAAAGCATTTGCTTTTTTTAGTCATCTTTGTCTTTTTTTTTCTTTAGAATATTATGTAAAATTATATCCATATTCAAGAAAAAACTTTTTGTACAATAAATATAACTGAAAGACTAAAAGATACTCAAAAAAGAGGAAAAAAAAAAGTTCAAAATAATTGATAATGATGATCTCATTAAAATTCAAATCCGAAAATCCCAATTGGAACAAAACCGCAGTTGGGAAAAAAGTACCATCGTTACCAAAGAACTGAATAAAAAAAACAAAGATACAATTATGATGCTAACACGTCACGAGGCATTTACTTTCGCAACGCTTCAACCAAATTTTGTCATCCTTGTCTTCGCTATAGGCCTTCTTCACTTTCTCTTGTATTTCCATGTACCTTTGCTTCTTTTGTAGTCGTTTCTCAGGAGTGTCTTCTTGTTCTCCACAAGCCAATTGAGCCAAATCATCGGAGTCCAAAATCCGGTCGAGCTCTGCCGAACAGCGTGGGAAGAAGCGTTTCCCGAGTTCCACTGATAGTTCAAGAATAAAGAAAACAAGTTACAAAACCATGCTTAAAGATTGACGACAAAAAAAAAAAAAAAAAAAAAAAAACCATGCTTAAAGATCGATCATTTAGTTTTGTTCTTAGTTAATGAGTAGATGAAATGGGTGAGAATCCATACCGGTTTTAGAAAGTTCTTTTAGTCTACTTATATGCTCTTCTAGGATTTTGAAAGGTGCTATCTTTAGGCCCAGTGATGTTCTCTTTGCACCAATGTGACGGTCAAGCTCGAGGCTAGACCCTTTGAACTCACATGTTCCCTTCATTTGGGCGAAATCTATTGCAACTTGTGCTTCAATTGGAAAGAGATGTTGAGCTAATGCAACTAAACAGTGGACATAAAGTATAGTTATCATTAGTTTACTCAGTTTCCTAACAGAGCACACAAAACTTGATTAAAACATATATGAACTAAGAGTAAATAAATAAGATTTAAGAGATACCTCTATTTTCAAGATAAAGCAGCCTCATCTTCAATTCATCAGCAGCCATTGGAAGAGAGAGAGAAACATCTCTAGGAATTGGATCTCGTTTGGCAAAATGCGTAAGGGGATCCCAGAATGATCCTGGACGATCAGTAGGAGGTCGTTTCACCGCTGGAGGAAGCTCAAGTACCGATGGGCTTACCCCTTTTATACCACCACCAACCGACGCGACATCATTGGGATTGGGGATAAGATACCCTCTCGAATTTACAATTGGCAATCTTACCATGTTCTTGCAGTCATCGGATCTCAGTTCAAGAGCAGTCATATACAATAGGGAGGAGGGTAGCTCTTTAATCGCCGTTCTGCTTAAATCCAGAAACCTTAAGCATTTCATCTTTCTCGACAAGTCCGGAAACCGCTCTAGTCTTGTGCAGCCTGACAGATTCACAGTTTCAAGATGCTTCAACTTGCAGATGCTTGTTGGGAGATCCTTGAGATGTTTGCTGTTTCCCAGGTCCAGTTTTTCAAGCAGTACCAGGTTCTTAATCGATGACGGGATTTCTTGCATCATAGTCCCACCCATGTAAATTTCTTTCACATTTGGTGAGATTTCTGGGAAATTCTCTAGTTTTATGCATCCAGAAAGATTAAGAACCTCAAGAGAGTCTAAATCAAGCATAGATGGAATACTCTCCAGATTCAAGCAGTCCTTCAGATTCAGAGAAACAAGCTTTTTAAGATAACAGATAGACTGGCTGATACTCATCAAACTGTTGCAACCTTCAAGATCAAGAAGCTCAAGATTCGGCGCACTTGAAAGTCTTGGGATTTTAGTTAACTGGTAGGAGTAGCTAAGTTTCAACCTTTTAAGCTTTTCCAGACTCTGCAAAACAAAGAAAGAATCAGCAATACTTCCATGGGTTGGTAGTCCAGAATTGGTAGTGCATAATCATAAACCTTACCTTTTTTCCTTTCCAAAGTTTCGTTGCACAACTCCTTGACAAGTTAAGCTCTACAAGGTTCTCTGGACTAAAACTTTTCGGCAAGGAGCTTAAAGGATAATATTCCCAATGAAGAAGCCTTAGCTTGCTTGGCAAATATTTGAGACCTTGCGGAAAAGATACTCCATGCTTCTCTTCCATTTTGGAGCAATACAATTTCAACAGTCTAAGGTTACACATTTTCTCGAACACATTGGGATTCACATCAAAATTAACACTCAACATGTCTAGGAAAATGCCCTCAATAGCTGGTGTGCCCTGAAAACAAAGAGAAAATAAGTCAGCCTCTGAAATAATTGATCTGGAACAGACTTTAGGACCTACATAACAGAGAGACCAAAGATAGTTCTGATGACTCACAGTGTCATCTATGATTACATCCATGATATCTTTGGTATTCCATAACCTGCTGCGGTCTCCTGGCTTGTCAGCTGATTCTTGGCGAACAATCTCTCGACCGGTAGCCTGGATAAACCTAAGCATGTCCACCATGTTGTGTGATATGGTTAACAGTGATTTGTCAACAAGGCTTCTAAATCCAACATGTGCAGAGAAACCACAACCATCCAGCAACATTGCAACATTGTCTTTATCCATCTTTCTAAAGAAACATGCAATGTCCAAAAATATACTCCTCTCGTTGTCATCAAGTCCACAACAGCTCCTTTCAAAAATACCTGGAATGTATATGGGAGATATTATCTGAACTTCTCGTGATAACGTATTCCATTCTCTATCAGAACTGCTCAAGAATTGAAGAACTTGGGGATTTCCATTAGAAAAATTGGCCACCTCAAGTGAATGATTCAGAATGTTCCACAGACTTGAATCCGTGGACCGTTGGGAATGGGATGACAACGTCCTGTGAACCTCAGGTGACAAAACAATCTGAAATGTCCCATGATCGAGAAGTAGTAGAGACATAGAAATATCTAATGGCTTGACCTCATAGACATGAACGATTTTACATAGTACAAAAACGCGTCTATTTCTAGAGGTCATGATTATTCTGCTTCCTGGACCAAAATAGTTAAGCGTTCCCAAAAAGGTTTCAACATCTCTATAATCATTCACATCGTCGAGAATGACAAGGACCTTTTTACGCTGAAGCCGACTCCTCAAGAAACTTGTTTTAATGTCGGATATCCGAATAACATGTGGTTCTACCTCTATAACTTTGGATAAAAAATCCTCTCTCACAGCATCGTGACCTTTTATATCGACTTCTTTGTGAAGGTCCTTAAGGAAGACACAAGTCTCATACTGGACAGAGATTCTGCGAAAGATTTCTTCAGCAATGGCTGTTTTTCCCACACCAACCGTACCCCATAGACCTATGCTGCGAACATCTGGGGATTCAGTACATAGCAGTGACAAAATCTCCTCTACTTGCATATCCATCCCAATCATCTTCTTACTAGCATTAGAATATAGCACCTTCAAAGCATCTCTTACAATCTCATCTACAAGTTCAGATTCGGACCTGCGAGATTTTAAGAATAAAGTAGACAAGACAAACATCAGGCAAAAGAGATGGATAGTATATTAAATTTCTATAGCCTCATTTTTCCAATATATAAATTCATTCAATTCTCCCAAATTAAAGACTCTAAATTTAGAACCCAGGGATCACGTACTTATCTGTCAATGTGTAGCCAGGCATCTCAGTTATTTCCTTCAAAGCAGCCTGCCACATTTTTGGCTCGTCTTGGGAAAAAAACCTCTCATAATTATGGCTGTTATAGACAAAATCATATGGTGATAGTCTGTAAAAGATCGGATAAACTCGATACTTAGTCTGTTGGTGTTCAAGAATGTTTAAGAGGTTTGAAGGGACATATGTACTTGTTAATAACATGATCAAAACCCTACATTCTGGAACTGCATCCATTTCATTAAATTCTTCATAGACAGAAATCCCTCTCCGACAGAGGGAAGCACTAAGATGGCTAATGAAATTATCCATGCTTATATCCTCTCTTCCGTATCTGATTACAACATCATAATCTTTAGAGGCGGAAAATGTAGCACATGTGCTTAGAGGCCTAACGCCATCGCTTGTATCAGAAGATGCTCCATCTACAAATATGCTCTGAGACCCTCGGTAGCCAATGCTTAATTCAGCATCTTCCAGACTCTTTGAGGACCTTGGTGGAAAAAATACAAAGTCTGCCCTATTCTGCGCGACGAAACTATTAGTATTTTCATAAGCTTTACGCTTCAGTTTATCAAGAGGTGCCTGAAAACACACGCATATAACAGTGTTCACATTGATCGAATTCCCCCGGTGAAGACTAGAAAACTAAATTCATTCTGTTCGCTTTAACATTTATGTAGAGAAACAAATATGTGATTAATGGATTGACAAACCTTTAGGAAGGAAGGAAACACAGTGGTGTTTGCATGATCTTTGAGCGTAAACTCTTCAGTTATATTCTCCAGACTAGAAGATGCGTCATGGCTGTTTGATTTGGCTGCTGAAAGGTCATGATTATGCTTTCCTATATAGGTTGTTACTACAGCTTTTGGATCTGTTGCAGCTCTCTCTACACGTTTTTTCACTCTACATCCCTGTGCTGAGCACTTGTAGTAACTCCTAAGGATAAAAAAATTATATATAACAAGAATGTTTTGAGACATAAAGCTATATTGATCACGTGATTCCACCATTCAAAGAGTGTAATAGCTAGACCAATCAATGATTTTTCGTGTATTACCTCCGATAAGGATTCCCTTTGACAACTTTTTGTCCATATTTGCGCCACTTATATCCATCATCTATAAAATCAAATTCACTCGTCGTTTGGACAATAAATGTAGGCTCTGTCACGGTTCTATGTGAAGCAGTAACAGCTGGTTCCGGAAGCCTAACTTCTGTAATTCTGCACATTCAAAGATATCTCCAATAAAAAACCGAAGGTATGGATTATCAATCATCAACAACGCTTATAACTTTACCTTCTCTTGGGATTAGGCTCATCTGGAGGGTACTCGGTTTGAGGTTGCGTATTGGGATTGGCTTGAACTGTTTGAGAAGTGACTTGATCTAGATGTGTCATTCCATATGGTCCCTGCACATTGTTACATTTCGGGTTAGAACAAGAACCACAAATCCGAGCACACATCGGAATAGGTAAGACAGATTCAAAGTCAAGAGAAACGAAATGGGCAAGTTACCCCGAGTCGAAAACTAAATCCCACTACTAAAAAGAGGATATAAATACTTACCAAGCTCAAATCTTGATGTGTATTGTCTACGAAAAGATTGTCTAAGTCTGAAACAGAGTTATCAACCCCGGTGAGTCGCTTGACGACGTTCCTGAAATCCGACGCGGTGGCCTTTACCTTTATAACCATGGGGCGATGCGGCTTCTCAATCTTGTGGGAGTCTTCGTGAGCGCTGAGAGGTGAAGGACGAGGACCAATGATCTGAAGCTGTTGATCGGAAGGATTCTCGTCGGCAAAACTCCAATCTAAATCGGGATCAGGAGATTGTTTGTGTTTCCATTGGAAACTGATCTGAGCCGGATTTTCCAGGTCCGAGTCCGACGAAGTTTCATCGGCGGGATATTCTGACGGTTCCATTTTACGGATTTGTTCACTTCGTAGAAACTCTGAATCTCTTTTTCTTTTTTTTTTTCTAATGAAGAAATCAGAATTGAAACATAAGTGGAGCAGAATCGAAGCAATCCGAAGAGTGCCCTATCTCTCAAAAGTAAAACATAAGTGGAGCAGAATCGAAGCAATCCGAAGAGTGCCCTATCTCTCAAAAGTAAAGAGGAAAGGTCAAACATAGAAAAAGCTTCATGATCCATGTAATTAAAAAGTGTAAAGGAGTTTTAGAGAGAGAGTCAGAGAGATCCTTGATTCATAAACAGAGTCATTCAACATTTTTCTTCTTTTTTTTTCTTTTGTAAATAGTTTTTCATCTATTTTCATTTTTTTTTCTTCAACAAACCATTTCATTCCAATTACTTCAATTTTTTTCATCACCATTGTTAATTTGCAAAATCTTCCGACCGTTGGCAACAGTTTTGTTTTGTTTGATATAGACAAACATGAATCTGTGGAGTAATTGGTTGTGAGCGGCCTAATCCTTATGAGGATCTCATTCTGGATACATAATAGAGGCATACTGATGAAAATTTTCACCTATCGAAAGTCATGTTGGTTGGTCGATAGTTTGACGATGGTTCAACCAGATTTCAACAGAAAGTTCCTATGTTGATGGTTTAAAATAGATAACATTTTATCATTTATATTTACAGTATCTCTTATTAAGTATATAGATCTTTGTTCGGTGTTCTTCCTAATGATGGATCTATCGGTTTGTTAGCCTTTATGGCATTCAATATCTTCATACGGTGATTTAGATTGACAAGATGCTTTGTCATCGTAATGGTCAAGACATGATGCGTTGGTGGAACTTAATGGCAACCCTATCTTCGGTTGTGGTACAAGGTTCTCGGTGATATATGTGTTTGGTCGGGTTATAGACGAGTCTCTTCGTTGTACTTTTATGGCTATTTCATATTTAGTATATTTTGTTGTAAACCAGTTTTTTTATTAATAAAAATGTTAAAAAAAAAAAGCTTCATGAAGAAAAGTAAATGAGCCTCACCTCACTGTGCCGATTAAAAGACTTAACAATTATAATTGCTATTAGATAAATTATTTTTAGGTTTTCTAATAATAAATCATCAACATTTTTTTTAAAATAATCTTCATTCAAAAGTTGTACAGATTAATTTCATAAAATTGAAAATCATTCGCTATATAATTGCTTCGTTAGCTGTTGTTAGAAAACTAACAAAAACTTCTAAACGACATCGTTTTTGACAAAAAAAATATAGCTTATTTTGCTTTAAATAGTCGTTTTTCTGTGTTAAAAACAACAAATCTTTTTATTATTATTTATTTTTATTTAATATATTTTATAAAAAGAAAAAAAAATTAAATTGTCATCTTTTTCTTCGTTGTTGTTCTTCCTTCTTCGGCTGGGTAAAACCATGATGATATCATAAATTTATGAGTAAACTTTAAATTGCTTACATTTACTCCATATTTGATTTTAATCTTCGAAAGGTTAATTCAAACAATCCATTACATCCAATTTCTGTTTTAAAGTGAGAGATTTTATCAAACCAATTGATAATCATGTACCTTAATCGTTGTAAATTACTAAGATTTTAGAGTAATTAGCAAAGCAATCGGTACTATCGTTAATCATAATAGAACTTCATCACAATACTGCAATTAACCAAACCCTAATTACAACAAAAAAAAAAACACAAAACAAACTTTAAATCCTAAAAATTCATCCTCAAATCTAGATTTCTTGACGGCAAGACTTAATCATCATCAACAACAACAAACACCAGAAACTCAAATCTCTAAAATCTCAATTCTCAACTACAAAAATTTGATTGGTCTGCAACGCATTTCCACCATTGATTAAGCTCTCCAATCCACTTGTCAGAGTCGAACTCTCCATATGAAAACCTTAACCCATCAAAAGCAAGGAAAATCTCATAAGCAGCTTGAAGAATTTTTCTTCTGCTATTAAAGCCTGGTCACTGAATCCGAATTGAGGCGGTTTAGAAACTCTAGCTTCAAATGATCTTCTAATTCCATCAGTTAAAAAATGAGTATGAGCTCCTACTACTTGGTTGAAATCGATTGGAATTGGAATGTGATGTTCAGGACGATCGATTGATGGTAACAGAGAGATAAGAGTGGTGGTTGTGATTATAGCGACGGAGGAAGAGGAGGTTGAATTGGTGGTGGAATTGAAGTCGGAGAGAAAACAGTCGGCCCATTTGCTAGGAGAAGAGATAGTAGAGGTGTTGTGGCTACGTCGGAGCTTTGTTGTCGGTGGTAATCGGGATAATTGAATTTGATTTTGAATAAAAATATTAAATTAAGAGTAAGGAAAAAGGAAGAAAGATGAGGAAGACAAGTTGTTTTTATTTTATATATTTATGTTTTTTTTAAAAATATATTAAATGAAAATTAATAATCAAAAGAGAAAGTTTTGTTGTTTTGGACAAAAAACTACGAGATAAAAACGAAACAACACGTAGTTTTTTCGATCCAAAACAACGTCGTTTAGAGACTTCTGTTAATTTTCTAACAAAAGCTAATGTGACCAAGTCGACGATATAGAGAGGGGTTATATAGCGGATGACTTTCGACTTCATGGGATTAACCTGCACAACTTGGTGATGATAGTTGGATCTTGAAAAAAAAAAGCTTGATGGTTTATTTGCAGAAAACCCATTATTTTCTGTCTATATAATTTTTTTTGTCTTGCACTTATCAGAGAATCCTAAAACCTTTTTGCTCGTCGTTGACTGATCAATTTAGCTTCGTTGTAATTAGTAATGGGGAAACTGGATAAATTGCATCTCCACTCACAAGGAATCATAATGTGTATTTAAAAGATGATGAAAAATGAAATCTTACCTTTCTTTTTCAAAATTAAATAAAGTATATATCCGTCGGGAATACTTCCGTCGAAAACACCTCCGTCAGAACTACATCAGAAACAGATCCTTCAAAAATCAGTCAAAATAAGACCGTCAGATATTTATCCGTCGGCAATTCGTCAAATACTTATCTGTCAGCAATCCTTTGGTTTACCCGTCAGAAACAGTACCGATGGATATCCGGCGAATATCCGACGGATCTGTTTTAGACAAATTTTCTGACAGATTACATAGAAGACTTGAACCGAGGATTTTTGACAGATATCTGGCCGCCGCGTAGCAGTCGAAATTATCAATGAATTTCCGACGTGTGTTTTATTTCCAACGTTTTAGATCAGACGGCAAAATCCATCAGAAATAGCCATTTCCGACGGATTTTACCATCTGATTCTGGTTGTCTTCTTGTAGTGAGAGAGTCTCTCTCAACTCTCAAGGAATCATATTGTTTTTTCTACTAGTGATTCATATTAATGAGTAAATAGAGAAAAATTCTACCATAATTACCTTTTTTTTTTGTTGATAAAGACATCTCGATTAGATTATACTATCATCAAACCATGAATAGACTCTGTTTTTGTTGTTAAACTCTTAACCAACCGTTGGATTATAAACAATTATGAGAAGCAATGCAACATTTTATAAAGTTATTTCTAAAACAGCCTCTAGCTTAGTATAAAAAAATTAACAAACACACATAATTAGCTGAGATTATGATATTGCTCGTTTGCTTTTTCTCATTCTCGTAATTCACTTAAACTTGAAAATCTATTGACAAAACTTATCAGTATTTAAATGTGTCAAAATGGTTGGGTTCGCTATAGTTTGTTTATATCCAATACATAATAGACGGTATATGGACAAGTCCAACGGAGCGGGTTAATATGGTCTAGGCCCAATTTTGTCCACGGACAAAACGGGTCGGATACTGTTGGACAATGGGCAGTCCATGATCCTTAAAAATGAGATCAAAATCAATTTTCTCCAAATTGAAACTCATTCACCATCGCAATTTTTGTCAGTTTTTTGTGATTTCTGACGATTTCCAATAATTTAGTTTTGGGAAAAATTAAAACATAAATAAAACTCATAATCGACCTATAAACAATTATTTAAAACGGACATGAATAAATTTGATAATTAATAAATATGAATATTAATGAACATAATATATTTTATCCATAATTAAAATAAACAACATTAAACGATGAAAATAGATACCAAATGACCCATTTTGACGCTATATCAATATCTTATTGGATTTTTACCGCCGGCGATATTCACTCATTCATTCACCCATCTGCTGGTAAATTTTCGAAAGGTTTAAATATCAACGCTGACGTGTAATAGCGAATATGTTAAGACGATTACTCAACAGTCAACTCTCTTCTAAGTCTTCTTCCGATCCAAAACCTTTTTTCTTGCGTTTGACCGATTTCGTCGTTAGATCAGATCTTCTTCAATGGAGTCTCCTCCTGCTTCCTCTGCAGAGCTCGACGTGTTTCTCAGTTTTAGAGGCTTTGACACACGCAACAACTTCACCGGACATCTCCAAAAAGCACTTTGTCTGAGAGGAATTGACTCCTTCATCGATGACAAACTCCGTAGAGGTGACAATCTAACTGCGCTCTTCGATAGAATCGAGAAATCAAAGATCGCAATCATCGTCTTCTCGACGAATTACGCTAATTCTGCGTGGTGTCTCCGAGAGCTTGTGAAGATCCTCGACTGCAGAAACAGAAACCAGCAGCTTGTGATACCTATATTCTACAAAGTTGACAAATCAGACGTCGAGAAGCAGAAGAAGAGCTTCGCGGTGCCGTTTGAAGTACCGGAAGTGACTTTTCCCGGAGTTACGCCGGAAGAGATTTCATCGTGGCGGTCTGCTCTTGCCACAGCTTCCAACATTCTCGGCTATGTAGTCAAAGAAATTAGGTTAATTCTTCACACTTATTTTTCTCGTATCAATGTTAGTTTTAGAGATGATTAGAAAATTTTCAAAGTTTTTGCTATCTGGTTTTCAAATTTATTTGTTTTCTTACAATTTTCAAAGTTTTTGCTATCTGGTTTATACTAAATCTAGATTTTTCTTCATTTTGTTAGCACGTCTGAGGCCAAACTTGTGGATGAAATTGCTGTTGACACATTCAAGAAGCTAAATGATTTGGCTCCGACTGGGAACGAAGGTCTCGTGGGAATAGAATCGCGTCTGAAGATTCTTGAAAAGCTATTATCATGGGAAGATTCAGATTCTGTTCATATCATTGGCATTATAGGAATGGTTGGGATTGGTAAAACTACTCTTGCTGATTGTTTGTATGGAAGAATGCGAGGTCAATTCGACGGTAGCTGCTTTCTTGCAAACATACGTGAAAATTCCGGTAGAAGCGGATTAGAATCTATGTTGAAGAAACTCTTCTCTACATTACTAAATGATAGAGATTTGGAGATTGGAGCTCCTGGAAATGCACACAAGAAATTTGAGCGTCGTCTTAAGAGCAAAAGGTTGCTTATTGTGCTTGATGATGTGAATGATGAAAAGCAAATAAGATATCTCATGGGGCATTGCAAATGGTATCAAGGAGGAAGTAGAATTATCATAACTACTAGAGATAGTAAACTGATCGAGACAATCAAAGGCCAAAAATACGTGCTCCCGAAGTTGAATGATAGAGAAGCCTTGAAGCTCTTTAGCTTGAATGCATTTAATGACTCTTTCCCTTTGAAAGAGTTTGAGGATTTGACAAATATGGTTCTAGATTACGCCAAAGGCCACCCTTTGGCTCTTAAGGTGTTAGGATCTGATCTTTGTGAGAGGGATAATATGTACTGGGAAGCTAAACTAGATAGGCTGAAATGTAGATCACATGGAGATATCTACGAAGTTCTAGAAACAAGCTATGAGGAGCTTAGCATTGAGCAGAAGAATATTTTTCTGGATATTGCATGTTTCTTCAGGTCAGAGAAAGTAGATTACGTGACAAGCCTTCTGAACAGTCATGGTGTGGATGTATCTAGCGTGATAAAGGATCTTGTTGACAAATGTCTGATTACTCTTTCTAATAACCGCATTGAGATGTATGACATGTTGCAGACGATGGGCAAGGAGATTAGTTTAAAAGCGGAAACAATAGGAATAAGAGATTTCAGTTGGTTATCACGACATGGTAACCAGTGCCAATGGCATATCAGACTATTGGATAGTGAAGATATTTGTGATCTGCTGACCAAAGGCATGGTAATGGCATATCCTTGGTGATATTATTCTTTTGTCTACAATTTGGTATTATACTTTGGCATCTTGCTTTGAGTTAACTACTTTACATTTACTATTTGATTGATAGGGAAATGACAAGATAAGAGGGATTTTTCTAGACACATCAAAACTAGGAGCAATGCGTCTAAGTGCCAAAGCCTTCAAAGGGATGTACAATCTCAAATTCCTGAAAATCTATGACTCTCATTGTTCCCGTGGATGTGAAGCAGAGTTTAAACTACACTTGCAGAGAGGGCTTGACTTCCTTCCTAATGAGCTTACATATCTACACTGGCATGGATACCCGCTACAGAGTTTCCCTTTGGACTTTGACCCCAAGAACCTCGTAGACCTTAAATTTTCATATAGTGCATTAGAAGAAATTTGGGGTGATGATAAGGTATATTTGTATGTGTAGTTTGATCACTCATAAACTAAACTCTTTGAATGTTGGCTTGCATGTTAATTTGACTTGTGGTTGGATCTTCTGTCACAGGATGCTGGAATGGTCAAATGGGTTGACCTTAGTCACTCCGTGAATTTACGCAAATGTTTGGGTTTGGCTAATGCTCAAAATCTTGAGAGATTGAATCTAGAAGGATGTATCAGTTTGAAAAAGTTGCCATCTTCGATGAATTGTTTGGAGAAGATTATTTACCTCAATCTTCGGGAATGCACAAGCCTTAGGAGTCTTCCAAAAGGAATCAAAACTCAGTCCTTGCAAACTCTTATTCTCAGTGGCTGCTCCAAATTAAAGAAATTCCCACTGGTCTCAGAAAATGTTGAAGTTCTACTTTTAGATGGCACTGCTATAAAGAGCCTTCCTGAATCCATTGATACCTTGAGAAAGCTTGCTTTGCTGAATCTGAAGAACTGCAAAAAGCTAAAGCGTATTTCTTCTGATATATATAAGTTGAAATGTCTACAAGAGCTAATACTCTCCGGTTGCTCACAACTAGAGGTTTTTCCAGAAATTAAGGAAGACATGGAATCTTTGGAGATTTTACTTTTGGATGATACAGCCATCACCGAGATGCCAAATATGATGCATTTGAGCAATATCAAGACATTTTCATTATGTGGAACAAATAGTCAGGTTTCTGTTAGTATGTTCTTCATGCCACCTACATTGGGTTGTTCACGGTTAACAGATCTTTACCTCTCAAGATGCAATCTTTACAAACTCCCATATAATTTCGGTGGCCTATCCTCTTTGCAGTCTTTATGCTTAAGTGGAAACAACATCGAGAATCTACCAGAGGGCTTCAACCAACTTCACAATTTGAAATGGTTTGATCTAAAGTATTGCAAAATGCTCAAGTCTCTACCAATCCTTCCCCAAAACCTGCAGTATCTGGATGCACATGAGTGCAAGTCACTTGAAACTTTGGCAAATCCATTGACGCCTTTGACGGTAGGAGAGAGAATCCATTCTATGTTCAGCTTTAGCAACTGTTACAAACTAAATCAAGATGCACAAGAGAGCCTTGTGGGTCATGCTCGAATCAAAAGTCAGTTGATGGCTAATGCTTCAGTAAAACGTTATTATCGGGTAGTCTTTTTGTCCTTTTCTTTCCCTTACACTGTCGAAGTTAGAACAAAATCTCATTGTCTGTCTTTTGCAGGGATTTATCCCAGAGCCTCTGGTTGGAATCTGTTACCCTGCGACTGAAATACCGAGCTGGTTCTGCCACCAAAGGCTAGGACGGTCACTAGAAATTCCATTGCCTCCGCATTGGTGTGACACTAACTTTGTTGGACTTGCCTTCTCTGTAGTTGTCTCATTCAAGGACTTTGAGGACCGTGCGAAACGTTTCTCGGTAAAGTGTTCTGGCAAATTTGAGAACCAAGATGGTTCTTTCACAAGATTTGATTTCACTCTCGCAGGCTGGAACGAACCGTGTGGATCGCTTAGCCATGAACCAAGAAAGATCACTTCTGACCACGTTTTCATGGGATACAACAGTTGCTTCCACGTCAAGAATCTCCATGGAGAGAGTAACAACTGTTGTTACACAAAGGCTTCGTTTGAATTCTATGTGACAGATGATGAAAATAGGAAGAAGCTAGAAACATGTGAGGTGATTAAATGTGGGATGAGTTTAGTGTACATTCCTGAAGATGATGCTTGTATGTTGCTAAAGAAGACAAATCTGGTTCAGTTGAGTTTGAAGGGCGAACCAAGCTGTTCCTACGGTCATGATGATGTTAGACCCAAGAGAGGACCATGCCAGTTTGGTGGTGGTGATGAAGAACCAGATTGTAAGAGAATAAAAGAGGAGAAGATCACGGTATTATAAAAATTATAATATATGATTGTAAGAGAATCAGATTGTAATGGGTTTTACCCTATAAAAATTATATTTATAATCTACTATCAAATTTTTGTTTTAGTACTAGGGCAGTCTATTGAAAACATACGCATGCCAAAAAGAACATGAAAAAATTGAAAAGAACAACTTTTCCTAGAACTCATATTGTAGAAAAACATACACGTGGTAAGAATGAGAATGTAAAATAAGAAGAAATAAAAAGGGTTTGCTAAAAAGAAATAAAAAATTTCACTTAAAAACTATTTTGGACACTATAAATGAACTGTGAAGGAGAAAAGAACATGGATTTTTCAAGAAGTCGACTATAGCTTTCCACTTCTTAAAAAGCCTCCTATTAAACAATTGTTAACATTAAAACTACCATCCAATGCAATACGAATGCTGATATATTTTTATTTTCGTCATATTTTATATGCCAAATAAAGGAAACAAATGATGTAATATACATCAAACATATCGCACTTATTTAAATATACACCAACAACAATCTTGTACTCATCATTTAGAGAAAAACTATTCATTCTGCAAAGTTAAACATATAAGTAATTGTTGTTATGTAATTTTGCCGTTTGTATAATTTTAATATTTTATATTTATAGTATTGATGAAGGTATAATTATTTAAATTTGTAGGTTTTGATGTATATCTTCATCTGTGTACATGATGTAGGTGTACACTTACATCATTGTAAACAACCGATTACAATCTTCTATTACGTCTTTTTTTTTTGTAAAAAACAAATGCTAAGATTTTAATGATGTGATCTGGATGCATGTAGTAAATGATTCATAGTGATGTTACTCTGATTCATGCAGTAAATGATCCATAGTGATGTGATGTTCACCCACCCTATTAAATCGAGATTGTGATTTGAAAACCTTACTTCTCTCCTTTCTAACCACAAAGTTACAATTTACCACAAGCGATCCAAAAATCATTAAAGCAATCAATGTTTTATGAACAAAATTTTTACTAATATGAATTTACTAACCAAAATAGGTTATTAACCACAAGCGATCCATGTACTAATATGATTTTACCAACCAAAATAAGTTACTAAAGCAATCAATGTTTTAGGAACAAGACTTTTAGAACCAATATCAATATAAATTTTCTTTTCTCTTAAGCTCGAGGACTACTTCAGGTGTGTGCCTAGCTCTAATCTCTATTCCTATCTCTTACTTCTGTCTCTTTGAGTAGCGCGCTAGAACCACTTGTCTCTGCATGTAGCCCCTTTTTTCCCGTCGCCTTCTACTTAGGGTTAGTTAATGTTAACCCCTATTTAAGCTCTCAGGATTCATCTAGATTGTTACTAGTTGCTTGTCTGTTGTAGTGTGTGTTCCTATGTGTCATTCTTTTTAGGATCCGTTGAAGTGCTTCTTTCTCCTCCTTTTCGCATCTTCCGGTGAATTAGTTGGTTCGACTGTTTGACTGGGTTGATTTTGTTACTATCTTCTTCTTTTTTTTGATAACCGAGAGGTTCAGAGTCCGTGGACCCCTAATCCTCCTGGGGCAAGGCCCAAACCATGTTAAATTAACTTTTCTTCGGAGAGCAGACCCCTCCCAACGAGAATCAAACTCGTGACCTCCTTGCCTTTGACCCACAAGAAGTTACCACTATCTCAACTCCACAAGGAGTTACCACTAGCTTAACTCCATGTTGGTTATGTTTAAATGGAGGAAACTCGACGATTTTGTTACTATCTCGTCGTGGGCTCTCTCTTCTTCACGCTATGGAAGCAAATCTTCTGCAAGTCCGACAATGTGGCAATGGCTCTCTGCTTCGGGCCAGTTCAATACCGCTGAGGTTGCCTCCTATTGACCAGTTAGGTTGACAATGGTTTGGTGATTTGGTTCGCAGTGGCTCAATTCTCGGAAAGCACCTTCTACCATCTCTTGATATCCGAGATGTGGTGTGTCCTTGGCTCCTCTACGGTTTGTTTCCCTCGTCTCGGATTCTTTAGGTTCTCTCCATATATGGTGTGTTAGTCTCTTCTCGCCAATTCTTTGTTTTTGGAATCTGTTAGTATAGTAAGTAGTACTTTTTGGCGTTGCTTTTCTTCAGGCATGGTGATTGAATCGATTTCCTGAATTTGTGAATGTTCTACCTATCTTTTGCGATTGGAAAAAGTGTTTGAGTTCTTTGTTGATCCTCTAAAATCATATCTTGTTTATTGATTTACTTCTATTATTGTTTTTATGTACTAATTTTTCATGTTGTAACACTTCCTCCTGTACCAATTTTCAATAGAGAAACGGCTATGCAGATATGTTTCAAACTAAGCGATGACACAAACAACATATAAGGAAAAAAAAAACAAACTTTCTCAAATAATCGCACAAATCGTCTCTCTTTGTTTTTTCCAATTCTTCTTTCATGTTAATGTCTCTTTCGAATTCGATTTCTCCATTAACGATCGGAGAATCTAATCGACTAGTAATCTATTGTTTCTAGTTTACATACACCCGATGAATTATCACGAAGAAGAAGATGCGGTTTATGAACTGCGAGTAAGTATTGTAGAAGATGGAGTTGAGAAATTAGGACATTATGTTAAACTTAGTGAAGACTTCGAAGAACATCAACAAGAAAACAGAGCAGGAAGATGAAGAAGATTCATCATCACCCTCTTCTTCTTCTTGTGGACGGAAAAGATCTATTTGGTTTTGGATCAAGCTTGGTCTTTTCTTCACATTTCTAACTGCTTTGGCTCTTACTGGTTACAAATGGCTCGGTCCTTTAATCATGGATAAGGTTTTGAATTTCCTCCATTTAAACATAATCCAATGCATGTGTGATTCATTATTCCCAAAATCCCCTGTTGAATTGGTGTTCTGTGTTATGTTCTTCTGAAAGTTTAGTTTTTAATCGATTGGGTTTCATTAGGGTTTCAAGAACTGATCATCACTCTGGAATAAGATTAGTGCCCACAAGTTCTGTATGATGTAACTGTTCTTTTAGTGTAGAAAAATGGTTCCTTTATGAGATTGGTTCATGTGAATTGCGGTTGTGTACACTGCGATGAGCTCAGAATCTGATTAGCCCAAATTTCTTATTGAATGAAACTTAAGCTGAATTGAGGTTTGTAGTGAATGTTTATGTGGCCAATATAAGAACTTACTTAATACCTATATTACCTGATGCTCTAACAAATCCAATCTGTGACATCTTTGGCTATGTTACTAAATTGTGACATTATCCATTTACCTTTGTTTGCGTATCCCTCTCATAAAATGGGAGATGGAGACATTTACACACCCTGTGAGCGGTATTTTTGTGTTCACATCTCTTACATTATTCCCTGTGATACTTATTCCAACTACGCTGTCAATGTGGGTGGCTGGGATTACATTTGGTTATGGCTTTGGCTTTCTCCTTACTGTCCCAGCTGTAGCTATCGGTGTATCACTTCCTTACTTCATCAGCTATCTCTTCTGCGACCAAATTCAAGTATGTGGAAACCAGTTATATCCTGATCAACGACTTCTTCATAAACTGCTGATAATTGATAATCTTGCAGGGTTGGTTAGAAAGATATCCAGATCAAGCTGCAATGTTGAGAGCTGGTGGTGGAGGCAGTTGGTTTCACCAGTTTCGAGCAGTAACTTTAATCCGGATTTCTCCATTCCCTTATGCGATTTATAACTACTGCGCGGTTGCAACTCGTGTAAACTACGGCCCGTACATCACTGGTTCTCTCTTAGGCATGGTGCCAGAGATCTTTGTCGCTAGTGTGGAAATGTCTTGCATTTTTGCTGATAATTAACGATTGATTTAGTATTCTGATAGTTTTTTGGTGTGTGCAGAGGGATTCTTTTAAGGACATTGGCAGATGCGTCCACTGCAGAACAAAAAGGCTTCTCGATTCTTCAGATTGTTCTCAACATTCTTGGTTTTGTAGCAACTGTTGTGACAACTGTTCTCATCACAAAGTATGCGAAAAGACAGCTCAAATTTATGAAGAAGGAAGAGGAGGCTTTGTTGTTGCAGTAATGGAGACAACAACTTGGGAAGCTTTGTCTCTACTTCTTCCTAAAGTACAGGTTTGGTTCAAGTCTTCAAGATGTGAAAGAACTCTTGGTTTTTTTTGTTTCTTTCATTTTTGTTTTGTTTTTTGTCAACTGAGAAAGGAAAGGGTATAAAAGAAAATTATAATGGCTATAAACAATTAAACACAAAACTCTCAAGTGTTAACACGATCTAATCTTATATATGTTTGCTGGATTTTTTTTCTTTTTTGATGTTTGGAAATAATTGACTAATATATTGTTATTGGTATATAATTGAAAATTTAAGATAATTTCTCACTCTTTTCTTAAGTAATATTTGAAAATTGTCAAATTGGTATGCAGAACTCATAAACATTGATTATTTGTAAAGATACTTTATTTTGTAACTAGAATATGACCGGTTCTATTATCATAATCCAGATTTAGAGTTTGGTAGTAAGCGTGTGTGAGAGTAATCGGATCTTGTGGGTGAAAACTTGCATTTAGAATAATCTGAGCTGAATAGAGAAAAGCCCATATATATAGTTTAGATGGCCCATTTTTTTATGTTCTTTCAAGATCAAATGCGTTCGACATATTAAATTGAAGAAGAAACCTTAGCTATGATTTTTGAAGTAGCTGCCCCATACTGCGGATGTGAGCCCAATTCAATGAACCATTTGAACAACCAAACAAACATAAAGGATCAATCAAAATTTTATACTCCATCTCCCAACACACGAGACCGAGCAGCAACCACTCTCATCCCCAAATAAATGTTGTCTTTGTACTCTTCAAAAGTGCTTTTGGTCCAAAACCCAACCAAAATTCTGATAGACAGTTTTGTCTGAAAGTGTCTATAAATAAGCAAGCATTTACATTTTGTCCTACTTATCAACCAACAAAATTATATATTTGTCCTATCCTCTAAAAACTTTCGTGGGTCTTTGGTGTAAAATAGACTAAAATATATTTTACAAGTCGAATTCTAATTAATGTAGTTTGTTTTTCTTCTTCTTCTCAATATCCTGGTTATAAATAAAAACTCTTCATATGCATTATAACAGATTTGCTTCTGACTTGGTACCACGTTCAACAGTGTATCTATGTGTCTTTCATGCAAATAAAAATCCATTACTCATTAATGACAATTGACAATCAATGGCAATTTGTCATTTGGTGAAAGGGAAACACATGCTCCATATAGGAATATGACTTTCAAAATTCAGTTACAGATTCAAAAGATTTTAAATATTAAAAAATGTACACATTATTTGTTTTTTGTTTACTCTAGTGTTCTTGTTTTTACATGGAAAAAAGGAAAATTTTTAGAACATTTGCATACTTTTTATATAAAAAATTATTTTCAATATATAAGAGCAAATGCTAAATATAATAAAAAAGTTTCCTTTCATTTGTTAATTTTGATTAAAACACTAATTAACAAGTACAATTTTATCAACTGAACATATGATTATAATATATAAATATGAAAAGAAATGTAAACACAAATAAAAATGTATTTCTTCAAATTAAGAAAAGAACACATTCCATAAGTAAAAAGACTAGTGGTAACTCTTTGTGGGTCAAAAACGAGGAAGTCACGAGTTTGATTCGCGTAAAGAGAGATCTGCTCTCCGAAAAAAATTAATTTAACCTGATTTATGGCCACCCCAAGAGGATTAAAGACCCATGGATTCTAAATCTCCTGTTTATAGAAAAAAAAACAAAAAACAAAATTGAAAAAACGATTTTTGAACATAAATAGATAGAGCCAGGCCACGTCAAACCAAGACAAACGAATACAACCGTTGATGGCAGAATCGAAATGTTAGTTTACATTAGTTCTATTTAAGTGTAAACCGTGTAATTTAGTCTGGTGTAATCTATATAGATCGGAACTCTATATAAGTGTCTTTAATGGAACTCTATATAAGTGTTTCTAATGTAACAGAAACAGTTTTGTGAGAAATAACAGAAAGTTTGATAGTTTGACTTTTTTTTAGCTTCTCACCATCACTAACATGATATCAGAGTGAATTGCTCCGTCGCATCACTGATTCTTCCATTTTCTCGCCGGATCTTCAAGCTTCTCATCAATTGAGCTTGTGGATCTTCTCAATTTCATCTTTTTGCTTGTTCATTATCTCAATTTCATCAAATTCAGCTCATAATAAACTCAATTCTCGCGATGATTTACGTACAAAAATTGCGTCGTCGCAGTACTAGATTGAGTTCTTCAGTTGAGAAAACACTTTCCCTGCGTGAATCTACTCCGATTCAATCATCTTCTCCGATTCAAGCACCGCTAAACTCGTCTCCTCCGATTGTTCTGAATCCTCGGATTGACTTCTCAGACAAACAATTATACGTCATTCACATTATCAAATGGTGATAATCAGGGAAATACAATCATCTTTGAGATACTTGATGGAACAAACTCTTCTTCTTGGAAAATTGGTATATCTATTGCATTAGATGCGAAGAACAAATTAGCTTTCGTTGATGGTTCTCTTCTTAGGCCACACGATTTGCATCATTTTTCTAGGATTTGGTCTCGCTGCAACATGATAAAATCTTGGTTACTGTCATTAGTTACAAAGCAGATTTACAGAAGTATTCTTTGATTCAATGATGCTTCAAAGATTTGTTCTTTAACGCAACAAATCTGGTCTCTTCAGCAAGGATCGATGAGTCTTTTTTATTACTATACTGCACTGAAAATGTTATGGGGTGATCTTGATAGAAGAGATTGTGTTTTAGCTTGCCATAATTGTAAATGTTGCAAAGCGTTTGATACAAAGGCAAAATATGCCAAGATAATCAGATTTCTGGCTGGATTGAATTAGTCTTACTTGAATATTCAAAGCAACATAATCATGAAGAAAACAGTACTAGAACTTGCAGAAATTTTACAATCTATTTGACCAAGATTACAGTTAGTGCAACATTGGGACAATCTCTAATAGTAATGCTTATGCATTCAATGTTTATGCATCATCAGAATCGTTTTCCATTAATATATCTCAGTATCACAATAATCTAAGACAGAACAAGCCTCAATGTTCTCATTGTGGATACATGGGACATACTATGGAAAAATGCTATAAAATCCACGGCTATCCTCCAGGGTTTAAGCACAAACATAAGTTTACTTCTGACAAACAACCATCTCAAGCCACATATTCTTTACCTTCTAAACTAGTTGTAGCGAGTCTTATTCTGTCAGACAAATGCTTCTTCTGAAAATGGTATTGGAATTGATGGTATTAGTAATTTGGTTGGAGGAATGCCAAAGGATCAAATACATGATGTTATTGCATATTTTAGTACACATCTTCAAATGTCATCATCAACACAACCAATCTCATTTGCATCTTCATCAACTACATATACTAATGGTTTGGTTAAAAATGGTATCTTCTTTTCTTTATCCACATTTTGCTTCATTGGTATCTTGACAGCCTCTAAGAATGTGCTAACATCACATACTTGGATTATAGATAGTGGTGTTACTCATCATGTTTCACAAGACATAAACTTGTTTGAAAGCCTATCTTTTGATTTAAGCTCTTCAGTTACACTTCCTACTGGTTTTAATGTCAAGATTGCAGGTGTAGGAACTATCAAGTTGAATGATCACATTAGTATCACTAATATGCTTTTTATTTTAGATTTTAGAATCAAATTTCTCAATATTAGTCAACTAATTCGAGAATTGGGTTTAAGAATATATTTTGATGATGATTCTTATGTAATACATGATCGTATCAAAGGGCTGAAGATTGGACATGATAAAAAAAATTGCAGGATTATATATTTTAGACACTACAACTTTACCTAGTTATCCGAATGATATTGTAGTTTTATTTTGTTATTCTGTTATTGTCGATGTCGTATTGTGGCACTGTAGACTAGGACACCTTCCTATGCTAAGATTGGTAGTCTTAAAAGTGTACTTGGTTTTCACAAAAGTAATAAAGATGTTTTTCACCATTGTGCTACTTGCCAATTGTTTAAACATACACACCTATCATTTCCCTCCAAGAATAATATGTCTAACATTGCTTTTGAGTTAGTTGATATTGACATTTGGGGACCTTTTTGCAGTTCCTACAGTTGAGGATACAAATATTTTATGATCATAGTGGATGTTTACACTAGAGCTACTTGGGGTATATTTGATGAAGACAAAGTCTGAAGCCATTCAAGTATTTCCAGAATTTCTGTAGATAGTGGAGACTCAGTTTCAGACTAATGTGAAATCTGTAAGATCGGATAACGGACTTGAATTGAAATTTGTGGATCTATTCAAAAAAATTTTTTTTTTTATCATTTTTGCCCAGAAATACTAGAACAAAATTTGGTTGTTGAAATAAGCATCAATACATTTTGAACGTTGCAAGGGCATTAATGTTTCAATCTTATGTTCCATTGGAGTATTGGGGAGATTGTGTACTTTCTGCTATTTTCCTCATAAATAGATTGCCATCTCCATTGTTATCCAACAGGTCTCCATTTGAGATGTTATATTCCAAGGTACCGGATTATTCTCTGATTCGAGTATTTGGATGTATGTGTTATCAATCAACATCTTCTCACCAATGTCACATGTTTGAACCTTGATCAAGAGCATATGTTTTCCTTGGATATCATGCTGGTTACAAAAGCTACAAATTGCTGGATTTGGAATCTAACTCTATTCACATTTTGAGACATGTAGTATTTTTTGAGAATTTGTTTCCCTATAATAGTTCTCATAAACATGTGGATTCAATATTTGATTTTCCAACTGAATCATCTACAGTCTCCAATTCTCCTATTCATTCTGCAACAATACAAGATTCAATACCTTCTACAGTATCCAGAAACCATCATCGCTTGTAGTAACAGAAAATCCGATGTTTTATGCTATGATTCAGAGATCAATTCCGAGTACTGATGTTTTATATCTTCTAAGAGACAAAGTAAACGTCCTGTGCATCATGAAGATTATGAATGCAACACAATGTCTATTATACATCCTATCATTACATACATAAATTTTACTAAACTCTCAGCTGATCATAAGGTCTATGTCTATGCCATTGATGCACATCCTGATCCAAGCTCTTATTTTCAAGCAAAATTATTAGAGGTATGGATTGAGGCTATGGATCATAAAGTAGATGCTTTGGAATATACTAATAAATGGATGGTATGTTCCTTACCTGAGAACAAGAGTCTGATTGGTTGTAAGTGGGTATATAAAGTGAAACTAAATGATGATGGTACTTTGGAACGTTACAAAGCGAAGTTAATTGCAAAAGGATATACGCAAATTGAAGGATTGGATTATGTAGATACTTTCTCTCCAGTTGCAAGTATGAAAACAGTCAACATTTTATTTGGTGTATCTCTGCAAAAAGGATGGAGCCTTCAGCCTTCATCAAATTGATATAGCAAATGTTTTCCTTAATGGTAAATTAGATGAAGAAATCTATATGGTTTATCTCCAGGATATGCTGCAAGAAAGGGGGCATCTCTACCTGAAAAAGTTGTATTACTATAACAAAAGTTATTATATGGCTTAAAACAAGTACCGAGACAGTGATTTTTGCGATTGGTTTTAAAAAGTCCACTACAGATGAAACTCTTTTCCTTAGACACACTGGTGATATATTTGTTGCATTACTAGTATAGCTAGATGACATTATTATAGCATGCAATGATGATGCACCAGTGGTCCAGCTGAAATCTGACTTGGCAAAAACGTTTTTAAACTCAGGGATTTAGGGCCTCTAAAGTATTTTCTTGGAATTGAAATTGCAAGATCCAATGCTGGGATCTCTATTTGTCCAAGAAAGTATGTTTTAGAACTTCTTAATGAAACATGATAATTGGACTGTAAGCCTTCTCCTATCCCAATGGATCCTTCTCCGAAGCTATCTTTGCATAATGATGAACCGCTCCTTGATGATCCAGAAGTATACCGACGATTGGTTGGAAAATTGATGTATTTGACACATATTCGACCTGATATCACATTTTCTGTCAATAAACTATGTCAGTTTACATCAGCTCCAAAACATTCTCATCTCAAAGCAGTATATGGAGTGCTTCAATACATCAAAGGATCAATCTTTTTGGGATTGTTCTATCCATCTGAATCAGATCTTCAACTTAAAACCTTTTTTATGCAGATTGGAATTCATGCCCAGATACACAAAGTCTACTACGGGATATCGTATGTTCCTTGGTCCATCTCTGACCTTGTGGAAACCAAAAAAGCAGGACAATATATCTCGGTCTAGTGCTGAATCCGAATATAGAGTTATGGCGTTTGCAACTTGTGATATCGTCTGGTTAGTCAAGTTATTTCAGAGTTACAAACCTCCTAAACAACATGTTACTTTCTTCTGCGATTCAACAACTACAATAATATTGCCAACAACACTGTTTTCCACTAGTGGACTAAACACATCGAAAACGATTGTCACACAAGAATAGACTGAGAGTGATTTGTTAAAAACAATGAACGTCCGGATGCATAATCAACTTGTCGACGTGTTTACAAAACCTTTATTTCTAGTTTCCTTCAAAAATATCATTAAAAAGATGAGCTTACTTTCGATTTTTCGCTTATTTTGAAGGAATGTTAGTTTACATTAATTTCGGTTAAGTATAAACCGTGTAATTTAGTTTGGTTTAATATATGTAAACCCGACCTTTCACTCTATATAAGTGTCCCTAATGTAACGAAAATAGTTTTATGAGAAATAACCGAAAGTTTGATGGTTTGACTTTTTTCTCGACCTCACCATCGCTAACACGAAATAATCCACAATAATTCTGGATTCCCCGCCGGACATTTCAGACGCATCGAACGCCAATAATAAAGCTCGGTGTCCAATACACGACTCGTACGTACCCGACGTCATTTTCCTGATAAAGTGACGAAAAACACCCTTCAACTCACTCGAATAGGGCCACTTTAGTCTATTCAAAAATCATTCTCAACAGTCCAATCAAATTCAAATTTATTTGTTACATAATAAATCCACGTAAGAAGTTGCACGCTTATCCAACGATGTCGTTTTGTGGTTCTGGAAAAGGAAATTAATAAAATTTGCCCTTTTGTCGCTTTATAATTAACAGTGCAAAAAAAAGAACTCTCGTTTATTTCCTTTCGCTGCAATTCTTCTTCTCATCTTCTTCTGCTTACTCATCAAAACCGATGATAATGATATAAATCATTGATAAATTAGGGTTTTCATCTGAATAGATTCATGTGGTGACTGAGTTCCCGTTACATAGAGTTTCTTAGCGTTTACTCTGTGTGCGCTTCTTTGAACGAGAGATATGTAGATGGAGACAGAGACAGAGACAGAGACGGAGACGGAGACGTCAGATGAAGATATGGAGATGGAGACGTTAGTGTTTGAAGTGACTGAAATCGATTTGGAGTATGAGTTTGATGCTGCTCGTTGGTATGATTTTACTCGGGAAGAGTTGGCTTTGGAGTCTCATGCTGCTGAACTCTGGTTCGTGACTGCTCAGTCTTATCCACACTCTCGTGAGTATCGCTTTAGGCTTTGATTGTTTTTTCGTAAATTCGGTGAAGCGTTGGCTATTGAGGTTTGATTACGTCATCTTACGCAATTGCGGTAAAGAAAAATTTCAGGAGTTAATTACGATATGGTGAAATTTTGACGAGAATTTTTTAAGAGGTTTTGATTGAAATTTAATCCTCGATTTAATCGTTATTTGTGTGTTTAGGAATTTGTTTTCTATGATTAGATTGGTCATCGAGCACTAAATTGACAACTTTATTACAAATTGAAAGCACAAATGTCATATTAGGATCAGAATTGTGTTTAGTTAATTTGTTTTTCCAGCTTTTGCAAGAAAATTGTTAATGAGTCTGGAGGTTTCTGATGACAAGACAGAGCCTTTGTCAAAATCAGAAGATGGGGAAGTTACAGTTGATGTCCAGGAGAGTGACAGAGAAATAAGACAGCAACTAGATGTGAATGAAACAGGTGAATGTTTTGGGATTATGTTCTTGCATCTCTAATCTAGTTTAATGTGTTTATTATAATTTAAAATTGAATCTTGTTTTGTTTCAGGAAATGGAATGAGGTCTGGTGTTTTTACATTCATTCAAGGTGGTACTTTGAACAAAGTTCAAAACCAGTCCTTACATAAGGGTGATCACTTTAATATCATTGTGGTAATTCAACTATATTATTGTCTAAACTTATTCAGGATATCTATTTTTTCGTAATAACTTATCTAACTTCTGATCTGATTTGGTATTTTACTTTATTGATCAGACTCACTTTATTTCAACCAGGACCAACATATAGCAATCGGATTCAGACTGATAAACTAAAATGCCGATCAAAGTCAAGCATTAGGCCAATACCTAGAAGCTCAACATTGATGAATCCTACTGCTAGTCTATTGGCAAAACAAGATAATGCTAGGTGACTATGAGAACGTATAATTCTTGGTATGTTTCTTCAGTCAGCTTGATACTTGGTTGTTTTGTTTGATCTTCTAGAGTCCATATGCAAGTGGATGAAGTTAAGGAGAAAGGTTTGTGTCCTTCATCTGGATCTGTAATTCAATCTTCTAAAAGACAGAAGCTCGATGGAGGTTTACTTCGTAAGGTAAGAGTATTTAGAAGTTTCTTTAAGCAAATATGATATACACGTTTGACTAGTGCAAGTAAAGAATTTGTGTTCATCTATTTGTATACCTCCAGATAATTTTTCTTTTTTGTTTTATTTCAGGTCTCTGAAACAACTCAGGAGATTAATTTTGTCCACAAGGCACTCAAGAAGGTTGCTATTTGTTTCTTGAGAACTCCTTAACATAATGGAAAACTCAACCTCAGTGAGTTTTGTATCATTCTATTGGTTGTTATTTGGTTTTGCAGGATCTTGATAGAAACTCACAACATGCGAGGACAAAGATTACTGTTCCACAGGAGCCTGATTTTGCAACATCACATAGAGCAAATAGGATACGGTTAGCGCCTAGACAATTGGATGACATTCAAATGTTATGAGAAAAGGTCACATCTCACATGCTGTTTCACTAATGATTATTTCAGGCACAAGAACGATGCTAAGTTGGATCAGGATTCAACATCAGTATATAGATTCAAAGCACGCCCCTTGAACCGAAAAGTTAGTATCTACAAATTAACTATCATGGAAGTCATTTAATTATTGTATCACAGCTCAAACATGTGTGTGTGTTTCCTATAGATCTTTGAGGCTCCATCATTGCCCATCCGAAAAAGAAGCACTCCTAAACTACCAGAATTTCAAGTAAGCATTATAATCTAAATTGTGCTAGTCTTACTCTATGTTTTACATACTTAAAATTTCATACTTTAGATTATATTTCATGGATTTCTTATCAGGAGTTTCGCTTGAAGACCTCAGAAAGAGCTATGCAACATTCATCAGCTGTGTCAACCTCGTTATATCAGGGGAATAGTTATCATAAGGTTATACATTAACTGAGCTTACTGGATGTCATATCATGTTTAATTAATGATTACTTCATATCAATTTGTGTATCCTGCCATGGTATTGAAGTGATATTCATTTGTCATCTAGACGACTCAAATCAGTCTCAAAGTGGTGATGTTAAAAGATTGAAATTTTTACTTTTTGACAGGGGTCAGATAAGCCTGATACAACAGCTTTTCTCGATAGTGTTAACAGGGAACCAAGGAGGTATTACTTAGAAAATCACAGATGATATATAAAAATACAAACTATTGTATAAAATAATTATTCTACGAGCTGAATTTTAACAGACCAAGAGCTATGAATACACCTAAAGATGATGAAAGAAAACACATTTTCAAAGCTCATCCTCTTAACGATAAAGTATAATGTTATATTTTTTCGCGTTATACTTGCTTGCATCAATTTTTTCATACTGATAGGTACACTTATAAGGCTTTCATTTCTATTATACAGATAATTTCAAGTAGACAAGACATTGGCAAGCGAGAAACTACAGTTCCCTTGGTATGTCAGTCTATAGATTATTTATTCTTTACACTTGGTGTTATATAATTCTCTGTGGAGTTATTTTCCTACAATAGACTCAAAATTTGCTTACCCTCAAAAATCAGGAGTTTAGATTTCACTCAGAAAAGAGAGTTCAACCAGATTTGCCAACGGACCTTTTCAGTAAGGTAACAACTCTCACAGCTTCATAATCATTGTTTCCTGTAACATACATCTTCTCCAAGAGCTTCTTATATCACAATGGTTTAAATTTATAGCTCTCCATAAAGTCCGAGCTCCAGCCAAACAATGGATCTCGCTTAAGATTTCCTCAGCCTGAATTAGTGAAGGTACAGCTCGTGATTTCAATTTCTTTTGATTTTCGATCTTCCAGCTTTAGTGAGTTTTACAATTGTTTTCTTGGCATAAGGGCTCAAAGGAAAATACTAGACTGAAATGCTTTCAAGCAGAGAATGAAGTAAGATATTGATTCAAGCTTGTACTACAACCACTCAGTTTTTTTTATAAGTATTGATCATTAATAACTACATTGCAGAGGACATGCAAGGTTACGGGAAAACCAATGGTACAACGCGGTATAGTTGCTGAAACTAGCCAGCGATGGACCGGCTAGGTGGCAAGTTACAAGCAGAGCGGTGCAACAAAACTAACAAGTAATATACAAAAGAATTGGATGCTAGTATTTTCTTTCTTATATAAAGGTTTCTTTTATAGCTTTGAGGATCATTTTTTTCGATTTGTGCAGAGCCTCGGCATAGCTGATCGCAGAAAAGAAAAGCGTTCGTAGTTATATGAGTCAGCTCCCTTTTTTTGTTCATTAAGACTTGTTTCTCTTAGGTAACAACTATTCAAAAAGGAAGGCTAACAATATGATTCATGAAGAACTAACTCTGTCTCTCAAGGGGTTGCGGTTGGTTATTTTTTTGGCAAAAGAAATGTATATTGTGGATATCCGTTTCTTGATATATGAATGAAATATAAAAAGAGAGGTTAATAGGATTCTGACATATCATGTAAATGTATGGTTGGCTCGAAAACTAGAAAACTCTGTTTTCGAAAACTTTCAAGTTAATAATTGAACATAAGCTTAGGGAGCAAGCTTAGGGAGCGGGTTAAGCCAGCGTGGGAGCACGAACAGTGAAAAGTAGAGACAATGAACACCACTGAGAAAGGCATTGAGATAATTATAATAGAGGGAGTCCATATACTCATTGCCACCGCTAAGTCAGATGATGCAACCATCCATGCACTTCTTGTCCTCACCATCTTCCTTGTGAAGACTAAACTTGTGAGTCCTCAAGTTTAACAAAAGGAGACCATTCTTGTTTCTACTCCAGAGGTATATGATCTCGGAGTTGAAAGAATCAGCACCAAACCCGACCAAAAACGATTTGGTATTGACTTCCCAGTCAAGTTTCCATGTCGCCATAGGATGATCATTACAGTAGTTGACCAGCCTCCAAACCCTAATGGTACAGACTCCATTATCATCGAAAACGTTGCAATACACCACGGATCCAGCAGAGGTTGTGATTGTTGTCTTGAAACGTTGATAAAGCTCATATAGCTCAATACAAGGAAACGGTATAGTACGACACTCAAGACCATCATCACCATTATTGTTATAGAAATCATAGGATGCAACATAACTTGCATCCCCGCCGTTACCAATAATAGAGGCAAGCCAGTGAAGAGTCCCGTTCAACGAAACGGAATGCTTTAGTCTAGACCAAAGACTGTAACGGATACAATGCACCTCTTTGGTTTCCCACAAACCTGTTTCTGAGGAATATATCATGAAAGTGAGTTCTTTAGATATACGAAAAGAGACCAAGATCCACACTACCTTGTAACCCACGGCAATATCCCTTTTCATCTTTGTGACTAATCTCGTGTCGCTGAAAATTTTATTCTCCTGTAACCTCACGACCTCATAACCCGAGAGATGTGGAGGAAGAGGTATTCGAACCCAGTGTCGCAACAAAGTGTTTCCGACATGGATACATAGGAGCTCCTTCGATGGTTTCAGAGTAAAGCAATACCAATCCATTCATGCAGCTCAAGACAGTAAGTTTTTCTCACTGTGGTCTTGGGATTATAAGATCAAAGATCCATGGGAATCGGTAAGTCCCCATCTCTCGCATCCATGGTGTCCAACGATTTCTAGCGACAGTGTTTTGTTCATATTGTTCATGATTTCCATTCTTTGCACACTGATCTGAATCAGTGAAATTAGAGCCAAGATTTTCACCAATACATCCTCTGGAAGCAACGTTCTTTGTTTTTTCCTCTTCATTCGAGATTTTTAGATTTTTAGGGTTTTCAAGATTAGGCTACATATAGCTTGTAAATAGAGTTTTTCGGTTTTGAATTTTGGGTTTTCAATGGCCCTGACACCAACAAAAATACAGCCCAAAAGAGTAAATTTGGCTTTGTCCGGGGTCGAACCGGAGACTTTGAGTGTGTTAGACTGACGTGATTAATTAGAGATGTCAAAATGGGTCAAAACCCATGAGTTGACCTGGTTTATTTATTATTTTAGTGGGTTTGGGTTGAAATTTTATACCCATATAAATAAATGAGTTTTGGTGGATCGGTCTTAATGGATTTGTGGGTTTAGTGGGTCAATTCATTTAGGTTTTGGGTTATCCATGAGTCTACCATTAAAACAGAAAAATTAATAAATTTATATTAAATATGTAAAATATCTAAACCGTAAAACATCTTTTAGTATTGGTTATTGTGTTCTTAACAAATATTGAAGTCGACTTAGGTAAACTTATCATCTATATTCATTATTTTGTTGATATTAGGTATAATTATTATTATCGTACTTAAATTGCTAATTTTTTTTAAAATCATTTTTAATCGTAGACAATGAAAAGGAAGATGAAATCAAAATGTCCTATATTATATCTTTCTATACATAGTGATTGTATTAATTCATAGGGCTATGTTTTATTTGGCGAAAAAAATAGAAATTATCTTTCAAGGAGATGGCCGAGTGGTTGATGGCTCTGGTATTGAAAACCGGTATAGTTCATAAAAAATAACTATTGAGGGTTCGAATCCCTCTTTCTCTCTTTTTGTTGGATGGATATATTTTTTTCTTTAAGATTCAAGTGTTATTTAAATTAAGAAACTTTTTTATTTTACCATTTTATAGTTTTATTGTGGTTCTAAGATTTTATGATGCTTTTATTTATTTTAATAACTATATATTTTAATTTAATTTTTTATTTAGAAATTCTTGTTAGTTTTATAATTATATGGCATGCTTTGAATTTTTTTAAATTATCCTTAGTTTTTATAAAGGTAACCCATATAACCCATTTAACCAATAGATTTAATGATTATGAATTTACGTATATATGTTTCAAACCCTCATATAGGTTTGAGTCTGTTTACCAATTTTGACTAGAGATGTTAATAAGGGTTCAGACTTCCGGGGTTAGCCCTGACCCTTTAAATTTATGTTGGTCCTAAACCCTGATTTTATGTAGTTGATATTTTATCACTTATTTAAGGTTGGGTTTTGAAGGGTTAGAGTTTAACAGGGTTGACCCTGATCTTTTTATCAACCTTTAACGACAATGTTATTTCTTTCTTTGAGCAAAATCGTAAAATTTTGGATATATATTTTTCTACTAAAACCGTAAAATCTCGTATTCATGTTCTCTTGCCAAAACCCGTAAAATCCCAGAATATTTTCTGCCAAAACCGTAAAAATCTCGTATTCTTCTTTAGTTTCGATTCCCTGAATAATTAATTATCCGGAAAATTTGAATGTTGAGACGCCAAACAGACAGACTAGAGAAGCTTTTGAGTTGAAAACTTGCAATCCCTAATGAAATGCCTACAAAATGCTTTTGTTATTTTAGCAAAAAAAGGTTAAGAAACCTGAAAATTGTTAATAAGTCGAAGTATTCGTTTGGACTGTGTTTTGCACAAGTTACTTGACTGTTGCCTCTTGGGTATATCAGGTCGAAGAGGAGATTGGTATAAAACTGAAAAAAGAAGACATGGTTGATCTTACGGCTTTCCTTGACCCATCTACAGGCCACCTAAAGGCCCACGTTTCTAATAGGCTTACTCTAAAACAATATATCCACTAATCTAATCACAAGAAAATCATATATTGCTGACGTGGAACTCTTCAACACCACACGATCTGGTTTCTCTTATCTACTCCTAATTTTCCCTCCAAACACCAACACGTTGAAATTAAAAAAAAAATCAGAAGGAACCTGAAACTCTTACACAGTAACATCACTATCTCAATTCTCAACCACAATTTCCCAAATTCCAAACTTTTTATTCCTCCCGGAGAACACAAGAAACGACGATCTCAAATTTCTCGAAAAAAATGAGCAGTAAGATGGCATTTACTCTATCAATCCCTCGATTTTGTGCAGTTTCTCACAAACCCATGACTTGTTCTCCTTCAAGGACTCACTCTTCTGCTCACTTCAGCCATGCACGATCGATTTCCCTCACAAAGAGACTTTTCTTATTACCCGTTAAAGCTTCTACCGATCAATCAGGTTTTTTCCTCCTTTAAAGTTTATATTTTTTTGGATTAATTACTGCAAATCTCGAAGATTCTCCTTTTGCCTCTTATTTATCGGATAGTTTGGGAACACAATTTCTTTGATAAAGTTTTGATTTTTCAATTACAGAAGATAATTAGATCACTGGTTTCCAAATTTGTAGCTCTTTTTGGTGTGAAAATTGGTGCGTATTTTGCTTAAGGTTTATTAAGCTCTTCAGTCATCACTTTCTGATAGAACAAAAAAAAACACTCAATCTTCAAATTGAAGTTGACAAATCAACCGTTAGATTTCTCTATCAGAGCTTCCTTAGTTTTTCTAAACACATTCTTGACTTGTCTTCAGGTCAGGTGGGCGGAGAAGAAGTTGATAGCAAGATTTTGCCTTATTGTAGCATTAACAAGAATGAAAAGAGAACAATCGGTGAAATGGAACAAGAGTTTCTCCAAGCGATGCAAGTAACACACCAAATATATAAATAAATAAATTCCTCTTTTGATTGTGAGCGAAGTTTTCCAAGTCTGAGGATTGTTACTCTTTCTTTCTTTTGCAGTCGTTCTATTACGATGGCAAAGCGATTATGTCTAATGAAGAGTTTGATAACCTTAAAGAGGAGTTGATGTGGGAAGGAAGCAGTGTTGTGATGCTAAGTAATCAAACTATGATTTCTAGTTTTTCATAATCCTTTGGGGTTTTCTTTAGGCCTAAGTGGTTGATTCTTGATTACTTTTATGATCTGCAGGTTCTGATGAACAAAGATTCCTTGAAGCTTCAATGGCTTATGTCTCTGGAAACCCAATCTTGAGTGATGAAGAATTTGATAAGCTCAAATTGAAACTTAAGGTTCTTAATCACTTTATACTTACCAATACTATTTCTTACTTTCATCCATCTTGTTACATATGTAAACTGGACCAGCCTTGTGATTGTTTCTCTTTTTCTGTAGATGGACGGAAGTGAAATTGTGTGTGAGGGTCCAAGATGCAGTCTTCGTAGTAAAAAGGTAAAAGCTATAAGTTGGAAGAGAAAATATGTTAAGACATTATAGAACGTAACATACGGTTTATTGTTCGTGACAAACTCTACAGAGGTTAGAGATTATAGACTTGTGGCCTCCTTGATTATGCAGGTTTACAGTGATCTTGCCATAGATTATTTCAAAATGTTCTTGTTGAATGTGCCAGCAACTGTTGTTGCTCTCGGACTGTGAGTACCACCGGTTCTTTTCTTCCTCAATTTTTAAATCACATACTCTCAGCTTTTGTTTAGTTTTTTAATTGATTGAACATTGTTGTTTTCTTCAATTTTCTCCAGATTTTTCTTCCTTGATGACCTTACGGGTTTTGAAATCACATACCTGCTCGAGGTAAAACGTCTTCTGACTCTTCTTTTATGGTTTGAAGAATGTTCTCGTAATTGTTCCAATTTCTTCTAATGATTAAAAAACAAAACTTGCAGCTTCCGGAACCATTCAGTTTCATCTTCACGTGGTTTGCGGCCGTGCCTGCAATTGTATATCTGGCGCTATCACTCACCAAATTGATCATTAAAGACTTCTTGATCCTGAAGGTAAACCATTATTATCTTCTCAGCTCAGTTCTTGAACTGGAAAAAAAAAGAAAAGTTCTCAACAGGAAAATGCAAAAACCGGAGATTAGACTCGAGATAATAATCTATTTTGTGCAAACTCCTGCAAAGTTAGATTGATTTAGTGCCAAATCCTATGAGTTTTAGGTGATTATTATGAAATATTTTGATTTTCTTGGAATCTCTCTTTCACAGGGCCCTTGTCCAAACTGTGGTACAGAGAATACATCCTTCTTTGGAACGATATTATCCATCTCCAATGATGGTAGCACCAACAATGTCAAATGCTCCGGGTAAGCTCCTCAGCTTTAGACCCGAATCGAGCTCAAAATTTCTATAACGTTTCTTGAAACCTTTTGGTTCTTCTTTTTGTTTAGTTGTGGAACGGAGATGATCTATGACTCTGGTTCTCGTTTGATCACATTACCAGAAGGAGGCAAAGCTTAAAACTATAAGCCAAGGTTTAATTCTCATAGTAATTTTAATTTCCTGATCAAATCATTCTTGATTCAATGTAAATTCAAGATTCTAGGTTTCTCTTCTTCTCAGGGAATGTGAAAATGTATGTAAGATTGATACTAACAGATGAAGGTGGAGAAAGAAAAGCAAAAGAGTTTGTTTGTGTGTGTTTTGTATAATCTTCAGATCTTTCAATGTAACTCTCGTTGACATGTATTGTGTTTGTAAGCAAATGTGAGGCGTAAGCAGAGAAAAAATCGTATGATTACTTCTTTGAGCAAAATTTCGCTCTAATTAGAAATAAGTCAAGAAAATGGCACAGCCTTCTGTAGTTTTGAAATAATATAATACATACACTTTGATTTTTGTTATGATTTTGTACGTTTTACATAATTTGCGTAAAAATATGTTTCCTATTAATCCATATGAAACTGTAATATCAAATATGATTTTTTGTAATTCTATAACTCATTTAAGTATGATTTCTATTAATAAGATGAAAGATCAATAAAATAGGGACTATTAATCTTTAGAAGATAATACACAAAAGGAAAAGTCATACAAACATTATAGCATGCCCACTAGCTATCTTTTTAGTAAGTACAAGGAGCAATGGTCATCATCATCGTCCCATGCCCTCTGCATCATCATTCGCCTCATTTTTATCTCACCATTAGACCTAGCTTACACATGCCTTCATGAAGATCTAACCCAATACTTGACCCAAATGTTTCTTTTTTTTTTTACCAAATGTAGTGGTTTGTAGTTGTAGGTTTTGTATCATCTTATCCTGATTTTAGTACAATATCATGCATCGTGTAGTTTCAAATGTTGAATGAAGGAACCTTGTCTATTGTCGAAATTGGATATAAATTAAGTTTCTTCTTGTTGTTTGCAGAGAACAACTGTTAGCAAATTTGTCTTGTAAACCTGTTTTGTAAATGTATATCACAGGATCGAAGGGTATAATCGAATCTTTCAAAATTAATAAATAAACTAATAGACGCAATGATCTTACAAGACTACAAAATATAATGTAATGTCACGAGGCTAGAAAAAAAGTTGGATCATACTGTAAGCATTGTAAGCATCGTTCATGCTTCTTCATTATTATGTCTTAAAAAAACAAATAAAGATACATAGTATATACTATATACTGATCATGTCTGTCCCCTAGAACACATGCCAACAAAGTAAAACACAATCAATCTATTTCTCTCTCTTTCTTCTTGGTCACTTCTCTCTGCAAAACCCTAACAACTTAATTCATCTTAGAATCTTTTGGCTCCTCCTCACATGGGCTTTATACCATTTATCTTCATCGCCCTTCTCTTTCATTTACAGAAATCCAAATCTCAGACGATTGAATCAGCACATCTCCTTGATCTTATGATCAGAGATTACACCATCAGAAACTACAACATACATTTCAAGACAGGCACGATCCAGAAAATTCATCTTCCTTCGAACTTCTCCTCCATTGATATCGCCACGGCTAAGTTCAGATGCGGGAGTTTGAGAAGACACGGTGCAAGAATCGGAGAGTTTCACTTAGGTCCGGGCTTGACGGTGAAACCATGTGTTGAGAGAGTGATTCTGGTGAGACAGAACTTGGGTATTAACTGGTCTTCTTATATTTACTCAACCGGTTATAACTTAACCGGTTACAATTACCAGCTCGTGTCTCCGGTTCTTGGTTTATTGGCTTACAATTCAAACCCGGACGGTGTGGCTGCGAACCCTTTTGAGATTAACGTAATGGGCACGGAGCAGAATCCTATTTTGATCCATTTCTTAAGCAGCTGGGCAAATGGTAACCCTAAACCTAGCACGGAGAAGAACTCATCTCTATTGTGTGCTTGCTTCACAAGTAACGGTACCATAACGTTTAGAGAGCAAGTTTCAGCCTATGTTTGCTTGGGAACAAGACAAGGGCATCATGCGCTGGTGATTAGAGCTCATGACGGAAGTCGTGGTGGTGGTGCGGTGGTAACGCCGTCTTCATCTCCAGCGGTAAATGACGGTGGCGGAGGGAGATTGAGCCGGGGGAAAGTGGCGATTGGGAGTGTGATTGGGTCAGTGATTGGAGCGTTGCTGTTAGGATTATTGGTGGTGGCGATGGTAGTGAAAGGTAAGAAGAAAGCGATGAGGGAGGAGATGGTGAGAAGAGCTTATGAAGAAGAAGCACTTCAGGTTTCAATGGTGGGTCATGTTAGGGCTAATCCTAATGCTTCGAGAACAAGAACGATTCCACGATTTGATAATAGGTATAGCACCAAGTAACAACAAACTTAATTAGTTAGATCGTCCTCCTTGATATGATGGTTTCCGTTTTTAGTGTTAATGAAGTTTTTTTTTCTTTCTAATTATGATGTATTTTTATTTAGGATACTTAATATGTGGTACTAACTTTTTAAAAAATATGAGAAATTGAAAATATAATTACTTTAAGTTGTGTTTTTGGGTTACTTGGTTAAGATAAGAGCAGTACATTTATGATCCTAAGGATACTACAAATTATAATTCTGAAGATATTAGCATATGTAATCGTAATTTATAAATTGACTCTCAAATCAAACCATTAGTAGACTGATTTCATATTCTCATCGAATAACAAGAACTATGCCGACTTTGTGTTCGGGAATACAATTATTCGCTATCTTAACTCATTGGCCAAAAGAATAAAAAAGAGAAAATGTCTTTTTTTTTTCCTTTTCTTTTGATGAAGAATTAAGAGAATAACAACGTGGAGTTGGATCAATGGCAAGAGATCACGAGTTCGATTTCCTTAGAAAGAGATCTGTTCTCCGAATGATAGTTAATTTAACATAGTTTGAATTCTGTCACAGAGAAATTAAGGGTACACGAAATCTGAACTTCATGGTTATCCAAAAAAAAAATAAAAAAAAAATGTTAAACCAAATTAAATGATCATATGTCTAAAATACTCTACCCTTAATGATCACCCTTTGTCAAAACAACGGTTCGATATGTGAAGAGATATGATGGGAGATATCAAGTTGTTGTCTATATCAATTTTGTATGTTAGTCGAATCAGAAACCAATTTTACACAATATTTTCATTTACTCACTGCACAATATTTTATGCTAATTATTTTGTGTTCCATTCAGAAGATTAGGCTATACCCATCGCTTATTTCTACTGTATATAAAACTAATTAACATTATGATGTCTTTATTTCCCAGATAAACTTATACCATTTTTTTACTGTGCATGTCTTCTTTGCTTATAGCCATTTTATAATGTGATGCGTACTAGATGTGGACACTAAAGTAATGATGTCCAATGTGGTACAAAATTATCACAAGTGATAGCAAAAAGTACCAAAATAGGAACTAACGTACATATTGGGCCGAGTTTCAGGCCTAATATATCCAGCCCAATAAAAATGTCAAATAGTATAATAGTATCAAAGACATTGTCGATCTAGCATAAACCCTACCACACCTGATCTGTCCCTTATTTTCGCACCATTTCCACTTGACGTTTTCTGTTTCCCCCAAGAATTTCCCGGGAAAGATAAAAAAAGCCTAAGAACAAAAAAAAAGTTTACATTTTCCAACCCAAATCTCAAATCTGGAAGAAAGACAAAGCAAAAGAATCAAATCAACAATGGAAGAAAACGAATCTACATCAACCAATCATACAAAGAAGTCAAATTCTCAGCTGAATCTTCCACCCTCGATGAATCGACCGACGGTCTCACTCGAGACTCGAATCAACCGTTTAATCGATTCAAACCATTACCACTCTCCTTCTAAACCTATTTACTCAGATAGGTTTATTCCTAGTAGATCTGGTTCCAATTTCGCGCTTTTCGATCTTGCTTCTTCGCCTAACAAAGATGGTAAAGAAGATGGAGCGGGTTCTTATGCGAGTCTGTTGAAAACAGCGCTTTTTGGACCGGAGACGCCGGAGAAAAGAGATGCTGTTACTGGGTTTTCTCCGTCTCGGAATATTTTTAGGTTTAAGACTGAAACGCAGCGGTCTTTGAACTCATTTTTGTCTTTTGGTTCTGATGAGTCTCCTGGTGTTAGTCATAGCCCTGTTAAGTCTCCGAGGAAGATTCCTAGGTCTCCTTATAAGGTTAGAGTTTGTTTTGATCTTTGGAGGTTTCTAGGGTTTTAGTATTTGTGAGTTGAATTTAGGGTTTTGTAGATTGTGTTTTCTTCTATTGTTGGTAGATTTAGGTTTTTGAGACTTTAGGTTCTTGATTGCGTTCCTACATTTCATCTTTTTGTGTGCATTTGTGTATGAAACTTTTGAGATCTTTGTGAAGTCTTTGGTAGTGATGTGGAGTGAAGTGTTTTTGATTAGAAATGTTTGTCCTTTTGTTGTTGTTAGGTATTGGATGCGCCGGCTCTGCAAGATGATTTTTACTTAAATCTTGTGGATTGGTCGGCACAAAATGTTCTTGCAGTCGGATTAGGGAACTGTGTATATTTGTGGAATGCTTGTAGTAGCAAGGTGAGTGTTTTTTTCCTTTTCTTTCTGTTTTTCCTGGTTTGTGTATCTTCGGACTCATTTGTGTCTTAAAGAGTGTCTTTCTGACTCATTTTGTGATGAGAATGTATTTCTGCTATTTGCAGGTAACTAAGTTATGTGATCTTGGGGTCGATGACAGTGTTTGCTCAGTGGGTTGGGCACTACGTGGAACACATTTGTCGATTGGAACTAGTAGCGGAACAGTACAGGTTAGATGATCTAGACACATTTGGCTATTTGAGTCTATACATGCCTCTCTATAGACATTATCTTTCGATTTCTTGAATCTGAAAGGAATATTTTCGGAAACTAGGTTGAATTAAAAATTGGGATTAGACCTTGAGGATGTTGCTTTTGCAAATGTTATTTCACAGCAATGCACTAGCTTAGTTCACCGAGTCATATTTTGCTGCACTAAATTGATCATTGGTGGTTAAGATGGATAGTTTAGTTAGATTTGAGGAAGGAGTTTTGATATTTTGATGGATAGCTTACCACCCTTACTGTTTTCTCTTACTAGATTTGGGATGCGTTACGATGCAAGAGGATAAGAATAATGGAGGGTCATCAACTTCGAGTTGGAGCCCTGGCCTGGAGTTCATCAGTTTTTTCTTCTGGTAGCAGAGACAAGAGTATACTCCAGAGAGACATACGGTCTAAGGAAGATCATGTCAGTAAGCTAACAGGTCACAAATCCGAAATCTGTGGACTCAAATGGTCTTGTGACAATCGCGAGCTAGCATCAGGCGGAAATGACAATAAGGTAAATATAGAATCTTCCTTTTGTGTCTTTAAAAAAATGATTTTTCAAACACAGAGTAATGATTCTAGGATCTTTCAGCTTTTTGTATGGAACCAACATTCAACACAACCGGTTTTGAAATACTGTGAACACACAGCAGCGGTTAAAGCCATTGCGTGGTCCCCGCATCTTCACGGAGTTCTTGCTTCCGGTGGTGGTACTGCTGATAGATGTATCCGCTTCTGGAACACAACAACAAACACTCATTTAAGCTGCATAGATACCAACAGTCAGGTAAACCCGCTTACGCTGGATTAAATGAAAAATCGACATTTCATATCGCGTTTTTGGGGGCAAAATAACAGACTTTTTTTATGCAGGTATGTAATCTGGTTTGGTCTAAGAACGTGAATGAGCTTGTGAGCACTCACGGATATTCCCAGAACCAAATCATCGTATGGAAATACCCAACAATGTCTAAAGTGCGAATTCTTTGTTCTTCATTTCAGATTCTTTTGGTTCTTGTTGAATTTTGGGATTTTAATGATTGAAACTGTCACTTTTTCTCTCTTACAATAGTTGGCAACTCTCACGGGTCACACTTTCCGCGTTCTGTATCTTGCGGTCTCACCCGATGGACAGGTTAGTCTTCTATTTTTTGCTCATTGCATATTCTTATAACCATCATCTCATATTTTTTGCTTATTTTCTTATGTTGTTATTTATCCACACTTGTATCAACGCAGTTTTCTTGTATATGTTGCAGACGATAGTGACAGGAGCAGGAGATGAAACCCTAAGATTCTGGAATGTCTTCCCTTCCCCGAAATCTCAGGTAAAGAACCCGAAGCGCATATTTTCTGGACTTAATCCTTAATTCTGTGAAAATGAACAATGGCTAACACACAACATTCTCTGTTTCTATTCTCAGAACAGGGAGAGCGAAATCGGGGCATCGTCTTTTGGTAGAACAACAATCCGGTGAAATCTTGAGATGATCCATATATTTTAATCTCTGGCGATGAAGAAGAGGCTAGTTGGTCGTCTTCACTAAACCTCAGAGATTTTAGGAAGTCTCTTTCATGAGGATGCAAAAATGAGTGGAAACAGATTAAAAAACCCCTAAAATTTATATAAAGAATGAGAGTTTTTGTGTGACCTAGGTTTCTTTAGATTTCTTCCCCGTTGTACAGTTTGGATTTTTTTCTGTATATATGATATTTTCTGAAACATTTGATTAACTCCAAAGACGAAGAGTGTAGAATGTAAATTTCTCCTTGCCCAGAGTTAAAAAGTTCTAAGATGTTTATGCTTGTAGGACACTCAACCCAAGTCATGCCTCCTTTGTGACCTCTAATTATTACTATCTATTGGCTTTGTATATTTACTATATTAACTCTCCTACTTAACCTAGTTCGATTCTTTTTTTTTCTTATAACAAATTTAGTTGTGTTGATGTAAAATATATTGATCGAGTCCTTTGAAGGTATTGACATGTCTGCATCAGCTCAGATGATACTTCGAATAAAGACCAATTAAACCAATTTAAAGGATTCAAGAAATAGAATGGAGTCATGGACTACAGTTGGTGATTCAATAAAAAACAGCACGCATAATACCTTAAAACACATTAGTTTATAAGATAAAAAGAAAGCATTAGTTTTCTTTTATATATAAATTGAGCCCATGTGAATGAAGAGATATGGACGAATACTCTTAACATTCGAATAGATTAGCATAAACGTTTCTGAATTTTTGAAACTGTATGCCGCATTCTTGTGTTTCATTTTGCAAATTTTTCATCCTTCTGAATTTTTTCTTTTGCAAACGATTTATAATAAATCGTTCGTATTATCAAGGGTACAAATAAAAATATAAACCATGTGTACGTGATCAGTTGGTGGGACGTATAGACAAAGACTAGTTTACGGCTCGCCAAATAATTTTGCCACCACGATTCTTATTTCAGTCACATGTATCAGTTCCTCAAATTATGATATATTATTATACATATATAGTACAACCAATAATTCAGGCATGTTATTTCACCAGTTGCATTTATGTCGTCATTGTTGTGATCAAGTATCAATATCATTAGACTATTAGATTGTAATTACTAATATTATAGCTCGTTTTGTCCTTGATCACGTCATCGTCATATTAATACGTTGCAAATTAAATGACGATCTACTGTTTACTGCAATAGAAATCTAGTTTACTGACCTAACATGCAATATACTGGATTTTTCTACAATATATGGTCTAACTTGCAATATACTAGAGTTTTTGAAACGCTAACTTTTCTAGGATTATCACAAACCATATATAGTAAATTATTATATGTTATTAAGTTATTAGAGGGACGTGATACATCATACATCGTTGCATGAGCTAATCTCTCACCGACCATTTGATATACATTTTAAGATATGTTTTAGTATACACATACAGCTGAACAACTTTTTGATATAATAAATTAGAAACGATCTCTAACGATATTTAATTGAAAAACACTAAAATAACACATTAATATATTATCTTTTATATATAAAATTGAAAATTAAATTATTATATAAGATTTATTAATTTATCGAATATTAATTTATAGAGTTTTTACTATTTTCTTTTAGTACGATTATACATGTACTTAGTCACAAGATTCCCTCCGGCTATATCGACATCGTCATCCTCTTCACCGTGGTTGCCACGAGAGTGAGACCACTGGATTGTGCAGACCGTCGGAAAACAACAGCTGCACTCGTCAAGGTAAGGCTGTTCCGGTGGGGTTTCACACGTGTGACTCTTACCATCATCGTACGAAGTGGCCTCCCATAATGGGCCCCAACATTCGACCTTGTTGAACTCAGGGTTGTTGGAATGGAAATAAACCCAAACACAAGCTTCTTGTAGCTCAGGGTAATTGTTTAACAAATTCTCATCTCCAAGGACAAAAGCTTTCAACACCTATAAATCATATATTCAAATATAATTAAACATGTCGTCATATGGAATGTTAAAATTTATATCTATGATGGTTCTGAATCCTATATCTAAATCTAGACTAATCTTTAAAATTTGTATTCACTATGTAAATTTTGCACTAAGACAATGTATACAACAGACCAAGTTGATGTTTTACTTCGACTAATAAATCAATAACCACTAAGTCATCGTTACTTGGATACAAAAAAAACTTACCACTGGTAATTCCTTGCAAAATATGAAGTATCGAAGTCCCGCAATGAGATCCAAAAGAAAATGACCGCCGCTAATGTGGCAATGAACGTGAAGTGACATTTTACTTTTCACCTTCTTCCACTCGGCAACCACTCATCTCGGTACAACCTGTTTGCCCATCCTTGCAACTGATGCAATCAGAAGACAAAAACTTACATCAGCATATTAAAACGCCAAAAAAGTTTAAAATATTTACACACTAATCTCCTAAACTCTAATTATAATGGAAAATTAATTACCTGAGAATTATTGATAGAGTGAGAAATAGCCAATGTTAACTTTTTGGTGGTGTCACTGTGAGTGAGAGTGTAAGTTCTTGGGAGCTTTGACGGATGTCTCTTCTCATCAACTCCTACGAACAATACATTCAATTTAGAAGGTTCGAAAATCGCCTGTCCGAATAATCTTGCAACCTTCAACATGTGAAAAGAAAAAAAATATATATCAAATAGATCAAATATATTCTCAGATTAAAAAGGAAAACATTAACATTTGATCAAGATAACATCTTTCAAATGACAGATGATTTCATTTTGTTGGACGTAAGGAGAACATTCAAATTAAAATTAAATCAACAAATATTCTAAAACAGAGCTGTGGAAACAGAGTACCAAACTAAACCATTTCTTAGGGAAAAGATTGAGATTATTACAGGAATGGTAGATTGGCTCTTCCTCTTGGATCTTTTAGTGGGTACAATGACTGAGATACTTCTCTCTTTGTCTGAAAATTCTGGTTTCAGCTTTGTTGGGAGCAACAAGTTTGCCATCGAACTACATATTTGCGTGGCTTGATGCCAAATTTTACTATTTTGTCTTGTGAGTAGACGTTCAATATTTCAAGAGGCATACATAACACGTGCGTCTTAGTAGTTAGTATTATTCTTCTTATATAATCAGTACAGTTGGAATTTATAGTAATGATCTTTATGTTAAAACAATTGTCATTTTCTATTTAACACCAAGCAAACAAACTTTTCATGTTCCTTCTAACTTTCCCAACCACCAAAGAAAACTAACATATACATTTTCATGAGATCTATCACTTTGATTTCTCGACGTTGGGCATAGAGATTCCCAAAAGGCCATCTGCAACATTATCATCGATTCCGCTATGTTGATAATGACGGTGAGACCATGGGATTGTGCTAAAGACCGAAAGCAACATTTGCAGTCGTCGGGACAAGGTAGCTCCGGTAGTGTTTCACACTTTTTGCGGGTCCTATTTCCATCGGACGTGGCCTCCCAAAGCGGGCCCCAACATTCGACCTTGTTGTACTCCGGAATGTTGGAATGGAAATAGACACAAACGACAGATTCTTGTAGCTCAGGGTAGTTATTCAACAAGTTCACATCTCCATGGACAAAGCTTTCAATACCTATAAATCAATAAGTCAATGTGATTAATAGACCAAGTTGTAACATATCATATAGAATATATTTATTTTGTAGCCATGAATTTCAGACCAATACCTAGACTAATTTCCTTTCTTTGCTTACGCCATACAAATTTCATAGTTGAAAAAACTAATCTAAAGAAAAAAAAAGTGTCCTCAATTAACATTACCGTAACCACTAGACTATTCCCAATAAAGATTGTGGAAACTTACCACTGGTAATTCTTTGCAAAAGATATAGTATCGAAGCTTTGCGATAAAATTCAACAGGAAATGCCCTCCGCTAATGTGGCGATGAACGTGAAGCGACATTTTTCCTTTCACTTTCTTCCACTCAGCCACTACTTCGTCCCGGAACAACCTATTTGCTCATCCTTGGAACTGGTGAATCCACAGACCAAAAAGCTTAAATTAGTCTCCTAAAACGCTAAACCCTAAACCCTGGTGAATCCACAAACCAAAAAACTTAAATTAGTCTCCTAAAATGCTAAACCCTAAACCTTGCAAACTAGGGGTGGTTATGATTACCTAAGAATTATTGATGGATTGAGATATAGCTAAAGTTAACTCTGCGGTTATGTCGCTGTGAGTAAGAGTGTAAGTTCTTGGGAGCTTTGCTGGATGCTTCTTCTCATCAACTCCTAAGAATAATACTTTCAAGTTGGAGACTTCAAAAATCGCCGGTCCAAATAATCTTGCAACCTTATCCATTCAAAACACGGAAAAATTAGAAAACTCCTATAAGATTCAAAAAAATCGATTCAAAGAAGGGGCAACGTAAAGAGAAAAACCCTAAAAACAAAGTACACAAACTAAAGCAATGAATCTAAAATTTTCACGAAATAGTAACACATTCATAGAAATGAACCCAAAATTCGAACAAATAATGAAATTATTAACAAAAGGAACTATGAGAAGAGAGTGTTGGAAATAACAAAAAAAAAATCTTAAGGACAAAGATTTGAGATTCTTACAGGAACGATAGATAGATCGGTTCTTCATCTTGGATCTTCTAGTGGTGACACAGTGTGAGCTAGTGCTCTGTTTCTGTGGAAAAACTAGTTTCATCTTTGATGGTAGTAACAGATTTTTCGCCAAACTACACATCTCTGCTTCTTGTTTCAATATCCGAAATTTGCAGAAACAAGATTGAAGAATTCAATAACTAAATACAGAGATCCTTTGTGCAAGAACTATATTCAGCTCTCACGCTATTCTTGCGTGTTCGCAATCAAAGTTTGTAACTTTCTGAAACACCAAAAAAAATCAAGCTTGCTTTCGCTTTCGGTTTAGCTTTTTTTTCTTCCGGAAATTTTGGGCTCTTCATTTTCTGGATTGCGTGTGGGGTTAAAGAACTATATATATGATTTTAAAAGACGGTTGCTTCTATATCTAGACTTCTCCTTCTCAATCCAAAGATCTATGAGAATAGGTGAGACTGAGAGTGCCACGTGGCATCCAGCTTCTTCGTTGCACGAGCTGACCATGTGTCGTCACACGTTAATATGTTTCTCCGGTTCGGTTTTTTGATAACTACCCACCGTTTTCGAACAAAGAGACAAGGAGTGTCACTTTGCTGCCTTTGCCTAAAATGTTATCCGTACGATCCGGGTTTGACAGTATAGTCCGGTTTAATCAAAGTTAATTATTGGTTAGTTAATTCTGGTATGAATCTGTTGAATTAACAAGTCTCTCTATAAAATCGGACTACAAATCCCAAAGATACATTTGGGTGAATATTTTGTGCAATGAATTAATTGATATTAAAATAAGTTGTTTTGTTTCGAGTTAAGAAATCGATTGCAAAGAAGAAGAAGAAGCTGATATGTGCTCTGTTTCGGCAATCTCTTTTAACAAGTCCCAACATACTTTACCTTCATTCCGATTCCAATTTCATTCTTTTCGTCTCGTTCATAGCTTCGATGTTGCGATTCCATTTCCAGAAGTCGGAGCTCCTCAATTGGACGACTTGACAACGTAAATTATCCATAGACAGTCGTCAAACTTCGATCCAGGTACCACCTTAGTTAGATTGTCAGATGGGTTCTTAGTAATAGGGATTTTTAACAATCTAATTCTTTGTGTGATATCTGTATAATTTAGGGCCGGTTCACGAAAAGCAAACATGAGATAACAAATCCAGTCTTTCACTAAGATTTCGAATAGCTGTCCCGAATTCAAGTTGATTAGGTTTTAAACATAGCAAAGTGAAACATTCGATAGGACTCAAATTTTTAACCCCAAATTTTATATAAAAAGAAACTCTTGTAAGATAAAAATTTAGTATATAAAGAAGCCCTCAAATTTTTTTTTTGGGCCTTCAAAATTTTAGAACCGACTGTATAATAACCGTATTCATGGACCGTCAGTAAATAAACATTTACATGGTTACTACTCGTAAGCGTACTCCGTAAACATGACTTTGAAAATAATGTATAGGGTATTGATCAAGACCACTTTCGATCGATCCGTCGTACCGTAAATTTTGGGATCGATCGATTTCACATTAAAATCGATTCCAGTTCAAAATATCTCTACTGCTTAGAATTTATTTCAAACATTTTATTTTTCTAACATGCATCAAATGATAATTTTTTATATAATTCTATGCAGTTTTATGTAACTCTCTATGTAATTCTCTTTTTTCATACAACCATGTTGTAGCATTATATATTTGTATATCTTCGTATAATTTAATAATAAGAAGAATTATTCTCTTATATATTCTCTCTATTCTTTTTTATTTTCTTTTACAAATTTATTTAATAAAATAGAGTATAATTTAATAATTCTATTCTTTGTAACAGAGTATTAGTTAGATTCTCTTATTCTCTTCAATCTACTTTTTAAATCTCTTATTCTATTTGTTTTCAAATTCATGGAAAATTTAAAATATGTGGTGATTTCCATTATTCTCAAGGGGGAAAACTACTTATTGTAATCTAGAACCATAAGGACCGCATTTTGTGGCCACGGATTTTGGAATCATGTTGAGACAGCTCAAGCTTCAAAGAAAGTCACCAAAAAAATGAAAAAAAAAACCATCAAAGAAGGAGAAGAGAAAGAAGCCAAATGGTTTCAAGAAAATCAAATAGTTCTTGGAATTCTCCAAAATTCTCTTGAAGCTTCCATCCTTGAAGCATACTCCTATTGTGAAATCGCAAAGAAGCTATGGGATACTCTAAATGAGCTTTATGGCAACATTTCAAATCTAAGTTAAATCTTCGAGGTGAAGAAGGCTATTGCTTCTCTCCAACAAGAAAGGAAAATGTTTACACAACATTTGGGAGTTTATAGGACTCTGTGGGCTGAGCTAGAATATCTAAGACCTCCTACAGTTGATCCAACATCCTAAATGAAAGACGAGAAGAGATATCGTTTTTGGACTCCTACTCACTCTAAACGCTTCCTTCAATTATCTTATTCGACACATTCTTAGAATGGAAAAGCTTCCTAATATTAATTATGTATGTATGCAGATTCTGAAGGAGGAAGGAGCAAGATGACTGTTTGAACAAAAAGATAATCTTGACATTGCCAACAAAGGCACCTTTCAAAAACCATTCAAGGTTAAAAAGGAAAGGAAAGCTCTATCCTCTTATATTACCGTGAAAAAGGATGTTAGAAGCTCTGTTTTTAAATCTTCCAAATCTATTCTTATTCTTAGTACATCCGCAAAATAGAAAATCGGAAATCTTATTTGCTAATTCGGTATGGCATGTTAGAGTAGGACACCCTCATAAATGTGCTCTTGAATTTTTGACTTTTAATGGTTCATTTGATAATGAAATATGTGAGGCTTGCATCCTAGGAAAGCATTGTAGAACCGTGTTTCCAAATTCATCCACAACTTATGAAAATTGATTTGATTTTATTCATTCAGATGTATGGACTACTCCTTGTGCATCAAGAGGTCAAAAAAATATTTTATGACTTTTATTGATGAAAAATCCAAATATATATGGCTAACTCTCTTACCCTATGAGGGCCATGTTTTTATGCTTTTGTTAACTTTCATAATTATGTTAAAATCAATACAATGCCAAACTCAAAATCTTAAGGACAGATAATGGTGGCGAGTATATGAGCAATGAGTTTAAAACTTATATGTCCAAGCATGGGATGATACATCAATCTTCTTGTCCTTATACTCCTCAACAAAATGGTGTGACCGAGAAGAAAAACCGACACTTATGAAGGTTGCAAGGACTATAATGTTCTACAAGAAAATGCCTAAACATTTTTTGGGGCGATGCGGTAATGACAGCTTGTCACCTAATCAATATGTTTCCAACCAAGTGCCTTAAAGATGTCTTTCCATATGAGGTACTAAATAAACTCAAACCTTCTATTAATTATCTAAAGGTGTTTGGTTGTGTTTGTTTTATATATGTTCTAGGAAATCAAGAGAGCATCAAATGCATATTTGTTGATATTCTCCAACTCAAAAAGGATACACATGTTATGATCCGAAAACAAGGAAAACGTTTGTGTCTAGAGATGTGAAATAATAAGAAAATGGCTTCTTTGAAAAAACACCTTGGGAAAATTTAAAGGATTTATCTCACTTTCCCTTAGATCGTGCTACTTGTCTTAGATTTCTTTTTGAGAATCTTAACTCACCTCAATCAAAATTTGAAGACAAACGAGCTTCAAGAAATAAAGGAAAAAATGGACGAGAAAAATAGTACAGTTCAAGAGTGTGTTAGATTGAGAAAACTCAAAAGAAGGTAGTGGTAAATAAAGAAGTTGAAAACCATGATGGTTCTCATGACACCAACACAATAGAGCCAAGTATACTTGAAGGAAATAATGACAATCAAGAAGATGAGAATTTGGAAAAGGATAATCCGATTCTTAATGAGCAAAGAAAAAGTCATGAGGAAACATCTCCTCCTTCCCTTCGTAGAAGCCAAAAGATTAGGAAGGATCCTTCCAATTGGATCAACAAAAGATTATGTTACAACAATCTTTCCTTGGCTCATCCAATTCTAAAGGTATGTTCCCTAGCTTATTTTTTTACTAATAAGCAAGCTTCTCTTTGTGATATTGGTCAGGGTTCGATGCTATATGCATTCAAAGGTGCTAAGAAAAAAGAGACTTGGATTAATAGAACTGTAATTTGTGTCTAAGGAAAGATCTAGTTGTGGTGATTATTTTAAAGGAAGTTTTATCTATGGTGTGGTTGCACTCTTTTTTCCTCTTTTTGTTTTTGTCCCACTGAGTTTTTAATGATGAAGTTTTTAATAAGACAGCACATAACACAGACTTCCAATGGCAAGTTTGGTTTCTTAATCTCTCACCGACCAAGTTTGAGGGAGAGTATTGATCAAGATCACTTTGGATCAATCGATCTGCTAACTGACAATTGACACCATTTCTATTGTGTCTACTATGGTGTCTTGATGTTCTTGTCTTTTCAAGTTTCTTCTACAACTGACACCAGTTCTACCAATCAACCTCTTGATGAATCTCAGACCATTGTCTCCAGCGGTGATATTTTCAAAAAAGTCAAGTCCAGGTCTGACAGAGTTCAAAAATGAAGTCGTGTTGATCATAAAGCTTCAACACAAAAATTTGGTGAGGCTTTTAGGATATTGTGTTGAAAGCGATGAGAAGCTCCTAATTTATGAGTACATGCCAAATAAGAGCCTTGATGTTCTACTCTTTGGTGAGATATTTATTCAAAACTACTAGATTGTGAGTTTGAAACCACAAGTATTTTTGAAAGCTAACTACGGTTTTCTCTTCCTATTTTGAGGCACATAGACTCTTTAAAATGTAGGGATTTGGATTGGGAAAAGCGTATGAAATAATAATGGGACAACAAGAGGACTTCAATATTTGCATCAGGACTCGTGTTAGAATCAGTCATCGAAATCTTAAGACAAGCAATATTCTTCTCGACGATGAGATGAATCCTAAGATCTCAGATTTTGGGACGGCCAGAATTTTTGGTTGCAACCAAATCGATGATAGCACAGAACGAATCGTTGGGACATTGTAAGTGTACATCTCTTTTGTGTCATAAGCGGGATGGTTTCAGAGAAATTAGATATATATAGTTTCGGAGTGTTGTTACTGGAGATCATCTCAGGCAAAAAGACAACAAGGTTTGTTCATAACGACCAAAAACACAGCCTTATTGCTTATGTAAGTGTTTCTACATTTCAATATATGATTTATCTATATAAAAAAGAAGTGATTTGGGTTTAATCAAACCCAAAATATAAATTCTTAATCATCTTCAGGCATGGGAATCTTGGTGCGAAACAAAAGGTGTAAACATTATAGATGAAGCTCTGTATGGTTCGTATTCTTTAAAAGAAGCTATGCGTTGCATTCACATCACACTTCTGTGTCTTCAAGATCATCCTAAAGATAGACCCACTACTTCGCAAATTGTTTATATGTTGAGCAATGATACCAATCTCCCGATTCTGAAACAGCCAACTTTATCAAATGTGTTGAACAGTGATCAACAGTTAGTGTTCTCCATAAACGAAGCAACAGAAACAGAACTGGAAGCACAATGAACAATAACAAAACCTGGTTAGTAAATGTTCCCATCTATCCCTTGTACTGATTATCTGGTAAGTGTATTTAGGTAAACTGTGATATGTGCCACAACCTTAGACTTAGATCTTGTTACCCACCCGTTGCTAAAAGTTGAAAGTAGAAAAGATTAAAACAAAGCAAATCTCTCTTAGAGAATTAGGTTAATTGTTGGAAGTTGATTCTTTCATTAAGAAGAGACTTTATATAGGCTGCGATACATTGTGTAAAAAAAAATCTAAATCTAATGTGAAAAGAAAAACTCTTAAAACCAATACTATAGAGAAAACGACCAAAACACCAAAATAGAAAATCACTTTCACTATAACGTGTACCAAACTGTCCTCGTGATTCTCAAAGTGTTATTTATAAGATTTGAGATTTGTCTGGAAAAAATAAGATAATAAAATAATTGTTGGATCGTCATATATGGTTTTACTGGATTCCGGCACAAACACAAGAAAACAACTGCAAATTACATAACAATACTTGGTTGGTTAGTAAAAAAGGGGTAAAATTTTGAAATTATAAATTTGTACTCTATATGAATGTATTTAGTCTTTACATCTATTTTAAAGAGTAACCAAAAAATTATTCTCATCAGAAACTCCAGTCAGTCCAATAAACAGAGCGCTCAAGCGGAGCTAATATTATACGATCATGCTCAATCTCCTTATCATCAGTATACATGTGGCGTAAATGAGCTATGACTGGGAGATAGAGAAGGCCAAAAGGACCAATTTGTTTCTTTTTTTAACAGAAACGGGCTTAGTTTCAAGCATTTTTTTTATAGGGATAATATTCATTCACGTATACTCTAAATAAAGAGGCTAAAGAATGATACAACATAAGAAGTAAAATTGACGATGTTTCAACAATAGAAGCCTTACTCGCTAACAGATTAACAAATCTGTTAAGTTCCTTCTCCGTATTCGAACTCAACCATTGCGATTCTTGGCTATCACCCAACTATGACGCACTATAAAAATTTCGCAAATCTCAAAATACCACTACGTGAAAACTTCAAACTTCACAATCAATAGTTGTTTCTGTATGAATTTATCTTTCGCCTAGACTTTAACAAACCAACAGAAATAACCGGCAGAAACATCACGAATGATCATTTCACCAGAATTAAACTCTACGAAGAGAGACATAAAATAACTAACAAAAATACGACTCATTTCCACCCAATCTAATCTATCAAACAGTAATACATGATAAATATGATGAGATTGTTGGTAAAACACATGAAAAGACACAACGTGTTGAAGAGGCACGTCGAAAAGATATCAACCCAACTAACTGTGGTGTGAAAGAGAATATTAGTACTCAAAGGCGAGATCACAGATAGATCGTTGTGAAACATGACTGACAAAACCGTAAAGAGCATAAAGACAATCTTCCAAAAAATCACCCACACTTGTACCTTTCCAAGTTGTTGTTTCCATATAATGATTTTTCTGATAGATAAATCATATAATATAATTAGAAAGAGTACGGCCGACGCTGAAGTCGACGCCGGCCAATGAACTTACAAAAAAACGAAGAAAAAAAGTTGATTTGGAAGATCACTTACTTGAAAAAATTTAGTTTCAAGCGTTTGTTTTTTACGCTCTTTTATGTTAGGGATATAAAACAAGGGTGATTTGTTTCTTTCTCTGCAAGAAATTGGTTACCAATCGTTGGTTTAGGCAAAGGAGTAGAGAAAAAACTAAACTGTTGTTCGTATATTTCAACACGGGATAGTTCGGTAATAATGGGGGTTCGTTATTCTTCAGTTTAATAAAGTCTGTCTAGAGAGAAAAGGATAAGAGTCCGACTTTTATCTATATGAAGTAAAGGAGATACAGATAGACCGAACCGAATATGAATACAAGAAAGAAATCTAAGTAGATCAAATTCCGAACCATGCTCCCTTTTATAAGGGTCTTCCACCGCCCATGCTCCTTCATTCTTAATAGGTTCTGTGGACTTTTAGTTGTCTCTTGAATGGGTATGGACGAATTTAGGCCGAACAGTTGGATTGTGTTCGGTGCACCTCCAACATAAACCAATGTAGAACTTTTATCTGAACTCGACCTTGTCTTTACATTTTCATCGATACATAGCAACCTAATGTGTGTGTGTCTCAAGTTTTCGCTTAATCTAATATAATGTTTTTACGTTTAATGTCGCGGTGAACGACCCATAACCCGGATTCTTCATGAAGTTATCGCAGCCCATTTGCATAACTCAATCGAACCAATTCCAAACCAACTCAATTACCATAGCTGAATATCAAACCGAATCGAGAACCATCTGAACCTACAAACTTCACCTTGGTTCCGATTCTAATTTCATTATTTTTCTCCTTCTTTATAGCTTCGAAATTGTGATTCCACTCCCTTCATCCTTTTATCCGATCTGTAATCAATCCCAAATACTAATTAACAACAATTATATTATTCTTGATAATGGTTTACTGAATTATTGCTATAAGTAGGACAGATTATGGTATGGTCAGACAAAGAACTGAAGACAAAAAGAGTTTGGTTTGTTCCTGACCTGTTTTGGGGAGTGGAACGTTTGGGGACCCACCAAAGCTCCTTGGACCATTTAACCAATGATGTATCGTTGGTTTCCTTCTATGACTGAAACCCTTGTGTTACCTCTTGACCCTTGTAAAACTCTTATTCGATTTTTTTCATTCCTTAACTGAAAATGGTTTGTTAATTGAACCACAGTAGCACAGCCAAATATCGTGTTAATAAAATATCAGGGTTTATCGTGCTATGCGAACAACATATAAAACAATGTCATATTTTACAGAACTGTACCTTCTGTAAATAAACATTTACATGCTTACGACTTACGACCCGTAAGCCCTCTCTAAAAATTACTTTAAAAACAATATATAGGGAACATATCAAATCAAAATTTCGTTTTATTAGAATTTTTATTATACTTTTGTTTTACTTTTTTCTTGGAAGTTTGCTCTTGACCTACAATAATAAGTTGACTCGTGAGTCAATAAGACTCTTTCATTATGTACTTGCTAACAAAAACCTCTTATCTTCAAACGAACTTGTGGTCATACGAACATGGAGATTTGCAAGAAGAATGTGTTCTTCATTTACTTGGGAGTCTTGATGTTCTTGTCTTTTCAAGTTTCAAATTTTTCTTCTGCAACAGATACTATTTCTACCAATGAACCTCTTTCAGGATCTCGTACCATTGTTTCCAACGGTGATATTTTCGAGCTCGGTTTCTTCAACGTAAACCCAGGTTTTTATCATAAAAACGTCTACTACATATGCATGTGGTACAAGGAAGTCTCTTCTACACGGACTATTGTTTGGATCGCCAATCGAGAATATCCTGTCCGAGGAGAGACATATTCTTTTCACTTAATGATCGCAAAGGGAAACTTAATTCTCCAAAATGAGCGCAATAAAGCAATTTGGTCGACCGGTGTTAATTCTAGTAGCAGCAAGAATGTTCAAGCTGTGCTGCTTGATAATGGTAATCTAGTATTGAGAGATGGTCCTAATTCTTCTGCAGCTGTGTTGTGGCAGAGTTTTGATCATCCCTCGGATACTTGGCTTCCTGGCGCTAAACTCAAATTGGGAAGCCCACTTCCCACTTCTTGGAAAAGCTCGACCGATCCATCACCGGGTCGATACTCTCTCGAGTTTGACCCTAAAAAGCAATCCCTCCTCATGGTTTGGAATGGATCTAAGCTATATTGGTCAAGTGGGCCATGGGATGATCGACTTAAAACTTTCAAGGGATTTCCAGGTACTGACTTGAGTTTCAAATTGAATCTGAATGAGTCTTACATCACCTATTCAGTATCTTCCAATAGCACATATCGTTTGGTCATGCATTTTTCGGGGCAGCTCCTGCAATACAAGCGGGAAGCCAATGCGCACGATTGGGTTACGATAGATTCTGCACCTAGACATAGATGTGAGGTTTATAACTACTGTGGAGCGTTTGGGATTTGCAATAAATCACAAAAGGATCCCAGTAGATGTGTTCCTGGTTTCAAAAAATCATTAACTGAAGAGCAGTACTTGAATATTATCAAAGGTGGTTGTATAAAGAAAACCAAGCTTCAATGTGGCAAGGAAAACAATACGTTTCTTGCTATTGAAAACATAGCGGTCTCGACAATAACAGCGGTCTCGACAACAATTCTTGTTACGAAGTGTGCCTCAGATTGCCTAGCTAATTGTTCTTGCGTGGCCTACATATATGATGGCAACAAGTGTTTGATGTGGACAACAAATGTCTTCAATCTCCAACAACTCAATGCAAATCAGGGATACACATTTTTTCTTAAAGTTGCAGCTCCAAACATCTCATCTGCAGCTCCAAACGTCTCACCTGCAGCTCCAAACACCTCAATTACAACTTTACACCATGGTAAGCATTTTCAATTAATAAAAATGAGATGAATGCATCCATATATATATATATATATATATATATATATTAAGCTTCATGTTGTACTCAGGAAAAACGAAGGATAAAGTTAAAAGAATTGTGTTACCCGTTGTACTATCATCGCTACTAGCAGTTGCAGCATTATTCGGTGGTTTGTGTGGTTGCATTTCTTCAAGAATAAGAACAAAAAGAACACAAATAGGTGAGATTGGTTTTGGCATTTTTTATAAACGTTTCAATATACAAAATTTCGTTCACGATCTGAAAGACTTTGTAAAAAAAAATGTTTCTAAAAAAGAGTTCTACGCAGACGAAAAACAAAGCAGAGAGCTATTAGAAGGCGGCATAATCGATGATGATGGAGAACAGATATGTCACATTAGTCTTCGTGACATAATGGCTGCAACAAATGCTTTCTCAGAGGAAAACAAATTAGGAGAAGGCGGTTTTGGTCCCGTTTACAAGGTAACAATTAAACAATATGGTTTTGCCCAAAAAAAGACAATTAAACAAAATGATTAGTACTAAACCAAGTAGTTACAGTCACAGATCCAAATCTAGGGATCCGGTCTTACTTGGTTACTATACTATTCACATGACGCCTGTAGCTCTCATAACTACTTCAAATTTCAGCTTGGTTACGATCTTAAAACAAAAAAAATGATTTATAAGAGATTGGTTGATAAGTGACTTTGATCGTCAGGGAAAGCTGCCAAATGGGATGGATGTGGCGATCAAAAGGCTTTCAAAAAAATCTAGTCAAGGTCTGACAGAGTTTAAGAATGAAGTCGTTTTGATCATAAAGCTTCAACACAAGAACTTGGTTAGGCTTTTAGGATATTGTGTTGAAGGCCATGAGAAACTCCTAATTTATGAGTATATGCCGAATAAGAGCCTTGATGTTCTACTCTTTGGTGAGATATTTATTCAAACCTAATAAATTGTGAATTTGAAACTATGTGTAATAGTTTTTTTTTTTTATATGTGTTATCTCAACGTTTATTTCTTTCCATTTTGGGGCACATAGACTCTTTAAAGTGTAAGGAGTTGGATTGGGAGAAACGTATGAAAATAATAAATGGAACGACAAGAGGACTTCAATATCTGCATGAGGACTCACGACACAGGATCATTCATCGAGATCTTAAAGCAAGCAATATTCTTCTCGATGATGAGATGAATCCTAAAATCTCTGATTTTGGAACCGCCAGGATATTTGGTTGCAAGCAAATCGATGATAGCACCCAAAAAATCGTCGGGACATTGTAAGTGTACATCTCTTATGTGTTCACTTGTTTCAAACGCTAAAAGTTTGGGTTTACGTTCACGTTTACATGTTTCATGAATATGTTCATTAAGACACATATTTAGTACAAACTCTTTTTTTATCAAATTTTATTTACAAACTGTAAACACAAATGTAAAATGAAAACAGTATGTTTATCATTTCGTTTGTCTTTATTTGGAAAAAATACTAAAACGTTATGTTAAATGTAAGTATATTATTTTTACATATAAACGAAAAGAAATAAAAACTATCACAACCTATTTATCTACATCAAAATCTTAGGATTAATTTTCATCACATGTTAATTTCAGTGGCTATATGTCCCCGGAATATGCATTAGGTGGGGTGATTTCAGAGAAATCGGATATATATAGCTTCGGAGTGCTATTATTGGAAATCATATCGGGAAAAAAGGCAACGAGGTTTTTTCATAACGACCAAAAATATAGCCTTGTTGCTTATGTAAGTGTTTCTATAGTTCAATATCATTTATCTATTATAAAGAAAAGAAGTAACTTATTAGCTTTTGATCAAACCTAAAATATATATTCTTAATCATCTTCAGGCATGGGAATCTTGGTGCGAAACAAAAGGTGTAAGCATTATAGATGAAGCATTGTATGGTTTTTATTCTTTAAAAGAAGTGATGTTGTGCGTTCACATTGCACTTCTTTGTGTTCAAGATCATCCTAAAGATAGGCCCACGATTTCGCAAATCGCTTATATGTTGAGCAACGATAACAATCTCTCGATTCCAAAACAGCCAACTTTCGCAAACGTGTTGACCGGTGATCAACATTCAGAATCGTCTAAAGTGTCATCGTTTTCCATAAACGAGGCAACTCAAACAGCAATGGAAGCACGATAAACAATAACAAAACCTGGTTAGTAAAATGTTCCTACATTATCTGATAAGTGTATTTACTATTTGGTTAAACTGCTCACGTGATTCTCATATTGTTCTTTAAAAGATGATATTGTTTTGTAAGATTCCAGATCTGTCATTACAAAACAATATAATAAATAATTGTTGGATTGTTGTATATGGTTTTACTGGATTTCGGCACCAACACAAGAAAACAACAGCAAATTACGGCTGTAATTTATCAACCACCAATTGAAAAAGAGGCAAAAATAGTATAGAATGATGTTACTTCAAGGAAGGAGGTTATTGGTAAAGTGGCTTTTAGTGTGACGTGTGGCGGAGTCTTTTAAATTAATCTGAGATCTTTAATCTAAAAGTAAAACATTTTTTTTATAGTAAAATGTCTAGTTTACAATCGAATTTAGTTTTTCTAATATCTCTTCCTAATATCACTCATAAAGCCAATAATAATAAGTGGCATTTTTAATCTGTCTTAGTTATATCCTCTATGTATTAAAAGAGAACATTGCTGATGTGGCAAACCCACAATTTTCTCATATTTTATTTAGTTTTTTTTTAATAAGAATTATTTTATTTGACAAACACTCTTATTTGAATTAATTTTCTTATTTAACTAGAATTATTCCATTTGTCAAATATTCTTGTTTTTCTTATTTTATTGGTCTTATTATTCCATGTCTCAAACACGAATAATTACATCAATTTATATTTAATTACATTACATTTAAAAAAAAAAAAGCAAAAACATAGCTTCATATATAAATATCATACAATTTTTTTTATTTATGAAACAATAAATATGTAACCAAAGACAATAACTTTATTAAATTTAAAATTAATATAACTAAATATATATATATATATATAATATTTTAATAAAATTAAATAGCATAAAATTTTACTATATTTGACTATAAATATGATTATTAATAATATTAAATAACATAAATTATGTTCCTGAATGGCACGACCTCTTACCTAGTATATAAGCAAAAAAATATTAATTTTTTATAGCAAAATGTAAATATTCTATTGTAAATGTAGCCTGACGACAATAAAAAACAATGTGGCCAAAAAAATTATTTTCATTTTTTTAATGATTTTTTTTATTAGAAAACTTATGAAGTGTTTACATAATCGTTGAATAAAAACCTTTCTTTAATATTTTTGGAGGATATAAGTAAATATTTGTTGTAAAACTTCGACTATGTGCTATCTTAGCCAATGAATCTGCTACTTGATTGTAATGTCTTGGCACCGATGTAAACGAGATATTGGTGAATTTATCCGTCCAACTGCGGATGTCAAAAATAAGAGGTTCGAGAGATGCATTTGTACTTCGTGAGTGGAGGAAATCATCTAAACCTTTACAGTCGCCTTCCATAATAACATTTCGGAAACCTCTACACCATAGGGATTGTAGGGCGTGGAGTAATGTCATATCTTCTGCTGTGAGTGGGTTGGAGCCTTATTTTAGTTGAGATGATGCCGCTAATTTGTATGCTCCATAATGATCTCGGAGAATCCAGCCAACCCATATTGTATTTGCATTATAATGATAACGTGCAACCGCATTACATTTATATGTATCTAGAGGCGGGGGAATCCACTGACTCCTTTTGTCTCTTAGTCTGTCGCACAGAGCTTAGTTTATAAGGATTAGCCTTGAGCCATTCAGCGACATTGTCCATGGCTTGAGTTTAAACAGTATTTGGCTCATGGTGTATCCGACTGAATATCAGATCATTTCTTGACTTCCATATTTGCCAAAGGAACCAAAAGGAGCCATGGAAAATCTCTGTTGAAGTATTTGAATCATAAACATTGAGTAGACCTTCTATGTTTCCTCCAATGTTCTAGATACTGAGGGTAGCACCGTTTCGGGTAAGTTGGAAGTTCTCCAAACTGATGTAGCTTGGAAAAGGAGATGGTTCATGGTTTCTATATGTTGACAATAACGCTTACAAGTGGCATCAACAGGATGCGATAGTTGGACTGATCGGCTGATAATCGCTCATGGTAGTTGGATGATCTATCTTCGGGATGAGACACATGTTTGTATGGTTTAAGAGTGGTGGGACTACTCCATTGTTGAAGAAGGTTTTAATCTCCGAATTAATGATATCCCCAACTATTGAAAGAAACTGATGGTAAAAGGATCTTGTAAGGCCATCTGGTCATGGCGCTCTGTCTCCTCCAATAGCCTTAATTACTCGAATTATTTATTCATCTGTGATATCCTTGGTGAGGGTTGTGTTCATCTCTTGCGTGACCGGAGAGTTACAACCATCAAAAAATTCACTCCAAGAGTTGTTGGCCTCACTAGAAAATAATACTTGGAAATATTCAGTTGCAACGTTAGAGATATCCTCCTCTCTTATGTGTTCTACACACTCGTTATCTTTGATAGAAATGATATAGTCCTTTACTTTACGGGATTTAGCACAACCGTGGGAGAACTTTGTGTTGCGATAATCTTCCTTCAACCATTTATTCTGACTTTTAATCTTCAAGAATATCTCTTCTTGGAAGTATGCTTGTTGAGTCTTTGTTTTATATTTTTGATGACTGGATCTAGAGATGGATGTAAAAAACATCTTCTAACTTGGCTTTGAGAGCTTGAATTTCTGCCTCGGAGTTGGTATTATTATGGCGTTTCCATCTAGAATTTTTTTGGTTAATATTTCTGAGTTTGGTAGGGAGATCCATGCTTCCAGATATCTTCTGCCAGTCATTTTCAATGGCGTCTTTAAAACCGTCTCTATCAAATAGTCTTTTATCATATCTAAATTTTCCTAACTTGATTCTTGTCTATGAGAGGATATTGACTGTTAAACGCCGATGGTCTGACTCTATGGATTCAAGGTACTCGAAGAAAGATGTTGGGTAGTATGAAAACCATTTTGTATTCGCTAGAGCTTTGTCTAAATAGCACTGAATTAATTCTTTTGTACGAATTCCATCCCTTATCAAATTTTGCTGCCCATTCCAACTGAATCCATTGCCTTGATGTTTTAATTCCGCCATGTCACATATATCGAGCGTCGTGTTGAAATCTCGAAATGAATCTTCTTTTCGTGGGTGTCCCCCAATTTTCTCACTATTGCTCCCGATTTGATTAAAGTCGCCAAACATGAACCACATCTCATTACGGGTAGTTGTGGTTCTTTGAAATCTCTCCCATAACTCAGATCGATATTGGAGATTCGAATTACCATAAATGCAAGAGAAGTAGAAGGGAGAAGATTTTTCATTAATATAACAATCTACAAGTCTTGCATCATGATATAATACATTGATATCAACTGATTTTTTCCAAAGTAGTGCTAGGCCTCCACTTAAACCATTAGGAAGTACAATATAGTAATTAAGAAATCCTAAGGAAATAGATAAATCACTAACATAATTGAACGGTTGCTTTGTCTTGGTGAGAAATACTGCATCTAGAAGACACCGACGACATATCTCCTTTAAATGATGAACTACTGGACTCTTTCCGATGTCCTGGCAGTTCCACCTTGCTATTCTCATAGGGTGTTTGGCAGCATCGGGTCCGCCTCGCCTCCGTTCAAAATGATTTTGGATGAACTGGCCTCTGGCGCCATAGTTTTGCATCGTTTACAAGGATAAGTAGGTTGTGAACTAACCGGTCGTGTGATCTCTTGAATGATCTCATTCCTAGTATGTTCGAAAAAGAGAAGAATATGTATGCGTCTAGCCTCTGCTTTGGTTGGCTCGGCGACTGACAATGTACGTATGATAGAAGCTACGGATTTCTGATACAAGTATTTCACATCCATCAATGAGGATTGTAGCCGTTAATACATTTTGGAGGTTTGGCGGAAGGAGAAGTGGTGGATGTGAGTTGTTGCCGATCAAATGGGTGGCGATTAGTGGTGCATAACGAACCGACGATTGAAAAAATTCTTGATGATTGATACCATCGTCGTCTTCAGGCTCTGGGTCTTGATGTCCCAATGCAGCGTCCTCTTCAGGCAATTCACACTGAAATGTCGTGTTGTAAAGAGTGGTAGCGAAAACAATGGTTCATGAGACGCTCGTAATGAAAATTAACATCATCATATTCGTTGCCGAAGCAGAATCGATGTTCAAATACCAGTGGGCGATCGATATGCCAAGCGATGCAGACGTAGGGATAAGTTGAAGTGCCACCAAGTGCAGCATTTGCTTATGTTTCCTCTACATGACCAAGGGTGCGGGCAATGTAGTCAACCATCTCAATCGAAAGGTATTGGAGAGGAATGTCCCGAATTTGGATCCAAAAGTTGATGAGCGTTGGGTTCTCGTCGACTATATTTGGTGACCAAGGTTCCATAGCCACCATCCATTGGTTAAAACTCCAAGGACCCTTCGTAAGACTAATTGCATAGCCTCATTTGATGGAAATAAGAACTGAGCCCGTCCATGATCTACCACTCTACTGGTAACAGTATTATCTATTCCCCAAAGCCTTGGAAAGAAACGGATGAGTGGTCTGAGGTTTTGGCGCCGAGAGTTCGCTGGTCGGACAAGAAGACTGAATTGTTACGCCCTTGTTGCTTGGTTGCAGAGATCAATAGGTACCACAAAATCTTCATGAATCGGGTTCATCTTTTTAATTTGGAGAGATTGTGTTGCGGAACAGAGCAACTTCATGTGGTTACGTGAAGAAGGACGATGATCATTTTGTGGGGAAAATGAGCGATTTATAAAGGATTTGGTAAATGTTTGGTGGTTAACAATGGTGGTTAAGTTGACATTTACGGCAGTTACTGATGAACCGGTGTCAATGTTCTCCCATGGCGGTTTCCAATTGTGTGACAAATTTCAATTAGGACACAACAACGTGTAGATCAGCCAGAGGGATGGACACCGGACTAGGGCTCTACAACGGCGGTGCCGGAGAGAAGGTTTTAATGTCAGAGAACGGTTGAAGAGGGGAAGAAGAAGAAGGATAAGAGAGGAGAGAGAACAGAGAGTTCCTCTCATTTTTTCTGCTGTGCATTTTATGTTTCAATTAATCATTCTCGTTATAAACTCTCATGAATTCAATAAACAGAGCACTTAAGCAGAGCTAGTCTTATACGATCATGCTCAATCTTCTTAACTTGAAGACATGAATGACATAACAGAGCTATCTCGCCGGGAGATATATAGAGACAGCAATCAGGATCATTTGGTTTCTTCATCTGCAAGAAACCGATTGCCAATCGTTAATTCAGGCAAAAGGAGTAGGGAAACAACTAAACCAATGAAGAACTTTATCTGAGCTTGGCCTTGTCTCTGCATTTTCATCGATACATAGCAACGCAATGCGAATGTATATCAAGATTTCACTTATCGAATCTTCTCTATCTTCCTCTCTCATCACTTGAGGGATCACGTCCATGGCTTCTCCTCTATTCCAGCATCTCATAGCCTAAAAAAAAGACAAAAAATATGATTATGGAAACACTTAACTATCATAGACACTTTATGTTTAATGTAAGGGTCTTCGCCGACACTCCAAGCCTTTCTTCTGGTAATGATCGTCAAGACTGTAACTCCAAAGTCATAAACAACAGATTTGACAGAAACACACCCGCTGGATCGGTTTTTATGTTGCAACTTAAAAGATTTCAAGAAGATAAGATGAAGAAAAATGATCGATTGCAAAAAGAAGAAGATGATGCTCTGTTTCTTCTCTACAATTGGCAACTCCAAGAACTTCTGATGGATTTGGGCATTTTCTACGGTTCTGCCCATTTGCACAACTCAAATCGAACCAATTTTAAACCAACTCTATTACCTTAGCCGCAGTTGTGATTCCACTACCTGAAGTCGGAGCTCCTCAGTCCAACAATTGACGACGTAAATGATCCCTAGAAACTCGTCAAACTGTCAGATTGGTTCTTAGTAATAGGGAACAACACTTTCATTCTTTCCAGTGAAATTATGTCTCTTATCACCTACGTAGTGCTAATTAGGAAAGTTGATATGCTTATTTTTTGTTCACGATGCATGGACAAGCTTATGGTGCTTGGCTGCTTGCGAATCATAACACACAAAAGTACAAAACAATGTCATATTTTACAAAACTTTACCTTCGGTAAATAAAATTTACCTTTTTACGACTCGTAAACACTCTTTGATAAAAGCATTTTGAAAATAATAGATAGGGACATTTCAATATTTCATATAAATATATATATATATATATATAATAAAAAATACACGTGATACAGTACTAATTTGTGTATAATAAAAAATACACGTGATACACTACTAATTATTTCGTAAATGAATACTACTAGTATACTATTTATACGAAAAGTAAATATACAAGAGATTTTCTTTTGTCAACTGCATTACACAGAAATTAATTAGGAATCTAAACTATTAAACGTCGAGCAGTTTTTTCTATTAACCATTAAAAATGAAGTTTATTACGATATTTACCATTGGTATAATCGAATTTATAGTGTTAATTAAATACACATTTAAAGGATAATTAAGTGAAATCATGAGCAACCAAATATTGATTCTCGAGATGATTTTATCCGGATACTAGTTTAATTTAGTTGGATCCAGAACAAAAGAACGCAAATATGTTAAACATCATTTAATTGGTCGAGTAAAAATCTTACCTAAAACATCTATATTTATTATAGAATCAAATATTTGGATATTATAATTATTAACTTCTGATTTTATTGTTTCCAGAATCTATTTTGTTTAAAATATATGAAGATATATTCACTATATGGAATCCTAATTTAATATTTAATTCTTTACTGTTTTGAAAATAATTTAAATTAAATTTTTGACTGGTATATTTTAAACAAAATAGATTCCCTTGAGGTATATTGAAAGAATATTGGATTATCAGCAATTTCTTTTGAGGTATTGATTCCCTTGATTCATGTGGATCCCACTTTATATTTGAACAACACTGATTCCGTTTTAAAAAATCCTAAGAAAACAAGAAGAACAGGTCATATATAAAGTTTTTGTGTCTAACCATGAGAGAGCTTCATCTGTTTACATCTTATTGTGTAGTATCGTGCAAGATGAAGCAAACATCAACAGAGAAACACTTGCAAGACAAGCAACAGCTTCGTTGAAGTTGAGGAGGAGGAAAGAAGAAGTAGTAGTGATCGGGGTAAATGGGTAAAAACGGATTCTGATTGTGAGTTTCAGATCTTTTGACATTTTATAAAACTAAACCATAAACAAAACATGATCTGATTCGATTTTTTTTTTTTGCAGTCATTGTTCTTAAGCTCTGAATATCTGATCCACTATTCCCTTTTTCAGGTTCTTACGAGAAAGTACAGGTAACCTGATCAATGAATCTTAATTTAATTTGTTCTGCTTCTAATGCTGATCAATCTGATATCAAATATTTATATGCGTTTATTTGGTTAGGAGAGTTCATTTGCTGTTGGTTAGGAGAGTTCATTTGCTGGAATGAAGAAAAAGAAGATGAAAGTCAAAGATTTTATGAAATTGTTAAAAGGAACATTTTATGTGTCGTCAATTAATAACACATGGTGTAACCAAAGATTGTTGTAGATCCTTTTGGTTTCGGTTGTATTTTTTTCCTTAATAAGAATTTTCGATTTAATTTAAACTAAAATCAGATGGTGTTTTGTATAAAGATCAAAAGAAAAAGAAAATTGCGCTGAGTATAAGATCTAGAACCAATATGAACATGATTTAAAACCAAAAATCTTTTTATTTAAAATTTCCTACTATCAAAATTGTATCCCATTAATTAGTTATATAAATCACTTACTTAATCTTCTATAACTAATAACTATTATCTAGATTTTAGGAAAATCAAATACTTGCAATAATTTTTTTATATATAAATAATTTTTAATGTTGATTTTTTGTGTTTTGTATATACATTATCTTTCTATAATTTACTAACTAAATGATTTTATTTTATTTAAAATTTAAACAGTTGATTTCATCTTTGATTTTCTCATATATATTTTTAATTCATTAGCATTAAATAAATATTTACATGATATATATGTTATTAAGCATAAAAAAGTATCATAAAATATAAAATTTATGGTAATGATCTGTTTTTTTTTGTTATCTCAATTTTGAAAATCTATGGATTAATTCGCCAAACCCATAATTATAATATATGCGAACTATAGTTATTAATTTATAATCTATAAGTTTTGATGGTCAATCTGTTAAAAACCGCAACTAAATTCAATTTATCCTGAAACATGTTAAATTGGACAGATTAATCCGTTTTGACATCCTTATTAATATATTTACAAACTTTAATACCGTTCGGAAGTAATTGCTCCACTTCTAGTTGTAGTAACTCTTAAAAGAAGATTAATTATAGCTTTTAATTTTGTAGGAAATGACGGTGTTATGATAAGAATTTTAAATTGACCTCTTCTTATCGAGAAGATACGCATTAAAGATACCGGTGCGCCACAAATTGGTTCATCCAACCAATAATGGTCTAAACATATACTTCCTCATAAAATCAATACCGGCTCACTAAAAGAGTAAAATGTGTTGCTAACCAATAATCATTTTAACCATACCGGAATTTGGATTGTGGTACGTATCGGTTTGGTTATGTGATGACCCACTTCAATATCACCTTTACCATAAGTGTTCTTCCTCCTAATATAAATTAAGTCCTCTTGCTCTCTCGCTTTTTTCTTGTTTACTCTTTCGATTTGGATCAGAAAAATAAAAATTTCTCGCGAAAATTACACTATTTATCTCTGCTTCTTCGATCGATATTTGACTTTTTCAAATTTGACTGAATCGCTTTGGTTGGATCATCAATGGCGACCACCGCTTCCTCGTCTCCTCCACCTTCAGACTCTCCAAGCGAAGAGACACAGACGAATCACGAAACGACGATGCAGCAAGGTGTGCCAAAGGAAACTACAACGGAAGAGATCATGTACAAAACAAAATCGATTCAGTTCCTTGGACGAACCACACCTATCATTCTCCAAAACGAAAATGGACCTTGTCCTCTATTAGCCATTTGTATGTTCTTTTCTCTAAATTTTTGTCAACCTTTGGGTTAATAAAACTTCTTTTAGATTATTGATTAGGGTTTGGAAAATTTGAATTTCGGTGTTATGATCACTGATTCTTTAGGTTTTCGTTACTGATTTTTCTAAAACTTAATTGAAGAATCGGTGTTAGGTTTGATGGTTCCGTACAATGTAATTATTGATTTGATGCTTAGTTGAATGATCATCAGATATTTTTGGTAATTTCTAAGAGTGATAATATATGCTAAGGAGTAATCTACTGATAGATGGTCTTATCTGCATGGGTATTTATATTTTTTCTGTTCTGAATCACTCTAATTTTGTGGTGATTTAATGTATGAAGGTTATAAAATGTTGTCTGCTTCATAAAGCATTTAACATTTGAGTTCCTGATTGTTACTGATTTTTGGATGTAACAGGTAATGTTCTTCTCTTGAGAAACAATTTGAATCTGAATCCTGACTGGTATGAGGTTTCTCAAGAGAGATTGCTGTCACTCGTGGTCGATAGATTGATTGATTCCAATAGTAAAGTCAATGTAATAAGCTTCTGGCTTCTTCTTACTGTTCTTTATATAATCTGATGGCCAGAATGGTGGATAAGTTTATTTTTGTTTCTCATTGCAGAATAAAGATGAAGGTTATATTGAGAATCAGCAACAGAACATTGCTGATGCAATTGATCTTCTTCCGCGCCTTACGACTGGAATTGATGTCAATATTAGATTCAGGAGGTTAATACTTTGTGATCTGTTTCTGGTTTTAACATGTAGACATTCCTATTGTAACAGTGATTCTTTTACCTGGTTCCAGGATTGATGATTTTGAGTTCACACCTGAGTGTGCAATATTTGATTTACTTGACATTCCCCTATATCATGGATGGATAGTTGATCCCCAGGTACATAATTTTCTTTCATTCTTTGTCTGAATTGTTTTGTCTACCTGTAAAAGTAGAAATTTCGTTAGTGTAGGCATTGACATATTTTTTGTGTGGATGTTTGGGATGTGGGGTCATCTTCTCTTCTTTTCCTTCTTGAGATACAAAACATAGGCTGCTTTATACTTTGTATACATTGTTTGGCTTGTGCTATGAGCCAAAAGGATTTAGACAAAATTTATCTTTTAACCCAAGTCACTCTTAAGAGAATTAGGTTAATTGTTGGAAGTTGAATTCTTATAGATCATAAGAGACCCTTATATAGGCTAGGTACAATCAATTATAAATATAAACTGAAAAGGAAAACTATCTTAAACCTAAACCGAAAAGGAAAAACACCAAAAACCTTAATTTAGGAAAATTCGCAAACCTACGTGATACCGTAATCCGTATCAGCATGTTATGGATAGGAACAATAGTCTAGAGTTCTTCTTTTATGATGGTGTCTTTATCATTCCTCGGTCTGTAGTTAAAAAATTGATTTAATTGCTTTCCGTGTGCATACTTCTAGGATGTTGAAGCAGCTAATGCCATTGGCAGAAAGTCATATAATGCTCTAATGGGTGAGCTCGTTGCACTGGAGACACGGAATGTAGAGGCTAGAGATGATCAAAATCCCGGAGAAGATTCTGTTGATTTTGCTGCGGCAACCACGGCAGCTTTAGGGGTTCCTTCACCATGTCTTTCGAAAACAAGATCTTTTGATGATTCTCCACCTGCGGTTCTGGAACTTCGTAGAATGAGAAAGGGGGATCTTGAAGAAGAAACAGAGTTGTTGCAAGCCTTGAAATTATCAGTGAGGCAGGGGAATGAATCGGCACTGAACACTTACGTAGACTCAACCAATGAAGAATCTGCATTCACATTTTCAGATGCAAGTCCAACTAGCACCCACAATACTAATATCAGTCAGCTAGAACAGTTCAAATCTAACGATGATAAAACATCAGAAAACGATGGGAATATGACCAAAGTTGGGAAATTTCCAACATCGATTACAATTAAAAGTGAGAATCTTGACCATGAACAATTATCTTCTAAGGAATCTGGAGATGAAACGGGTTGTGATGTTGAGAATGTGAGTAGCAGTACAAAGGCCACTGTAGATGTAACTTCTTCAGAGGCGCTCTCTGTGGATAAGGCTAATCTGGAGCCAACCAAAACTGGAAGCAGTTCTGACTGTCTACTCAAGTCTGATATAGCTTCTATTGATCCAGGTAATTTGTTCTCTTCCATTTATGGAGTACCCTTATAGATGTCTCATTACACAATTAGCCTACTCCTGCATCGTATATCCTTGTACTGGCTAAAATTGCATCTGAAAGTTATAGTAGATGAAAATTCTTACTCAGATGCCCACTGCTTCTCCAGATTTTAGTTGCAGATCCCAGCATGACGACGAACCCAATGCTTTTACGTCGCCCGTATCTTCAGATGAACCCATGTATGAAGGTGAGGAATGTGTAAACGCAGTGGCTCCAGTTTGTGAAGACAAAGAACCCGTTTATGAAGGTGAGTCACTTCTTGGTAAAAGGGCTGAGAAGAATGTTGGTGATTGTTCTTCTGAAGGGAGGGCTATGGATGGGCTCACTGCAGAAGAAGGTAAATAATAGTCTATCTGATATATGTGGGATAACCTTCGTCATACAAATTTGGAAACTTATACTTGCATGCCATTGTGGATAGAGAAGCTCTATATACTCTAGTTCACAAGTTCCCATATATTCTTGCGATATTAATTCATTGTTGTTGAGTTTTGCCAGGTGAACTGGTCAGGAACTTTATGAAGAACAGTGCCAGTCAGTTAACCTTTTGTGGGTGCGTGATGTGATTTATGGTTGGGAAGTTGTATTCTTTAACTGGCTATACTGCTATTATCTTACATTTATTATTGATTCTGTTTACAGACTTTTTCTCTTGCAAGAAGGCCTTAAAGAACGTGAACTCTGTGTTTTTTTCCGCAACAATCATTTCTGCACCATGTTCAAGGTTAGTTTGATTTGTAGATATTTCCATCTTCTGGATTGTAACAAGTTGATTCCAATTAAATATTTCTTGTTGCTGTCATTTTTGCAGTATGAAGGTGAACTTTATCTTTTGGCTACAGATCAAGGTTACTTGAACCAGCCTGATTTGGTTTGGGAAAAGCTAAACGAGGTATCAGCAAAGTTACCTACTCATTATTTGTCGTAGCTGCTATATTTTGGCCTTTAAGATGAATCATTATATCTACTATCTCTTTAGTGCTTGTTGTGACCACTATTGACATGCAATTTCAGGTTAATGGTGACTCTGCATTCATGACTGCTACCTTCAAGGACTTCAAGATTGACAGTGACACAACTGGCGCAAGTGGCACATGGGATCAACGGAACGCAGTCACAAATACTGCTGTATGTTCTCCTCATAACATATTCGCTAATCTACCAAGATCTCCTTAACCAATTTTATCAAAAAAATTTCTTTTGGTTCTCCCTCACAGGATTACATCGCCAGCATCAACAATGTGACGGATACAGGCATGGAGATCAAGTAAATATCTCCTACCTCTCCTTGACCACTAATAGTTTTCTTTTTGACTGATTTTTTTTTAAATTTCACGGTTTCTACTGAATACCCCTAACCGATTGTCTCTCACCAGCAACACATTTACGAATCTGTACTATTGTCCTCTTTAAAACATGTTTATGATTGTTTGATTTCCATGGTGCTATGCAGCCCTGATCTGCAACTGGCAATAGCTTTGCAACAACAAGAGTTCGAGGACCAGAGCCCACGCAGTAACCCGACTCCACAAACAACAAGTGTTGGTGCGTCACGATTGGTCACTGGTCCACAGGTAATTGATTTCTAACCTTAACACTATAATTAGACAGAAAAAGCATGAATCAACACAAATGATAACAATGATTATAAGTAAAGGTAAATTACGGTGTGACCTACACATTGCAATTTTATAACAATGATTATAAGAACAGGTAAAAGAGAGTGGGGCTTTAAAAAAGTGAATTGGCAAGTTTTGGTTAGTACGTTTTTTTTTTGGGCAATGTATTTTACCTGCTAGGTGAACTTACCAAGTACCAATTGCGATTGTTACATCGATAATGATCAATACCATAATCAGAATCTTATTGAAAGTGTAGCGTTACTTCTTTGGTGTTTTTCGTATATGTTAATGATCACATATTATATTTGACCATTGAAGGTACCGAGGAGCAGCCACAGGCCATCATCAACTGCAGCGTCTGCGTCTTCAAGACACGACGCCAAATCCCCTAAAGATAAAGATAGCAAATGTAGAATCATGTAAATCCTCATGTTACTTCTGTAAATTTCCAACCTTTATATATCCCTAACTAATTTTACTCCTTTTGAAAGGCGTTTTATTTTTCTGGTTTTAACAAAACAGAAACGTAATAAACTGTAATTGCCCTTTGCCCAAAAAAAAAACTATTTTTGTTGCTCATAAATCAGAGCTTTTTTATTTGATCCTGTTGAGTAAACGAGTTGATGTCTGAGTACGGTTAGTTCTTAAGCTGTTGTTCTGTTAAGTTACTGTGATCGCCGTTAGTTCTCTTGACGGAGTAACGGTGATCGTCTGTGATGTTATTTGGCTGTAGCCGGCTTGGTTTGACTAATCTCCAGCTTTTCCAAGGTTAATCAAGAATGTGATTGTTAATAATTAAAAAGATATTTATTTACCACCTAATCAATTTTACTAATCATAATAAAGGAAAAAAATGCACAGAATATTCCGCAACCACTCTATTCAAATTTCTAAGTACAAATTTGTACGTTTATTACAAAGTCAAATTTTATTTTTTTGGTAAGATATATCACATATCAAAATGTGGTTCGACTGCGACTGATACTTTAAATTCACATATCATCTAGTAGAGCTGTTGAAAACTGCGGTTCATAGTTAAGGAATATTTCAACGATGAAAATGTCTTTCTATAAAAGAAAATTTCAACGATGAAAATGTCTTTCTGTAAAAGAAAATTTCAAGATTTATTAATTACGGTCCTTCATTATTTAACTGAATGATTATGTCGAATGTTTACTTTTGGTTCATATATATAAATAGTAACATCTCCAATCAAATTGAAAAGAGTTTCGTGAGCAGCCGAACCCAAATGGAAGTCTTCTTCGTCGTCATTTAACATTAAAAAACAATTATATATTGTTATATGTGTTTATTAGTGTTAAGTAATCATTAATGGCTAAAATTAGAGCGATTCAACAACGGCAGCCAAATCTTAAATTTTTGCCAGCTCTCTTTTTCGATTCTTCCGTTTCAAGTCAACGTTCCCTTTGTTTCCTCCCACCTTCTTCTCACGAGAATCTGAAATTTCATTTGAGTTTGCCCATATTTTAGCTCTCTACATATTCATTTTTGATCTGAGTTTTGTATTATCTCAAAGTTTTAATTTTTTGCCTCTTGATCTCTCTTGCCCACCACGTGTTTGATCTTTGGTCTCACTAAACTTTCTTTTGTGTTTCTTGGTCATGCTTGAGATTTGATCTGACTACTGAAAGTTTCATACTTTGGTTTTCTTGATTTTGTTCTTATGGCGTATCATCCGGTTTATACTGAGACTATGTCAATGGGAGGAGGGTCAAGCCATGGATTTGGCCAACAATTCGTGCCGTTTGCTACGAGTAGTGGCTCTTTGAGGGTAGAGTTGTTACATGGAAACTTAGACATTTGGGTTAAGGAAGCTAAACATCTTCCTAACATGGATGGTTTCCACAACAAACTTGGTGGGATGTTGTCTGGATTAGGCCGGAGGAATAGTAACAAAGTGGAAGGTGAGAAGTCCTCAAAGATAACGAGTGATCCTTATGTTACTGTCTCTATCTCAGGTGCTGTGATTGGTAGAACCTTTGTGATCAGCAACAGTGAGAATCCTGTGTGGATGCAGCATTTCGATGTACCGGTGGCTCATAGTGCTTCGGAAGTTCACTTTGTGGTGAAAGACAGTGATATTATTGGATCACAGATCATGGGAGCTGTTGGAATCCCAACAGAGCAGTTGTGTTCAGGGAATAGAGTCGAAGGGCTTTATCCTATACTTAACAGTAGTGGGAAGCCTTGTAAACTGGGTGCTGTGTTGAGTCTGTCTATTCAATACACTCCAATGGAAAGAATGAGACTTTACCAAATGGGTGTTGGTTTTGGTAATGAGTGTGTTGGAGTTCCCGGTACATATTTCCCTTTGAGGAAAGGCGGTAGGGTTACTCTGTATCAGGATGCTCATGTTGATGATGGTACACTTCCGAGTGTATATCTTGATGGTGGGATTCAGTATACACATGGAAAGTGCTGGGAGGATATGGCTGATGCGATAAGACAGGCAAGGAGGTTGATTTATATCACAGGTTGGTCAGTTTCCCATCCGGTTAGGCTGGTTCGTCGTAATAATGATCCGACCAATGGTACATTAGGGGATTTACTTAAAGCCAAATCTCAAGAAGGTGTAAGAGTGTTGGTTCTGGTGTGGGACGATCCAACTTCAAGGAGCCTTTTGGGATTCAAAACAGTAAGAATCTTACATAGCTCTCATCTCTCACATAAGACATTCGATTTCTGTTTACCGTAAAATCAATTTTACAGATAGTCTCACAATGTGTATCCTATAAACTGTATACTAGTAGATTAACATTTGAAGAGAGAAAAGAAATCCATAGCTATACATTTTACCGAACAAGCTTGTGGAGCTATATATTTTAAGATGCCCTATATTGGATTACTCTTGTTTTTCAATTTGGATCCGAAGCTTATCGCTTGACTAATTCTAGGGAGCTTCTCTGTTTGTGCACAATTTGAATGGTATAATGTTTTGTTCTTAACTTTTCACATTTAAGGTTGTTTAGTTGCATTTCATACTTTCCTCTGAGCTTCTATCTATTCTCTGCTTTGGATCATTAGTTCTGACACCTTTTCTGTTAATCTTATTGGAAAGCATGAGTTTGCTTCAATTAGATCATTTTACATGTCCGTACTAACTGAAGTAACAATCTTTCTATCTTTTTAATGAAATCGGGTAGCAAGGAGTTATGAACACAAGCGATGAGGAGACTCGCCGTTTTTTCAAGCATTCGTCAGTGCAAGTTCTTCTTTGTCCCAGATCTGGGGGAAAAGGTCACAGCTTCATTAAAAAATCTGTAAGATGCTCATTAGTTACTGAAGTACTGTTTAAAATCCCATGTTTATAGCTTCAATCTTTTGAAATTTGAGTGTCATTATGATGATCAGGAAGTTGGAACGATCTACACCCATCATCAAAAAACTGTGATTGTAGATGCTGATGCACCTCAGAACAGAAGAAAGATCGTAGCATTTGTTGGAGGGCTAGACTTGTGCAACGGACGATTTGATACTCCCAAGCATCCTCTCTTCAGGACATTAAAGTCACTCCATAAAGATGACTTCCATAACCCAAATTTTGTGGTAACCATTTAAAAAAAAAATCCTGTGTAGTTGTAATTTTGGAATTAGATTTAACTATTTTTGATCCGTGTAAATAATTTTTTTCCTACTAGACTACTGCGGATGATGGACCAAGAGAACCATGGCATGATCTTCACAGCAAGATTGATGGTCCAGCTGCTTATGATGTGCTTGCTAATTTTGAGGAACGCTGGGGGAAGGCTTCAAAACCTCGCGGAATGGGGAAACTAAGATCTTCTTCTGATGATTCTTTGCTTATGATAGACAGAATTCCCGACATCATGGGGCTTCCCGAAGCTTCGTCTGCTAATGATAATGATCCAGAGTCTTGGCATGTTCAGGTAATGCAGCAAGTCTCATTTGCTCTAATCATATCATTATGATGATGATAATCATGATAACTCATGATGCATTATCGTTATATCTTTTGGTGACAAAAGGAATCTCATTTCTTTTCATGAATTAATCATTAGGTTTTCCGTTCAATTGATTCAAGCTCAGTCAAAGGGTTTCCAAAGGACCCAAAGGAAGCTACTGGAAGAGTAAGAACAACTCTAAACAGTTTTTAACTTGGCATCTTCAATCACCACCATGTTGCTACTCTCTACTGATTATATATATATATAAATGTGAACAGAATCTTCTATGTGGGAAGAATATACTCATAGACATGAGCATTCACGCGGCTTATGTTAAGGCCATACGATCTGCTCAGCATTTTATATACATTGAGAACCAGTATTTTCTTGGATCATCATTCAACTGGGATTCAAATAAGGACTTGGGTAAGGAATTGAAACCTTTTGGAGGCAAGCTCAGGACAAAGATTTAATCAATGCGTGTAATAATAACAAGGAGTTTTGGCATTGCAGGTGCTAATAATCTAATCCCGATGGAAATCGCGCTTAAGATTGCTAACAAAATTAGAGCAAGGGAGAAGTTTGCTGCTTACATAGTCATTCCAATGTGGCCAGAAGGTGCTCCAACAAGTAACCCTATTCAGAGAATTCTCTACTGGCAGGTTAATACTTTGTCAATTCGTTGCTAAAAACTATTGATCTTGATGAACGATCTCGCCTTCCTTATACCGGAATCTTTTTATAATCTATGCAGCACAAAACCATGCAAATGATGTATCAAACCATCCACAAGGCACTTGTGGAAGTTGGTCTTGATGGCCAGTTTGAGCCACAAGACTTTTTGAACTTTTTCTGTCTTGGAACCAGAGAGGTTCCTGATGGAACAGTTAGCGTATATAATAATCCTCGGAATCTGCCTCAGGCAAATGCTAATACAAACGCTTCACAGGTATACATATGTAATTATCTTCTTTTGAAATAGTCTCTTTCGGCTTGATGGTCTTGATTAATCACTGAAACAATAAACTAATCTAGGTGCAAGCTTTGAAGAGTCGGAGATTCATGATATATGTTCATTCCAAAGGTATGGTAGTGGATGATGAGTTCGTCTTAATTGGTTCCGCTAATATCAACCAAAGATCCTTGGAAGGAACTAGAGACACTGAAATTGCCATGGGCGGGTATCAACCACACCATTCATGGGCTATGAAAGGATCTCGTCCTCGTGGTCAGGTGAAAAAACTTTCAAAGCCTTATACTTTTCAATCTGGGTTAACATTCTAAGATGAAAAACTAGAAACCCACCAATGTATGTCCTCTAAAACATATCTGAAACCTGGGTTGTCCCAATTTCTTGCAGATCTTTGGATATAGAATGTCGTTATGGGCAGAACATCTGGGGTTTCTAGAGCAAGGTTTCGAGGAACCAGAGAATATGGAATGTGTGAGACGAGTTAGGCAATTGAGTGAGCTTAATTGGAGACAATATGCATCAGAGGATGTCACGGAGATGACAGGTCATCTTCTTAAGTATCCAGTTCAAGTCGATAGAACAGGCAAAGTGAGTTCTCTTCCTGGATGTGAGACATTCCCAGATCTCGGTGGCAAGATCATAGGCTCGTTCCTTGCACTCCAAGAAAACCTCACTATCTGAAACTTACCTTGTAGTGTCAACATTTGTCATTTGTTTCTTCCATTTCAAGAAACCTATCTGCTTGTGATCTGAATGAAAAGTGTGTGTTTAGGGGTCTAGTTTTGCGTTTTGAATTTTTACGAGCTGTAAATTTATTTATTACTATTTCTTCAGTTGATCTATGATACTGTGTGTTTTGAATTTTCTAGTACGGATTCCGTTTGCATTTTCTTATCTCTCCATAAAATTTTTTTAAAACTAAACTATTATTCTATCTATAATAATTTGAAAGAATATCATTCAATTTCTTTTGACCAGAAAAAAATATCATTAAATGTCTTTTTGATAACAATATTTAGTAAACGTACAATGTAAATTTGATTACCTTCTATCGAAAATTTAATATCGTTTTACCTTAGGCGAAAAATTAAAGCGATATTTTAATTGGAAATGGAGAATTTGAATTGCTTTTTCTCTCTCCAATGTCTTATCGAATATCCAAAAGAGACGAAACATATTTTAACCCAAAAAAATGTCTTACGGAATACAATAATTGTATAGATAGTGATATACTTATATTTATACAATGGAATAGTGTTTATATACTTTTAAAATTCAAATTCAAATTTTATACAATAATTGACTACGTCGTTTTACTATTTAGTATTCATTTTTTTGGCAAACACAAAATTCAAACCTATGATTTATAAATTGAACATCGTATTTTTTACTAGTTAATCCACAACCATAGTTAAGTATATAGCTAATATTTTAATTTATAAATTCTACAAAATTTTATATTTTCAATTGGTTTAATTTATTTGGATAACCAACATTGGTTTAATTCATTTTACTACTAAAATGTTGGTTTAATTCATATTTTGTTAAAATATATTATTGCATTAAATAAAAAACGAAATTACAACCAACATTGGGAATCAGGGATAAGGACGGTTTGATTAAACCGAGTTACAAAATAACTAAAAGACCATAGGAGAAAACTGGAGAAGAAGAACCACGGAAGCCGATGAAGAATCATCGCCTCTTCCAACCAAGCTCATTCCGGCGGTCGTGAGCTCAACCACCAACAACGACACAAACCCAGATCCAACCCTGCAAGCTAGATAAGACCACCGTCGCAGCCAGAGCTTCCATCACCAGAAGAGCTCATGCCTTTATCTCAATCGCTAATCTCACCCGATCTAGCTCTCGCTTTTGAAATCCAAAGCTCTGACGCGGATCGGTGGCAAATTGGAAGTGGAAGGAGAAGAAGATGAAGATCCTATCAAAGAACCAGCGGCTTCCGTCATTGGAGAATCAGGCATCGAGCTCATATCATCTCTTGATGCCAAATCACACCGTTAGCTGCAGAATCTCCTTGTTTATTGTTCTCTCCACTAACATTAGTTTCTAGGTTTTGGATCTCGGTATCTCCGTCGATAGGCTCGTCTAGATTTCACCAAAGTGTTATTCACGGCGGCGAAATCTGACAAACCCTGAGGCAGCAAGCCAAATTGATTCAGAGCATCGACGAACCATGTGTCCGATTTCGCTCCGTCAAGCAGAGATCCCATGGTAGCAGCGGTCTCGAGCTTGTTAGCGAAAAGGAAAAATCGGATTCGGTGCGTAGCAGTTGTCGTCGCTGATGACATCGCGCGATCGTATTCCTCGATCATATTCTCCATATCTTCATTGGTTGTGATGGTAACGAGAGAATTGCGATCTTCGCTAGGCAGCTGGTACTTGAGTTTGAAGGACCGGCCATTGAGAAGCAGATGGAGAGGCGAGATCAGAGCGAGATCAGAGCGAGGACAGTGATGCACGTTGATTAACAACTACCAGACGCGTCTTGCCGCCGGAGTACGTCAGCGCCTTGTCGTGTGGACGGGGCATGATGTGGCCACCAAAGCTGCACATAAGCCGAAGCTTAGCGCCAAGAACGGCCAGAAGTAGTTGAGTCTGATCTAAATTAACTCGGTCTTTGATTCTCGTGTTTGCCAAATTTGGGAAGATTTTAGTTTTGATTTACATTAGTTTTAAGTTGACTGATGATCTTCAATCGGAGAGCATCGATGGTACCATCGTTCATAAGTGAGTCAAGAACGTCTTCTAGTTTAATTATGAAGAAGACACCATTGTTCTTCAAAATCCCCAACCCAAAACCTTATTAAAGAAATAATCGGATTTTTTAAATCGAATTAAACTAAATTATTTTAATAGATGAATTTTATAGGATTTGCAAATTAAAATGTCGGCTATATATTTGATGATGGTTGTGCATCAATTAATAAAAAAAACACTTAGGTTCGAGTTAAAGGTCACATATTTCAATGTCGTGTTTGTCAAAAATTTTAAAAAATTTTGAACACCAAACAGTAAACAACGTGTTTTAGACCAATTCATTAAACACGTGTTATTTGACTAACATCCGATGGTTATGAATTTGATACATATCTTTACTTCAAATATAAAATTTAAATTTTATAGATATTAATATGTATAAACACTATTCGAATATATAGATACAAAAAAACACTTTCGAAAAAAATTGGGTTGAAAAATACTCTTTACCCCGAACTTTACCTACCTCGTCACGTGTATAACCACGAGATTGTGTAACCATCGATCGTGTTTTTGAGTTGGGTCCCACAAAATCGTGACGTCAGCGAAATCCAACTCATCTGAGTCACTGGCGGTCTGAAATTGGTAACTAGTACATTCTGTAATAATGTTTTGAGCATTTTCGGTAACCAAATCGGACGGTAGAGGATGATGATAGATCGTAATCGAACGGTGGCGGAGATTCCAAGGTCTCAGGGAGATTGTTTGCAATAAGAAAACGACAATATTTCAAATGTTTCAAAGTCTAAACTCATTGAATCCCACCATGTTCTGCTGATCTAGTAAAACAGCTAATCACCAAAATACATAAATTATTTTAATATTTTGTTGAGTTTCTTGGTGGTTAATAATCTTTTTTTTCTTACGTAAACCTGTTGTTAATAACTTAACAAGCGCTAGTTGCCGATCATCGTGGATGAAGCTATAAAATCCCGTTCGTCAAGTTATTAATCACTAGTAGTATATAACAAACTGAATCAATACTTTTTAAAATCTAAAAAAAAAAATTAGTTAAGACGTTGATAGATAGTGTGAGTTAATGTATGAATCATGACATTTTTTCATGCTGTTGAGTTGGTTCGGAGTTAATATAACCACCCCTATCGTTAACTTTAAGCATATTAAATATACAGTAATAACAAAACAATAACCATACAACAACGTTAACATTCACATTATAATCAGGATTACATTGAAATCAAACTCTTAGTGTTATGAACTGTCCTTCTCACATCCATAAAAGCAATTTTGCGATCTTCATAATCACATAAACGAAACGAGTTCTCAATCCCTTTTGTTACCCTCTCTGTAACATTTATAATAGTTGTATGTTAGTAGTACAGTATAATTTATAATTATCTTGCCATCTTGGCACAAATAATACTTACAAATTTAAGGAATATCCTTAGTAATTATTTTTTACTCCAAACAACTTTGATCATCACTTATGTAATAATAATAATAAATAACTATATATTATGTCTAGACTACACGTTATGTTGAAATTCTTAAATTTATATAAATAATATAGAAAACTAAATATTCTTTTAAAATAAATAGAAACATATGATCATATAAAATATTATAAATTATCTTTCATAATTGTTCTTATACTAGTATTAACGGAAGATACTTAACTATTTATCCGTTTCATTTGTTCGAAAAGAATCCAAATTCCAAATAAGTTAAACCTAACCAAGTATACAAGCCTAGCTATATTGTAAAGTTACTGAATCATTGACCAGAAACCAAAACATTCCAAAACTTAAAACGAAAACCAAAATTAATGAGTGGCAAATTAGTAAATAAAGAAGGTAGAACGGGTAAATAACTAAAGAAAGAAGATTACGAGGGGAGCTAACTCACGAAGTCTGCGTTGTCCAGATTCCGGAGGACACATCCTGCCCCAATCTCTCTCTCTCTCTCTCTCGCACATTTCATTTTCCAGGTAATTATTTTTCAAAACATATAATATAAATATATTCTATGATCAAAACATCGATTTTCTTTTGTTCCACATGTAATTGTCCCCAAAAAAAAACAAAATCAAAGTGCCTGTCAACACAACTATATAGTATACTTACTACAAATGATTTTTTCCACAAATATAATCAGTAATATAAATATCTGGCAGCATTTATATTAATTCTGAAATATGGTTTTAAACTCTAAACTAAACTCATCAAACTTGAATAAAAAAAAAAAGACATGAAGAACAACTGTAAAAATATTTTTGTTGACCCAAACAAAAAAAAAAAGAAATACAACTAATTTAATTGTTAAGAAATAATAATAAACAAATATCCCCTAATATTTCTCTTGCACTTGTTTATTAACAAATTGAGCTTCATTTCTGTTTTCAACCGATTCATATCTTTCTCTACAGCTTCTTCATAAATCCTTCTCTCTGTCTCCAAGATCGAACCTTTCAATTTCAATCTCTCTCTGGAGAAGAAGCTCTTTCGTTTCCATACAACAATGGCGAAGAACGTTGGGATTTTGGCTATGGACATCTATTTTCCTCCCACCTGTGTTCAACAGGTGAAAAGCCCAAACTATATTTTCCCCGATTTCATTTGATTTATTAGAGCTATTGCATTGATACTCTGTTTCTGTTGGAGCTTTTTTGCGTTGGGGATACAGTTGAAATTCTCCATTTGACGTTTGGATTAATAAATCTTCAAACTTTATGAAATTTTCTGAACAAGGTTTCATAATCATAAGAATCCTATATGAAATTTTCAAATATAAATTAGAGAAACGAATGCTTGGGTTTAGTCTCTGTTTTTTTTTTTCTGTAATGGCGGCGGAGTTTGGTATACGATGAAGTCAGAAAATGCTCAAAATTAGATTTTTGTAAAAAATTATTTGACAGAAAATTATGAGCTTCATTAAATTTCTCAAACTCGAGATCTCTGTATCTACGTTTTAGATTTGATGATGATGATACTTGATTTGAGAAAAGAGTGTCTATTTGATTTGAAATTAGGATTTGAAAGGGTTTCTGCAGATACTTGATCCTGAGATTTCTCCTCAATTTGGAAAAGTGGAAAAAAGGTTTAAACCTTTTTACAATTTTGTGGTTCTTATTTGACATTTATGATTACCTTTTTGCTCCTTACACTTGCAAATCTCTTATCTATCCGCTAGTAATTAAAAAAAAAAAGCAAGTGATGTAATATTTTTGTTAAATCTCTCTCTATTTAATCTTTTTTTCAGTCCTTAATTCTTATCGTTTTTGCTATATAGGAAGCGTTGGAAGTTCATGATGGAGCAAGCAAAGGGAAATACACTATTGGACTTGGCCAAGATTGCTTAGCTTTTTGCACTGAGCTTGAAGATGTAATCTCTATGAGGTTTGTTTTGAATTGTTTTTTTGTTTGCATTTATATGTTCTCTTGTAAGGACTTAGCTGGTCTGTTTCTTGGTTGTGTTTCTTAGTTTTAATGCGGTGACATCACTTTTTGAGAAGTATAAGATTGACCCGAAGCAAATTGGGCGTCTTGAAGTAGGAAGTGAGACTGTCATAGACAAAAGCAAGTCCATCAAGACCTTCTTGATGCAGCTCTTTGAGGTATTATATTTTCTTCAACCTCAACTCCAAGGACTGCTCAAGTTTATTTGTGTAAAAAGATGTTAAAGTTTGTGTATTTTGGGGGAATGGACAGAAATGTGGAAACACTGATGTTGAAGGTGTTGACTCAACCAATGCTTGCTATGGTGGAACTGCGGCTTTGTTGAATTGTGTCAATTGGGTTGAGAGTAACTCATGGGATGGACGTTATGGGCTCGTCATTTGTACTGACAGCGCGGTATAACATCGACATGGATATATTGTTTTATGCCTAAGAGTCTTTGGATAAATTTTCACTTGTTTATGTTTGGATGCTTTCAGGTTTATGCTGAAGGACCCGCGAGGCCCACTGGAGGAGCAGCAGCGATTGCTATGTTGATAGGACCTGATGCTCCTATTGTTTTCGAAAGCAAATTGAGAGGAAGCCATATGGCTCATGTGTATGACTTTTACAAGCCCAATCTTGCTAGGGAATACCCGGTAAATCTTCAATGCACAATCTCAAGTATTTGGCACAGAGAATGAAGTTCTTATTTGGTTATCTTTTCTCGTGTTCTTGTAGGTTGTTGATGGTAAGCTTTCACAGACTTGCTACCTTATGGCTCTTGACTCTTGCTATAAACATTTATGCAACAAGTAAGTGTTTTTTCACGGTTACAATAATCTCAGTTTCTTCCTTCTGATGTTCTGTGTGACTCATTTCAATTCTTTGGTTTTTATTAGGTTTGAGAAACTCGAGGAAAAAGAGTTCTCCATCAATGATGCCGATTACTTTGTTTTCCATTCTCCATACAATAAAGTAATTTTCTTAATCTTCCAACAATAGTTTTGTTCTACTTGAATTGTCTCTTACTAGTCTTCTCCTCTCTGCTATTGCAGCTTGTACAGAAAAGCTTTGCTCGTCTCTTGTACAACGACTTCTTGAGAAACGCAAGGTCATTGCTTATTAATTGTGTCTTCCGATTGAAAATTCTTTACTTGTTTGATCATGAGTAACATATCATTTCCTCTATTTCAGCTCCATTGACGAGGCTGCCAAAGAAAAGTTCACCCCTTATTCATCTTTTTCCCTTGATGAGAGTTACCAAAGCCGTGATCTTGAAAAGGTTTTCATCATTTTCCCTTCTTTTTTGTTCTTTTGATACCAAGAAAAAACCAAGTCATAACTCGATTTTGTTTTTCTCGTTTGCAGGTATCACAACAACTCGCGAAATCGTTTTATGATGCTAAAGTGCAACCAACAACTTTAATACCAAAGGAAGTTGGTAACATGTACACCGCTTCTCTCTACGCTGCATTTGCTTCTCTCATCCACAATAAACATGACGATTTGGTAATGAAAAAAAAAAGCCCTTTGCTCCTTTTGAAATCCATTACATTTAGTTTGAAGTTTATTTACATTTGTGTTTGGTTATTTTTGTACAGGCGGGTAAGCGAGTGGTTATGTTCTCATATGGAAGTGGTTCAAGCGCAACAATGTTCTCATTACGCCTCTGCGACAATCAGTCCCCTTTCAGCCTTTTAAACATCGCATCTGTAATGGATGTTAGCGGAAAATTGAAGGCTAGACATGAGGTAACAAAAAAAGAAGACGCACAATTCGATTTTCGGTTTGGTTTTGCTTTTCAGCTAGATTTACCGTGAAATTATAACGGAATTTCAAGGTTTAAATCGGTTTAGTTAGGATTTTGTTTGGATAAGGAAGAAATGCATTCAAATCAATTTTGGTTTTCAGTTTTCAGCTAGATTTACCGTGAAATTATAACGGAAGTTCAAGGTTTAAATCGGTTTAGTTAGGATTTTGTTTGGATAAGGAAGAAATGCATTCAAATCAGTTTATTTTACCTATTCGGTTTGGATTGGATTGGTTAAGCCGCGTTACTATTTAAAATCCTGAATCTTGAATCATTGATCTCCTCCACTCGGTACTTGTTTTTGCAGTATGCACCAGAGAAGTTTGTGGAGACAATGAAGCTAATGGAACATAGGTATGGAGCAAAGGACTTTGTGACTAGCAAAGAGGGTATTATAGGCCTTTTGGCTCCGGGGACTTATTATCTGAAAGAGGTTGATTCCTTGTATCGGAGATTCTATGGCAAGAAAGGTGAAGATGGATCCATAGCCAATGGACACTGAATCTTGAAAAGAACAAATCATAAATTACCTGAAAATGTTATGTTACTTGAACCATTTTAATAGTTTTAAAAGTTTGTTGCTACTTTGATTTAGGGACAGAGAATGTATGCTTTACTTTTTATTTAATATTTGATTTGCTCTGTCATGCTAATGAGATTTGGAACTTGCTGAAAGATATGTTTTTCTGTTTGTGTCTTAACGAAGTCCGGTAAGTTAAAAGGAATGATTAAAGTTAGAATAAACCTTAAAATAAATAAGTTATTTGGGGCAATGTCCATATTTTTGTCAAAAATAAAGCGAATGACACATATGAACAAATGAAAGGGTCTAGATTGTTGAAACTTTGATTCGACATTGTAAAACGCTTTAGAACTAGAAATCGTTGTTAATTGCGTAAAATTTCACAAGAATCGTAAAATATTTATTAACGTTGTATGGGATCCAATTCTCTTCTGTCAACGAGATCTAGAGAGCACACTTTCCGTAGCATCTATTATTCACTAAGGAAAGTATATTTTATAGGATACAACAAATATTTTAGAATGTATCTTAGGGTATATCTAAGAAATATTTGCATTAATCGATATAAATTCTTACAAAGAAGAGAAAGAAAATTAAGACACAATTGCACCCTTTAGTTAAGTTTATTTTATTCATACGTAAACAAATACACGATCATTAACCACTGTACTAACAAGAGATTTTAAAAAATTGATGGTCCTAAACTTTTACTATAATCATCCCCATCACCATCACTCCGTTTATATAAATTTGTTGGAATTTTTTAGTTTGAACAAAAATGTTTACCTCGAGTATGAGCTAACGAATCTATTCGAAGTTTGAGAACCAATCCCCGGTCAACGCAAACGCGTTACCTTTGACAAGAACAAAACTACTAAGAGAGGGTCATTATCAAGCCAAGAAAAGACAAAAGCATACCTTTGAATAGAGTATAAGAGATGCAACGAATAAATTTTCAGTAGATTTACAGTTTGTTTCTCTGAGTTTTTGTCAAACTCAGCCTGTGAGTGTACAAATGCAGCATTTACAACTGAACCTAGTTTATTTTTCTTTCGAGATTTATGGTATTCGTTTATGTATATTTTAATATAATCATGTTTTCTTTTTTTATGTCCTACCTTGAGTTTCTTTTTACCTAACACTGAAAGCCTTCTCCTAACGAAAAGAAAAGCTAAATGGTATCAGAGATGCTACTGGAGAGCAAGAAGATGGTACCAGAGATGTCTCAGCCTCAGCCTCTGTCAATGGAGATGTTATTAGAGATGTCTCAGCCTCTGTCGATGAATCTGAAAAATCAGCAAATGAAACCTAATTTCTTAGATATGGTTCCTTGGTATTCAGGGTACGTCAATGCCAAACTAATATTTCCCCTTTCTTCTTACCATTGTTTTAATGTGGCGAACAAACAATGAAGGCAGGACACTTGACCAGGTGCTGACATATGTAATTATATATTTCAGAACATCGGCTGATTTGTTTAAAGCTGTGTTTGACCTCCTCATATCAGTGACGGTATTTGTTGGGCGCTTTGACATGCGGATGCTGCAGGTATACCTTTTAAATATATGGTATGATATGATCAAGCCATTCCCCTTTCTGCGGATAGACATTTATGATAATTGCATTGAAATGTTTTTGCTTCTTTCCTTTGTGCCAAATCTTTAGGCTGCAATGACCAAATCTGGTGATGCAACTGGGAGGGAAGAACTTTTATATGATCACCTTGCTGAAGGTCCTCAATGTTTTCTCATTCCTGGAAACCATGGTGAGTTTTATATGCTATAGCAGGTCTTTTTCCCTTGAGAACCATCTTATAGGCTTACTGCTCCCAGAAAGTTGCAGTCTCATTCCTTCTTGTTCTTTGCTGGTTTCAGTGTAAGCTTGCTCACATCTTACGAGGTGATTCGTTTTCTGGTCACGTGGAGAGTTTCTTAGGCACAGTTAGGAACGCCTTTGTGTATGTGATGGAACAATCTTATGTGTCTATTACTGGTGTCTTGATGCTGCTGATAGCTGCAATCTTATTATTTTATCTCGGAAGAAAAGTGTGGTAATTGGAGTTCTTCTTCATGTTACTGCTCACCTCATGGCTGCTCTTATTCTCATGTTGATGTTGGAACTGGGCACAGAAATCTGTATTCAGCATAATCTTCTTGCAAACTCTGGTCAGTTTCCATTTCATATACCGCTGATTGAGGTTTTCATAACAAAGTGCATAGTTTTATTGCACACCAAACAACTATATTTGACTCAGCACCACGGATAAATAGTGACTTCGTGAAATTTGCTGTGATTAAGCCTTGATTGATTTTGTGACTCTCGACATTTTTGTTTATCATTCATTGTATCAGTGGTACAAATCAGTGGAAAGTGAGCATTTTCCAGACCCTACTGGCCTTCGAGCTCGTATCGAACAATGGACATTTGGCTTATATCCTGCATGCATCAAGTATCTTATGTCAGCATTTGATAAACCGAAAATCCAATTTGAAGAAACCAACCTGAGTGCTTTAACATCAGGTGATGGCGGTTACCCGGACAAACATTTGCAAAGGAATGGAATCACTTTCCGAAGTGGAGCTGTTATCTATTATGCATCAGTCTTCCTTTACTTTTGGGTTTTCTCAACTCCTATAGTGTCTTTAGTATTTGGAAGCTACTTGTATATCTGCATCAACTGGCTCCACGTACACTTTGATGAAGCTTTCTCTTCACTCCGCATTGCCAATTACAAATCTTTCACCCATTTCCACATCAAAGATGAAGGAGACATCGAAGTTTTCACCCTTGCAGTTGATAAGGTAAGAAAAAAAATGGTTGCTACCTGTGAACCAAATTCGACTTCATGAGCCAATCTTTATGGATTCTGTCAATAGTTTTTTGTTGATTTCTTAGTTGCTAAACGCATGGTCAAGGAACTTTAACGAAAGATGTGTATATGATATGAGTTTAGGTGCCAAAAGACTGGAAGCTGGACAAAGCTTGGGATTCAGAGCCAAAACTCAAGCAAAACAAAGATTGCGATTCAGAGCCGAAACTCAAGATGAGCCATGAGAGAGTTTCCAACTAAATGGTGTGCCTCAACAGCGCAACAAGACCCTATTGATACCGTAAAGATAGTAGATCGTTTCGTTATTCATAAATCAGAAAAAGAAAACAAAGATAACAGAGACTCTTAGATATGGATTAGTTCTTCACTGATTCTTTATTGTATCCATCTTTGTATAAAAGTAGAATGTAGTGTAGCCACTCTCTGATTCTTGTTTGAGATTGAATGAAATATATGCCGTTAGATAGGTTCTAAATTCCAGTATTATGTATGTCATAGTTAAATCAGATATATATCAGAAGAAATGATTTTATTGTTTTGGGGTTATATGTTACAAAAAAGATTGGCACAACATTCTCTAATAAGCTACGAAGTACCTTTAGCCCTCTCACTCTCTCTCTCTCTCAACCATACAACATTTTTATGCCCTTAATCAAGCTTTATGTTAATCTTAAGAGCCTTCCTAAAATTACAAATCAAGGAAAAAATATAGAGAGTGGATGACTCGATAAAAAGCTTTTAAAAGGTACAGTGAAGATCTCAACCTGGTTTTGGGCAATTTATGAAGAAGGGGCGTATTCTTGGATGGCCGTTGCTAACTTATCCCGAGTTTCTGCTGTCTTTGTCTTTATGAGAAAGGTTCTTGGTGTTACATTCTCGCTGGAATCATCCTGTTGCAGGTAGACAAAATCAGAGAAACTACAAACCACTAAAAATGCGGTGAAGAAAAAGCTTCCGTGGTTTTTGTTTTACCGAGGAATGGAATATTGCAACAAGGGCATTCTTCTGTGCGCTTGTCTTGATTCCAGCATACAATAGGGCATTCAGAAGCAGTTTCCCGACCTGGCAAGAAAAGAGGTCTATAACATTGAGAATCTGTAGACCAAGTTGTTGAATGTGAAGTGTGTGTTTGAGTGAATCATACATCATTTCGGACAAGAATTGTGGGTTTTGATTCTTTTGTCCCCTTGTCAACGCCTTCTTTACATTTTATGTAGAGATTCCCAGTTCCTTTATCTTTCCATGTACCTTTGTCTGTTGGGTCATTTGACTGCATAATATCATATAGATACAAGGGTTAAAACAAGTTACTACGGTCATCAGGAAGAAGAGAACATGAAGGTAAATAAAGTAGAGAGAGGGTAAACTCCTTAACAAACACTATGACACCTAAGAGGACTTCGATGATGAAGAATAATTAGGAAAGAACAATTCCATCTCTAACAACCTTTATGGTTTCCTACGTGATGCTATATCCTCGTCATGGTTGTTCACATTATATAACTAAAGTTATATCTTTTAACAACAGCAAAGTATTTGGAACTGGATAGTGAGTGCTGCTACTTAAAAAAGGGAAGAAAATTTCTAGCGGAAAGATACATCAAAGATTTCAGATAACAAATACCTTGACATAAAGTTTGCATTTGACTTCATGAACCACAGTAACACCCTTCTCTTCAGACTTTTTGACAGATGGGCTGCTCGGTTGAGGTTGTTCATCTTCTGCCAAGTCAAAAAAAATCCAATGTTAACAAGTCCATTATGCCTCAAGATAATAGATTATTTCGTCTAGGTAAGTTAAACTTCAGAATAGATAAGTAGAACAAGATCGTGGTTTGAAAAAGATTTGAAGTGGTAATTCCTAACATAACCTATCAAAGAAAACGAAACAGGAAGAAAATACAGTATACTGATCGACTCACCACCGTCTGCATCCTCTGGGCTATCCCGCTTTGCCGGTATGGACACTGGAGTTACTAATACCAGCAAACAAGTAAAAGTAGAGGTTAGGTCTCTGAGATAAACTATTCTCCTAAAGATACAAAGCTGATCAATGACGAGTCCAATAACTGTATTCTGCAAATAGAAAAGTAAATACCTCCAGTTGAGAAAGGGGCTTGATTGTTAGAAAATGAGAAAGGAGGTTGGCTATTAGAGACTGCTCCTGCTTGACTGCTGGAAAATAGGCTTGGTGGGCTGCTTTTGGTCGTAAAACCAAACTGGCCACTGCTAAAAGATCCTGTCTGGCTATTGGATGTTAAACCAAATGGACTGCTGGAGAATACTCCAGGCTGGCTTGAAAACAAACCAGACTGGCTACTGGAAAAATCGGAAGATTGATTGTTTGAAAAGAGCCCAGGTTGACTGTTTGAAGTAAATAAGCTATTATTTGAAACTGATTTGACATCGGTATTCTTCACTTCAGCCACTAATTTCTTCTCTGCTCCACGAGATTCAGGGGATACATTCTCCCCCTTTCCATTGTTTTCTTTTAGCCAGTTGACTACATCCCTAAACTTTTCCTGCACAAGAATCGACATGAAGTATAAAACTGATGAGCATGTGAACTAAACAAATGGTTTATCACACAAGTAGCAAGAGACTCAAGGAGTTAGCTACAGTTTCCTTTCTACATAAATGGACATCGAAACTGAAGAACGAAAGATAACAGAAAGCTAGCATTCTTGTCGAGTCAATCAATGGTTAAAACCATCCTAATGAAAAATATTTTATATTTGAGAAAAGGAATCAACTCTAAATTCAGGGTGATTCTAAGAGGAAAAGTCATATAATTGGAGAAATTACCAGAATATTTGAAGCATGTGCAATGTAGTCATTCATCCCATCTTCCCAAAGTTCATCAGGGTGATTCTTCAGCTGTATTTGCACCCAACTGTTTTTACATTGAAACATAACCGATTTCTTATTGAAAGTATAGAAAATATGTTTCATTAACTTTTTGACAAGACCCAACAAGTGCAGAGATAATAATTTGCAAGATAAAAAAACAACTGTTCACCTTACAAATTGGTTATTAAGAGCTCTCACATGCTTTCTAGCCAACTCAGCCCTCTGCTTATCCAATGATGCTGATGTTAAAGAACTCTGCTGCATCGATGCCACATTCTTCTGGGTACCAAATAAGGTTCCTTCCACTGGTTTTGCATTCTTAAACTGCAAAATCCCTTTCAAAATCAATTCCAAGAGCAAACAAAAGCAGCTCCAGTAGATATGGCCATGAATATGATGAGTCCACAGATTCAATTCGATATCAAATTGCACATTAGGCAGAACACTTATACTCAAAATTTGAAAAACAACTCAGATATGGATCTAAAGCAAACACCTTTAGCTAAACTATGGACAATGCCTACAAATTCTTACATTAAAAAATGCCGACTTTATTCATAATCACCCCAAAATCTGTCAGAACGACACTAATCATCAATCCGACAACCACGAAATACCTAAGTGCCAATTTTTATTTTCTACCCAGAAACAGATAATCAACGTAATACCCAATTCGTCACGAGATTCAATAGAAAAATCCGTAATATATACACACAAAAGAAAAAACGGAAAAAACTCACGGAAGTATCATTAGCTTCGGAGACGGCGGCACGTTTTAATCCTCTCATGATTCACAGTCACAGCTTTTACGGCGGAAGGAGAATCGGAAGAAGAAGAAGAAGAAGAAGAAGAAGAAGAAGAAGAAAAAAGAGATAGCTGCGTAAAGGGGGAAAATTTTTCCTTAGGGTTTATTTGTGGTTTTCCTCAAATTAAAAAAAATAAAAATTGAAACTTTAGAGAAAAGAGGAGAAAAAAAAAAAGATACTCTTTTTAGATGCTTTCTCAATTGTGGAAAATGTCATCATCCCAAAAATCTACTATAATATGCATTTTTTTCCTTTATTGTTTTTTTGGGCGAAACACAATTTATATTTGGGGTGCTTTCATACCCTATCAGCTTTTCAAATTCAAGATTCACATGATTTCTCTGACTATAAAAATCACGCATTTTTAATGTTGATTACAGTCGATGATACACTTTCATAGACATGTTTAATTACAAAATGAAATTGGGTGGGAGGTTTCAGAATCCTCAAATCTCCTATCCATTCATAAGAAGAAGAAAAAAAGGTATGTTTTGGTGTAAAAAAAAAACCAAAAAAAAAAAAAATTCAAGGCACCAGACAATTGAATTCCAATTACATAGGTATTCTATTAGTCTGTATGTCCGATGTATTAAATTAGTCAAATAGTGAGATGATAAAGATATGAAATAAGGAAAACAAAATTACTCAATAAATAATTTAATCATTATATTTTAAAAACATTTGTTGAGACACATTCCATATGCACACTTTATAATACTGTACTTTATAAAAAATTTATAAGTTTGACTTCAGATCCATCATTGGTTCATCTATTTTTGATCGAAAATAAAACATCTTTAAAAAAATAGTTTTACTAATATATTATGTTGTGATTGAATAAAAATTTGTGGAAACATATATACATATACCATCATTTCTGTTGGATTTTCAACGGAAATCTGATGGTTTTCAAAATTCTAACGGCTATAAATACGGTTATATTAATGTTTATTTTACTGTCTGGATTTTTTTCAAAAAATTCTCGATGGATTTTCGACGGAACTGTATTCCCTATAGTAGAATGCATCATCCCATTGAGGCAACGCATTGCAACATAAAGATATAGTTTTGTTGAATCGATCTTCTTTGGATCACTAACTTTTAGTACATACGACGTTGTTCGACGAACACCACCACAACAAATCAACTCTTCGAGGGGTCTCGAAAATGTATCTCAAACAGTTACACTCGAAAATTCTCTAGAATTTGGACGTTTTAGACGCCAGCACTTATTTTCAGTATGAAACTCTATAATTAATAATGGTTTTTTTCTAGAACATGAATTTTTTAAAAATATGTTTCAAATTCATCTTGTAAATCATATAATGACTTAAGACAAGCTTTTGTATTTTAAATCCCCTCTGAATCTGCACTATGTATTTTTCAAACGCTTTGACTTCGATTTTTATTTTATTGTTGAAATTGATTTCGAATTCAACATATAATTAATCCATAGCTAGAAAGTCTAAACTCGAAAGTTCATATTGAGCGTTAGAAAAACAAACAACACACACTGACTATGGACTCTAACTCTCATTCTAGACTTTAAAGTTTCCTACACGAATCATTCCCCTTATGCCAACCTACATATAGTTTATTGAAACAACATATATCTAATACATCATGAATCTAATCTTTAACAAAATGTCAAAATCTTACTTCCCCCCAAAAGCTATAAATTCCATCACAAAGCTTAGTCGAAGATGAACTCATCCACCAAGGAAGTGAAGAAACCATTAGCCAAATCTTCAACTACACACTCTTTCTCATCTCCATTAATGCAACCCCATTTCATTTCCTTCACATAAACCTCTCTCTTCTCCCTCACTTCCCAACTCATAAACATCTCATCTTGTCTACCCATAACCCAATCTTCTACTTTCTTCACCATTAATGTCTCCTCTTTTGGCCCAATATTATCTTCTTGAAGATAATCTAACAATAGATTATCCGCTACTTTCGAAGCTAGTATGTCGTTTGTTTCACCGACTCTCGACTTCACAAGAGCAAACAAGCGGTTCGCTATGTTTTCTGATTCGTCCTCTTCGGTTTCCATCGTATGATATGAGTACTCTTCTTGTCTCTCGACATACTTCTCTATACGTTTCTCCAAGTCCAATGGCTCAAGCCGTACCAAACCATTTAATCTCCTACTTTTTCTTGCAACTTTCTCATATGTATCTGCAAATATTAGCTTATAAAGTTAGATACAAATTCACATTTTTCCTATAGACCATTTGTTAAATATTGATGACTGGTCTATTGGTAAAATTACCATTTTGGTGTGAAAAAAGATCAGTGATTTCATCATCTTCATCGTCTTCAAAAGGGCATTCCAAAATTGAGACTGGACTGAGTTGTTCTTTTTCTTCATTCACACATTCCTAAAAATTTGAAATAACAATCAAACCCGTTTCACGTTTAATCAAAACACACAATTACAAAGAATAACTAAACTAGAAGTGGTCTCAACTCAACCAAAATAATTAAATTCTGATATGGAGAGGAAGCCACGAGAACCAATAATAAGTTGACAAAAGTCAACCCATCCCACGACAACATCATATCTCTATCTATCTGTCTCTGTCCCATTAAATTAAATATTTTATTTCTTAAAACTTTTATATAAATAAAATAAACCCCAAGAATAAATCAGCAAAGATTTGAGTACGTAAATTTAACGAACATGGGTGTGATAAATATAAAACTACTTCTTGAGTATATTGTTACTAGTACAACTACATACATGTGTGAAGATATGCTTATCTAGCTAGAAATATAAATTATTATGAAATGTGTACGATAAATTGACCTCGGGAGTAAATAATATGGTACGTGAAGTACCATAAAACATCATATATATATTATAAAAAAATAATCTTGCGGGATCATGTGCCGTATAATTCGCATTAGAAGCTACGTAGAAGGATCTTAACCATTCAATTCTAAATCCCACACCACACGTGACTCGCACGCGGCTTTTTCCCCCGACAAGTTTCAATTATCTGACCTACTTTCCTATTTTTTATTATTAGAAGTAAATTCAAATGCTTTCACACTAAGACCAGACAGTTGTACTAAAGATTGAAAACGAGCTTTTAACTAACTAACCTTTCTGTTACACAGGCTGTTGCGGTTGACAGATGATCCGTCACAGTCACGTGCGTTTAGACTGTTCCCATTCTCACTGCCGTCTTCCACGGCGTCGTTTTCGTTCGATACTTCTGCAGATTCACCGCACGACGAAGAGAACGATGAAGAAGAAGACTGTACAACCTCCGATGAGTTTGTGAAAAACTCGCTACCGGAACTTGACGAGTCACCGGATATAAATTCCACCGTCGTGATCGCTGCCGGAGCGATGGAGAATGTTGTTTTATCAACGGAGATTTGAGAAATCAGATCGGACGGTTGATCTAAACTCTCTTCGTACGCGACGGATCTCCACCATTGGATCTCTCCATCCCTGTTTCCGGTCACTTCACGGCGAGATTGACCGACGACAGGTTTCCTCCAGAAGCTTCGACTTAAAAGCCGTTTAGAGAAGCTTCTAGAGAAAACGCCTTGTTTATTATTACCTCCGTTTTTAACGGTGGAAGAAGAAGGAAACGGCAAAATTCTAACGGCGTTAAGAAACGCAGTCGAAGCTTTATGAACGGCGTGACTGATCGCTGTTCCACAAGTAGTTCGGCTTCTTCTAGTTAGATTATGATTATGATGATGATGGATCAACCCTGACCGTTTGATCTCAGTGTCAAGAAGACGACGAACGGTAGAGGATGAAGAAGGAGTTTGACGACGTGGGAATGATTTGAAACCGTTGGATGAACAAGAACTGAGATCATCGAGTAAATAATCTCTTAACATCAACGGCTTTAAACGTCTCTTGCTTGTTGAAAGTCTTTGATCAGAGGAACTGATCATCGACGCCATTGTTGAAAAGCTTATGAGTAACACGTGATGGGATTGAGTTTGAGTGATGAGAGTTAGATTTTATAGTGAAGAAGAAAGAAGCTTCTATGTGAGGTGTGTGACCCTAAACCCGAGGTTTTCTCGGTATTTTATTGTTAATATTATTTTGAACTTGAAGTAACGTTCGTGGAATTATTATTTATTGGTTTAGATTTGAAATCAGAATCTAATAAATAATTAGATTATTATAATCTGTAAGATTAATAAGTTGAAGGGAGAGTGACCAGAAGTTGACCTTGTAATAAAACAGAAGATGAGATTCTTGCGGCTGAGATACAGTTTTTGCCTCTCACGTGTGTGTGCGCGTCAATATTGGATTCACAACATTTTTATTTAAGTTAATAGATACGTATTAGTGTAATTTCCAGATCTCTTTGGCAGCTTCCAACTATTACATTGAAACCATAAAACAAGCTTAATTTGTTCAGAATAGTTTTTTCTTTTTCTTAAATATAGTGGTTGGGCATCAAGGAGTCCTAGTGTCGTTGTCTTGTTACCATTGTGTAAGAAAACCATGAAAACAAAATAGAAAATTTTTCCTATAGGATAAATATATTTATCAAAGTATCATCAACATTAAATTAATTTGTCATTTTATATAAGACCTACAGACCTTTTACTTAGATGTCCATGTACTTGTTGCCCCAATACATATCAAGACTGCTGGTTACATACAGTGGAAATCTCTAAAGCAGAAAGAGTATTCGAGACAAATAGAATCACAACCGAAAACTCTGTCTTAGACTAACGTTCTGCCTCAAACTCTCCACCGACTAATTGCAGAGTAGGACAAAAATCGGAGAATCTTAAAGCTGGCGATGGATGGTACGGAATTTAGAATTGAGACGAAAAATCTTGTTTGATTTATTGAAAAATATGAAAGCGGATGATAAAGTAAAAGTAAAAACATCAAGAAATCAATCTGTCAAATCTTGTCTTATAATCAAAAACGCTTATATAAGTAAGAATGTAATTCACAGAAGTTAAAGTTTTAATGAATTAATAAAAACGAAACATTAATCTTCAAGCTTTCAGCTTTTGTTTCATGGCATCAGAGCTCATGAACCTATTCTCAACTTTCTTTAAACATTATAAATTGCGTTACTATTAAATTTGTTGAGAAAAATTACATATTTTAGAAATATCAATTTGAAACTTTTCTCAACGATCAAGGTCTTCTAGGCTTCATCAACAAAGGAACACAACGACATGAACCACGACTTCATGTTCCTACCATTGATGGAAGACTGAAAGATACAGCAAACTACACTACGCTTTATGGGTCCATACAAATCAAATCGTCAAGTCATGACTTCTCAGTTCCTTTTCTGAAGATATACTGAGTGTAGTGGTCGATTTTCCTACATCTCGAGAAGTTTGGCATTAGCTAATCATTTCAACAGGGTTTCTTCATCAAGACTCTTTGAACTGCAAAGAAATCAAAGAATGACAAAACTATGTCTACATATTTGAAAGAAATCAAAGATGTTGTGACCAGGTGGCATTCATTAGAAGTCATGTGTTGGAAAAGATGAAGATATTTGCAGCTCTTCATGGCCTTGGATGTGAGTATGAACCGATCAAAACCAGTATTGAAGGCATGATGGACACAACTCCAAGTCCAACCTTTGAAGATGTCATAACAAGGCTTACCAACTATGATAACAGGATATAAAACCAGTTTAATTGTTTCTCCTCATCTAGCCTTTAAAATTACAAGATCAAGCTCATTCTCTGGATACAACAATCAAGGTAGAGGAAACTTCTATGGAAGATCTGGTAATAACATAGGCAGAGGAACTTTTACAACTAGAAGAAGAGTTTTTCATTAGCAAATTTCCCTTCTTCTAGGTCTAGCTCTCAAGACTCCTATGATAATGACAATATGTCTCTTTGTCAAATATGTGGAAAGCTAGGACACCATGCCTTAAAATGTTGGCATCGTTTTGACAACAACTACCAAGCTGAAGATCTGCCATATAATTTAGTTGTTATGCATATAACTGAAGTCATAGAAAACTCAGAAAGTGAATGGTACCCTGATTCCGGAGCCACTGCTCACATCACCAACTCCATTCAAAGACATTACAAAGCTCAACCTTATCATGGTTTGACATTATCCTAATAGGAAATGGAAACTTCCTGCCAATCACACACGTTGGATCAGCAAACCTTCCTTCTACATCAGATAATCTCCCATTAAAAGAAGTATTGGTTTGTCCTAACATTGCAACATCTTTGTTGTCTGTTTTAAAACTCACCACAAATTATCCATGTACTGTTAAATTTGATGCTAATGAGGTTCATGTTAAGGACATGGATACAAAGAAGTTGCTGACAATGGGAAGAAACAGTAAAGGCCTATATGTTCTGGAAGACCTCAAGTTTCAAGTGTTATACTCAAACATGCAACAATCAACTAGCTTTGAAGTTTGGCACCGATGGTTGGATATCCAAACGACAAGATACTACTGCAATTATCTCAAAACAAATCTATTAGTCTTAATAAGCTTACTCACATCATGTGTGAAGCATGCTAGTGAGGCAAAATAGCCGTTTACCTTTGTCTGCTTCAAAGCCTCTAGAGAGGGTTCATTGTGATCTCTTGGGTCCTGCACCAATATATAATGTTCAAGGGTTATGTTACTATTGATAACTTCTCAAGATTCTGGTGGCTTTATCTTTTAAAGAATAAATCAAATTTCTGCTCAGTGTTCATTATGTTTCACAAAATGGTGGAAGCTCAATTTGATTCTAAGATTGGAACCTTCCAATGTGATGGTGGAGGAGAGTTCACAAATAAAATATTTCTTCAACATCTACAAGATTCATTAATCAAACAGTTCATCCCCTGTCCTTATACTCCGCAACAAAACGAATTAGTAGAAAGGAAGCACATGCATGCTATTGAATTGGGACTGTCTATGATGTTTCAAAGTAAGGTTCCACATAAATATTGGGTATAAGCTTTCTTCACAACAATCTGCTTAATAAATTTTTTACCTTTAACGGTTACATACAAAATCCAAAGTCCATTTGAAGTACTTAATGGGAAAGCTCCTGAATATACATCTCTGAGAACCTTTGGATGTGCTTGTTTTCTTATTCTAAGAGATTATGTAGAAAATAAGTTTGATCCTAAGTCATTTAAGTGTGTGTTTCTGAGATACAATGAAAAGTACAAGGGATACATGTATTTATACTCTCCAACTGGCTGTGTTTATGTCAACAAGAATGTGTTGTTTAATGAAGAGGAATTTCCTTTTGACGTAACCTACAAACATACACATACTCAAGGAAAAACTATGTTAATGGAAGCTTGGGAAAAGAGTATGCTTCATGTTCAAGTCTCAACACATAATGAAAGTGAAACAGTTATACTTCAAAGAATGTTCCCACTTGCAGTTCCTGCAGCAAAACCAACTTCAAAATATTCTAACTTGGAGAAAAATGCAGAAGCTCAAGTAATTGCATCACCAGATGATCTACAAAAAAATAAAGAAACAGAAGAAGTTCCAATCACTAGTGAAAGAGAGAGTATTGGGTGCATGACAAGCTCTGATCTTGTTCCTATAAGCAACAACTCCCTTCTTTCATCAAGTGATTTCGGCTCTTCATCGTCAAATTCAAACCACACCATGATCACTCGCTCTAAAGTGGGAATTAAAAGGCATAATCCCATATATGCTTTGCTTATGAATAAAAAGTCATATACACAACCAAAAAATATATATGCAGCTTTAAAATATCCAAAATGGACATAAGCTATGGAAGAGGAAATCAGAAGTTGCTCATAAACTAAGACATGGTATTTAATTCTTGTGACTTCAGATATAAATGTACTAGGCAGTAAGTGGGTGTTCAAAATCAAATTAAAAGCTGATGGAAGTTTAGACAAGCTAAGAGCACGACTTGTAGCACAAGGGTTCAATCAAGAAGAAGTCATTGATTACTTGGAAACCTATAGTCCGGTGGTTAGGTCTGCAATAGTTCACTTAGTCCTGCACATTGCAACAATCATGAGTTGGAATGTGAAACAAATGGATGTGAGAAATGTGTTGTTGCATGGTGATCTTACAGAGACAGTGTACATGAAACAACATGCATGATTTATAGACAAAGCTAAGCTAAATCACGTATGCAGCACAAGTCTCTATACGGATTAAAACAATCACCAAGAGCATGGCATGATAAATTCATGCAACTTTCTTCTAGAATTCGAATTTATTTGTAGTCACTCTGATCCATCTTTGTTTGTCTACATTCACAACAAAGATGTCATTTTACTACTGCTATACGTTGATGATATGGCAATAACAGGCAACGAGTCTCCTGCTATGCAAAAACTATTTCATGAGCTAAATCAACAATTTCGAATGAAGGATATAAAATAGTTTCATTATTTCATAAGCATTCAAGCTCAAGCTCATTCTGAAGGCTTGTTCTTATCCCAACAAAAATATGCAGAAGATCTGTTGAAAATTGCAACAATGAAGGACTGCCAACCAATGCCTACACCTCTACCTACGCAATTGGACAAATTCACAGAAAGCAAAGAAGAAAAATAACCTTTCTCAAATCCTACATACTTCAGAAATTTAGCTGGGAAGCTTCAATATCTTACCCTAACAAGACCAGACATACAATTTTCAGTAAATTATGTATGTCAAAAGATGCATGCACCTTCAATCTCATATTACAAGCTACTCAAGAGGATTCTGAGATATGTTAAAAGAATTGTATCAATGGGGATCAGCTTCAACAAAATCACTGACTGCACTCTAAGTGCTTATAGTGGTAGTGATTTTGCTGGCTGCAGAATTACAAGGAAATCTACAGGAGGATTATGTACATATCTTGGTAACAATCTAATCTCATGGTCATCAAAGAAACAACTTACAGTCTCCAAAATGTCAACATAAGCATAATATAGAAGCTTGTTTGAAGCGGCTTCAGAATTAAAATGAATTGGATCAGTTCTTCGGGATGTAGGTATTCTTCTTATTGAAACTCATGTGCTCTACTGCGACAACCTCTCTGCAGTAATCTCACTGCTAACCTTGCATTTCATGCTTTCACAAAGCACTTTGACATTGACCATCATTATGTTAGAGAAATAGTGGCTCTCTGAAACTCTGGTTGTTAAACATATACCAGGTCATCACCAAATAGCATACATCTTCACAAAACTCTTCTTGATGTGTCATTCAGTGCCTTAAGATTCAAATTTGGTGTTTCAGCTCCACTAACACAAAATTTGCAGGGGAATATCAAGACTGCTGTTTATATACAGAAACATGGAAAACCTCTGAAGCAAAAAGAGTCTCCGAGACAAACATAATCACCACCGAAGACTATGTCTCAGACCAAGGCTCTGCCTCAGACTCCAACGGCTATCTACAGAGCAAGACAAAAACCGAAGGATGAAAATGTGTGATACAGTAAAAACAAAAGCATAAAAAATCAAGCTATCAAATCTTATCTCGTAATAAAAAAGCTTATATAAGCAAGAACATGTTCGCAGAAGTTAAAGTTTTAATGAATTAATAAAAAACGAAACATTAATCTTCAAGCTTTCAGCTTTTGTTACTATACATAATCAAACATACTTTTAACTTTCAACACAAATTTTAAGGTCTTTGGTTCGTTAATTATATATTCAAGTTCGGTATGAATCAACATTTGATCAGTGTATAAAAGTCACGTGTGAATTTAGTATTTAGATAGTTTAGCCCAGCCCAACTTATAGATCTTGGTAAAAAGAAGTTCAAAATACAATTTGATTATTTTAAAAGCTAAAGTCCGATCCAATTATATTGCAAATCAAGTCATCATTAACCGGCTAAATCGAATTTTCTTTTCTTTTTTGTTTATCCGGTTTGATCTTGTTACTTGAAGATTTCTTATTATGACTAGTATAATATTTGGTCTGTCCGGTTCGATCCTGTCACTTGAAGATTTCCTAATAGGTCTCGTGTAATATCTAAATCTAGATTGATAACAAGATATGCGTTACGATTCAACTAGGTTTAGGAAATACATATTTCTCCACTATAAATAAACTAGTTAGCAAAAGAAGGCTCTAACCGGCTAAAGTCTGATCCAAATATATTGCTGATCAATTCATCATTAATCGGCTAAATCGAAATTTGTTTTCATATTGGTCTATCCGGTTTGATCTTGTAACCTGCTAGATTCCTCATATGACTGCCTTGGTAAGGACATTAGCAAGAGAATCGCTTGATCCTCATCAGACAAATTTACAAGATCTGATTTACAAGTTCAACTAGATTTAGGAAATATTTCTCCAATATAAATTAGTTAACAAGGCTCTTCGACTTTGATTACATTCTTAGCGTTTTCTGCTAATGACGAACATCAAAGAGTCTTCACCAGTTAATATACCTTATCTTCCAGATGATTTATTGTTGAACTGCTTAGCTCGTGTCTCGAGATTATACTACCCGACTCTCTCCTTAGTTTCCAAGAGATTCCACTCTTGTTGCATCGCTTGATCTTTATGATATCCGAACACTCTTAGGACGCACCGAAAATTGTCTTTATATGTCTATGCGTTTCAGTTCTAAGCATACCCCACGATTGGTTCACTTTAAGCCGAAGACCACCCCGAATCTCTAAACTTAACTCACGATGGTTTGCTTTTTGCTTTAGACCATATAAAACCCTAACGAATCCCGCTATGAAGAAAGAGTAGAAGTCAAATAACACTATAAAAATTTGGTTTTGTCGCATTATTAAATGATATTAGTTTGAGTTACTTATTAATAATCAATAAGTAATGTCATTATTAGTTAGTTGACATCAATTAAATAAAATTTTACTAATTTATATTAATTTGCATCACATAAAAAGAAAAGATGCAAAATAAAATTAACATCAATTGTTTAAATGATAAAAAATTTGTATCACTTAAAAATGATGCAATTTTTTTTTTACATTTGTACAACATCGCCAAGACAAATTATAAGGAGAAAATGACTATTATATAAATAAATTCATCATTTTAAAAGAAATTTAATAAAGTTTTAGATGAAAATAATTTCATCATTAAGTTATTATTTTAACATATTTATTTTAATTAAAAATTAAATCATATGTGAAAGTTTGTCAATAAATTTACATATTATCATATAAATCAACTAATTTTAGCATCAATTGTTTACAACGGATGAAATTATAACATCAGTTATAAACAAATAATACAATTATGTAGCATCAATTGTTAGAACTATACCAAATATTAATATCATTTATATTAACTGATGCAAAATTAACATCACTCATTTGTAAATGAGCAAATTTAACTAAATGGTGCATATTAACATCAATTACAAAAGAAGCAATATTTTCTAAGCTGATGCAAATAATTTGCATTACTATTTATAAAATCACTTACATAATACACAAAATAAGTGATGTAATAGACACTTTTTTTGTAGTGTGACATTAATTTTATGGTCTCAATCCCACCTTGCAAGTTGACTCCTTCGCCTGAGTTGAACCGTATTGCAATTGGTTGTGATATCTACCTGATTGGCATAGACAACAATGCTGCATTCACGTCTAGGTTCTTCTTCGAGGACTGTCGGTCTCACACCTTGCGTGAAGTTCCAAGCATGTGGGTGGCCCGAAAGCACATCATCATGAAGGTTCTTGATGGGAAAGTATTTGTAATGGAAGGCAGCAAAGATCCCGATTACTCGAAGGTGATCGAGGTTTTTGATCCCAAAACCCAAATATGGGAGCATGTACCAACCCTAGCGCGAAGATAGGGGGAGTTATGTATCAAAAAGCTTAGCTTCGACGGAAAGCTTTACCTGTTTGGGGATAAAAATGTGGTTTACAAGCCTAAAGAAAATAAATGGGACGAGGTAGGATTAGAGATGCTTTTGCGTTGGGTTCCCTCTTGTCTTTGTTGCATAGTAGATAACGTAATCTAGTCTTATGGAATAATTGGAGTGCTCATTTGGTATGACTCAGAGGGAAGATCGTGGAGATTTTTGAAGGGTTTGATTGGTGGATTATGGTGAAAAGATTGTGGTTTGTGAGAGAAGAATGTGCATGGTATAGATCGTAAGAAGAAGATGATTTGGTGTGCTGCAATTGCGCTTGAAAGGCGTAATGGACACGAGATTTATGGAAAGATTGAGTGGTGTGATGTTGTGCTTACTGTACCCAAATCATCGTCTGTACGGAAATTTTTTGCTTTTAATGTTTGATGAATGAAAAACATTAGCTATTAATATAATTATTTTTTTCAATATGATGAAGGATTTTCTTTAATGCTTAAAGTAGAATGCAATTGCTTTTTTTTTTCTTAGTCTTCTATAAGTACTTTGTTTTGGCCTTTGGAGTTGTTCTCTTCGTTCTCTTCCTTGAACTATCTCGGTGAATCCATCGTGAATTCCTCATGACTCCTCAAAAGAGGCTGTTAACATTTAACCTTGCATTTCCGGACTCTCGGAATATCCACAGACCGAACCTCTAGCCTCTAGGACTTTTGCTGTTAATGTTTGATTGATTTTTTTTACTAACTCCCGACCACTGTCTTGTAAAAATGTAAAAGAAAATTAAAAGTTTTGGTTTATGCAATTCAATTTATATCGGTTGCGCTCAAAGAATTTCGGTTCAGTTTTAAATTTTTTTTTTATAATTAACTAATAATACCAATAAATAAAACAATTTTAGTTTGATTTCAATTTAAATATCCGCCCTCTCTCGAAGCGATATATTACTCCTCAGCAGCATATCCTATTTAATTCAGTTAAAGTTTTTATGAATATGTTGTTCCTAATTGGTAAAGGTTCCCCACCGATACTCAGATTTTGTCAATACTGAAAATTTTAATGAGATATTTTTAATATTAAAAAACGCAATTTTAACTTTTGAATACGAACGTTCGAATCTTTTGGTTCACTTAATTATATATTGTTCAAATTCGGTTTGAACCAACACTTGATCATTGTAAAAAAGTCTTTCTCATCTGATTTTAGTATGGATATTGTAGCCCAGCCCAACATAATTTCAAACACCGATTTTTTAGAAGCAAGTCCGATCCCGAATATCTCGCCGATCAATTCATAATTAACCCATCTAAAAATAAGAACAAATCTAAACCTAGATTGTTTACAAGATAAGAGTTACGAGTTCAACTTGATTTAGGAAATATATACTATTTCTCCGATATAAAGTAGTTGACAAGGTTCTTCGAGTTTGATTGGCCTCTAAGCTTTTTTTTCACTGATGAGGAATCAACTGGTTAATATGCCATACATTCCTAACGATTTGTTGTTGAACTGCTTAGTCCGCGTCTCAAGATTGTACTACCCGACTCTTTTTTTAGTTTCAAGAGATCCCGCTCTCTCATAATCGCTTGATCTTTACGAGACCCGAAAGCTCTTAGAACGTACCGAGAATTGTCTTTATAAGTGCTTACGTCTCAATTCTGAGCATACCACTCGTTGGTATTGTAGGACGCAAAAATTCGGATTGTGAAAATTGCGAATGAAACTTAGAATTATGGAAATAAACGAGTTGAAAAAACGTTTTTTTAGAAACCAAAAAAACGTGGAGGCGAGATTTGATCTCTTTCCTTAATTCTTATAATCGCCTGTAGTGTGACGGTTTTCAACGATCAAGAATCCCATGATACAACCACAAGGAAACTGTATTCGCGACACTCGAAAAACAGAGTATGCGAATAAAGAATCTACGGTATACTCTCGAGACACTTACGTATTGACGAAGAGAAAAAACGAGAGGGTTTTTCTGTGAAAGAGAGTTTTTTCGTTGGAAAACGATTAAACTCGAAGAAGAGAGGCGGCGAAAAATAAAGGAGAGAAAGGGTGGTTTTCGCAAGATCTCGAGGGGCAAGATTTGAGGCGAAATATTTGGGTCAGTTATGACTAGGTTAATCCGAATTTGAAATCGAAATAAATCAAATTCGTATGCAAAAAATTCTTGGGAAAGGTTGACTAAAAGACAACATGGGCCAAGGGCCCACATTCACCAAGATCCAAGATCCAAGACCCAAGCTTGAGCTCGGCTCGGCGCGCGCGTGTGTGGTATTTTGGATAACCTCCTTTGTGTCTCCATAACATGTTAAACTGTGTTGGAGACACACCTATATTTATAGTTGAGGAAAAATTTCTCAAGTTCCAATGTGGGACAATTTGCATTTTGTCATTAATGGCTTGACACCATTCACATTGGGTCTCACTTCATATTCACATTTTAGACCCATTTGCATATAATATGAGTTCAACCATGTGATGTCCATTTTATGTAAAAATATGGGTCCAACAGGTAAACTTTAAGCCGAAGGCCAACTCGAAACCTAAACTCACGATTGTTCACTCCTTGTCGTGGGGAGAAAGAGAAGAAGTCAAATAACTATCTTATTGTCCCAGTATCAACTCACAATTTGTCTCATCCGATTGGGTAGGCTCGTGCCGCAATTGGTTATAATATCTACACGATTGACGGATACTTCAGTGGGGAGTTCTCGTCAAGGGTCTATTTCATGGACTGTTGATCTCATACCTGGCATGAAGCTCCAAGCATGCAGAATTTTTGCTTAATTGGGGATAAAAATGTGGTTTACAAGTCCAAGGAAAAGAAATGGGATGGGGTAAGATTATCGGAGTTACCTTTGGCTTTTGCTTCCAATTATTCTTCTTGTGTGATAGATAACATAATCTACATTTATTATGAACCGTGTGGAAAGATCTTCTGGTGCGACTCCGAGGGAAGCTCGATGAGAGTTTTGAAGGGTTTGGAAGAACTTCCTGAATTACCAATGTGTGTTAGATTGGTGGATTATGGTGGAAAGATCGTGGTTTTTTGGGAGGAGAAATTTGGTGGTATAAGGTCTAAGAAAAAGATGATTTGGTGTGCTGAGCTTGCGCTTGAAAGGCACAACGGACAAGAGATTTATGGGAAGATTGCGTGGTGTGACGTTGTGCTTACACTGTCCGAACCAGATGAAATCGTGCAAGTTATTACAATTACTGTTTAATAGGTCCGGCCCTAGGCAACATGGCATTTTCCTAGGACTCATGCCAAATTTAGAAAAAAACCTTAAACAAAAGGGTCCAAAAAGTATTTGTGAAAAAGATCCTGCAACTTTAATTTGCCTAGGTTCCAAAAGTTTTTTGAGATGGACTAGGCCTGATGTTTGATGAACTGAGGAAATCATCAACCTATTGCTTGAACATGGGTTATATAATTAACTGATGTTTCTTTCTCTCTTATAAAAAGTAACTCTGTTTTGTCACGTTCACAGTTATGTTTTGTGTTTCCTCTCTTCTCTGCTTCACTCTGTTTTGCCTTATGAATTGTTTCGACTTTTCTGATTAAACGAAGTTGTGACTCTTCGATTTTGTGGGAAATCTTATTAAATGCTTCTTGTTTGCTTATCAATCCAAGATCGTTTAGAGTCGACTCACTTTCTCCATCACCAAACGCCTGCCCTTGAATATGGCCTCACCTGTTTCACCACACCAAAACTTAGACCTTGAAACATCCTTTGGCTTATTTTAAACTAGTCCATATAGGACTGAACCGGTAAGGCATACCTATTTCTCCTTTACATTATGGCAGCTAACCACTGGCGAACCAGCAAAGCCACAGGGAAAAGATGAATCGGATCTGTAAACTGTAGTCTAAACCCTAGATAGTCTGTTGTGGCAAAGCCAAACCGGTGTAGTCCGTCCCACATACTATAAAGTTGACATTGTAATAAAACAGGAGACTGTTAGGTAATTCGAATAGGATTAGGATTTCTATACTAGGAATTCTAATAGAAATAGGAGTTGTCTATTTCTAATAGGAATAGGAGTTGTCTATACCTATAAATAAGAGGCTATGTTGAGAGGTGTTCAACAAGCTCAAAGATAAGGTTTTAGTTTTGAGAAGTTTCTAAAACCAATAAAAGATAATTCGTTTTTTTACATAAGTTCTTGTTTGAGATTTTGGAATCAAGATCATACGATCACATTTGGTATCAGAGCTCGAGTTTAATCAAACAATCTTGAGCAGAGTGAGACCAGAGACATGGTGGGAGCCATCATCGCAGCACCACAGGAGAAAGAACCTAAGATCACATCAGTTCAATGTCCAATGCTCACTGCCACTAATTACACCGTGTGGGCGATGAGAATGAATGTAACATTGAAGGTTCATGAAGTTTGGGAAGCGGTAGAACCAGACACAATGGATGCAAAGAAGAATGTCATCGCAATGGCCTTACTCTTCCAATCTATCCCCAAAAATTTGATCTTGCAAATCGGCGAGTTAGAAGAGGTTCAAGCTATGTGGGAAGCAATAAAATCTCGATACTTGGGAGCAGACCGAGTGCGAGAAGCAAGACTTCAAACTCTTGTCTCAGAATTCGATCGTTTGACAATGAATGAAACCAAAAATATTGATGATTTTGCAGGGAGGATCTCGAGCTTAGCTTCTAGATCAGCCGCCCTAGGACAAAAACATCGAAGAACATAAGCTTGTTAAGAAATTCTTGAACAGTTTGCCAAGAAGCAAGTTTATTCACATCGTTGCTTCATTAAAGCAAGTTCTAGATCTCAAAAAAATTGGTTTTGAAGATATAATTGGTAGGTTAAAAGCCTACGAAGAAAGAATAGGAGAAGAAAATCAAAAGGTTGATCAGAACAAGCTCTTATTTAATGCCTCCTACGAGCAAGCTTCAAGAGGCGGACTTAGAGGCAATGGTAGCAGAGGTAGAGGCCACGAAAACCAAGGAAAAGGTCGTGGAAGAGGATGATTTAATGCACAACAAAGAGATAACAATGATCAGAATCAAAACAAAGACAAACAAAAGAAGGATCGATCATATGTTACTTGTTGGCGCTGTGAGAAAAAGGGACACTTCCCTAATATGTGTCCGGAAATGGCTAAGAATCGCCATGAAACGAACCTAGCAGAAATAGAAGAAGCCGATGCAGCCCTTTACATGCACGAGATAATATTTTTGAATGAGCAAAAAATATTTCCAAGCAAATACGAGGAAGAAGAAGTTCTAGTGTTTGAATTACATGAGAGAATGTTAGGTAATTCGAATAGGATTAGGATTTCTATATTAGGAGTTAATAGAAATAGGAGTTGTCTATTTCTAATAGGAATATGAGTTGTCTATACCTATAAATAAGAGTGTATGTTGAAAGGTGTTCAACAAGGTTAGAGACAAGGTTTTAGTTTTGAAAAGTTTTTAAAACCAATAAAAGATAATTCGTTTTTTACGTAAGTTTTTCTTTGAGATTTCGGAATCAAGATCATACGATCACAGAGACAGGACGAGATTCTTGCGGCGAGATACAGTTTTGCCTCTCACGTGTGTGTTTACTCGTAAATATTAGATTTACATCAAAAAAGTTTATTTTAATCTATTCTGATTAGTGTAAGTTCCAGATCTCTATTAGCAGCCTCCAACTATACACTGAAACCATACAACAATCCAAAATCGTTTTTTTTTTAATATATATCTTTTTACATATTAAGAAAACCGTGAAAAATAGGAAAAAAAATGTCGATAGGAAAATATGAAAATATCATCAACCTTAAATTAAATTGTCATTTTATTTATGACCTACAAACATTTTAATTTGATATCCATATAATTCTTGCCCCAAAACATAATCAAATATGCATTTAACTTTAAACACAAATTTTAAAATATTTGGTTCGTTAATTATATATTCAAATTCGCTATGAATCAACATTTTTAATCAATGTATAGAAGACTTTTACATCTGAATTCAGTATATTACGGATATTTTACCCCAGCCAAACATAATCTTGGTAAAAAAAACAAGTTGAAAATACACTTTGATTTTTTAAAAGCTCAAAAGTCCGATCCAAATATATTGCAGATCAATTCATCCTTAACCGGCTTAATCGAAATTTGTTTTCTTATTGGTCTATCCGGTTTGATCTTGTTACTTGAAGATATCCTAATATGACTAGTATAATATTTAAATCTAGATTGACTACAAATTTACAATATCGGAGTTACGAATTCAGCTAGAATTAGGAAATATTTCTCCAATATAAAATTGTTAATAAGGCTCTTCGAGTTTGATTACATTCTTAGCGTTTTGTGCTAATGACGAACATCAAAGAGTCTTCACCAGTTAATATGCCTTATCTACCTGATGATTTACTGTTGAAGTGCTTAGCTCGTGTCTCGAGATTGTACTACCCGATTCTCTCCTTATTTTCCAAGAGATTCCGCTCTCTCGTTGCATCGGCTGATCTCTTTACCAGACCCGAACGCTTTTAGGATGCACCGAGAGTTGTCTTTATATGTGCTTACGTTTCAATTCTGAATCTAACCAACGTTGGTTCACTCTGTCCCGAAGATTAACTCGAACCCCTAACCCTATCTTTAACTTAGGATGGTTCACTTCCTGCTTTAGACCACAAAGAATCCTAACGAATCACACTAGCAAGGAAGAGAAGAAGTCAAGTAAAAATCTGTCTGGTGTCAGTTCAAACTCGCAATTTTTCTCCTCCGCTTCAATAGTTGGATGACTGGTCTCGCCTAGTCTTTTTCATGGACTGTCAGTATCACACCTACCACAAAGCTCCAAGCATGCGGATGACCCCATGGGTCCCCTTGGTGAGTGTTCTTGATGGGAAATATATATGTAGTAAAAGGCTACGAAGATCCCACTTCCTCGAATTTGATCGAGTTTTCGATCCCAAAACTCAAATATGGGAACATGTGCCAAACCCTAGTGCGGAGATGCATGGGAGATATATATCAAGAAGCTTAGTCTTCGACGGAAAGCTTTACCTGTTTGGGGATGAAAATATGGTTTACAAGCCCAAAGAGAATATATGGGATGTGGTAGGATTGGAGATGCCTTTGCATTGGGCCTCTAATACTTCTTGCGAAGTAGATAACGTAATCTACTGTTATGGAATCTTTAGAGAGATCCGGTGGTACAACTCAGAGAAAAGATGGTGGAGCGTTGTGAAGGGTTTGGAAGGACTTCCTGAATTAGCAGAGCCTGTTAGATTGGTGGAATATGGTGGAAAGATTGTAGTTTTGTGGGAGAAGAAAGCTGGTGGTATAGGCCCTAAGAAGAAGATGATTTGGTGTGCTGAGATTTCGCTCGAAAGCGCAATAAAAAAGAGATTTATGGGAAGACTGAGTGGTGTGACGCTGTGGTAACATTTTCCGAGCAACTGTTTGATGAATTGAGTCAATCATAAGCCATTGCTTGAACATGGTTTTATTATTTTTGTTTTCAATATGCTTAAAGCAGTGCATATAACATTGTTATTTCTCTCTAATATATTAACTCTGTTTAGTCAGGTCCCTCTTGTAAGATATAAAAAATCGAAAGACGAAATAGCAAATTTTAAAGATGACAAACATTATACTAGAGAGTGAGAGCCAGACATTAGGCAGTAATGTATGTACAACTGAAACGACTAAACGGCCACTGATGTATAAACTTTTAATCTCCCCAACAAATACTTTTCTTTTATAAGAAAGAAAGATAAAAATAACTTGAAACTTAAAGAGTCTCTAAGCAGTAGACAAATATAAGTCTGATATATTTAAGAGCTTAAACTTACTCAGATAAGCTCAAGGAACAATGCTTCTTGTTTGCTGGTCAATCCAAGATCGGTCAGAGTCGACTCACTTTCTCCATCCCCAAACGCATGCCTCGGATATGGTCTCACCTGTTTCACCACACCAAAAATCAGACCTTGAAACATCTTTTGAATTATTTTTAAACCCACCCATACAGGACCAAACGGCGCTGGCTTACCAGCTAGGCCACAGGGCCGAGATGCGAGGTCAAAGAGTCTGAACCCTAAATAGTCATTGACCTGATCTGAAACCGGACCTCACAACATCCTAAGGGCGTTCTATATGCCAAAAGATGAGAAGTTTATTAACATAGAGGCAGAAGATTTACCAGTCTGTAAGTGTTGGGTTTCACCACTCTGGCAATGTCTATAAAGTTGAAAAGAGACTGCAAAACAGCACAACCAACTGTTATTTACGGATATAATTAGAGTATTGCAAAATCAAACTGATTTTGGAAAACTGACTAGGAGTTTGTCGGATATGAGGAACCCGCGGCCACGTCGGGTGCCATCTGGCATTCGGATTAAAAGGGTAATGACATTCTCTTCGTCTGCTTGTGGTTCCTTAGGTAGAGACGCTTCTTTTGCATTTAGTTGCCTCTCTAGCTCCTGCAACAACATTCAGAGGAAAAAAATCTGTAATCAGTAACAAGAGAACCACCTCAATAAAACTTGTGCAAAACCAGCCTACATAGCAATGCTAAGATTATTTTTCATAATCATTGTATTGTATTAGAGATCCATCTTTCTGAAGCAAGAAAGGGGTTTTGAAGTTGCATGTGCTTTGGCTGGTCTTTCTTTATCTACGTGCAGGAGTCAAGAACTAAGGAAAACTTATTTGAACACAGATTTAGAAAGAGAGTTTTATACGAAACAGAAGCGGCACCTGTTCCTCCTCGAGTTTTCTTTGAGCTTCTTCCTCTTTTTTCTTTTCTTCCTCCAGGAAAGCCTTTCTAGCAGTTTCTTCCCCTAGCTGACGTGCCTCAGCATCTCTTATAGATTGCATTTCTTTGTCTCGGTCAGCTTGAAGGGATACAAGATATGCATCATCCTGCGTGAGGTAGCAGTTCAAGAAATTTTATTATCACCAATGATTTCTTATAAAATAAAGGGATCCACGAAACAACTAGTAAGTTTTGCCTAACCTGCTGTTCTCGTATCAACCTCTGAGCTGTTAATGAAGGTGAGGGTGGACGTGGTGGTGCCCTCTGCTGAGGAGGTAAGAATGGAAGATGATTATATCCAGTTTCAGGAATGCCACCAAACATGGCTGCCTCGAGCATGACAGCTTCATCATGTTCCTCAGACGAAATGCCTCCCCACTTAAGCATACACAAAAGTGTATTAGCAATGGCAAGGACTAGCTACTCAGTACTCAAGATACTTAACTATAAGTAATACAGTTATTCTAGTCTGGTTTCGGAGTAAGAAACAAAACAGAGTTGATTGATACCTCAGAAGGAAACCCATTGCCACGATCTGCTGGATTAATACTTGCACGTTCTTCTTCGGGACTCCCACTCCGGGAACGATCAGCATTAGGTGGGGCCAGAGATCCAGAAGCCGCACGTCTCGGCCTGTGTCTAACAAGAGGTTGCTCATCAACATCATCAGATTCATCCTCAAATGGTGAGCTAGGTGCAGCCAATCTAGACAATATAAAAGACAATTTGTTAGACCTCGATTTTTGACAAACACCAGTAGACAAACCGATTGACAGAAGTTTTTACAGCTGCAAATATTAAGCGCAGAGATACCACAGTAGCAAATTATTACAGAAAAGAACCAACAAACCTTCCATTCAAGGGTTGTGTATCCTGAGGTCCTTGAGCAGCAGTCATTTCAGAAGCTCCTATTTCTGAGGTTGAGGCCTTATACCCTTGACTGCGTAAAACTTCTTCCTCCGCTGACTGCACTAACTTATGTTAAACGAGATCAAAGGGAGATAGCAGCAAAAATAAAAGAGAGGAGACAACCACAGACCTTCAGTGACATTGTAACAGCTTTTCCTATGTCATCATCATCTTCCATGTGAGACGGCCTCTCTTCAAACAAAGGATTTTTAGATCCCTATAAAACAATTTAAAAAGCTGATAAATTTGCTACTTCAATAAGCAAAAATAAACAAGAAGAAAAACCCCAATACTGCTCATTCTCTTCGAGAAGCTTACCTCAGCCTCCTTCTTTGAGGCCTCAATGGCAGCTCTGATCATTTCTTCTTCTATATCATTGTAATCTTGATTATTATTGACTACAGAACCAGCAGGTCTGCCTTGCCTACTTCGCCCCATTGGTGCAAAAGGAATATCATCATCACTTTCTTCATCTATAATAACCGCTCCTTGAGTAGCTGGACCCTGAACATGTGCTGTTTCTGTCACATCCTCAATAGTAGGAGCATCACTAGATCGTCCTGATGGTCCACTGCTATCCTTAACCTCTATTGGTATCTGCCTAACCTCTCTAGGATGACTAACAAATGGAAGGCGAGGCATAAGAGGATCGCTATCAAATATACTTCTAGCAAAGTTTGAATCCAGAAGTGAAAAGGGACCCCATGTTCCAGCTCCAGTGAGCAGAGATAAAGGAGGTTGTGCAGTTGGAATCACATCATCTATATCCATTTCATCGTCATGAGGCACATTAATTGGCGCTTCACGTACACTACACAACGAGCATAAGAAGTTGAACATACCCCACAGAAAAAATGATAAATTTCCAAGTGAGAAAGATAATAAATAATTAATGAATGTCATACACATTTCGATCTCCCTCGCTGAAATATGCATTCACAGCTTGATTAAGATCACCTTGATGTTCCTGCATAAGATTGGAATAAGACAATTAATCATATTGATACTAAGAAGATACATATCAACCTAACTTTCCTATTTCGAAACAAGCGTGAACTACTCTACAATTTAGCTCTCAAATTCGAAGAAAATCTATGTCAACATTGGTAAAAAAATTCATCAATGTGATGAAGGCGAATATTCAGGAGAAATGGTCGAGCTTAATAGCAATGTAAGAAGAGAAACCCTTCTAGAAACTCAATCCAATGACCTCAAAATTCTGAAAAAACTAACTTCGATTACAAAATCAACTATTTACAGATCAGAATTAACAAAAAGAGAGTGGGAGAAAAGCATCCTAATAATCAAACGATTGTCGTCGTCTCATCGAACTTTTCACTATACCGACTCGAAAGCTTCCGATAACATCCAAACCAAATCTCAAAAATCATGAAGAATCATAAAAAGGAGAGAAAAACAAGAAATATAAATCGAGATTATGAGTAATTCGAATCACCAGGATTTTCTGAACGGCGATGTCGTCAGAAGCGCCGGTGATGCGAATGAAAGTGTCGATTGCTTCCTGATTCGGTGAAGCCATAAGAGAGAAGAAGGAGAAGATGAAGAATCAAGTTTTGGTTCGCAACAAATGATTTGTGATTGTGAAATTTTCGTCTTTTGGGGAATTTGGAGTAAGGAAGGGGACAACAAAAATGTCTCTTATGTGTTTTTTTCTTTGTGAAATTGGAAAATATTTTGGATTGGATCGGCGATTGAGTGGAGGTTGACTGTTGGATTTTGGTGAAATTGGCGATATGGGTTTGGAGAATCTGAGGGGATTTTAAATTGAATTTTTCTCCCAAATCAACAAACAACTTTGTGTGGTGGTGTATGATTCAAATTTAAAATACGTGAGAAGATTAAAACGACATCTTATAATGAACGATGTGTCATCCTAATCAGTTTCCGTTCACCGAATCGTAACACCATTTAACCGTTTGTTGATTTTTAATAGAAATTATTAGTTGATGGTGTAAATTCAAATTTCATACAAATGTACGATATTATAAACATGACGGAAAATTTCGAATAAATAGGAGATAAAATAATAAAGTTTGTAGAAAAATAAACCAAAAACCTGCACACCGGTCTTTGAAACCTCGGAAAAGGCGTCATCAAGAGGAAAATTCATGTTGAAACAGTGTTGCTCACGCGTCTATCCATTAAAAATACAAATTAATATCAATTAAATAAGGTAAAAATTTGTAACACTACTAATTACTATTGATTTTTACTTACAAAACATTAACAAATCCAACTACTCGTACTTTATCGAATTAAAAAACCCATAATCGCTACAAGAAAATAACATATTCCCGTATTTTCCTACGAAATTTTTTGGTAAGAATATTTTCTTACCTTAAACTTACAAATTTTTACAAAACATTAAATTAATAAGAAAGTGGTAGAAAATTTCCTACAAAAAATTATAGTAGGAAAGTGATAGAAGATTTTCTACAAAATTCCTACAACACATTTGTTCGTAAGAAATATGGTAGGAATTAATAAGAAAGTGGTAGAAAAATTATAGTGTTGCATCTCGAATCATTCACCGTCGCATCTCCGACCTTCTATCGTCTCTAATCTCTTCCGCATTCTCTCTGCCACCACGTTTCTAATCTCTCGCATTCTCCCCGTTCTTGCTGTGCTGTTGCCGGACGTGCTCGCCGTCGGTCAAAATCACGGACAACCACAATACCGATATATATATAAAGCATATACATATATGTGTGTGTATTAAATATATAAATATAGAGATATTGTATTTTCTGTTTTTAATAATTAAATACATTTTAATATTTTTCATTTTTTTGTTAATAAAACAAATCTTTTCTTAATCGTTTTATAAGATTCTTTCTTATTTCGTTATTTACATTGTCGATTATTTATTACCAATATTATGTGGGCTCTTTGAAGCAATTTGGATAATAATTAATGGTTATTGCATAATTTTTATTTAATTTTCGTAATTAATATAATTATTGAAACTAAGTTAATTAAAATTTTTTTATTAAATTTGTAGGAAATCTTTTTTCTATGGATATTTTCGTTAAAAATCTATAAGAGAATTTCTTCAATTTTCTTACCAATTTTTCTACAAAATTTTCTACCAATTTTTTTTACAAATTTCCTACCAATTTTAATTTTCTATAGAATATTTCTTACGGATAATTTTGGTAGGAAAATACTAAGAAATGATCATTTTTACCGGTTTTTTTACTATATAAGTCATAAGAAATAAAACATTTTCTTGTGGTGAATGATATATGATAATACGAAACATGTCAAGTTTGGCCGATAACACAAGCCAATGCAACACAGAAAACGACAAAGAAAACATCGAAACCGAGAAAAATGATACACAGCCTGAAAGTCAAAAACACCAAAGCACAGGTTTTAAGAAACCCCTCATAGCTATAATTTCAAAGAAATTCTAGAAGAAAGAAGCATACCAATAGAGCTGAGGAGAGTCACCAGATAATGTTTGGCCTCCAGCAGATACCCAGTAGAATCCAAGTATCCACCATATGAAGGAGAACATAGTGTTCGCTGATTCAAGATGCTTAGCGGAATTACTGAGACCACCAACATTGAGGATCAACAAGTGCCATAAGGAAACAAAAAAGAAAATTTCAGAGATGTGAAACACAAACAAACAATAAAGAAGGATCAAAATAGCCTAAAACTATCTCTAAAAATCCATTGCAACCATGTTCTAGATCAGGCTTGATCTTCTAACATAACAAAAACATAAGCTCAAGTTTCAGTGAGATCTCTTTCTTTATCAATTTCGTTCCCCCAAGACTATATCATTTATATCTTCTCACCTAAAAGTTGAAAGAATCACACATACAATAAGCATCAACTAATATTAACCTAAAAGCTTTAGATTCCACATTGAAATGTACAAATTCATCTCCAACATCAAATAGATCGAATCCAATACCTAGAATCTCCTCTTTCCTCCAATTGCGCTAACGAAACATACTGCTGCGACGAATTCGTAAACCCAGGACCCCCATCATCCTCCGAAGAAGATGAAGATCGATGACGTGTCCCTCTCCTACTTCTCCTCCTCCGTCTATACTCAACACATACACACGCCATATGTAACCCACACTGAACACCATAACCAACAACCCAAACTCTTAATGGCATATTAGGTCTCTCATCACGGCTAAGTATCAAAACAGTAACACCGATCGCCACAAAAGCTAGATTCCACAAAACGTCAAGAAACACCACAGGCTTCGAATACGCCCAATCACTTTGCCTTTATTCTAATTGCTCAGCAGCGGTTTCTCTAACAAGCATCGATGGCTCACGCATCATTCTCCGGCTACCAGCGTGACGCAAGAACCTCGCTGCTTCTCCAAGACCTTGTCGTCTAGCGGATCCATGAATCCCATTGTTTTCTTCAACAAAGCTTATGGTTCTTGTGATGGTGGAAGGAAGAAACGGTGTAGTGTCGATGCCGACGCGAGAATTATTAGGTAGAGATGTTGAATCTGATTCTGTTGTGTTCATCGTTGTTGATGGTGATGACATTGTTTAGGTTTCTTGATTCTCAATTTCGATTGATTAGTTCCATATACAAAAGGGATTTTATGATTTGTGAAAAAAGGGTTTGGTTTTGGAGTTTTTGGACGTACATAATTTTGCAGAAAGGTGAGAGAGAGAGAGAGAGAGAGAGAGAGAGTTAATGTGAGGGAACTGAACAAAAATAAAGTTATCGGAGATGTTTCGATTGCCCGGCCTATAATATTCTCATATTTTTAGTTATTTACAGTTTTGCCATTATTTTAACTAATATGGTAATTATATGTCGAATCCGAGGCATTTTTTTTTGTTTTTGTCTGATTTTGTTTTTAAATATTTAATGAAATTAAGCAACGTGTCACATTCGTTTCAATTTGTTACCGTTTAATTTAGGTTTCTGGTAACTTGCATAATGCTACATATTAAGATAAAAACACATCACTTATATATAAGCCTAAACATACAAGTAATTTGGATTTGTTTTCCTTGATAAAAATCTTTTCATTTTCAAAGCTGTTGAATTTTTGAAGCGTTTCTAAAATTTAGTTTAATACTTATTAAGTTTCCAAACGGAGTTAATATATTGGGAGGTGGATCAATTGACCTCCATAGAATTTATAAAAAAAATTTATAAGATAAGTCTCATGATAATTATTAGATTATTTGGTTTGAAGTATTCATAGTGACCACCATGCCATGTGATTGATTCATTTCTTTGACCCTAGACGTCTTAAATTTTTTATTTAACCTTATTTCTTTTTGTAATTTTGTTTCACACTTTCTTTCAAAATGGCTAAATTTATAATTAACATCTTCCTACATATTAATTTTTTCTTCTCATCGTTTTCTTACTTTATTTTCAAAAAAATTCTTAGCATATATTTCTTTAAAAGGTCACAATTAAGATAAACATAACAACTGATAAATCCCCACAATACACTATACATTTTGATAAATAAAAATAACTTCACACAACTGAAAATAAACTATCTTTTATTTGGAAAATCAAGCATTTTAAAAAACTACATATATATTTATATAAGATATTTATATTAAGAAAATAGATGATTTAGTTTTATTTTAGGTGAAAAATATAAGTGTTCTCAAGACCTTTTAAACAACAATTTATACTTTAAATATATATAGTTTAGGATTAATGTACAATTAAATAAAAATAATTAAATATATATGACCCATGTAAAAAGTATTTCTGACTCCACGCCTAAAAACACAAAGTTTAAGAAACCAATAAATGTTTTTTTGTTTATTTCATAGTTAAAAAAATTAATATCTAATCATTCACAATTTGACCAATGATAAAATATATTATATAAGTTATAATATATTTTTTGCATATAAACTTGAAAAATCTCTAAAATATTTTATATTATAAAACAAAAAAAAATCTTTAAAATATTATATATATGAAATATAAAGATTTTTTTTTGGGTTTTTCGAAAATACAAATGCTTTCAAATACAAATTGCATTATAAATCCGGATGTTTGGTACGGTTTTGGTTTAGTAGAGTAAGGAGAACCCATGTCTAAATGAATCTCATGTGCAGATTTTATTTGAAGAAGGAGAAATATGTAACAAGATTATATTTCTGGGCACTCGCTTGCCACTAATTAACTACATTGTTTCTTATATATATGGTGTTCAATGGTGTTCTTAATTTGTTTGTGGTATATAACATTTTAAGAGAGGAAGAAAAAATATAATCAAAATCTCCTTAGGTCAGATTTTACTTAGCTCAATTTTGATTTTATATATAAATCTCTTGTCCAAAAAAAAAAAAAAAAATTGGAAAAGAGATATGACTATTTCAAATCGGATAGATTAAGACTGTCTTTTAGGATAGAGGATCGAGGTTTGCATTCTTAGATTTTGACATTGTAAAGAAAGCATGTTTCATTGGTTTATTCTATTTTTTTTGGTAAAATAAAATACTTGCTAACCCCATTAGTTTAGTCTTTTCTTATGAATTGTCACAAAACAAAAAAAAACTAGATTGCTTAAGTATTTTACAATACTAAGAGAACAAGTTTTATGTATTGGTTAGAGGAAATCAGAATTCCTGAACAAAGATGATGTCAGGCTCTAGGCTGAATTGTGTTACATATTTTGTACAAAGGGTAAGATTTTATTGTAGTAATTTGTTTGTGGGATTTTTTAGTAATTTAGAAAATGGGGTGGAGGGGTTGTGGAGGAGAAGAAAAAAAAAGAAATAAAAAGTAGTGGAAGAGTGTAAAAAAGAGAGATAAAATAATATTTATTAAGGTAGTATAATTCGGGGTAGAGAAAAAAAAATATTATTTTAATGTATGGATTGGATTGAGCAATATATTGGGTATTCTCAAACGAGTTGGTCATTACACAAAACCACTACCACTATCTCAGACACTTCTATTAGACGTGAACCGTGTTGTCCTATTCCACTAATTATAAAATAGTGTATAACCCAAAAATTATAATTACTTTCCAAACTCACAATAAAATCGGATAATTTTTCATTGAATGAATTTTCAAATGGGGTTGTTTCATACAGTTTTGGTTCAGTAGAGTAGGTGAACCAATGTATAAATGGACGAGCGAGACCCACCTTAAAAAATAAGTTTATTTAGCCCATTAAAATATGGGCTTTTCTTATCAAAAATAAAAAACAATGATTAATTTTAAATGGCCATCGAGCTTAATAAGCTCAGTTATGGCTTTTCTTTTTCGGCGCCTCAATGTTTTAGTGGTTAAACGAATCTACAATGGCAGAGAAAGCCCAGAAAACTCGTTAGCGAATTTGATCAAGGTTCTGTTAGCGAATTTGATCAAGGTTCCTCCATTAAAGGCTTTCTCTCTATTAAATTCGTCAAATTTTCATGGATTTCAACACACTCACGAATCCATCTCAATCCTTCTTCGTCTCCTTCTCTCTGGAAACTTATTCTCTCACGCTCAATCGCTTCTTCTTCAAGACATCTCTGGAAAAATCCATTCCAAATTCTACACTTCTTCCTCTCTGTTACAATATTTAACAGAAGAATCAGAAACGTCGGAAACCAAATGTCGACTCTATGAGGTAATCATCAATACATATGTTCAATCTCAATCCCTAGACTCATCGATCTCTTACTTCAACGAAATGGTTAATGAGGGTTTTGTTCCTGGTGTTAGACGCAAAAATCCGGATTGTGAAAACTGCGAATGAAACAAAGAATTACGGAAAGGAAACGAGTTGAGAAAAATGTTTTTGAAACCGAAAAAACGTGGAGGCGAGATTTGATCTCTTTCCTTAATTCTTATAATCGCCCGTAGTGTGACGGTTTTCAACGATAAAGAATCCCAGGATACAACCACGAAGTAACCGTAATCGCAATACTCGATAAACGGAGTATGAGAACAACGAATCTACGGTATACTCTCGAGACACTTACGTTTTGATGAAGAGAAAGACGAGAGGGAGCTGTTGTTTGTTGTGAAATTTTCAGAGAGTTTTTTCGTTCGGAAAAACCATAAACTCGAAGAAGAATGGCGGCGGAAAAATAAAGAAGAGGGGAAGCGGTTTCGCACGAGCGAGTGGGTGCGAGATTTTCGCCGAAAAATCCGGCCAAATATTGACTCGGTTAGATTCGAATATTGACAACTCGGTTTAATTCGAAATCTGACGCAAAATAAGTGTTGACTTTTAGTCAACGAAAATGTAGACTAATTGGGTCCAAAACTTGGCCCAAAAAGAATATCTTTGACGTGGGCCAAAGACCCAAGACCCAAGATCCAAGATCCAAGCCCAAGCTCGAGCTCGGCACGATGCGCGCGCGTGTGTGGTATTTTGCATAATCCTTTTTGTGTCTCCATAGCATGTTAAACTATGTTGATCACACAACTATATTTATACTTGAGAAAATTTTTCTCAAATTTCAATGTGGGACAATTTCAAATTTTGTCATTTAACCCACATTGGGCCTCTCCATTCTTATTCATATTTTATACCCATTTGCATGTGATATGGGTTCAACCATGTGATGCCCATTTGCTTATAAATTATGGGTCCAACAGTTGGGTCGTTTTCATTCAACGAATGGTGGAGTTTCTTCGACGAATGGTGGAGTTTCTTCAACAAGAGCAAAACCAAAGTTAATTTGGATGTGTATAGCTTTGGGATTGTGATTAAAGGATGTTGTGAAGCTGGGGAAATTGAGAAAAGCTTTGATCTTTTTGTTGAATTAAGAGAGTTTGGGTTTTCTCCAAACGTTGTTATCTATACTACTTTGATTGATGGATGTTGCAAGAAAGGAGTAATCGAAAAGGCGAAAGATTTGTTTTTTGAAATGGGGAAACTTGGATTAGTAGCTAATGAGTGTACTTACACGGTTTTGATTCATGGGTTATTCAAAAACGGGGTTAAGAAACAAGGGTTTGAGATGTACGAGAAGATGAAGGACGATGGTGTGTTCCCCAATCTTTATACTTATAATTGTGTGATGAATCAGCTTTGTAAAGATGGAAGAACAAAAGACGCCTTTAAACTGTTCGACGAAATGCGTGAGAGAGGAGTTTCGTGTAATATTGTTACTTATAATACTCTAATCAGTGGGTTGTGTAGAGAGATGAAGATGAATAAAGCCAATAAGCTAATGGATCAAACGAAGAGTGATGGAATTAGCCCAAACCTGATCATTTTAAGACAGTAAAAGTAATTTTATTTTCATTTATTTTAAATTTTAGTTTGTAAATGTTTATCAAAGAGTAAGTGAAAGATAATCAAAATTTGATATTTCTCTCATGTCATTATCACATTTTAAAATAAAATTCTATTTATCGTACCACATTCTTTTACCAATAGAAATTATAAGGGAATTACTATCTAAAGAAACAGATAATTGAAAATTTAAGAATGTAGTAGTGGTTTTTAATTAATTAATTCTCTCTTTTGATATTTTTTCTGACCAAAATATTCATATCACAATTTTTACGAATAAATATATTTTTAATGATAAAGTATTTGGAAGAAATCGGCTCTAGTTTTATACCGTTAATTATTTTGTTAATGTGATATATATCCAAGTTTTTATATTAAAAAGGAGAGTTGAATTCCAACAATAACTCCGATGGGATTTCATGCGATAATTGGTATACTTCCTTATAAAAAATTTGGAAACCCAATCAACCACTTGGTGAATGGAAACATTCTTTTGGGTTGTCCAGTATTAATAACAAAGTTAGTGAGATCTGTCCATAATCGTGTTTCCTTTTCATCGGACGATTTTTACATTCGTAAAAGGTAGTGAGATGTATAAATATATAATTTAACTTAAAATATAAACTTAAAATATATTTATAAGTATTAAAAATATTGCTAGTATATAAAAAATGTTCCAAACCTCTTAAATAAATATTTTTAATGAGTTATTATAGAATCTATTTGAAATTAGATATTTAAATTTAGTTATAATAAAAAAATTATTATTATTTAAATAGATCTTCTTCTTCTTCTTCTTATCAAGCCTATATATGTGTGTATTAAAATATATAAATATAGAGATATTGTATTTTCTGTTTTTAATAATTAAATATATTTTAATTTTAATTTTGTTCATTTTCGTTTTTTGTTAATAAAAATTCATTTAATTCATTTCTTTTAATTACATTGTCGATTATTTATTATAAATATTATGTGGGCTCTTTAAAGCAATTTGGATAATAATTAATTTTTATTGCATTATTTGTTTAATTTTCGTAATTAATATAATTATTGAAACTAATTTAATTTATTTTATTTTTATTAAATTTGTAGAAAATATGTTTCCTAGGTAAGAAGTTGATCAAAAAAAAATTTCAATTTTTCTACGAAATTTCCTACTAATGTTTCGTAGAAAATTCCTACAAATTTCCTATCAATTTTGATTTCCTACAAAACATTTCTTACGGACAAATTTTGTTAGGAAAATAGTAAGAAATGATCATTTCCTACCAGTTTTCTAAGATATAAGTCGTAGGAAATAGAATGATATATGATAATATGAAACATGTCGAGTTAGAGCAGTTTTTGTTTCGAAAACTATTAGATCAAAAAATTGGTTGTTGATTTTATGTAATGTTTTAACGTAATTAACCAGTAACAGTACTTCGCCAGTTCACTTGCATGCATGCATGCACAAAGGCATACTACAAAAAAATATAACCATTTCATGGGATGTATATAGCTTAAGTTTACAATTAGATCCGCGTGTTCTCATTTTTTATGTGACGAAAGTACCCTTTTTGATGTTTTTTAAATTCTTTGATTGTAAAAAAATACAATGCCATTTCATGTAGTTCTTTACATTTTAATTTTTTTATATATAAGGAATGCTTTGCAATTAATAGTATATATACACTTAGTTAGAAGCCCAAAGCTAGTTATAACTTGACGCAAACTGGAAGTCTTTCTCATTCTCACAAATGAGTCAACCACAACTATTGATAAGGCCTTAGCCTCATCCACAGAGATCTTATCCACCTCCCAAAATATTTCTTCTTCCTCAGGTATTATATATCCTTGGTTCATCTAGTGCATTCGAATTCAATGTTATTAATGGACACAATCATTTTGGCACGCTGGAAACTTCAGAAAGTTCTGGCTCAGATACAGATTCTCTTAATGAGGTTGTATCTGGCCAGAGAGGAAGGCTTGTTAAACTGACACAAAAGAAGTAAGAGATGGAATGGATAAATGTCCAAGGAGGTAGGGGAAACAGAGGTCGTGGAGGTAGAGGTGTTATGTGCCATAGAAAATGAATCAAAAGGTAATCTCCTCTTCTTAATGTAACTAGGGATGGAGCATATGGGAAGTGACTGCAAGAGAACGAAAGGTTTCTTACTCTAATTTCGCGGCAATTCTTCAAACAAGTAGAGTTTAGCTATTGTAGTCTTCACTTCTACAGGTTGTCATTATAAAGGATATAATCAGACCTCCAAAGAAGAATAATTTCATTGATGTTTATATAGTTTATGAGTTAATGGGTGCTGATCTTCATCAGATTATTCGATCAGACCAACCTTTGAATGCTGATCATTGTCAGGTTTCAACATTCCCAACTTTATATTTTTGTTTTAAACTTAGCTATTTGTTACTATGGTTTATGTAATCATATGCTCCTTTTGCAGCACTTCTTGTATCAGATTCTACGCGGACTCAAATATATACATTCAGCAAATGTCTTACATTGTGACCTTAAACCGAGTAATTTGCTTCTGAATGCAAATTGTGACCTTAAAATCGTGGATTTTGGATTGGCAAGAACGACATCTGAAACAGAATTCATGACAGAGTATGTTGTAACTCTATGGTACCAAGCACCAGAGCTGCTTCTTAATAGTTCTGAGTATACATCTGCAAATGATGTTTGGTCTGGTGGTTGCATATTTGTTGAAATCATGACAAGGGAACCTCTATTCCCGGGAAAGACTATGTCCATCAGTTTAAACTTGTCACTAAGGTATGTTTTGTTTCATAAAGATCTGCACAAATGCTGGAAACTTCTACCTGTATTTGCAATGTATTTATGAGTTGATTCATGCGGTTCAAATAGTTGATAGGATCGCATGATAGAGCGAGCTTAGAGTTTCTTAGAAGCGAGAACACGCAAGAAAATACGTTAAAGAACTTCCCAAGTTCCCAAGACAGAAATTTTCTGCTAGGTTTCCTAGTATGAATCCTACACCTATTGATCTACTAGAGAAAATGTTCGTGTTTGATCCTGAAAAACGTATCACGGGTATTATTAGAAAACTGGTGTATACCGAGATTAGCATAAGCGTAATGTTTTTGTATTGTTAATCCTTGATTATGTTCTTTGTCTTGCCGTTGAAGAAGCAGTGTGTCATCTTTACTTGTCAGCTCTTCATGACTTTAATGACGAGCTTGTTTGCTCAAACCATTTCAGATTTGATATTGAGGACCCATCTTCCACTGAAGAAGAGATTAAGGAGCTCGTGTGGCTAGAATCTGTGAAGTTCAGTCCTCATCCGACCATTTAAGACAGCATTTAAGGTATATGCATAACTCTGAGATTGAACAAAAAACAAACTTTGAGGTATGTCCATTCTTACTGTAAGATTGCCTCTTATAGCGTATAAGCTCTGTTTCTGATTCATCTAATTGTTGTGTTGTCCGTTGTTTGAGATTTTTCATTACAAGAAAATGTTGTCCAGCGATCTTACTTGTAACCCAAGATACGTATTTTTTCCTTTACACTATTCGCCCAACTTCAATACAATGATCTGGAAAAGTGGCGGATATAGAAAATAAATTTATATGGGGCATAATTCTAAAAGAATGAAATTTTTGTTAATTTTAATAAATATATGATAAATTTTAATTAAAAACTACATCAATTTGAAAATAGAGTAATTTGAAAATAGAGACTTGCCTCATCTCTTAACACTCTTACCTCCACCAGGAAACAGTAATTGATTCAAGTACTGTCACATTGTTCTAGTGGAGTGATTTTCTATATATTTCTTGGGTTTTGTTTACAAGGGGTTTTGCATCTAATTACACTTCCCCAAGAAATGTTTTGATTTATACAATATTGGCAAACTATTTAGCTTTATGGAGCTGTTTATTCATCTCCGACAACTCCTTCAAGCACCACGTCGAGCTCTTGTAAATTTGGTGATTGATCATAAGTGCGATCCTTGACTCTCGAGCCTGGACAAAAAATTCTATCAACTTCGTCTGTTGACTCTATTCTTGCAATATATTCATCATCTGGGAAGACGTTGTTCTCACTTCTTCGTAAAGTGGCTTTAAGATAGCTGGAGAACTTGTTGCGGATCTCTTGGTTCGGGAAACTTATGCACACTTGATGTTGCGGCACATTCTAGCGAGAGACGTTAATTACAATGATTAGCCACTAGATTTCATAAAAATCAGTTAAAAAATGAGGGCTCTTTTTAGTTCGTTGCAAATCTCAAACATAGAAGAAAATATGTGTTCTTTCTTTTTCTCATCACAATATTTCAGGTTCTTTGATTCTACAACTACTTATTTCTTGATTTGACAGGATTACGTACAAGTGACGAGGAAACCTTGTCCAGCATTTCCTTAACCTTCTCGACGATTTCATTTACGAAGGTTGCTTGGTTGCTTCCAAAACAAAAAAAGAAATAAAATCATGAAGTATGAATGTATGATGATAACAATGTTACAATGGAAGAAACTATTGTAAAAAACAAATATTATTATGATAATACCTACGTTTATCGAAGAGAAATTCTTGATATTGTTGAGTGCTATTATTATAAACGATTTTTCTTCTCCATGTTTATTTATTTTAGTTTCTTATGAAGTCTGAACAAAAATAGCTACTTTAATAAAACAAAACAAAAAACTATTGTAAAATGACGTCATTTTTGTATATGTAAGATTTTGAAAGCTATAAGACTTTAATTTCCACATATTAGGAATCTCACATTCAAAAATTAAAAGATTCTAATCTTGTTTATAAAAAACATGGAAAAGGAATTATACTCACCATATTTCTTTCTGAAAACCTAATTAAAAATGAATATAGTAAATTTTCAAATTTTGAAAATATGATTTCTTCGTTTTCAGCTATTTAGAACATTAATAAAATTTTCACATTTTTAAGTTTTCCAAATTGATTAAGCTATATACTATATGAACGTATTAAAAATATAACTAAATACAATGTTTAGTTATATAAATCAAACCTCTCCTTTTTATATGTCAAGCCCAAGCGAGACGAGACCGACACCAAAGCTCTCCTCCATCCGTCGAATCTCTCCTCTGCATCATCCGAAGCCTTCTTACTAATCTTCCTAGCCTTTTCTCGTTCTTTCTGCTCCGACCGCAGTAGATTGTATTCGAAACTACTTTTTTCTCCCTGAAGTTTGACATGACATGTCTCAACCTCGAAGAAGATAGGAAAAGAATCAAGCATATTAAGATCCATTCGTTTCTCAATCTCCAATAATTCGTCTAAGCACCAAGTAGACTCCGTATAGTTCTCAGAAAAGATCACCACAGCTATCTTCGAGTCTCTTATCAGCTTCAAGAGATTCTCATCGATGGGTTTTCCTCTAGGTGCGTCCTCATCCGTTACCACGTTGATACCGCTCTTTATCAATGCGTCTTTGAGAAAGCTGAAGATGTTATGGCGAACGTCACTGCCCCGGAAACTTACGAACACTTGATGTTTCGGCGGAGCTGTGCCCGTCACGGCCAATACCATCTCTCCATCCATTAATATTATAAGGAAAAATGCAAGAGAACAGAGACGGAAACATAAGGAAAAAAAAGGAGACATATTTTCAATAAGTGTATATTTTGTTCAATAAAATTTTCAATACACTCTACTGGGCCATTTTCAAACAGTGACAGAGGAAGAAAATGTTTGAAAATTTTCAATAGAGTGTATTTTTGTTCAATAAAATTTTCAAACATTTTCTTCCTCTGTCACTGTTTGAAAATGGCCCAGTAGAGTGTATTTTTGTTTTTTCAAACAACATCTAATTTTTATTGTTTATTAATTCTCTATATAATTAGTTTCTTAATTTCGTTGTTTTTTATAGTTATTTCTACCAAAAAAATTCTATAGTCGTTATATTAATTAATCAAATATCGTTATTCTGATTAGAAATATATTAAGAGCAAAATTTATAAATCACATATTTAAAATTTAAATAATAATTCAGAGATAAATTAGTTCAATCGTCAGTAGATCATAAGCTTGTTATTGTTAAAACTCACCTAACTTTTTTCGCCAGAATGAAGGATAACAATGTACGAGAAAAACGTATTTTTAAAACTCGATTATAATGTAATTTTGAAATGATTTCTTTTAATATTATAATATCGTTAAAAAAACTGAATAAATACAACAGCTAAGAATTACAGGTGTTGATCATATACATCGTAAAAAAAATTCATATTCTGTATTAGTTTACTCTCAATAAATGATACGCCTGTGTTAAGAAAACAAGTTATGTTTACATAATTATACATCTAAATAATAATTATTAAGTAACTTCGGGATATAAATGTTAGAATTTGTACATTCAGATACAAAAAAAAATAACTTTTCCGTGTCCTATTAAACTGCTTACTCAAACCACATTTTTCGTTGATATATAAACTTATTTTGCTTTGAATTAGTAAAATACGGACGTGGAAACATTTTGAGAGGCCTAAGACAACTTTTTAAGATAAAATGACTTTTTATGGACGTCCATGGCAATTTACGGACGTGGCATCCAAACCAAAACCAATTTACTCAAAACCAAAACCAATTTTATTTTACTAACATATCTTATTTTTTTCTGCAATTCTCTCACTTCCTCTATAAAATATTTTGATCTCTCCCTCGACATTTCCTCATCTCATCTCATCTCATTCCTCTCTGATTTCCATGGCCTTTCTTCTAATCATCTATCTATTTAAAATCATGTGTATATACACTTATTGAAAATATGTCTCCTTTTTTTTCCTTATGTTTCCGTCTCTGTTCTCTTGCATTTTTCCTTATAATATTAATGGATGGAGAGATGGTATTGGCCGTGACGGGCACAGCTCCGCCGAAACATCAAGTGTTCGTAAGTTTCCGGGGCAGTGACGTTCGCCATAACATCTTCAGCTTTCTCAAAGACGCATTGATAAAGAGCGGTATCAACGTGGTAACGGATGAGGACGCACCTAGAGGAAAACCCATCGATGAGAATCTCTTGAAGCTGATAAGAGACTCGAAGATAGCTGTGGTGATCTTTTCTGAGAACTATACGGAGTCTACTTGGTGCTTAGACGAATTATTGGAGATTGAGAAACGAATGGATCTTAATATGCTTGATTCTTTTCCTATCTTCTTCGAGGTTGAGACATGTCATGTCAAACTTCAGGGAGAAAAAAGTAGTTTCGAATACAATCTACTGCGGTCGGAGCAGAAAGAACGAGAAAAGGCTAGGAAGATTAGTAAGAAGGCTTCGGATGATGCAGAGGAGAGATTCGACGGATGGAGGAGAGCTTTGGTGTCGGTCTCGTCTCGCTTGGGCTTGACATATAAAAAGGAGAGGTTTGATTTATATAACTAAACATTGTATTTAGTTATATTTTTAATACGTTCATATAGTATATAGCTTAATCAATTTGGAAAACTTAAAAATGTGAAAATTTTATTAATGTTCTAAATAGCTGAAAACGAAGAAATCATATTTTCAAAATTTGAAAATTTACTATATTCATTTTTAATTAGGTTTTCAGAAAGAAATATGGTGAGTATAATTCCTTTTCCATGTTTTTTATAAACAAGATTAGAATCTTTTAATTTTTGAATGTGAGATTCCTAATATGTGGAAATTAAAGTCTTATAGCTTTCAAAATCTTACATATACAAAAATGACGTCATTTTACAATAGTTTTTTGTTTTGTTTTATTAAAGTAGCTATTTTTGTTCAGACTTCATAAGAAACTAAAATAAATAAACATGGAGAAGAAAAATCGTTTATAATAATAGCACTCAACAATATCAAGAATTTCTCTTCGATAAACGTAGGTATTATCATAATAATATTTGTTTTTTACAATAGTTTCTTCCATTGTAACATTGTTATCATCATACATTCATACTTCATGATTTTATTTCTTTTTTTGTTTTGGAAGCAACCAAGCAACCTTCGTAAATGAAATCGTCGAGAAGGTTAAGGAAATGCTGGACAAGGTTTCCTCGTCACTTGTACGTAATCCTGTCAAATCAAGAAATAAGTAGTTGTAGAATCAAAGAACCTGAAATATTGTGATGAGAAAAAGAAAGAACACATATTTTCTTCTATGTTTGAGATTTGCAACGAACTAAAAAGAGCCCTCATTTTTTAACTGATTTTTATGAAATCTAGTGGCTAATCATTGTAATTAACGTCTCTCGCTAGAATGTGCCGCAACATCAAGTGTGCATAAGTTTCCCGAACCAAGAGATCCGCAACAAGTTCTCCAGCTATCTTAAAGCCACTTTACGAAGAAGTGAGAACAACGTCTTCCCAGATGATGAATATATTGCAAGAATAGAGTCAACAGACGAAGTTGATAGAATTTTTTGTCCAGGCTCGAGAGTCAAGGATCGCACTTATGATCAATCACCAAATTTACAAGAGCTCGACGTGGTGCTTGAAGGAGTTGTCGGAGATGAATAAACAGCTCCATAAAGCTAAATAGTTTGCCAATATTGTATAAATCAAAACATTTCTTGGGGAAGTGTAATTAGATGCAAAACCCCTTGTAAACAAAACCCAAGAAATATATAGAAAATCACTCCACTAGAACAATGTGACAGTACTTGAATCAATTACTGTTTCCTGGTGGAGGTAAGAGTGTTAAGAGATGAGGCAAGTCTCTATTTTCAAATTACTCTATTTTCAAATTGATGTAGTTTTTAATTAAAATTTATCATATATTTATTAAAATTAACAAAAATTTCATTCTTTTAGAATTATGCCCCATATAAATTTATTTTCTATATCCGCCACTTTTCCAGATCATTGTATTGAAGTTGGGCGAATAGTGTAAAGGAAAAAATACGTATCTTGGGTTACAAGTAAGATCGCTGGACAACATTTTCTTGTAATGAAAAATCTCAAACAACGGACAACACAACAATTAGATGAATCAGAAACAGAGCTTATACGCTATAAGAGGCAATCTTACAGTAAGAATGGACATACCTCAAAGTTTGTTTTTTGTTCAATCTCAGAGTTATGCATATACCTTAAATGCTGTCTTAAATGGTCGGATGAGGACTGAACTTCACAGATTCTAGCCACACGAGCTCCTTAATCTCTTCTTCAGTGGAAGATGGGTCCTCAATATCAAATCTGAAATGGTTTGAGCAAACAAGCTCGTCATTAAAGTCATGAAGAGCTGACAAGTAAAGATGACACACTGCTTCTTCAACGGCAAGACAAAGAACATAATCAAGGATTAACAATACAAAAACATTACGCTTATGCTAATCTCGGTATACACCAGTTTTCTAATAATACCCGTGATACGTTTTTCAGGATCAAACACGAACATTTTCTCTAGTAGATCAATAGGTGTAGGATTCATACTAGGAAACCTAGCAGAAAATTTCTGTCTTGGGAACTTGGGAAGTTCTTTAACGTATTTTCTTGCGTGTTCTCGCTTCTAAGAAACTCTAAGCTCGCTCTATCATGCGATCCTATCAACTATTTGAACCGCATGAATCAACTCATAAATACATTGCAAATACAGGTAGAAGTTTCCAGCATTTGTGCAGATCTTTATGAAACAAAACATACCTTAGTGACAAGTTTAAACTGATGGACATAGTCTTTCCCGGGAATAGAGGTTCCCTTGTCATGATTTCAACAAATATGCAACCACCAGACCAAACATCATTTGCAGATGTATACTCAGAACTATTAAGAAGCAGCTCTGGTGCTTGGTACCATAGAGTTACAACATACTCTGTCATGAATTCTGTTTCAGATGTCGTTCTTGCCAATCCAAAATCCACGATTTTAAGGTCACAATTTGCATTCAGAAGCAAATTACTCGGTTTAAGGTCACAATGTAAGACATTTGCTGAATGTATATATTTGAGTCCGCGTAGAATCTGATACAAGAAGTGCTGCAAAAGGAGCATATGATTACATAAACCATAGTAACAAATAGCTAAGTTTAAAACAAAAATATAAAGTTGGGAATGTTGAAACCTGACAATGATCAGCATTCAAAGGTTGGTCTGATCGAATAATCTGATGAAGATCAGCACCCATTAACTCATAAACTATATAAACATCAATGAAATTATTCTTCTTTGGAGGTCTGATTATATCCTTTATAATGACAACCTGTAGAAGTGAAGACTACAATAGCTAAACTCTACTTGTTTGAAGAATTGCCGCGAAATTAGAGTAAGAAACCTTTCGTTCTCTTGCAGTCACTTCCCATATGCTCCATCCCTAGTTACATTAAGAAGAGGAGATTACCTTTTGATTCATTTTCTATGGCACATAACACCTCTACCTCCACGACCTCTGTTTCCCCTACCTCCTTGGACATTTATCCATTCCATCTCTTACTTCTTTTGTGTCAGTTTAACAAGCCTTCCTCTCTGGCCAGATACAACCTCATTAAGAGAATCTGTATCTGAGCCAGAACTTTCTGAAGTTTCCAGCGTGCCAAAATGATTGTGTCCATTAATAACATTGAATTCGAATGCACTAGATGAACCAAGGATATATAATACCTGAGGAAGAAGAAATATTTTGGGAGGTGGATAAGATCTCTGTGGATGAGGCTAAGGCCTTATCAATAGTTGTGGTTGACTCATTTGTGAGAATGAGAAAGACTTCCAGTTTGCGTCAAGTTATAACTAGCTTTGGGCTTCTAACTAAGTGTATATATACTATTAATTGCAAAGCATTCCTTATATATAAAAAAATTAAAATGTAAAGAACTACATGAAATGGCATTGTATTTTTTTACAATCAAAGAATTTAAAAAACATCAAAAAGGGTACTTTCGTCACATAAAAAATGAGAACACGCGGATCTAATTGTAAACTTAAGCTATATACATCCCATGAAATGGTTATATTTTTTTGTAGTATGCCTTTGTGCATGCATGCATGCAAGTGAACTGGCGAAGTACTGTTACTGGTTAATTACGTTAAAACATTACATAAAATCAACAACCAATTTTTTGATCTAATAGTTTTCGAAACAAAAACTGCTCTAACTCGACATGTTTCATATTATCATATATCATTCTATTTCCTACGACTTATATCTTAGAAAACTGGTAGGAAATGATCATTTCTTACTATTTTCCTAACAAAATTTGTCCGTAAGAAATGTTTTGTAGGAAATCAAAATTGATAGGAAATTTGTAGGAATTTTCTACGAAACATTAGTAGGAAATTTCGTAGAAAAATTGAAATTTTTTTTTGATCAACTTCTTACCTAGGAAACATATTTTCTACAAATTTAATAAAAATAAAATAAATTAAATTAGTTTCAATAATTATATTAATTACGAAAATTAAACAAATAATGCAATAAAAATTAATTATTATCCAAATTGCTTTAAAGAGCCCACATAATATTTATAATAAATAATCGACAATGTAATTAAAAGAAATGAATTAAATGAATTTTTATTAACAAAAAACGAAAATGAACAAAATTAAAATTAAAATATATTTAATTATTAAAAACAGAAAATACAATATCTCTATATTTATATATTTTAATACACACATATATAGGCTTGATAAGAAGAAGAAGAAGAAGATCTATTTAAATAATAATAATTTTTTTATTATAACTAAATTTAAATATCTAATTTCAAATAGATTCTATAATAACTCATTAAAAATATTTATTTAAGAGGTTTGGAACATTTTTTATATACTAGCAATATTTTTAATACTTATAAATATATTTTAAGTTTATATTTTAAGTTAAATTATATATTTATACATCTCACTACCTTTTACGAATGTAAAAATCGTCCGATGAAAAGGAAACACGATTATGGACAGATCTCACTAACTTTGTTATTAATACTGGACAACCCAAAAGAATGTTTCCATTCACCAAGTGGTTGATTGGGTTTCCAAATTTTTTATAAGGAAGTATACCAATTATCGCATGAAATCCCATCGGAGTTATTGTTGGAATTCAACTCTCCTTTTTAATATAAAAACTTGGATATATATCACATTAACAAAATAATTAACGGTATAAAACTAGAGCCGATTTCTTCCAAATACTTTATCATTAAAAATATATTTATTCGTAAAAATTGTGATATGAATATTTTGGTCAGAAAAAATATCAAAAGAGAGAATTAATTAATTAAAAACCACTACTACATTCTTAAATTTTCAATTATCTGTTTCTTTAGATAGTAATTCCCTTATAATTTCTATTGGTAAAAGAATGTGGTACGATAAATAGAATTTTATTTTAAAATGTGATAATGACATGAGAGAAATATCAAATTTTGATTATCTTTCACTTACTCTTTGATAAACATTTACAAACTAAAATTTAAAATAAATGAAAATAAAATTACTTTTACTGTCTTAAAATGATCAGGTTTGGGCTAATTCCATCACTCTTCGTTTGATCCATTAGCTTATTGGCTTTATTCATCTTCATCTCTCTACACAACCCACTGATTAGAGTATTATAAGTAACAATATTACACGAAACTCCTCTCTCACGCATTTCGTCGAACAGTTTAAAGGCGTCTTTTGTTCTTCCATCTTTACAAAGCTGATTCATCACACAATTATAAGTATAAAGATTGGGGAACACACCATCGTCCTTCATCTTCTCGTACATCTCAAACCCTTGTTTCTTAACCCCGTTTTTGAATAACCCATGAATCAAAACCGTGTAAGTACACTCATTAGCTACTAATCCAAGTTTCCCCATTTCAAAAAACAAATCTTTCGCCTTTTCGATTACTCCTTTCTTGCAACATCCATCAATCAAAGTAGTATAGATAACAACGTTTGGAGAAAACCCAAACTCTCTTAATTCAACAAAAAGATCAAAGCTTTTCTCAATTTCCCCAGCTTCACAACATCCTTTAATCACAATCCCAAAGCTATACACATCCAAATTAACTTTGGTTTTGCTCTTGTTGAAGAAACTCCACCATTCGTCGAAGAAACTCCACCATTCGTTGAATGAAAACGACCCAATTGTTGGACCCATAATTTATAAGCAAATGGGCATCACATGGTTGAACCCATATCACATGCAAATGGGTATAAAATATGAATAAGAATGGAGAGGCCCAATGTGGGTTAAATGACAAAACTTGAAATTGTCCCACATTGGAATTTGAGAAAAATTTTCTCAAGTATAAATATAGTTGTGTGATCAACATAGTTTAACATGCTATGGAGACACAAAAAGGATTATGCAAAATACCACACACGCGCGCGCATCGTGCCGAGCTCGAGCTTGGGCTTGGGTCTTGGATCTTGGGTCTTGGGTCTTTGGCCCACGTCAAAGATATTCTTTTTGGGCCAAGTTTTGGACCCAATTAGTCCACATTTTCGTTGACTAAAAGTCAACACTTATTTTGCGTCAGATTTCGAATTAAACCGAGTTGTCAATATTCGAATCTAACCGAGTCAATATTTGGCCGGATTTTTCGGCGAAAATCTCGCACCCACTCGCTCGTGCGAAACCGCTTCCCCTCTTCTTTATTTTTCCGCCGCCATTCTTCTTCGAGTTTATGGTTTTTCCGAACGAAAAAACTCTCTGAAAATTTCACAACAAACAACAGCTCCCTCTCGTCTTTCTCTTCATCAAAACGTAAGTGTCTCGAGAGTATACCGTAGATTCGTTGTTCTCATACTCCGTTTATCGAGTATTGCGATTACGGTTACTTCGTGGTTGTATCCTGGGATTCTTTATCGTTGAAAACCGTCACACTACGGGCGATTATAAGAATTAAGGAAAGAGATCAAATCTCGCCTCCACGTTTTTTCGGTTTCAAAAACATTTTTCTCAACTCGTTTCCTTTCCGTAATTCTTTGTTTCATTCGCAGTTTTCACAATCCGGATTTTTGCGTCTAACACCAGGAACAAAACCCTCATTAACCATTTCGTTGAAGTAAGAGATCGATGAGTCTAGGGATTGAGATTGAACATATGTATTGATGATTACCTCATAGAGTCGACATTTGGTTTCCGACGTTTCTGATTCTTCTGTTAAATATTGTAACAGAGAGGAAGAAGTGTAGAATTTGGAATGGATTTTTCCAGAGATGTCTTGAAGAAGAAGCGATTGAGCGTGAGAGAATAAGTTTCCAGAGAGAAGGAGACGAAGAAGGATTGAGATGGATTCGTGAGTGTGTTGAAATCCATGAAAATTTGACGAATTTAATAGAGAGAAAGCCTTTAATGGAGGAACCTTGATCAAATTCGCTAACAGAACCTTGATCAAATTCGCTAACGAGTTTTCTGGGCTTTCTCTGCCATTGTAGATTCGTTTAACCACTAAAACATTGAGGCGCCGAAAAAGAAAAGCCATAACTGAGCTTATTAAGCTCGATGGCCATTTAAAATTAATCATTGTTTTTTATTTTTGATAAGAAAAGCCCATATTTTAATGGGCTAAATAAACTTATTTTTTAAGGTGGGTCTCGCTCGTCCATTTATACATTGGTTCACCTACTCTACTGAACCAAAACTGTATGAAACAACCCCATTTGAAAATTCATTCAATGAAAAATTATCCGATTTTATTGTGAGTTTGGAAAGTAATTATAATTTTTGGGTTATACACTATTTTATAATTAGTGGAATAGGACAACACGGTTCACGTCTAATAGAAGTGTCTGAGATAGTGGTAGTGGTTTTGTGTAATGACCAACTCGTTTGAGAATACCCAATATATTGCTCAATCCAATCCATACATTAAAATAATATTTTTTTTTCTCTACCCCGAATTATACTACCTTAATAAATATTATTTTATCTCTCTTTTTTACACTCTTCCACTACTTTTTATTTCTTTTTTTTTCTTCTCCTCCACAACCCCTCCACCCCATTTTCTAAATTACTAAAAAATCCCACAAACAAATTACTACAATAAAATCTTACCCTTTGTACAAAATATGTAACACAATTCAGCCTAGAGCCTGACATCATCTTTGTTCAGGAATTCTGATTTCCTCTAACCAATACATAAAACTTGTTCTCTTAGTATTGTAAAATACTTAAGCAATCTAGTTTTTTTTTGTTTTGTGACAATTCATAAGAAAAGACTAAACTAATGGGGTTAGCAAGTATTTTATTTTACCAAAAAAAATAGAATAAACCAATGAAACATGCTTTCTTTACAATGTCAAAATCTAAGAATGCAAACCTCGATCCTCTATCCTAAAAGACAGTCTTAATCTATCCGATTTGAAATAGTCATATCTCTTTTCCAATTTTTTTTTTTTTTTTTGGACAAGAGATTTATATATAAAATCAAAATTGAGCTAAGTAAAATCTGACCTAAGGAGATTTTGATTATATTTTTTCTTCCTCTCTTAAAATGTTATATACCACAAACAAATTAAGAACACCATTGAACACCATATATATAAGAAACAATGTAGTTAATTAGTGGCAAGCGAGTGCCCAGAAATATAATCTTGTTACATATTTCTCCTTCTTCAAATAAAATCTGCACATGAGATTCATTTAGACATGGGTTCTCCTTACTCTACTAAACCAAAACCGTACCAAACATCCGGATTTATAATGCAATTTGTATTTGAAAGCATTTGTATTTTCGAAAAACCCAAAAAAAAATCTTTATATTTCATATATATAATATTTTAAAGATTTTTTTTTGTTTTATAATATAAAATATTTTAGAGATTTTTCAAGTTTATATGCAAAAAATATATTATAACTTATATAATATATTTTATCATTGGTCAAATTGTGAATGATTAGATATTAATTTTTTTAACTATGAAATAAACAAAAAAACATTTATTGGTTTCTTAAACTTTGTGTTTTTAGGCGTGGAGTCAGAAATACTTTTTACATGGGTCATATATATTTAATTATTTTTATTTAATTGTACATTAATCCTAAACTATATATATTTAAAGTATAAATTGTTGTTTAAAAGGTCTTGAGAACACTTATATTTTTCACCTAAAATAAAACTAAATCATCTATTTTCTTAATATAAATATCTTATATAAATATATATGTAGTTTTTTAAAATGCTTGATTTTCCAAATAAAAGATAGTTTATTTTCAGTTGTGTGAAGTTATTTTTATTTATCAAAATGTATAGTGTATTGTGGGGATTTATCAGTTGTTATGTTTATCTTAATTGTGACCTTTTAAAGAAATATATGCTAAGAATTTTTTTGAAAATAAAGTAAGAAAACGATGAGAAGAAAAAATTAATATGTAGGAAGATGTTAATTATAAATTTAGCCATTTTGAAAGAAAGTGTGAAACAAAATTACAAAAAGAAATAAGGTTAAATAAAAAATTTAAGACGTCTAGGGTCAAAGAAATGAATCAATCACATGGCATGGTGGTCACTATGAATACTTCAAACCAAATAATCTAATAATTATCATGAGACTTATCTTATAAATTTTTTTTATAAATTCTATGGAGGTCAATTGATCCACCTCCCAATATATTAACTCCGTTTGGAAACTTAATAAGTATTAAACTAAATTTTAGAAACGCTTCAAAAATTCAACAGCTTTGAAAATGAAAAGATTTTTATCAAGGAAAACAAATCCAAATTACTTGTATGTTTAGGCTTATATATAAGTGATGTGTTTTTATCTTAATATGTAGCATTATGCAAGTTACCAGAAACCTAAATTAAACGGTAACAAATTGAAACGAATGTGACACGTTGCTTAATTTCATTAAATATTTAAAAACAAAATCAGACAAAAACAAAAAAAAATGCCTCGGATTCGACATATAATTACCATATTAGTTAAAATAATGGCAAAACTGTAAATAACTAAAAATATGAGAATATTATAGGCCGGGCAATCGAAACATCTCCGATAACTTTATTTTTGTTCAGTTCCCTCACATTAACTCTCTCTCTCTCTCTCTCTCTCTCTCACCTTTCTGCAAAATTATGTACGTCCAAAAACTCCAAAACCAAACCCTTTTTTCACAAATCATAAAATCCCTTTTGTATATGGAACTAATCAATCGAAATTGAGAATCAAGAAACCTAAACAATGTCATCACCATCAACAACGATGAACACAACAGAATCAGATTCAACATCTCTACCTAATAATTCTCGCGTCGGCATCGACACTACACCGTTTCTTCCTTCCACCATCACAAGAACCATAAGCTTTGTTGAAGAAAACAATGGGATTCATGGATCCGCTAGACGACAAGGTCTTGGAGAAGCAGCGAGGTTCTTGCGTCACGCTGGTAGCCGGAGAATGATGCGTGAGCCATCGATGCTTGTTAGAGAAACCGCTGCTGAGCAATTAGAATAAAGGCAAAGTGATTGGGCGTATTCGAAGCCTGTGGTGTTTCTTGACGTTTTGTGGAATCTAGCTTTTGTGGCGATCGGTGTTACTGTTTTGATACTTAGCCGTGATGAGAGACCTAATATGCCATTAAGAGTTTGGGTTGTTGGTTATGGTGTTCAGTGTGGGTTACATATGGCGTGTGTATGTGTTGAGTATAGACGGAGGAGGAGAAGTAGGAGAGGGACACGTCATCGATCTTCATCTTCTTCGGAGGATGATGGGGGTCCTGGGTTTACGAATTCGTCGCAGCAGTATGTTTCGTTAGCGCAATTGGAGGAAAGAGGAGATTCTAGGTATTGGATTCGATCTATTTGATGTTGGAGATGAATTTGTACATTTCAATGTGGAATCTAAAGCTTTTAGGTTAATATTAGTTGATGCTTATTGTATGTGTGATTCTTTCAACTTTTAGGTGAGAAGATATAAATGATATAGTCTTGGGGGAACGAAATTGATAAAGAAAGAGATCTCACTGAAACTTGAGCTTATGTTTTTGTTATGTTAGAAGATCAAGCCTGATCTAGAACATGGTTGCAATGGATTTTTAGAGATAGTTTTAGGCTATTTTGATCCTTCTTTATTGTTTGTTTGTGTTTCACATCTCTGAAATTTTCTTTTTTGTTTCCTTATGGCACTTGTTGATCCTCAATGTTGGTGGTCTCAGTAATTCCGCTAAGCATCTTGAATCAGCGAACACTATGTTCTCCTTCATATGGTGGATACTTGGATTCTACTGGGTATCTGCTGGAGGCCAAACATTATCTGGTGACTCTCCTCAGCTCTATTGGTATGCTTCTTTCTTCTAGAATTTCTTTGAAATTATAGCTATGAGGGGTTTCTTAAAACCTGTGCTTTGGTGTTTTTGACTTTCAGGCTGTGTATCATTTTTCTCGGTTTCGATGTTTTCTTTAGTAAGGTTTATTTGATCTTTTAGATCACTCGTCGTGCTTTTTCCGCGCTTCCCCCAAAAACCCTAAGCTCCAGAGGAGACAACAAAGTACACGCAGAAGAAGCCTCTATGTAGCTCCCTTCTTCTTCTTCTTCTTTTTCATCGATTTCAAAATTTACGTCATAGGCGATTTTTCGTTTCCTGACTCAAACGGAAGGCGAAGATGGATTCTCTGTTGCAGCATTACCGGAACGATCGCCGCAAGCTCCTTGAGTTTCTTATTTCGTCAGGTTTGGTAACGGAGCTTCGTTCCCCTTATGGTTCTTCTACTTCTCTTTCTCCGGCTGATTTGGATGCTCTCAACGCTGATTATGTTTTGGATTGCGTGAAATCGGGTGAGTTTATGCTATTTGTTTGTAGCTGTTTTTTTGTTAAGAAAATAATCCATCCATAGTTAGCATCTCTATCTCTGAGTTGCACAAGTAAATAATGGAGTTCTCAGATTTTTCCGTCTTCTTAGCAGTTTGTAATCTGTGAAATTGGTTTTTGGTTTGTGAATTGTTATATCCGATTTGTTAATTGCATGGAGGATTAAGGGTTCTATGAAATTTTGGCTCTCTGCTTGGTAATTTTGATTTGCCAAGTTATATGATGCATCTATTAGCTAATTATTATTTGCTGAAACATTCCATTTTGTGAACACGAACGCAGGTGGTGTAGTTGATGTATTCAAGGGCACGGAGAAATTCAATTTCGAGTCCTCATACCCCATAATGGTGAGGAAACGTTTCCATGATGCTCCCGTCTTTGTTGTTGTCTTTAAATGCATAATTGAGTTTAGAAAATATGCATTCTAATTGGCATCTTTGTTTTCTTGATTGTGTTTTTGCTTACTCGATGGGAAGTATAGTTTAGTAAACACTATCAAGTTGTAGAGTTACAATCAAATGTGTTATTGGTGTAAAGTAGAGATGTGACTATTGGAAGCCAAAATTTTCCAATACATCCTCGTTGCAAGTCATGTGGCTTGAGCTGTTGATGTAAACCACCAATTCCTTTGTTGATGTTAACCGTTGAAGATGATTAGTTTTGATGATTTGGATTTGCAGATACGCTCTGAGTCTAGAGATTCTTATTTTCTTGTATCGAGTCCAGATATAGCAGGATCTCCTCCTCGCCGTATACCTCCCTCTCCAGTTAACATGGAAAAATCCAGTGACATTGGCCCAGACATGTCATGCAACATTGATACTTCTAATACTTCTTCGTCTAGAGACAACTATATATTTAAAGAGGAAACACCTGACATCAAACCCGTAAAACCTATCAAAATCATTCCTCTTGGCTTGCCACCCTTGAGAACAGGTATTTAGTTAGGCAACTTCTTTTTTGAATATTCTGTCCTAGAGTACTATTTGATTCTTTCTGAATCTTGATTATTTTGGTTTCCATCTTTCGAGTGAACTGATACATGATGTTAGGGATTTTGAAGGGTTATCGGATGATGATTTGCGAGAAGCAGCTTATGAATTAATGATTGCGGCTATGTTGCTTTCAAGGTACTCACTCTCTTTTTTTGCTTCACACATGTCTATTCTGTGTTACCTATGATGCAGTCTTCCAGCTATTTTCTGGATAGATCTGTGCGGTTTTGCTTCTGCACATTCTTATGTTTTTTTAAACAGTGTTGAGGCGCATCCTACTCAGAGACGAAAGATAGTAAAAAGCTCAAGACTATTGTTAAGTTTGAAGAGAAAAGATAAACCACATCTACAGCCTCAGATCTCTAATACACACTCAGAGGTCATGAACATGATCCGTGTCCAGATGCAGGCAAGCTTCAAAATCATTAGCAATGATATGCTCTAAGGAATCAGTAGTTATCTAACATAGTGGGAGTGGAGAAAGGTCTTCTGGTTATACTATTACCTAGCATTTGTTAACTAACCAAAATACTTAGCAGTTATATATATTTCAAAGTTACTTTAGTTGCATCACTTGAGTAGAATCTTACTGTTCTGCATATTTTTCAGTTCTTGTTTGTTTCTGCTTTATAGATTTCATCAAAGATGGATACCTGCATACGGAGAAATCTGGTCCAGTTGGCTGCATTAAGAACAGGTGAACAAATTGATCTTCCACAGTTAGCATTGGGACTTTTGGTTGGAATATTCAAATCAGATTTTCCTAATGAAAAACTCTACATGAAATGGAAGACTAGACAGGTGATAATGAACTACAGTGCTGTTTTTTCTTGTCGTTCTTATGCAACTCTTTGAACCATTTCATGTATTTTTTGATTTGATATCGATTATATAATAATCTGATGCAAGTCTGGATGTCACCCATCTTGGGCTCTGCTGTGACTCCTTTTTCTTCTTGCTTGCCCTTGAAATTTCACTGACCAATATTTTATATAGAAGCTTGAGTGAGAAAAAGATGGGATTGATTGGCACGTAGGCATATCTTTTTTACAACAGCTTAACTTGCTTTAATAGGCATATGCAGCTTTTTTGATATTGGTTTGCCTTGCAAATTTATTTACTTCTGTATCATTCGGCTGGTCTGTGGACATTTACTTAAACGCCTAGATATGCATATCCAGAATGTGTAAAACACGACAAAACTATGCTTGGCTTTATTGTTACAGCTATTGAACGAAGTGTCTTTTCATTCGCCAATATAGGCTAACCTACTAGAAGAAGTCCTCTGTTTCTCACCTAGCCTGGAGAAAAATGAACGAGCAACTATGAGAAAATGCCTTGCAACGATTAGAGACTCGAAGGTGTGTACTATATTTGTGATCTACATGTTTAGAAGCCAGCAAGTTCTCATTTCGTGATATGACTTAACAGACTTCACTTTCTTGAATCTAAAAATATTTTTGGCTGGCATAGGAATGGGATTTTGTAGTGTCTGCTTCGCTGCGGATTGAGGTTCTATCGTCTATTAGGCAAGTGGCTTCGAAGTTGTCATCACTACCAGGCCGATGTGGTATTGAAGAAGAAACGTATTACTGGACTGCTATCTACCACTTGAACATTAGACTCTATGAGACATTATTATTTGGCGTATTTGATACTCTTGACGAGGGTCAAATCATAGAGGTAAATTTTCTTAGTCCTTGTTTTTCTTCTTGTCACTTGTCCCATGCATATTTGTCCTTGACGTCATATATGTATCAGGATGCCTCATCAATGCTTTTCCATATGAAATCAATTTGGTCGACATTGGGCATAACTGAGAATCTACATAATGCAATTTATGGATGGGTTCTTTTTCAACAGGTACATCTTATCACAATTGGTCTACTTATTCTTCAGAAATCTGCCTTATCTAACTGATCACCCTGTGCAAAAAGCTGTCTTGTTAGACCTCTATTTAACATTGAGCACAAAAACTTTTCACCAATAAAGTTGTTTTGTTTCATTTTCTTTAATCAAATGTATAAGTGCATACACACACACACCAATGCATGTGTGTTACATTTATAATTTATACCAGACAAGAATTTAAGTTAGCTACCACATGTGCTCCTTTCCTGGGAAGTTTGTGTGCACAGGTGAACCTTCTCTTCTAGGGAGCGCAATTCAGGAGTTGCAGAAAGTTACTTCCTCTGAAAAGAGCAACCAGAAGGAAGATCTTTATTTTAGTCACCTAATATGTTCGAGGCAAACCATTGGAACTGACATACACTTAGATCTCTTGAAGGCGATTTTCATTTCAGTTAGTGCTTGGTGTGATGATAAACTCCAAGACTACCATTTACTTGGTAAGGTCAGTTCTCGATCTAAGTTAACGACCTTGTATATTAACATAATTTTGCGCATTTTCAAAATTTCTAGCCAAACTTCTATTAGCATTCAGTTCATAAATTGTTCCTTTTTCCTGGTAATCAAGATCATTAGATTTTTGCTATATCCTAACTGCTCGAACGAAAAACGCTTTTCATCTCTGTTGTAAAATTATCATGTTGAATATGGTTTTGCAATTCCATCATGACATGATAAGCATTGTTTCTTTAAATAATTTTTTGATCTTCTATGTCTCCGTAGAAACCTTGTGATTTTGGAATGCTTGTAAGTTTGGCATCAACAGTTGGACTTCCTCCAGCTGACTCTACCAGAATTGAGGTTGGTGTCCTGATGTTTGCTTCACCATCCATTTCCATTTAGCAACAAACTTTTTTTTGCCTTTTCCATTTTATTTCTATATGTTGTATATCTGTTCACTTGTGAATATCCAGTTGAAGTTAACATTCTTGGAAAAGTGCTGCGTGCCAAAATTCTCCTTATGGGGCCCTTACCATCTCTTTCAAACTAGCTATTTCATTTTGACGGTGACATTTGCATAACTTTCTTGTGCTTTTCTGCAGTACAACTAACTAGCCAGGGCTAGAGATTTTCTGGCATGGCTATTTTTTTATGTACCAAGTGTTTGGCTGTAATAAGAAAAGCATTCCTAGTTAGGTATAGAAAAAGAAACTGCATATATATTGTCTAGTGTGAGCTTGTTATGTGGAGGTATACTTGGATGATTTTCGTTGATATATGGGTTTTCTCTTTCAGCTTATCAAGCTAGATACCTTGAGTGATGATATTAGTGATAAGATACAATCCTTTGTTCAGAACTCTATCAAAGGTGCTTGTGCCAGGGTGAGAATTTGTCATGGTTACTTGTATTGCTATACTGTATAAGCCATTTCTTTTTTCGACTCTATCATATGATGTTAACATATACTTACATTCGCTGTTCTAATCCTCCTAGGCTGCACATTTTGCATACGTGAAATCTCATGGTGAAGGTACGCATGCTCTAGCTCTGCTTGCAAGTGAACTACGCATCATAGCAAAGGCAGAGATCAACGAGTTTGTTCCAGTTTTCTCCAAATGTTTGCCCGAATGTATGATGATTTCGGCCATGCTGCTGCATCAGTTTTATGGAGAACGACTGGTTTGTCCCTAAACATTTTCAATACTTAAAGGAAAAACAGTTTGTCACTGGTATCAATATTTACGCTTTTGATCTTTGGTTCTACTGGAGCAGACACCTTTCCTTGAAGGAGTTTCATCCCTCTCTGGTGATGTTAGGAAAGTAGTTCCTGCTGCTTATATGTTAGAGGAAGACTTAACTCAACTTTATAATTGTCATAGCAAATCCAAGTTGCGCAAACCTTACCTCCACAAGTTGAAGAATTACGAGGTCATTGAATAGATAATTCTTGTATGAATTGGATTTCAGAACAAAATTGTATCAGTTTTTAGTTTTATGGTTTCCTAATTCAATTTATTATGTCAAATCAGTCATGTAAGAGACTATCCATATTTGTTTATGTGCAGATAGAAAAGGTTGTCAAACCAGTAATGCTGGACTGGCTTATCTCTCAACATGATCATATCTTGCAATGGACTAGGAGAGCTTTTGAAATTGAGGTAATATATTCTCGGCAAAATATTGACATGTTGATTTCTGTTGACAGTAGATAGACATTAAAATTCAGCCATAAGGGGAACTTATTTTGATGGATCACTTTAAACAAATCTTTGAAGCGAACAAAAATTTGCATCATAAATAGTTTTGATGTCATAATATAACTGACTAAATGAAGGATATGTGAAGTCAGAAAGATGTTATATATGCAGACCTTCCATCACTTTTCAGAACCAAACAAATCCTAAGTATGATGCAGGAAACTTTATTGTCCAAAAGATGGAAAAAGAATTTTAATTATAAGGCTTTTCTATGAGCAGGAGTGGGAGCCTCTATCAGTTCATCAAAGACATGCTGCATCAATCGTTGAAATATTCAGGATCATAGAAGAGGTATATCTACATGCTTCCATGACATCATTAAGCTGAATAGTGTGCAAACTGTAGTAGCTTACAGCAGGCTCAGAAATATATAAAACGAGTTCAGTTAGCAAAAATATTTTTCTTTGCTTTAGGTTGCCTCTGGATATACATGTTAGTATTCTTGCTTTTCTTCTCTAGTATGATTTTTCCACCTTTACTTTTTAGTGTTGCACACATATATTTGCCGTCTTACTTTCTCATTTTACTTAATCCGCAGACTGTGTCTCAGCTATTTGGTTTACATCTACCTGTTGATATCACACATCTCCAAGCTCTTCTCTCACTAATTTACCATAGCTTGGATACTTATCTTCAAAGAATTTTCGATCAACTAGGTATTAACCAACTCTAAATCTTCTTAAGATTTGTTGCTGAGTCTTGTACTCACTATCATGAAAATGCTGTATAAAATTATTTTCTTTTACGTCAATATCCAGCGACAAATGTTTAAGCAGGCTTATATGTGACTGGTAGATTACATTTTGTGTTTCTTTATATGGCACCTGCTTGAGATTGACATTTTGTAGGATATATAGAATCTCGTGTATGAATCCAAAGGTGAAATGAAAATATATTATGTGTTTTAAATTAGGCGATTTTTCTGAAGCATACTGTGATATATTAACCAAAGCCTCTATCTGCAGTTGACAAGAAGTTTCTGTATCCGTCAGCTCCTCCTTTAACTCGATTCACAGAGAATGTAATGCCGGTAAGGCAGAGGAAGTCGCTCGAGTTTAGTGAGCCTGATAATAAAATTGTTAAGAAATTGGATGAACTAACAATATCAAAACTCTGCATAATATTGAATACTCTCTGTGTAAGTGTCCTTCCAAGCTAATACCTTCACATATTCCTATGACTGCTAAGCAATAGCTTCTTATTTTTATTCTATTCTGTGGTCATGGATCAGTATATCCAGAAACAAATCAGTGCAATAGAAGATGGCATAAGGAAATCTTTGGCACTGGTTGGAGCGTCTCTTGGCAAGAGATCAAGTACGCTCATTCACTTAGGCTTAAGACGTTTTTCTCTTCATTTTTGGTGGTTGTCTAGTGTTGAAATGTGCATTGGCGAATCCATTTGCACGATTTTGTTTCAGATATCGAGACTGACGAAGCTGAAGTGGAGAATTCATTGACGCATAGTGAAGCTGTGGATGAACTCTTTTCTACCACCTATGACAGCCTCAGGGAAACCAATGCCAATTGCATAACCAAAACCCGCGAACTCATTGGTAAGCTAATACAAAGGCTCATGTTCATCTGTGCAGCACTTTAAATTCGAGACAACTGAAAAGTTAGTCCAAACTGAAACCGGTTCTCTGCATCCTTAAGCATCAGGATTCAAATTGTCTGATTGGGTAATCTTCTTATCCACAAACAAGATGGATTAGCACTTGTATACTATTTGCATGTACATTCAAGATGCATTAGCAAATTTTCTGTCATTATCTGAAATGTTCGTGAATAAGCCATAGACATTATTCATGTTTCAGTTCTGTTGGCAAACATACATATTCCTCTTTTATTGGTTGATCCTCATTGATGAGTGAGAATGTTGGATGGACTGTGTTACTCTTAGAGTATTGCGTTAAAGAGACCAGAAAACTTGTTTTAGCTTTGTTTTCTGTATTAATTGTACTTTATCAGGGGCAAGAGCGATATTCTGGGATCTGAGAGATATGTTCCTAGTACAGTTGTACAATGGCACAGTTGAAGGCACCCGTTTGGAAAGATTACTCCCTCACATTGATTCTGTAAACAGAACTCATCTTTTTCCTTGATTCACCCTTTTCTTCTAAGCATGAACTTACAGTGTGAAATGAAATGCACAGGTCCTTGATAATGTATGCAGTTTGAGTTATGAGGATTCACGAGATATGGTTGTTTTAAGCATCTGGCGATCTGCTTTGGTAACACTTCTTTTTCCCTTTTGCATATGTAAGCAAGTTAACTAACTTCAACCACTTTTACGCTCATCAAAATTATATGCGGCTCTGACATAGGAAGCTTATGTTTGAGTATTACTTGATGGAGGACCAACCCGTGCTTTTTCAGATTCAGACATCACCTTAATGGAAGAAGATCTCAGTATTTTGAAAGTAAGTAATTTATATTCCTATTTTGAATTCCGTAATATTATGCTGGAATTTGATATCCAATCAAAGTTTCTTCTGTTTCAAATTTGGAGCTCTACCATCGTAGAATACTTCCGCATCCAAGTAATTTCAGATAAAGACTATAAAATGAATACGAGAAACTAGGTTCTACTATGATTTTGGGGTTCTGCAATTTTGCCTATGAGAACCTGGACTCATTTATGAATACCGCATTTCTGATCTATGCAACTAACCTCTGGCATGCATCCTCGTAGGAGTTCTTCATTGCCGATGGAGAGGGTCTTCCTCGTTCACTGGTTGAGCAAGAAGCAAAACAAGCGAAAGAGATCCTCGACTTGTTCTCTCTCGAGGTAAACATGTTTTGCTCACTTGCGAATTCCGAAGATAGGATAGGAAACTAAGTTTGCGGTCTCTGTTGCAGAGCGAAATGTTAATTCAGATGCTAATGACTGCAAGCGAGCTCATCAACATGGGAGTGAGTTCAGAACAGCGGCGGTTGGAGGACGTACAAACTCTCGTCAGAGTTCTTTGCCACAAAAAAGACCGTAACGCCTCCAAGTTCTTAAAGCGCCAGTACGAGCTTCCTATGTCATCAGGTAAAGAACGAATACACACCAGTAAAGGGACTTCGACTATCTTTAAATAAGAAATGGAAATTTCATCAAGATTGGTACAAGTAGAGAGATACAATTGTTTTGAACTAAAAAGAACATAAGGATTCTGTGTCAACATTGCCATTACTCTAAATAAACCATTGCTTTGTGCTGTTTTTGCAGAGTATGAAGAAGCGACTTCGAATCTGCCTGCTTTATCTGAAATTGTGAGGAGCACGTCCACCCGGTGGAGCACAACGAGCCAGAATAGTTTCAGTTCCATCAAGAAGAAGATTCAAGAGGCAACATCTGAAATCAGGAACAACTCAGGATGGTAGAATCTGTATGTTTGAAGTACCTTTGTACTCCGAGTTAATGAACCTTCTCAGAGCCATTGTTAAACATTGCCCCATTTTCTGCTGGGGTCAGCTCAATGGCTTGCCTTCTCAATTGGTATTAGTAACAGTTTCGTGCAAAACCTGTTGCCCGGTAAGTGTTATCAGTTTCCGAGTTCAAGCAACGACCCATTATAGTTACCAGAGTTATTCTCCTCCATAGGCTCTTCCTTAACATCAGAACCTTGTTCTCCTTCTCTTGTAACCGCGTCTCGTCTTTTGTCATCATCTTCCTCAGCAGTACCTAACTCTCCATCTGTTCTTGCTCGCTTAACCCCAATAGAAACCCCAAACAACCTCGGAGCCAAATCCTCGTTGAGCTTCAAACCAATCCCTGTTTCTAGTGTAGAAGGCATTGCCATGGCTTCACTCATCCCTTGTCTCTCCGGTAAAAGATCCAATGGTTTCCCTTCCGATAACAAATTCGCACAATCTGCTTGACCCGGCGTGAAATTCACCATCAGTGTGTAAATATTCGCATACAATCCTCTAAGCTTTGTCAAATCTTGACTCAACTGTATATTCTCTTTCCTCAACCGCTCGTTCTCCTCAACCAGCTCTGGCATAGTAGTGCAGCTCGTCATCCTCTGCAGAACAACACCACCTACTCCTCCAGTTGTGGCAGCAGCAGGCGAAGAATTAGATGATATCACTTGTTCTTCTCCAGAGTTCGACGGAGAAACAGCATGAGCTACAACAGGAACCGCAGCCACCGTAACAGCTGAAGCTGTTGCTGCAGCGGCTGCGGCCATAGCAGGCTGAGAGATTTTCCGGCGTTGAATATCCCTAAGCAGAATCTTCTCACCTCTCCGAAAACAATCATTAGAAAACTCCCAACGATCTGGAACTACTTTTCGAAATCCCTAAACCAATAGTAAACCAAGATAAGAGTCGCCACTAAATCAATATCGAGAATATCAAACTAAACTGAGCTAAATTGAGACTCACGTAAGTGTTGAGCTGACGAACAAAACTGGAGAAATTATTATGTTTGAAGTACTTAGGAAGAATATCTCTGGCGAATTCAGCTGGCCGCCACACAATAAAAGTTGATCCATCTTCGTTCCATGAAATCAATTCATCGTAAACCGGATCATCAACCAGCTGATACGTTTTGGTCAAAAACGGCGTCGGAATTGACCTCTGTGAATCTCCTCCACCACCACCACCACTACCACCTCCGGCGCCACATCCACTACTTCCACCACTATTCCCGGCGCTACAACCACCTCCACCGCCGCCAACTCCGGCAACCGTCGGCGTTTCTCCGGTTCGTTCCCCCGGCATGAGTATTAGATCCACACACACCTCAAAACCCTAAACTTTAATGATCCCAATACCCAACATTAAGATTAGATTGTGAAAATGATGGATGTTTACAAGCGAATATATTGATGTTGTTTGAAGAAACTTGGAATCATGAGCTCCAAATACAGAAACTAGAACAAGAAGAAGATAAAGGAGACGTCTTTTCACAGACCCATTAAACCAAATCCAAAAAAACACTAAAAAACGTTATCTTTTCTCTACCAACAACCAACAAAGCAATTTAGACAGAACCAGTGATTGAACACACGATGATCTCGAAGCTAGAGAGAGATTGTGATTGGGTGTTTGAAGTTCTAGAATGTTCTGTGAGAAATGGATTGGTAAGAGAGAGAGAGGGGAGAGACAGATCGGAAGTTCCAGAAGACCAAAAAAAATAATAATAAATAAAAAGAAAAAAGGAGATCGAGGAAGAAAGGGTAGAATTGGAATAAAAAGTGAGGGGTCGACAAGAAGGAAAGAGTATAGGAATGTGCGAGAAGAGCCTACTTGGCTTCGCTTACCTTTTCCAGAAGTTTTTTCTTTCTTCTTCTGGATCGACGATTTATATCCACACAAAATCTATCATAGCATTAGATATTCCAAACTTAAGGACTCGATCAAAATCTACATAAGAAAAAAGTTGCAATACTATGTACATCAAATTAGAAAATTCGAAATCTTAATACACACAGGCATCAATTTTATTGATTTACGAACTAAACTCGATACACATAATACATAACCGATACTAACCCGAACAGAAAACCCTAAACCAGACTCTATCTTTATTTGTAATTAAATCAATCTTGTGATTTGTTTTTTTCTCATATTTTCTACAAGATCTATGGCGGACGAGATATAACTCAGATCTTCAATCACAAACACGAGATTAACAACCATAAACTCGAAATCTTATGTAAATTAAGATTAGCAACCATAAAAATCATATCGAGAGTTAGAACTCAGACCTTCAACCACAAACACGAGAGTAAAGACTCTGTTACTCGAAAAAAACGGAGCTGCTAATTTCCTTAAAACTTCAGGTCGCCGTGAGCTTCAGTAGCTACTGCCACCTTTGGATCTCTACTTCCTTCTATTGCCTTCTTGAAGTAACATCAGGGCTTTGAGATAAGATCTTGCCGATTGAGAATTCACAAAGCAAACCAACACAACACTAGATTTTAACGATCAATTAATAGGAACCACTAGTAGAAACTTAGCAAACAGCTAGAAGTAAAGAGCCACTCGACCGGGAACCATCATAGATCATTCTTGCATCATCGTGGAAAATTTTAGAAGAACAAACACCAAGCTCGAAAATGATGCCAGAGAGGACACTCAAACCGTCAATCACCAAGGAACAACGGCAACGACTGGGCAAGAGAGCGTGTAAACCACAATATAGGCCATGCCGTCAGAGAAAGATTGCAGATATGTACTTTCGCAGTGGAAAGGAAGAAACTGTGAGATCGTGAAATTGATTTGTGTGAAATTAAGTATTTTCTGATTTAATTATATAAAATTGGGTTAAATCAAATTAAATTTGGTTTATTATTAAAGTTAAGTGGTTAAGTGTTTTTTAGTAAACAATAAAACGATAATAACCATAGATTATATATGTATTCAAGATTTGAATTTTGAATTTTTGTGTATTAAGATTTCGAATTTTCTAATTAGATGTACAAAACATTGCAACTTTCTCCTTGTATAGATTTCGATCGAGACCTGGAACATATGATGCTATGTGATAAAGCTCGTGTGAATATAGATCTTCAACCCTCTTCTTCTTTCACCTTTTTGTTATTTCTCTTTATGACCTTGTGAATGGTGAAACGTTTATATGTTTTGATAACATTTTTGTAGTTTTAATGTGAGTGGAAATAAAGGGATATACTCGAATTAATTATTCTGAGTTGACTGACTCTTTTTAGTTACTCTTTCTTATGTTATGATACATTAATAACAATTCCATTTTTCGAGATTTTATTGTTTATCGAAAAAATGGATAAAAAACTCTCACATTTCCCAAAAACATAAAAAAAAATCCTCATCTTCATTTATAAGTTTTTAAACTCTCATCTTTTAATAAATAGTGAATTAAATCCTCATCTTTTAATAAATTATTAAAATGGTGAAATAACATCTGTTTATTATAAAAAAATCTAAGTAAATCATTATATTAAAATAGAAATTAAAAATATAGTTTATGATATTTTTTCTAAATTTGAGTTTTTGATTTTTCCAAAATTTAATTTTTTTAAACTATGAAAATTTATAGATTAACACATTTTGTGTTTTGTTTCGAATTTATTTGAGTGTTTCTTTTTGAATGACTAGGTAAAATTAATTAATAGTATTTTATTTTTGAAATATTTTTAATTTATATTTTATGTATATCTCTAATTTTATATATTTAAACTAAAAACATTTTGATGTAGAAATTTATGTACTTTCGTAATAATACAATTTTGTTTTTTTGTTTTCAAGTAAATAAATTTGTGTGATTGAACCAAATAAATATTTATTAACGTAAATTCATATTCGGTTCAGATATAAAGTTTTATATATCGCTTATGCTATTAAAAATTGGTTTAGTTTCACGATTATGAATTTTTGTATCCCAACCGAATAAATCTTCATTAATTAAAATTTTCAATTAAAAAATATATAAATTAAAATATACTCAAATATATACTATATATAACACAAAATAATCACTTTTATCCAAAATCGAATTAAACCTAAAATCGAATGAAATTACTTTTGGATATAATTTTGACATGTTTACCTAAACATGAAATTGATTGTCGAAGCTAATAAATTGAAATAATTTACATAAATAATTTACTAAAGATAAAGAAATTGATTTACTATATCTCAACCAAATGTTAAATCACGGTTTCATAAAAGTTTTTTTACATTATACCTAAAAAGCTTTTATTCGGAAAGAAAAATTATAAATTAGAATTTATGGAAAACATCATAAACTAAATTATTTTTATTTATTTAAATTTTAATATAAATTTTTTTTAATTTTACATGGTTTACTGATATTGGGGGTTATTTTACGTTTCACTAAAAAGTAAAGGTTTAAAAACCCAAAAAAAATTAAAGGTTTTAAAAATATTTTTAGGAAAAATCAGGGTTTTTTACCCATTTTACGGAACACGAAATGTGTTAATTTATAAATTTCATGGTTAAAAAAACTAAATTTTAGAAAAATCAAAAATTCAAATTTAAAAAAATTAATCATAAAATAAGATTTATTTATTTATTTTTATTTTAATATAATAATTTATTTAGATATTTGATAATAAGCAGAGATTAATTCACCATTTATTAAAAGATGAGGGTTTAATTCATCATTTATTAAAAGTTGAGGGTTAAAAAACTCATAAATAAAGATTAGGGGTTTTTTTTATGTTTTTGGAAAAAGTGAGGGTTATTTTGCCCATTTTTCCTTGTTTATCCATTGTAGACAACTTATCCGGTCATCAGACTCATCAAAATAAAAGGAAACAATACCTAGCATGTAATACCTCAACAATATCCTTAATAATATCAGTATGCAAATTATTTCATTTTTTTTCTAAATGGTGGGTCAGAATATAAATTAGGGAAGAATGATATTTCGTTTTCAAAGTCAATAAGTTTGAATTGTATCTTTTATATCTGTTCAGTTGGAAAATGTAGTTTGGAAAGGATGTATAAAGTTAAAGCGTATAGTTGTTAATAACACATAATTTATGGATTTGAATTCAATGATGAAATAACAAATGGATAACTGCATAATTCTCTTATATGCAACAATTTGACTTTGTACTATAGCATTTTTATTATCAAAATATTCATATATCTACATTCCCACGTAGACATGCTTCTTAGGTTATAGGTTGTTATGTTGTGTCAGAAAGGCAAATCAGAAGGTTAATTTTGTAAACATCATAATATTCATATAAGTATGTAGTTGTTATCTATAAGTTCAAGATAAAATACCTCCATCTATCAAAACCGAAACCTAGCCATTTTATCAGTGTAATTTATTTATTAGTTAGCGTTAAACTAAACTGATCATATTATACCAGCGTAATCTACTTGAATTTTTTTTTTCTTGCTATCACTCAATTAAGTAATACTATTCATTTAAGTAAGTAACTAGCTTTAAAATCCATTAACCTGGTAAGTTTAGTTGAATACTTTCATGATTTTCTCTAAAAGCTCAAGCAAAATACCTCCTTATTAAAACCCTACTTACGTCCAAATATGTAGTTAGCAGGGAAATCTAGTTAATACAGTCCAGAATCGGCTAACCACTTTGCAACGTTAGAGAATTAAGATGACAAGTTTACAAGATTAGTTAAATAAAAAGCTCTAGTTGTCTTAAGCCGGTTTTTTCACACTTTTGTTGTTTTTTCAAATTTGTTTTTTTTTGTTTTATTTTTTTTCCGAGTCGGATGTGGTTGTACTATTTTTCTCAATAACTAATTTTGTTTCAACTGAATTTTATTCCAAATAAATTTTTCAATTCTTGAGTTTTAACGAATCAACCACTTCGATAATTCATTAATTTAGAGCTTTTCTTATTTTTTTCGTTGATCTCCTTTCTATTATTAAGCTTTCTAAGCTTTCTAAAACAAAATTTTTTATTAAATATAACTTTACATATTATTCCAAAGAAAAAAGAGCAGAGACGAAACAGAGAACCAAAGTTATAAACCGAAGAACCAAACCGGTAACGTGAACCGACGGTCGCCGTGAGCTTAATCTCGATCCTGACGACGTTACGGAGTATGCAAACGGAGAAGGCTTTGGAACTGACGACGTCTGTTGAGAGACAGGCGACGCCGTTACTGAACCCTCCGATGATGGTCCATAGGCGATCACTACAACGTGATCTTTAAGTTCTTTCATCAATTTTGAGTGTCCCAGATTTTTTCTGAAGAGATTGATTAATTTATATGAAATAATTTTTTTATATTTGAGAGATATATTAAAGAATGATGGGTGGTGGTTGCATTTGAATTAAACATTTACATGAAGTTTCATCGAAATTTTGTTAGAATCTCTTACATTTTTTTCTTCCACGTTATACTCTTATAATATGGTTGTGTGACGAACTTTTTTTTATTTCTTCTTGTTTGACTAAAATTTTCTAGCAAAATAAATTGTACTTGGAATGGAAACCATACCTTGAAATTTATATTTTACTGCAAAAGTTAAATTCTTGAATATACACTACAGTGAATTAGTGATCATGAGAACTAGTATATAGACATACTAAACCATATACAACATGTTAATTTGTGAGAGTATCAAGATTCAAATACATAATATATTCTCTCTGTTTCAATATAAGTGTCATTTTAGTATATTCAGGTAAGTTTTAAAATATATATTGATTGAATATTCTTTTTGTAGTCATTATTTATTTACAAAAGACGTATAGATGAACCCAAATGGATGAGCGTTAGCAAAAAAAAAGTTGTTGAGGAACTTTCTCATACTTAAGACTAGTGGCCTAGTGGGACGTTACAGACTTACAGTCAATCGGGCATATTATACAATTTAGAGTTTACAAAGAAAAGAACTTTAAAAATAATTAATCAGTTGAAGGAGAATCGAGAAATGAGCTTTCGCCTTTCTCTAAAATATATCGATTTCAGTAGCTTCAAATATGTATATAAAATGCTATGATAGATAAAACATATATCGAATCAGTTTGTAATTTGGTATGTATGTTTGAGATGTAGGATTGGATAACAGAATATAGGATCAGGTAATAGCATATAAGTGTTGGATATGGTTCATTCGAGTATCTAATAGACTAAAACAATACTACCAGGTTTATACTTACGCAGTTTTCTTTGGTATAAATGATTGGATCATGCCATGATTTTTGAAAAGAAAAATGATTGTTAACTATATAAAAAATTAGTTTAGCGCAAGACCACATATTTAAACTAAATTAATTTATTAATATCTATACTAAAAATTGAATATGTATGGTGACATGCATAAACAAACATAGGTTATTTGACAAACATCGTAACTATATTTTCTTTTATTTGATTCGATATTTTTATTTTCAATATTAATACTAAAAACAGTTCGAAAGACGAGATCCACGAAGAACATGAATTTAATTGCTTGTCACATGACTTTTTTGCCTCTTAAGTAGACATAGATATTCAAGTTAGTGAATGAAAAAAAATTGAATGTTTTTAGTTGATTTTATCACCTTTTCTTCGCCAAATGAAAGAAGGCATATCTTTCTAAGGGTGTGTATGCAACTATATATTTTGAATATTTGAGTTTTTAAATAATTTTGGATGAATTTTAATTTTTTTATGATTTAATATAAATCTTCCCCAATTTCACGTAGGACCATAAGATTTAAATATTTATACTTTTAAGTAAGAAAATATTCTTAACCACCTTAAAATTATTACCCAGTATCTAAAACTTTTCCAATAACAATAGATTTGACTTTATGATAACATTTGATTTTAGAATTTTTTTAGAGGATTTAGGGGTATCTCTGGGATTTATAATTTAAAATTTAGAGTTTTAAATTAGACTATTTATTTATTTGAAAAATTGTTAGATTTGGATCAGGGATTTCAAAACTCCAACTATTATTCTATTATTTTATCCGCACCTGAATATATTTCTAACCATTGACCATTCCCATATCCATGATCCAAAGTAGATTAAGATCGGATCACTTGGATAATTAGCAAACCCCTAAAATGGTATAGGACAAAATCACTATATTCTACAGTTAAATTTCTCAAACCAAAAGTAATAAACAAGAAATAGGTTACTTCTCTGCTGCGAATGCAAAATGATCCTCGTTCAAATAGATAAAATAACTGAAATACAAAATAGGGATGTATGCCACTGTAATAAGCGATGGTTTCCATGAGATGCATGAACTTTCCTTTATTACACTGGTCCGACCAAAATGGTAGAGCCCGAGATATTTTGAATATTTTGTGAAATCAACTTTTTTCCATAGGATAGGGTAAGGGTGGATAATAGATATTGGATTCGGGTTTGGATAAAACCCGATCGGGTACGAGTATTCGGATATAGGAATTTTATATCCAATGGAATAATTTGTTAGGTTTGGATTCGGTTCGGGTAAAAAATTTCAGGTTCGGATTGGGTTCGGGTATAAGAGTTGAAACCCAGAAAATTCGGGTATTGATTCGGTTCGAGTTTTTCAGGTTTTTTTGTGTTTTCGGGTCGGGTTCAGATCGGATTTTCAGGTTTTTCGGGTTTTTTTTGGTTTTTTCGGGTTTTTGGATCGGGTAAGGGTAGGGTTTTCGTGTTTTTTGGGTGTTTTTGGTTTTTGGATCGGGTTATGGGTTTTTTCCGGGGTTTTTTCGGATTTTTGGGTTTTTTAGATTTTTTTTGTTCACATTCGCCTCGATTTGTGTATATTACACATAAAAAATTTCACATTTATAGGATAGAGTCCTCAAATTAGGATATTTTCTTATGGGTAGTTATGTATTTTCGGATACGCTTTCGGGTTTCGGATTTTTGGGTTTTCGGGTTTGGATTTTCGGGTTTAGAGATCTCGTATCCAATGAAATAATTTGGTCGGGTACGGAACGGATTCGAGTACATCTTATCAGATCACATTCGGTTCGAATATGCGGATAAAAATTTTTTGCCCACCCCTAAGATAGGGTTATAAATCGTATTTGGCCACGAGTGAAAAACTCCAGTCACACTTTTTAAAAAATCCAACATATTGAATGCCAAATATCTTCACCAAAACATCATGTTGCATGTTTCTGACCATTACTCCAAAAATGTATATCCTACGATACGTACAAAAGATTATTGATTAATACAAGTTATAAGTATATATATAGTACAATACAATCATATAATAGAGTTAACAAATTTAACAAAAGTGATGCTGATCAAAAAATGTAATTGGAAAATTGTTCTTAAGTTTTCTGAAAAGCTTGTGGGGGTAAGGCGATTTTCTTCTGTGCTTGAACAACCATCCATAGACATACTTATTTTCTGGGGATTAATAATAATATGAGAGATCTCAAAGAAATAAAAATCATAAATTTGACTCAAAACATATAGATCTATGTGTGTATACATATGAACATGTCTCTAAACTCTTGAAAAGTTGCAAGTGACCAGAAATTCAACAAAGAAATATAGAAAACGAGAGAAAGCAAAAAAATCATATATCAATTTGTACTTGTGTATATTCTGATATGCTGTAAAAATGTATTTTCTGATATAGAAGAACGAACCTTATATAGAGTCTCAAAGGGTTTTTGTGGATGAGAATAAATTTTAAGAAGCGTAATTATAAAAAAAAAACTATTTATATACTAAAATATAACAAATTTATTTCATTTCCACAAAATTCGTTATTAAAAAAATCCTATTTATAAACAATAACAACTATGGTAGATTTTTTCATAAAAATCATTAATGAAAAAATCTTTAGTATATTATTTTGACCATCCACTATATACCAAATGGCAATCTGGTCAGTTACAAACAAAAGAAATAAAAAGTAAGCCGGAGATAGATGAAATTTGAGTAGATTCTATATGAGGTGAATTGACGCCAAAAATAATATTTAAAAAAAAAAGAAGATATGAGGTGAACCTTGCACCAATGATAATAAGAACAATAACACACCAAAATGTGATTGTCGTCACTTTGTTTTATATCCATTGAGAAACATAGATTGTTAGTAGCATTACCAGCACAAATCACAGTTAACAAGAAGCAGTGAAACAAATGCAATACATAAAGATGTTTACTTTGAACCCTTAAATGGAAAAAAATGCAACAAACAAAGGTGTTTACTTTGAACTCTTAAATGTATCCCACAGAGAGCCCAAATCAACATTACCTCCAGAGAGTACAATCCCTATGTTTTTGCAATCATGCCAACTAGGATTGTCACTGAAACTATTTGATAAAAACTGCTGCTAGGCCAATGGCTCCACTTGGTTCCACAGATACCTTAAGTATCTCATCGCACATTCTCATGGCTTAGATTATTTCGCAATCTTCCAAGGTTACCACATCGTCTACTAGATCTCTCACGACCTGCCTAATACAAAACAACGTTATTAAAAAGGAATGATACAGATTTGGAACCATTTTATGTTTCATAGACATGAATCCTATAAGAGTAGGAATTAAATTACCATGTTAAATCTCCTAGAGAAGTTCGAAGACCATCCGCAATTGTATTAATCTTAGGTAAAGTGATGATTCTACCAGCGATTATCCAAGTGGTTGTCCATAGTTGCTTTTTCTTTCTATGTATAGGTTTTAATCCGTACTTGCTTTTCTTTTTTTTAATTGATAACTCTGTATCGTTAAATTAATTATTACCAATCAAAATAATCGGTATTAAAACTGGTATTCTTAGTTGTTTTTTACCAACATCTCTTACATATATTTCTTACTGTTTCTATGAAAACTAATTTGAATCCGATGTAAGCAAAGTAATTTCTTAACCAGAGAAACTAACTGGCTTTCTTAATTTTATGTTATTATTACGATTATCTAGTAACCTAGAATCATGATCCATCATTAGTACATTTGGTTAGTATTCACTAACTAAATTCAGATAGTTCATCCTCACGCCATATATCTTCTTGAAACTCCGAATGTTTGTTTCCTCTGTTGTCCTCTTGGAACATCCTCACGCAACGCCGGCACGTCCACCTGTCGCACCACACAAACCTCTCAAACCTCCTTAACTTTGCTATTATCTCAGGCTCAATACTTGGGAGTGCGGTTACCTGAAATCACAACCTATTTCGTCAAATCTTTAACGAAGTAGGGTTATTATTTAGACAGTTGAATTTGAACTCACAAAAAAATAGATTCAATTACTAATTTATATATTTTGAAAAAAATATAGAGATAAATTCAGTTGATGATTTCACCCATTCCGTGGGAGACATGTTCACGTCCAAAATAAGGCAATGGGAGATATTGAGAGAGTTGAGCCATGGTGCAGTGTTTACAAGGTGGAGGAGAGCATCTTTGGAGATCATGGAAGACCGTAGGCTCAAGACCTTCAGGTTAGGAAGGTAGCTTAAAATGGCATCGGCGGTTCGTAAATCAAAGGTGCATAAGACCTTCATTTCGGTTAGATTCAAGCAATGTCGGCCAAGGCATTGTATAACACTCAAAGGGTTGTAATTGCTGGAGAATAATATCGATTCGAGCTTTTTGCATCGTGCAAGAGACCTCAAGAATGAGGGTTCTTGATTGCTAGGCCAACCAGGTAGAAGAAGGTGCTTAACATTGGGAAACCTTCCACCACCAAAAAAGAAAATAATTAGGATTATGTTTATTCCCTTATGCTATGTTTTGTTAAAAGGTCTTTGAATCACCTAACCTATCTAGTTAAGATCATATCAGTTAAAAATTAAAAGGAGATGACTTATTTAATGGACCACCATATCTTAAAATTGTATGTTGGATCAATAATAGGCACCACCATGCAAGAAATATTTTTTATCAGAATTTGTATCATCATGAAGTAAGCAAAATAATTCTGAATGTCAACCTAAATAAACAAATATGTATATTTATTCCTGTAGGTCGATATTCAAGCTTTTATTATAATACAAGTTAGGTAATTATATAACTAAGCTGAAATCAACAACAAATTTCCAAAATTACGACTAAATGAAAATACATATATTAAAATTTAATTAATGGTTATTTGTATATGATTACTTATGTTTCAAAAAAAATAACATGAAAAAATGTTAGATTTGGATCCAGGTTTTTTAAAACTCCAAAGTTAATTAAGATTGGATCACTTGGATAATTAGAAAATCCCTAAAATGGTATAGTACAAAATCACAATATCCTACTGTTAAATTTCATAGACCAAAAGTAATAAGAAGATATAAGAAATATGTTACCTCTTTGCAGCGAATGCAAAATGATCTTCATCTAAATAGATAGAATAACTAAAATATAAAGTAGTGATGGCACTCCCACTGTAACTGGCTATGGTCTCCATGAGGTGCATAAACCTCCTTTTACTACATTGGTCCGACCAAAATGGTCCAGCACGAGATATTTCTGGACGCATAGAAAACTTTGTGAAATCAATTTTTCTCCATAGGATAGGGTCACAAACCGCTTTGCGCCACGATTCACAAACCCCAGTCACACTCTTCAGCAAATCCAACATATCCAACACCATAAAGATTTTCACCAAAACATCCCGTTGCATGGTAGCCCATTGGGACTGGGTTCGACCATTATTTCCGACCATTTTGCCAAAAATGTATTTCCTACGACAAAGACACAAGATTATTGATTAATACACACTATAAATATAGCATAATACAATCATATAATAGAATTAACAAATTTAACAAAAGTGATGCATATCAAAGAATGTAATTGGAAAATTGTTGTTCCAAAATTTTCTGAAAAGCTTGTTGGGGGGGGGGGGGGGTAAATAGATTATGTAAGGAATTTTCTTCTATGTTTGAACAATCATCCATAGACATAATTATTTTCTGGGATTAATAACAATTGAGATTTCAAAGAAATCAAAAATAATAAATTTGACTCAGACATGTAGATCTGTGTGTGTATATATGACATGTCTCTAAACTCATGCAAAGTTGCAAGTGGCCAGAAATTTAACTAAGAAAGATAGAAACGAGAGAAAGCAAAAAAACCTTATATCAATTTGTACTTGTGTATATTCTTCTATGCTGTAAGAAAGTGTGTTCTTATATAGATATAGAATGAACCTTATATATAGTCTAAGGCTTTTGTGAATGATAATAATTTTTAAGAAGCGTAATTAATGATAAAACTTATTTATATACTAAAAATAACAAATTTATTTCATTCACACATAATTCGTTATTAGAAAAACCTATTTATAAACAAACAAAATTATGGTAGATTTTGTCATAAAAATCATTAATGGGAAAAATCTTTAGGATATTGTTTTCACCATACTCGATATACCAAATGGCAATCTGGTCGGTTACAAAACAACAGAAATAAAAAGTAACCTCAAGATAGATCAAATTTGGGTTATATTTGATAAGATGTGAACTAACCATTGACATTCGGATATTCGGGTCAGATTTGGATAGAAACAAATTGGATTTGAATTTTTTGAGTAAAAAAGTTTTAGAACCATATAAGTATTTATAAAATTTCAGATCGGGTTTGGATAGGTTTTACTCGGATACGCATTGGGTCAGTTCCAAAAAAATTGTAACTAAAGAAATTAATATACTATTTGCTTCGATTATTTTCAGCTTATATTTTATCCGTACTTACTTATTTTTACCCAAAATATGTTGAAATACCCAAAAAAGACTAAAATATTATAATATGTAACAACTTTGAATACAAAAATACTCCAAATTTGCTAAAATATCCAAAATATGAAAATACCAAGCGTTTACTAACAATCATAGAATTCACTATAAACCACTCTACACCGCTTAAAACCGCTAGATTTCAAAAGTTAATTCCAGCCAGCGGTTGCGGCTACACACGGTTGCGGTTGGTTAAAAAATTTTATTTCTATTTTCTATAATCTATAATACTAATAAAATAAATAAATAAATTAAACACACTTTTATTTTCTCTAATCAAAAATTATCATATTAAATTCATAAATGCTCTATATATATTTTCTCTAAACTAAAATATATTTATAAGAATTAAAATATCTTTTTATATAAAAAAATATTTCAAACCTCATAAAATAAATAATTTTAATTAGTTATTCTAGAATTTATTAAAAACTATATTTTCAAAAATTTATTATATTAATAAAAAGTTGTGATCCTATAGAAAATATATTATAAATATATTTGATATATTTTATGTTAAATCGCTACCGCATCCGCTGTCAGCCAGTCAAAATCGCAAACGCACCAATTTTTAATTGTTAAACCAGTCCTATAACTCGCTTAATAATGTTTATCACTGCAACTATCCGCTTCTACAAATTCTTGCACTCACAACTGCAACTGTTGCGTTTAAACAAGTCAGACCCTTAATGTATTTGGTTCAGGTATTCGGGTACCTAATCGGTTTTTGGATAATACCCGAAACCGAACCGATATCTGTGAATCTACGTGTGCAAGAACATATCGGGTAAAATAATGTAATCGAACTCAATAAAAATCAGGTTTTTGGGTCGGTTCCGGTTCGAGTTTTTGCCCATGGCTAATGAGAACCTTAGCATCAATTATAATATGAACAACAACGGACCAAGATGTGATTGTCGTCACGTTTTTTTTAGATCCATTAAGAAACATAGATTGTTAGTAGCAATACCAGCCCAAATCACAATTAACAAGAAGCAGTGAAACAAATGCAATAAATAAAGATAGTTACTTTGAACCCTTAAATGAAGAAAAATGCAATAAACAAAGATGTTTACTTTGAACTCTTAAATGAATCCCACAGAGAGCCCAAATCAACATTACCTCCAGAGAGTACAATCCCTATGTTTTTGCAATCATGCCAACAAGGATTGTTACGGAAACTATTTGATAAAACTGCTGCTAGGCCAATGGCTCCACTTGGTTCCACAGATACCTTAAGTATCTCATAGCACATTTTCATGGCTTCGATTATTTCGCAATCTTCCAAGGTTACCACATCGTCTACTAGATCTCTCACGACCGGCCTGATAGCAAAAAGACGTTTTTAGAAGCAAAGATACAGATTTTGAACTATTTTATGTTTCATAGACATGAATCCTATAAGAGTAGGAATTAATTTACCATGTTAAATCTCCAAGAGAAGCTCGAAGACCATCTGCTATTGTATTAGTCTTAGGCAAAGTGATGATTCTACCAGCGACCTTAGACTGAGCCGCATCATCAGCTCCTTTGGGTTCAGCGGCTATAATGCGGATGCTAGGCTTAATAGATTTGGCAGCAATTGCCACACCAGATATCAAACCACCACCGCTTATTGGCACAACTATAGTATCAATCTCTTGGATTTGCTCTAGCAGTTCCAATGCAATTGTGCCCTGACCACTGTTAAAAGAACCACAACCCAAACGTTTAGTAAATATTACTTAGCAGTTTCATGCATACCGCATTTATGGCAGAAAAAGAACTTATCTCATAAAAGAACAGAGAAGCTTAAATTAATACAAAGAAGTTACCTATTGCATAATGTTTATCCTAATTTGCACGGTTGCCCAAAAAATGAAATATAGTAACTTCAAAACTTTGGAGGATTTAGTTTCCTTGTTGTATTAATGAGGTACTGAAGAGATTCAAAGTTCTATTGTTCTAGCAAATTAAAGTTTTAGTGAGTAACATAATATGAAACACGAATATCGAAATAGCAAAATACCTTATAATGCGTCCATCATTATATGGATGAAGGAGAACTGAACCTGTTTCCTGCAAAACCTTTGAAGCTACTTCTTCTCTAGAAGACATTGTTGATTCACTCCATATAACATTACCACCATAACGGATCACATTATCAACTTTACACTTTGGAGCACCTTTTGGTACAACAATATATGCTGGGATTCCCTGAAGCTTTGCAGCCAACGACAATGCAGCAGCATGGTTTCCACTGGTAGAAGAAATTCAACAGTAAGGGACTAATAAATGAAGACAATTGCACAATATCATCAACAAACTAATCACTATTAAGTCTATCATTTGCCTAGTAAACAATAAAGCATTGATCTTTCTTAGTATGGAAACAAAACCTGCTATGTGTTACAACTCCTTTGGCTGCTTGTTTAGCATCAAGTGACAAAACCGCATTGCATGCTCCACGGAATTTGAAAGCTCCACTAGTTTCAAAATAAAACAGAAAAGTAAAATGATCGATATTTGATAAGAATCTTCACAGAGAAAGAATTAGTAAGTAGTAAAACTCACCCTTTCTGAAAGCATTCACACTTAAAGAACAAGCTTTTTCCGGATATTGAATTCAATGATTCAGATGTTAGCACTGGAGTTCTGTGTATATAAGGCTTAATAAGCTCATGAGCTTCCTTTATGGAAGATATATCAGCAGCATATTTCTCTCTATTTGCTTCCATTTCTAAAGCAAAAACAATCAAAAGAACTTCATCATCACACATTACTTTCCTACTTACCATAAAGACCATATCTTCATTAATCCAAAATCACTTCAAATTTGTTAACTTGAGCTCATTTATACTAATTAAAAATATTTCCTTGAAAGACAAATCACCAATAACATAGCAGAAACTTGCAAAACTGGGTAATTACAAAAGCTTCTTGCTTACAAAAGACTGGAACTAACACATTTAAATAGCAGAGCAAACTGGTTCTAATACAAACTTTAAAAATTCTTATACCATTAACATCGATTCAACATATGACACTATAATTTTCAACTACAGTTACGAATATAAACCCCAAGTATCAGAAACACAAGAATTGAAAATTTTGCGCTAAACCTAAACCCACCAGAAAGCTAAGTAATTTTGAACAAAGAAATGAGATAAAACAAACCTAATTTCTCAAATGCGGGCTTAGGGTTTAACCCTCTTTAGGATTGAGAATTTCAATTGGCTCTCTGTTTCAGGGAATTGCTGATTCGATAGAACGTTGACATTGCCCACACAATAGTCAATACTCAATAGTCATGGAAAAAGACTGCACGGTGTTATGGAGCTAGAAAATAGAACGTTACGCTGTTTTTTTCACTATAAACGTCGTGCACTGCCTGTTTATGTTAATAAAACTATCACATGTTTTTAGCCCATGTGCATTTTACGTTTATTTCCTCTAGAAAGCAAGTGATCAGAAAAGTCGAGATCAAAGTCAACGGAGAATCCAAATAGAATTTTTATCATTGATCAACTCTTAAATCTCAATTGAATATATCTTCACAAAAATATTTTATATCTGAACTAAACGGCTAGCTTATAAAAAAAGTTTCCTACGATGTTTTTTTTTTTGATAAAGAGAAAATATGTTTCTTACGATGTAAACTCTTACCTTATAAAATCTTTTTGAAAATCAACGAGTTTTAATATTTTGGTCCAAAATTTTCTGGATCCAGGACTAGGTTTGACATGTAAATCATATAATGCACTGCGGAAACTTAGCTAGCATAGTATTGGTGGAGTTTTAGATCTTACGAGCTATGAGCTCAATTCTTATAAGTCAAACAAACTCATGTGACATGCGTTTTTTCAGGATCGTTACCTTAAATACGGGATCAAATTAATTCTTAGTTATATATGGGCATGCATGAATTCTTGGAGACGCGTCTGCATTTATGTGGAGATAGTATTCGGTTTTTCGTCTTGTATATATATATATTTTTTCTGAAATCATCTCACCCAATCAAGAAAAGAGTATATATAACTATATATATATATATATATATATAACTCTACATTAGAGTATTTTTTTATTTTGTTCTTGTTACTTTTCTAGTTTCATGTTTCATTTCTTATTAATCATACGTTGAGGTACACCATATCCTTTCAATATGTTAAGGCGCACCATATCATATTAATATTTAATCATGCATTATTGTAGATGCATACAATAAAGTCGGTTCTGATTTTTTCAAGATCAGAAATATTTAAGAAAATCCCAAGAAACTCTGTCCACCCTTACTTGAAATCTAAGTTGGTTTTCCATATTATTTAAGTTTCTCCACATATATACACATATATTAATGAATGCATCTGCAAATAATTTTATCAAGAGCCTTCATCAAATTGAAGTTGTGAGCTTGATTCTACTGTAAGTCTCTTTGTTCATATCAGTGTAAGTCTTTATCAGAATAACAATCGTTTTAAGTACAACAAGATCAACGGTCATGATGATGAGCAATCTAAAACTCGGCGTGGACGTGATCGGAGCACACAATCTCTTCCCAAAAGACGGGCAAGGAACATCAAATGCTTTCGTCGAGCTTTACTTCGATGGTCAGAAGCACCGAACAACGATCAAAGACAGAGACTTAAACCCGGTTTGGAATGAGAGTTTCTTCTTCAACATCTCAGATCCATCTCGACTTCACTATCTCACTCTTGAAGCTCAAGCTTATAGTCATAACAGATCTACTAATGGACGTTCCTTCCTTGGCAAGGTATCTCTTTCAGGGACCTCTTTTGTTCCTCATTCTGATGCTGTTGTTCTTCACTTTCCCATGGAGAAACGTGGGATCTTCTCTCGTGTGAGAGGTGAGCTCGGCTTGAAAGTTTACATAACCGACGATGCTTCTTTAAAATCCTCTGCTTCTAATGATCATAATCTAAATCCGACACTACCAACAGGTATTAACCTCATCTCTAATACCATTTTGTTATTTGGGGTATGACATTCATTTTTTTGGTTCGATTTAGTTAGGATATTTTGCTTTTTGAGAGTTGAGACTTGAGAGTCTAATTGAAACCAAAGTCAAAATATGATTTTATATATTTATTTATGATTTATCCAGTTCGATTTAGTTACTCTATTTTTTGGTTTTTGTTTGATTTGGATCAGGTTTATTCTGCAAAAGATAATAAAAACAATGAAGTTATAAACAAATATTATAATCAATTTAGATCTAAGAGTTTGGTTTGGTTTGGTTTATATGCTCATTTTACTTGGAATTGATTTTATTTGTTTGTGACAGTTTCAGCAATGAAGGTAGAACATAGATCTGACAAACGACATGTTTTTCACCATCTCCCAAACAATACTCAAGAACATCAACATCAGCATCCACAAGGGCCCAATCAATCTTCTTCCTTAGCCGCTGAACACGATCATCATAACGAACATCATCACCATTATGTGCCAAAGCATCAAGCAGACGAGCTGAGACCCGAACCACCACCGCCTTCGAAGCTAGTTCATGCGCATTCAATAGCTTCAGCTCAGCCTGCGGATTTCGCGCTTAAGGAAACAAGTCCGAATCTTGGTGGTGGAAGAGTCGTTGGTGGGCGTGTTATACACAAAGACAAAACCGCAACAAGTACTTATGATCTTGTCCAGAGAATGTATTTCCTCTATGTCCGTGTTGTCAAAGCTCGTGAGCTTCCTATAATGGATATAACAGGAAGTGTTGATCCTTTCGTCGAGGTAATTAAATAAGTAATTTCTTATAAAAGCATTCTATTCATATCAAGAATTGTTTTTCTAAAATATTTGATTTGTAGGTGAAAATAGGGAACTACAAAGGAATCACAAGAAATTTTGAGAAGAGACAACATCCGGAGTGGAACCAAGTGTTTGCATTCACGAAAGAGCGAATGCAAGCTTCTGTCTTGGAAGTAGTTGTTAAGGACAAAGATATTTTGAAAGACGATTATGTCGGGTTTGTTCGGTTTGACATTAACGATGTCCCTCTTCGTGTGCCTCCCGATAGCCCTCTTGCTCCGCAATGGTATAGATTAGAGGATAAGAAAGGAGAGAAGATCAAAGGTGAGCTAATGCTCGCTATTTGGATCGGTACACAAGCTGATGAAGCTTTCTCTGATGCTTGGCATTCTGATGCTACATTGCCTGTTGATTGTACTCCAGCGATTTCCGCTGTTCTACGTTCAAAGGTACGAGTACCTCACTTTTTTTTCCGGTTTATGTTATATTTTATAGTAGTATGTTTATTTTCAAATAAAACCACAATTTTTAGTGTGAATAAGTGCACACACACCAAATAAATATGAAAAAGAAAAAAATGCGAGCTAAATATTTTTAACATGTAAACTCAATGTACATTAAAACTTTTGTTTAAAATATTAATCGATGCTAATATCATTTTACTCTGGTTTGATTGGATTTGAAGCAAATAATTTGATTCTTGGTGTTATTGTTTTGTTTATGAATATAGGTTTATCATGCACCTCGTCTATGGTACGTGCGTGTGAATGTGATTGAAGCGCAAGACTTGATTCCGACAGACAAAACTAGGTTCCCGGATGTTTACGTCAAGGCACAACTAGGAAACCAAGTCATGAAGACCAGACCGTGCCAAGCTCGAACCCTTGGTGCGGTATGGAACGAAGACTTTTTATTTGTTGTTGCAGAGCCTTTTGAAGATCACTTGGTTCTGACTGTTGAGGATAGAGTGGCTCCAGGAAAAGACGAAATAGTTGGCCGTACTTATATTCCTTTAAAAATGGTAGAGAAGCGAGCTGATGACCATATGATACATGCACGCTGGTAATATACTAGACACAAAATGTATAAAACTTTAAAATTTGATGTGTATGATTTTAAATAAAATGTGTTTTGATAGGTATAATCTGGAGAGACCAGTATTTGTAGATGTGGATCAGCTCAAGAGAGAAAAATTCTCTATGAGGATTCATCTCCGAGTTTGTCTTGAAGGAGGATACCATGTTTTGGATGAGTCGACTCATTACAGCAGCGATCTCCGCCCATCTGCAAGACCACTATGGAGACAACCTATTGGAGTTCTCGAGCTCGGGATCTTGAACGCTGTTGGACTTCATCCAATGAAAACAAGAGAAGGCAGAGGAACCTCTGACACCTTCTGTGTAGGTAAATATGGCCAAAAGTGGGTTAGAACGAGGACTATGGTGGATAACTTGTGTCCCAAGTACAATGAACAATATACTTGGGAAGTATTCGATCCAGCCACCGTTTTAACAGTTGGTGTATTCGATAACGGACAGCTTGGAGAAAAGGGAAACAGAGATGTAAAGATTGGGAAGATCCGTATCAGGTTGTCTACTTTGGAGACTGGACGGATCTACACGCATTCTTATCCGTTGCTCGTTCTTCACCCTGCTGGGGTGAAGAAAATGGGCGAACTTCATATGGCTGTGAGGTTTACATGCATCTCATTCGCAAACATGCTTTACCAATACTCAAAACCACTTTTGCCCAAAATGCATTATGTTAGGCCCTTCTCGGTTATGCAACAGGACCTGCTTCGGCACCAAGCCGTCAATATAGTGGCTGCACGTCTAGGCAGAGCAGAGCCTCCGCTACGAAAAGAGATTATTGAGTTTATGTCAGACACAGATTCACATTTATGGAGTATGCGTAAGAGCAAAGCCAATTTCTTCCGAATGATGACAGTTTTCTCCGGTGTTATCGCTGTTGGGAAATGGTTTTCTGATATTTGCTCGTGGAGGAACCCAATCACGACCGTTCTTGTTCATGTTCTGTTTCTGATGCTTGTTTGTCTCCCAGAACTGATCTTACCAACAATGTTTCTCTACATGTTTCTGATCGGGCTCTGGAACTACCGGTTTAGACCGCGTTATCCGCCGCATATGAACACGAAAATCTCTCAAGCTGAGGCGGTCCATGCAGACGAACTTGATGAAGAGTTTGACACGTTTCCAACCACTAGAAACCCTGACTTGGTGCGGTTAAGGTATGACCGGCTTAGAAGCGTTGCCGGGAGGATTCAGACCGTGATTGGAGATCTTGCAACGCAAGGAGAGCGTTTTCAAGCACTTTTAAGCTGGAGAGATCCACGTGCAACTGCGATATTTGTTATATTTTGCTTTCTTGCGGCCATTGTTTTCTTCATAACACCAATTCAGATTGTTGTAGCGTTGGCTGGTTTCTTCATGATGAGGCATCCGAGGTTCCGGCATCGGCTTCCTTCTGTTCCGGTTAACTTCTTCCGCCGGTTGCCTGCTCGAACGGACAGTATGCTTTAAGCCTGGCTTGAAGTATTTTATGTTATTGTTATTGTCGAATGATAGTTTTATGTTATTGTGTGGATGTATTTTTGCTATACTTTTTTGAACTTTCTAAAGTTTTTGGATTGCCATTTATAGTTACAAGCTTCAGACTCACTTAAAATTAGACATTTTTGTCAGATTGTATTGAAGTACATGAAAATAATATTAACAATCTTCCGAGTTAAATATGCATATCGACTGAAGTTAAAATATAATAGATACAAAATTTCCAAAACCAGAAATAATGAAAAAATTATGCATTTTTTATTAATGCCAATATAATTGGATGATCAGTTATCACTTGTGGGAAGGTGCATAGTTTAAGAATTATACCATTTCCATAATTGTGTTGGTGATAAAACTAGGGTTTGTGGCCGTGGGGATTGTCGGAGCTCTTTCTTTCCGGGAATTGTGAGCAGGTCCGACTTGCTGTTGGGACCGGAATCAGAGAACGGAGACGGATACTCCGGCTTTCTCGATTTTGGAGCCGGCGGGGAGGAAGCAAAGTTCAGATCTCGTATCCGCCGGTTGATGGTTGTGTTTGCTCGCAATTTACCTTTTCCCATCCTTTATCTCCTTGCTGTGTTTTCGTTCGCGCTTTTGGCTTAGTCTGGTTTTCTCAATTTTCCGACACTCTGTCCGACTTTGCCGTCGTTTGCATTTTGTACTGTTCTTATGCCCTTTGGGGGTTTCTAAATAATATTATATTAAATAAAAAGACAACAATATTGAATAAACAATATTAAAAGAGACTATAAAACGCTCGTTAAACAGCTCGAGCTCTTTCTCTCTCGAAGGGTGATTTCCGGCTCACCGGAAAATATCCTTCTTTCTTCTCTCAACCTAATTTTTCACAGAGAGACGTTTATTAACCTTTTAGAGAAGGAGAGTCTGTTGTTTTTGTCGTTTATAGTTACCGATTATAATCTGTTTCATCTCTGGCTGTGTGTCAGCAATAACTTCCGGTGTAACCCGGATACACTTCCTGCTTCATGTCGGTTTTAGTTAGTTTTAATTCTTTTGTTTATAGTTATAGATCATGCCTTTTGTGTTTCAAATAGATCGATTGAATCACTGATTCAATTGATTTTGTTTTTAAGAGGCATGTATCTATTCTTCTTCTACAAAGTTTTAGAATTCAGTGATTGAAACTTGCATCGGAAAAAATCCTCTTCTTTGTAAGTATTGAACAAAATCATTTGGATCGATCGATCTAATATCGTATCGATCCATCCATCCTCAAATCGATCGATTTGATTTGATTGAATCGAATTGGATCGATCGATTTGAGGAAGGATGGATCGATCCAATTCGCTTCCATTTTACCGTAAATTTCTAGATCGATGAATCTATCTGAAATTGTTAAGATTGATCGTAACTATTGGGATCGATTCAACTCTTGGATCCAATCATGGGATTGATCAATCCGTCTCATGACGACCATAATTTAATTCTCAACCATTTTTTCTCTTTCATGCAAATTTGTGTTGTATTTCTATAAAATGCATGCAAGTTATGCACATTTTTTCTATGTTTGTTATCACTTATATTTCATCTCTCATTCTTCTATATATATGATATACATTTAATTCAAAAATAATAAAACCGATAGTAGTACACTGTGTAACGAGATGTTGCCTGGTAAAACCGATAGTAGTACACTGTGTGGGACGGAATAAAGGCTCTCTCAACTCCTACGAATCGTCCGACGGAAAACTTTTTGATACAGAAAGAAAAAACTGTTACGATGGAAACAATAGTTGTCGTTGAAAATGATCGAAGGTGTTGATAAAAATGATTGTTGGTGTTGTTAGTGACACGTTCTAAATAACACAGTTACTACGACGATACATTATTCTTTTAGCAACACATCTTTCAGCGTTGTTTAGCTTTCTTATTTGTTACGGTCATCTTTGTTTTGTTCTTTGTAAATAAGGCCGAACGTTTCTTTAGCGTTCACATTATGCCGCGTGTTGCGACGAGTCTCCAACGTGGCGTCCTTCTAAACATCCACGTGTATGTTCCATTCTCCAACCACCGAACACGGAGCAGGAAGCTGAATGATTTTTGACACAGATAATAAATATCTAATCTTTGTGAAAAGAATCAAATTTACAAATGTTTAGATCCTCAATTTGATTTCTCTATTTAAGAACCAATCGTATCGTTCGACTTTCATCATCATCATCATCGACTTTCGTCTTCGTCGTCGTCGTCGTCGTCATCATCATTCGATTCTGCGAAACCACTTTTCAATTCTCATCGGATTACGTCTCTTCCTGTTAGAGTGATTCGATTTAGAAGAAACGAGAGAGAAAAATATTATATAGTATTCATTATTAACTAAAATTTTGTTAGACTCACCTTATATATCATCTCAATAATATCGGTTTATATCATACCAAGATCGGTTTACTGACTCTACATATGCAATGTATGGTTTACACTAAACCACACTCTAATAGCCTCCCTCAAAATAGTAAGTATATAAATTTCAATGCCATCTTACCAACAAAAGACTGAAAGTGATCCGGAAACAATACTTTAGTGAATACATCAACAAGCTGCTAATCAGTTTTAACATGTAACAATTCTGTCTCGAACAATATGGCAGTCTATTTCAACATGCTTTGTGCGTTCATGAAAAACATGATTATTGGCGATATGAATGACAGCAGTGGATTCACAGAAGAAAGCTACTGGTTTATCTTGAGAAACGTCAAACTCCTTGAGTAAACTCACTACCCAAGGAATTTCTCTCAAATCAAATTGCATAGATTCTGCAGAAGAATGAGATACATTATTTTGTTTCTTTTATTTCCTAGAAATGAAAAATTCGCCAACAAACATACATAAGCCAGATGTGGAACGTCTTGTTTCTGAACATGAATCCCAGTTTGCATCTGTAAATCCAGTAAGAATCATATATGAAGTAGCAGAATAAAACAGACCATTATAAATTGTGCCTTTAATGTATCTCATTACTTTGTGTGCTGCCTGCATATATGAACCCTTTGGGACAGAAGTAAACTGACACAACTTATTCACTACATACGTAATATTCGGACGAGAGATAATTAGATACATCATTTTACCTACCAGGCGCCTGTATGCAACATGATCATCAAGTAGGTTCATCTCCATCTTGAATCAACTTAATGCTCGTTTATGAGGTGGTAAAGAACATACCTCCCATGTTGTAGTTCCTTCTAAAACTTGTAATTCTGCATTCATGCCTATAACCAATCATCTGATTTCTTAGTTTGAGCAAAAGAACTTGGTTCTGCATGTTCAGTAACAGCACATACATATGCTTGATAAGGCAAAGATAAATAATCATAACTCATGTAATTTAACAGAGGATGTTGGACACCCGATGTTGTCAAATTGCAATAATAATCATTCAAATATATAGGTGCTTTAGAATTTCTTTTACTAGTAGGCTTAAAGGTTGAAGCTGACAGCAGTGGTTATGAAGTATGAGTTTTATTCACAACTGTAGGAGAATCACTCACAACTACAGAAATATCACTATTAATATCATCAAAATCAGCCATTTCAAGATCATTACTACTACCAAACCAATCCGGTAAAGAGAATTCAGAAGTACCTTTAACAAATCCGGACTTATTTTTTAGGAGTGCTATTGGTAGTCGGTTGATTAAAAAAACAGAAGTGAGAACACAATCACCCTAGAATTCCATAGGAGCTTTAGGTTGAAACATAAGTGATCTGGCCACGTTTAGTATGTGTTGGTGTTTGCATTCGACTATCGAGTTTTGTTATAGAGTCTCGGGGCATGAATAATAGGGAACAATGCCTTTTGCTCTGAATTGACCAACAAACTTCAACTCAAATGCATTATCTGACCGAAATCATTTGACAATAGTCTTATATTGTGTCTCAACCATCTTCAGGAAGTCAGGAAAAACCTGTAAAACTTCAGATTTGTTCCGCAAAAGATATAGCCAAGTTACTCTAGTATGATCATATCAATGGTGAGAAATACTTATATCCTTCTGTGGTAGAGACTGAAAATGGTCCCCACACATCAATATGAACAAGATCAAAAACAGATTCACAAATGTTGTTCTTGGATTTAATGGAAAGTTTCTTTTGTTTTGCAAGAGGACAAATATCACCGTGAAAAATCCCTTTATTGCTATGCTTAAAACCAAGAATATATGTTACAATACTAGTCTTATGGATAGAAGGATGGTGTAACCTATTATGACATAAGCTAGTATCAACAATAACATTTGAAGAATATAGAATCTGTGAAGAAGATGGCTGCGTTAGAGCTTAAGTATCCAATACATAGAGATTGGAAACTTGTTCACCCCGACCAATCATCAATGCTGGTAGGATCCTGAGTCATATAGGAAACCTCATCAAATGTCACTCTATAACCCAAATCTCTTGTCAATTGACTGACACTAAGAAAATTTAATCTGAAGTCAGGCATAAAGAGTACATAACTCAAGGAAAGAGACTCATTTAGTTTAATCTGACCTATGCAAGTAATCTTAACTCCAAGGCTAGTAGGCAGTGTCATCGAGTTATTCAAAGATTCAGTCAAACTGGAAAATAAACTCATATCATGACAAACGTGATGAGTAACTCCACTATCAACTATCCAATTATCAGATGATAACACATTTCCAGTGGCTTTCAAGGTTCTAACAAAACACAGAGTTGAACAAGAGAAAGCCATAACAGGTATTGTAGTTATAGTTGCTCCAGAAGTAGAAACAATGGATGAATTCGGATCCACTTGAAGTTGTGAGTTGAAATATGCAATGACTCCATTAATCTGATCTTTGGTGAGAGTCTTTGCCATTCCTGCAAATACTTTAGTAGGAGTATAATCAACCAATGCAAACTGTGCTACTACATGTTTAGAAATATTTAACTGCTTCTCAGAATGAATAACTTTATCTATTTGTGTCTTGTTTTATGTTTAAAATCAACTGGATAACCGTGTATCTTGTAGCATTTGTCTACAAAATGCCTTGTATATCCACAATGAGAACAAATCAAACGTTGTGGCTTGTTGTAGGTGACATTGACTGACGCTTGTACAACTTCCGAAGCAGAAACATTAAAAGCTACAAAATTTTGAACATGTATAATACTTCTTTGCATGTGATCTTGATCTAACAAGTTGTATATCTCAGCTAACTCTGAAATATGTTTCTTCATGATTATTTGACTTCTTATGACAGCATACGACTCATTCAATCTAGCTAAGAATTTAATCACCTTAACATTTTCTGCTTTCTTATCCATAGCTTTACAACAGTCACAATTTCTACAAAACTTCACGCAATTTTCTCCATCCAATTCATTCCAGAAAGTCTTTAAAGTTGTATAATACGTAGCAAGATCCATTGATCTTTGTTGCAAAGACCAAATCTGTTGAGACAATTGGTATGATCTTGGGAGATTTGTGATATGAAAATGGGTCAATAGATCCTTTCATACCTCAGATGCATTGTCAAACCGTAAATTGCTTTTATAAATCTGCGTTGAAACTGAATGAAATAGCCATAATTTTACCATACTATTACATTGAGACCAAATTCTGAAAATACTATATGATTCACTCGGTCTTGATATCAAACCATCAATAAAAGTTAATTTGTTATTCGCGTCTAAAGCAATTTTTATAGCAATGCACCAATCATCATAATTCGTTCCATCTAATACTTCAGAAATGGTAGAATGACCTGGATTATCGCCATTTGTAAGATAATATGGAGAATGGATGCTATCAAGAGACTCAATTGATGAAGCGAATGCTTATTGAGTTCGAGTGAGCTTAGGTGAAATTTCGGCAGAAGAATACTCGCGATTCATCGATCTTCGAACTGAATGAGTTGCTCGGACCGTGTGATGTTTTATCTTGCGAGTGTACACCATCGAAAAGCTTGATAACCGTAATATCAAGAATCTTGACAAGACGAACAAGAAAACCGACGAAATGAGTATCAATTGATATGATTCATTGATGATCGAAGTTTCAGAGATGTGAAAGAACGAAGAAAATAGTTGAATCTTGAAATTCAACGCTCTGATATTATGTCAGAGTGTTTCGATTAAGATTAAAAAGAAACGAGAGAGAAAACTTCTGTATTTCATTATTGATTAAAAGTTTGTTAGACTCAACTTATATAGCATCTCATTAATCTCAGTTTACGTCATACCAATATCGGTTCACAGACTACATATGCAATGTATGGTTTACACTAAACCACACTCTAATACTTCCAATCTTCACAACGGGAGCTCAAATTTCTAGGATTTGCAAAGATCAATGTGACTTCTCCTGGTCACATCTCTCTGAGGATTGTTGTAATGATGAGATAAAGGAACTTGAATTCTGAAATATTGAAAACTTTATTGATGTTTTTGAATCTCGTGTTTCATAGTAAAATGTTAAAATCAAATGATAACGTATACAACAATAAAACTAGGAGTATACGTATGAGTGTACATTTATATTTATCCCTCGTTTAACCATATCATTATCTGAATACGAATTACAAGAGGAAGAATCCAAATCCTTGAAACTGTACAATATTACAGAAGATCACTTCCATCAGAAGATATCATCAACTGCTACAGCCGATGAAGGCGGCTCATGTTCATCTTCCTCTTCCATCTCCAATTCCGGATCGAATTCCGACAATTCAGTATCCGCAAGTTTCTTCAAATCGATAATTGATAACTCGTCTAGTCTTCTTACTACCAGCTCAGCTGCACCAAGTTCATATATCGGGTGTTTACTAGCCACAGCCACACATTTCATCCTCCCATCATGAGCCGCTTCTATGGTCTGGTTTGAGTTTCCAAACACAATGCAACGTTCTGGTATGAAATCAAGAAGCTGTGCTGCATAAACAAACATCTCAGGATCTGGTTTACCTCTGTGAACATCTTCTGCTGCAACTATCACACTGAAGAACTTTCGGAAACCTATCGATCCAACAGCAATCTCTAGTGTTTCCCAAGGACGGGTTGATACCAAAGCCATAGGGATCTTATGATTCATTAAGACTTTCACAAACTCCTGTGACCCATCTCTTAGTCTATACACTCCTCCATGTAGAGCTTGAAAGATCTCTTCTTTACGCTTAGCAATCCTTCTAACTTGAGCAGGATCTCTCGACCAACACAGAACCTCGGAAATCGCTTGCTCATTTTTCATCCCTTCAATGCGTCTGAGAATAAAAGCCGGTGGAGGAGATTTGCCTTCTTCCTGAGCTAAAGTCAGCCATGATTGGTTCTCAAGTTCAGGATTGTCCTCAATCAATACTCCTTCCCACTCAAATATCGCACCTAACCAACCACAACCCATCCGTTCTTGCCTAAGTAAAGGATTATGCAATGAAGGCTTATCAGCTTTGTTTTCAGGAGGCCATAAACTAGGCTTATCATCAACACCAGAATCAAGATAATTCCAATTTTTCGGTAACCTATCATCTTTCTTAAACGCAGGAATCTCTTTTGTCAATTCCATAGCAAGAGCCCTAATCGGAAACACCGACATTCGATTCTTTCTCATACTCTGCATCATCAGATAAGAGACAACACCTTTCGTACTGAAATCTAACTTCACCGGAAATTGAACAATGTTCTGTGATTTCTGCTTTTGCGATTCATTCTTGACAGCAATTCTCACAATCGAAGGTCTATGACCAACCACAGATACAGCACCAATAGCATCCGCCATGATGGCAGATTCAATAACCTCGTAAATCGTCTAATTCAATTCCAAATCTCTACCAATCTATGATTTTCAAACCCTAAGACAATCCCAAAACCTGTGAGAAAGCTGCAAGAGACGAAATTCAAGCATCAAAACAGCTTTCCCACCGCTAGAGTTACGAATCCCTAATCTATCAGTTACCCAGAGAATCCATTATAAAGATTGAAACTTTACAAGTAAAAGAACACTAAAACCTAGAAATTTACAAGACCCGGATGAATAAACTTGAAGATCGAGCTATGTACACATGAAACCCAGTTCAAATCGAAAATAAAGAGAGGGAATTTCGATTGAAACCTGGAAATGGAAACAACCGATAGATGAAAAAAAACTCAAAGGCAAAGCTGAAAGATTTTTCTTGAATTGGGTTAATTCTGATTCTCTTAAATTCGAGCAATTTTCTTGTATTATATATTTTTCTTGGTTTTATTATTTGTTTATGTGGTATATAATAATTCATTCATACATAATCCAGATATTTCTCGTCTTTTTAATCTCACGGTGGCTAAATATCCACGTGTCAAAATTTGGAGATGTTTAAGATTATTCTACGTTGAAATACTGCTACAGCTGTCAATTTGAATCAAAATCCGCGGATTCCACATATCTAAACCTACGATGAAAAGAATGCAAATCAATGAAATGTAAAATTTTGCAAAATAAATGTAGATGCGGATAAAGGTTTTAATCGCAAAATATATGTTAATCATAAGATTTGGAGAAGCAGATTGACAAGTAATCCACAAATAATTATTTACTTTTATATCTATTTTGTAAGTTTGGCGAATTAAAAAAATTGATTTACGGGTTGAAAAAATAGATTAACATATAATCCATAAACTAATTTAAAAATATTTTAGCAAAAAAAAGTACACAATTTATCTGTCAACCTATAAGTTTTGAACATAACGAATGCAAATATATTATCTGCAGATCAAACAAATTCAAATTTTACGATAAACTTTTATCGATTCTTGTTTGCCCACGTCTCTAAATCTTTAAAGTCACGTGTCTTTTAACAACAACATGTATCAATTTTTTACAAAGCAGAATATCGGCCCATTTTGGTTCAGGCCCATAACTGTTGGTTATGACCCTTTTTTTTTTAACATCTTTTATTTACTACACCTTAAAACATAATTTACAAAGACATACAAGGCCCATAATACGTTAAAATAATATTTTTTGACTACTAGTTTACAAAACACATCATACAATGCCATCGAGTTAAATTAACAAATAAAATTGATTAAAATAAAGATAAAATAGTAGAAAATATTAGACTATATGTTATGGAATATTATTTAATCTTTTATTTTGAAAATCACAAAGGCTTTGTTCCATTTTATGAAGTTACTTAAATTTTCACTATGGTACTAATATGAGTCGTGAGAATATTTCTATTCAAAGTTACAAACATGGTACAGTTCACTAATTAATCAATTTGATTTAATTTTACTTTGACCAAATGAGTTACCCACAATTATATTGTTGACCAAATTTCTGGAGATAAATTTGGTTCAATAATTTTATTTTAAGATATATTTTTTCTATTTTACATTAAATGAAAAGATATAAATTATTGTTAATTTTTCTGCATGTAACTCTTTTCTCGTAAATTTTTTTTAACATCTAAATATTATTATCACTTCAATCAAGGGTTTTACAAAATTACAGAAATATTATTCATATAATTATATTCTAAACAAAAACATTAAAGAACGATACAATATAAGAAGCGAAATTGACGATGCTTCAACTAAAGAAGCCTTACTCGCTAACAAATGAACAAATATGTTAAGTTTATTTTCCGTATTCGAACTCAACTATTGCGATTATTGGCTATCACCCAACTATGACACACTATAAGAATTTCGTAAATTTCAAAACACCACTGCCTAAAGACTTCAAACTCCATAAGCAGTGGTTGTCTCTGTATGAGTTTGTCTTTCGTTTAGACTTTAACAAACCAACAGAAATAACCGGCAGAAACACTTCGAATGATAACTTCACCGGAATCAAACTCTACGAAGAGAGACATAAAATAACTAACACAAAAAACCAAGAGTGGAAAATACGATTCATTTTCCACCTAATATAATCTATCAAACTGGTATACATGATAGACATGGTGAGATTGTCAGCAAAACACATGAACAGACACAACGTGTCGAAAAGACACGTCGAAAAGACACCAATCCAACCGATTGTGGTATGAAAGAAAATATCATAATCATAGGCGAGATCACAGGCAGATCGCCGGTACCGGCAAAACCGTGAAGAAGAGAAGGATAATCATCCAAAAAATTATCCACATTCGTGCCTTTCCAATTTGCCGTCCCCAAATATTGAAGATTTTTTAATAGATAAATCCTATAATATAATTAGAAAGAGTACGACCGACGCCGGAGTCGACACCAGCCGGCAAATATACAAAAAAACGAAGAAAAAAAGTTGATTTAGAAGATCACTTTTATAAAAAAAATTTGAAAAAGAAAGAAATTAGAGAGAAATTAGAGAGAAGTTAGAGAGTTTTAAAGTTTGCTTTCTCGTTAATTTTATAGTTAATATTTATTGTTAATCAAAATTTTATGTGGATATAATTTGTATTGCTTTATTGCACTTAATATTTCACGGGATGAATTAACAATGAAATTTACTCAGACATAAATACACATGATATATATCTAATCTACTAGAAAAGTCTTAAAATGAAAGTAATTTATAATAGTAAGGTTAAGATTGACTTGTAAATTTCATTAAATCAAGAAAAAATAGGTGAAAATTGGGCAAAAAACCAAACTTGAACATCCGATTCGAATCCAATCTAAAACATTTTACGTGAATCTCAATCTATACCTAACAAATTACTTTATTAGAGTGTAAATCTTTAAACCTGAAAACCCGTATCCAATCCAAACCCGAAAATACATAACAACTCATGGAAAATAGAAGATCATATGCTATAAATGTGAGTTTTGTATGTATAATATACACAAATCCGATCTGAATCCAAGCCGGAAAATCTAAAAAAAACCGAAAAAGCCCGAAAAAATCCGAAAAACCCGATTTTTTCAGGTTTTTATAGGATTTTAACATTGAAACCCAAATCTGAAAATTTCTACTCAAATCCAAACTCGAATCCGACAATTTATTTAATTGGAATATAAATTTTTAAATCCAATCGAGTTTTATCGGAATATGAATCCAAAACCCTATGACTTTGCAGATACCGGTGTTTTTGGTCAACAGTCACACTGCAACTTCTTTTGTGAGGAGGCATCTCTTCTCCCGAAGTTAAAGGGCTATTTTGCCGACTTCAGAGTTGTCTCCCTAGTGAAAACAATATAAATAGGTAGAACCAGAGGAACCATTTCTCATATTAAACAAAAGAAGAAACATAAAGAGCAAAATCGGTTCAGATCTTATCCCAAATAGTGCTTCTAGGCAAAATTGGTCCAGATCTTCGTTGGCCTCTCGGGTGTTCACCGTGAGACTACCTTTTCTTATTGAGCTTATGTCGGCGTGTTGAGGTGGAGGCAGGAATGCAAGTTTTCTTCTTCGGTGTCGTTTAGGCGTGGAGGGTGGAGGGGCGAAGCGGTTCTGGTTCAAACGGTGACAGCAACAATGGAGTTCGGCCTGTAGATTCGGGTTCGCTACCGTCGTAGGTGGAAGGCTTAGATCTTGAGGACAGAAGATGCGGAGACCAGATCACTACCGTTTGAGGGCGCAGAAGATCGTCGGTGTTACCATCAGAAGATCTCGATGTAGGTCGTTACCGTCTGAAAATGAGGAAGTCCTTCGAGTCTCTACTCGGAGTTTCGTAGGTTGCAGATCCGCGGCAGAAGTCGCTCATCGTCTCGGAGGGTGTGCCGCAATGTCTGAAGCGGTGGAAGTGGTTCTGGTCCGATCTGCGGCAGGTTGGCTCCCTTTCTTCACGGTAAGGTTTGTGGTGTCATTCACCGTCGGAAGATCTCGATCTAGGTCGTTACCGTCTGAAAATGATAAAGTCCTTCGAGTCTCTACTCGGAGTTTCGTAGGATGCAGATCCGCTCGCTATAGTTCAGCGGCGGAAGTTGCTCATCGTCTCGGAGGGTGTGCCGCAATGTCTGAAGCGGTGGAAGTGGTTCCGGCCTGATCCGCGGCAGGTTGGCTCCCTTTCTTCACGGTAAGGTTTGTGGTGTCATTCACCGTCGGAAGATCTCGATCTAGGTCATTACTGTCTGAAAATGAGGAAGTCCTTCGAGTCTCTACTCTGAGTTTCGTAGGTTGCAGATCCGTTCGGTATAGTTCCGCGGTGGAAGTCGCTCATCGTTTCGGAGGGTGTGTCGCAATGTCTGAAGCGGTGGAAGTAATTCCGGCCCGATCCGCGGCAGGTTGGCTCCTTTTCTTCATAGTTGGCACATTATTGGCTTCTTGGATTGGTGGACTGAACATGCAGAGAAGGAAGAAATATACAGTGTCGGCTGAAACTCGAATGGTCGCAGAAGAGGTGGTAGGGGTTCCGGTTTCGTGAACTTTGGTCATGGGAGAGGCCAAGTCATGGATGCACACACGACAAGCTCAAACTCTTCAAATTTTTCAGAGCTGGCGAAAGATCAATTGAACCCTGCAATAATTGCTCATGGAAAAATCAAGCACATGTAATAATGAAAAATAATCTGGTAAGAAAGATTATGCTATTTTACACACTAGAGCATCCCACCATATGATTGGGAACCTTTCTCTTTTGCAAAAAAATGAAAGTTTTAGCTCTTTGCATAGTTGGTTTTGCTGATTGGAGTAAGACTTTTTCATTAATTATGGGCATTTTCCCATTGTCATACATGATTTCTCTGACGAATGTCCTATATGTGCCTTCGTTAAATTGTACACACATCTCGGTGTCCAAGATCTTGAAACAAACAAAGTGTGTTACAAAATTTATTGATACAATTTGTGTTTTACTAGATCGTTTTTCAAGGAGAATTATTGGAGGCGGTGAAGAGCATGATGAGATATATATTTTATGGACGTTGTTTCGGCGAAGATACATAGCGGGAAGAGTGGTTCTGATTAAGCGTTGTGGCATCATCAACTAGGGCATATGTATTTCTCTCTGCTTTCTAATTTACCTTTAGTTTTTGGTTCTTTTTCTACTAGCTTTCAGTCTTGTGACGTGTGTTTTCAAGCTAAAACACTAGAGAAGTATTTCCCGACAGTTTTAATAAAAAGACTAATGTTTTTCATTAATACATTGTGGTTTTAGGGTCCATATCTTGTTCCATCATCTTGCGGTGTTGTTTATTTTTGACGATAGTTGATGATTTTCAAAAGATGTATGGACATATTTATTGCACTAAAAGTCAGAGGTACAAAGTATTTTGATGAATTGTTTTGCGTCTGCGGAGAAACAATTTCGGAAAACAGTTAAGACGGTTAGAAGTAACAATGGAATAGAGTTTATGTGCCTTTCATCTTATTTTTTGCAACATGAAATTGTGCATCAAACATCTTGTATAGGGACTCCACAACAAAATGGAATAACTGAAAGAAAACATAGATATATTCTCAATGTGGCACGCGCATTGCTATTCCAGGCAAGTTCGCCGAACAAATTTTGGGGAGAAGCGATCCTTACTGTTACATATGTGATTAATTTCACTCCCTCTGTGATTCTCAAAGGTTGTTCTCCTTACGAGATTCTACATGGAGTTAAACCCCATTATGGGCAGGTAAGAGTGTTTGGTTCATCTTGTTACACTCTTTAGGTAACAAGAGATAAAGATAAGTTTGGTTCACGGAGTAGACTTTGCGTCTTTGTCGATCCATTTCAGAAGAAAGGGTGGAAAGTTTTTGACATTGAAAGAAATGAGTTTCTGGTTTCTCGGGATGTTAATTTTTTGTGAAGATGTGTTCCCATTTGCTGATACTACGACTCTAGCTCACATGACACCATTCATGGACGAAGGTGATGCTGATTGGATTGTTGCTCCGAACCTTACAAGATAGGGGCTCCACCTCTTGTTCTTGATAAAACACCAATTGTGCCAGTTCCCGAAATTACAACTAATACGGCACCATTTCTGCCACCATTAATTCCAACTGCTGAAGTTGTCACACCGGTTACACCACCTGTTCTGGTTCGCAAGAGTATGGACATTGTTTCGCCTTTTTGCTTCCAAGAAGTTGGAAGTGTATCAGATGGATGTCCACAATGCGTTTCTTCATGATGATTTAGACGAAGATGTCTATATGATACTTTCACCGAGATTTCGTCATTCTTATCCTAACAAAGTTTGTTGTTTAAGAAATTCCTTGTATGGGCTTAAACAAGCACCACGTTGTTGGTTTGTTTTTTGAAGGGTTCGCCAAGTTTGGGATCTCTTAAAAGTCGATGCAAATCTTACTCTCACAGTCTATTGTGACTCCGACCAGGCTACATGTCCATTGACTAGGCGCTCGTTGAGTGAATATGTTGTTTTGCTAGGGGACTCTCTGATATCTTGGAAAACAAAGAAACAATATACAGTCTCACACTCTTCCGGAAAAGCTGAATATATGTCTATGACAGTTGTTCTTCGCAAAATAAAATTGCTACGAAAGTTGTTGAAAGAGTTCAATATTGAACAAGCTGCCATTCACATAGTACCAAACACATTGAAACTGATTGTCACTCGGTAAGGAATGCAGTTCGCGATGGTTTGTTGTTACGTAGCATATCCGAACAAACAAAAAACTTGCAGAGATAATGACCAAGGCTATCAGCCGTGTACAATTTCGTTTTCTTATGTCCAAATTAGGCGTTATTGACATACACTCTCCATCGTGAGGAGGAGTATTTACGATATATAAGTTAAGGGTAATTGTGGGAATTTAATAGGGATTAGAAACCTAATTCTCCTAGGAGTTGTGCTAAGTTAGCCGATATACAATAAGGACAAGCAGCTCCTTTACATAATTCTACAAAGCTAAACAAAATAAAACAGCTTCTGTTTTTATCAGTAAATAAACATTACACACGAAATTGTAGAATCATCCAATTTAACAAAAGAAAAATAATATAATCTTCATCGAGGTTCTAAATCTGTAATCAATGCATCATTGATAGAACAAGAAGCTGGTTTTCCATACGAATTCGAGCCCTCGGCTTCTGAACCTCGGTCACGGCTACTCTGGAAGAAAAATCGATGTGAAGGAGGTACTTGTAAAGTGATTGTGCTACTAGTGAGTAGTAAGATGATTGTAGACATCATTGGACGATCTTCAGGATTTTCTTGAACACATAAAAGTGCAATATGAATGCATCTTATAACTTCATCACTTTGATAATTCTCTCCAAAATTTGGGTCTAAGAGTTGTAAAGCCAAGCCTTTTCTCCATAGTCTCCAAGCCTAACATTAATATATGATCAGGTCAGCAGAGATTACTTAATCTTTTGTTATATTGATGAAGAAACCATTTAAGAAATACTCACATGTGTGATCAAATTGCCAGAAGATCCATTTGTCTGATGGAAGCTACTATTCATCTTGCCACTTATAATCTCAATAACCAATACTCCAAAGCTCTACACATCAGATTTTATGGAGAATCGACCGTTCATCGCATATTCAGGAGCCATGTAACCACTGCACAAAAAATCAAGAGTAAAACTTGAGTTTTACACTTAACTAGCAACGATCAAAAGGTTTCATCGGAGTGACAATTACTTACAAGGTTCCAGCTATCTTGCTAGTATTGGCTCGAGTTTGCTCCATCCCGAAAATCCTTGCCATGCCAAAATCTGCTATTTTCGGGTACATATCCTCATCTAGAAGAATGTTGCTCGCTTTGAGATCACGGTGTATGATTGTGAGCCGTGAATCTTGATGAAGATAAAGAATCCCTCGAGCAATCCCTCTAATGATATTGTACCGTCTTTCCCAATCTAGTTGTCGTCGCTTTGTAGGGTATGCGCATTCGATATCCAATTAAAATAACAAATTTCAAGAATGGATAAAAGGGAATTAATTAGGAATTATAAACAGACCAAAGAGAAAATAATCAAGACTCTTGTTTGGAACAAACTCGTAGACAAGTATTTGTTCATCTCCTTCCAAGCAAAACCCAAGAAGCCTAACAAGATTGCTATGTTGAAGCTTCGCCACAAGAAAAACCTTGTTTTCAAACTCTTATGTGCCTTGTCCAGAATTTCTCGATAACCTCTTCACTGCAACCTCAGCTCCATTTGGTAACGTTCCGTACAAGTATCCATATAAATAGCTTAATATTTCTTAGTTGCCATGCCAAATCAAGCAGTCATAATAGATATATAGATATATATAAATATATATATATATATAAAGCTCATATATACCTTGTGAACTTCACCAAATCCACCTTGACCGACTTTGTTGTTCCACGCAAATTTATCAGTTATGGCTTCAATGGTCTTAAAATCAAATTGTAGCGAGTGTGGACCTATGATATCATCATCAGCTGCAACAATGGATATGTGGTGTTGTGAGATTTATATCCTTTGTTTCAAAATGGGAAAGTAAGACTACTAATGTAAAAAGCAACTCATTTTCAAGTTTTATTGTTCTGTATTTCCTTCTTTTCCAAAAACACAATCCTAAAGAAAGAAGTGCCACAAATAGGACCGAGGAAACAATAATCGCCACGAGAATTCCAGTAGATATCAGTTTACCATCCGCAGGAGGAAGATGAGGAGGAGGAGAAGAAGAAGGAAGAGGCAGCGTGGGTTGAGACTCTTGAGGACTTTGAGGTCTTTGAGGAGGTTGTAATGTTATGTTACCGAAAGCACCAAGATACGTATATAGATCCCACCGGAAAAAGCAGATGGGTCTCCAAACACTTCCTCCTATGTTTATACCGCAACACCCTTTGTAGTCACAGACATTTCCTTGAAGACTGGCATTGCAATCTACTGAAGTTATCCCTGGAAGATATTGCATCAATGCGTAAAATCTCTGGAAGCCTAGTGTGGGAAGCGATACATTAGCTATGTAATGTCTGCGTGCGGGCATCCCAGGAGTTGAGGCGGAAGTTGCACCTATCATATTTTCATGAAATCGTCCCAAATGCTCTTAGATCAATCTCGTCGAAAAACAAACAGTTAGAATAACGAACAAAGCAGAGCGTCTAATAGGCTCTCCAGTCCCACAAGTCGTTCTGGTTTGGACAACTCTATAATAAACCGACAAACTCAGGTTCAATACAATCAGAACTATTAGCTAATATAGAGGATATTAGTTATGTTAACCAAGTCAATTACGGTACATAATGTAAACCGGTTATTAAACTCTCTATATAAGAGTATTATGTTGTAAGAGTAACTTTTTAACTGAATAACAACTTTACTCTTTCTTTTTCATCGTTCAACCTCTAAGATGTATCTTCAATCTTTTGATGGTTCCTTCGATTGATTAAGGGACTCATTTTTCTTGTTTGTTTTGATCATCTTTCCTAATCGCTTGTTTCATCAATTTCTTATGATTTCATCGATTGATCTGCCGAAGTTTGAAATTTTTATTCTGTTATTCCTGCAAAATTGATCAATTCCGATCAAATCCAATATATTCTGATGGTGTATGTACAAAAGTTAACTCGTCGAAATGGAAGATCAACTGGTTTGCAACAAGAACTCCAAATCCAGTTGCGTCTTCTCCGATTTCATCACCGCGAGCTTGAATTTATCCAATCGATACACTTGACAGCATTCATTCACCTTACATGTTGATGAATAGCGATAATCCAGGTATATCGATTGTTTCTGAAGTTCTTAATGGAACTAATTATTCATCTTGAAGATTGCAATCTCTATGGCCTTAGATGCAAAGAACAAGATAAGTTTCATTGATGGTTCTCTTACACGACCTGCTGAATCTAATTCTCTCTTTCAAATTTGGTCTCCTTACAATAGCTTGCTAAAACTTTGGATATTGAACTCAGTTTCGAAGCGGATATATAAGAGCATTCTACGTTTTAATGATGCATCGGAATTTTGGAAAGATCTATATACTCGGTTTCATATCACAAATATTCCAAGATCTTACCAGTTAACTAAACAGATATGGTCTCTACATCAAGGATCGATGAATCTATCTGAGTATTACACTGCTTTGAAAACTTTATGGGATGAGCTTGATGGAGCTGCAGGTGCTGAAACCTGTCACAATTGCAATTGCTGTAAGGTTACAGATGCTAAGACTAAGCATGCCAAAATTGTTAAATTCTTGGCTGGATTGAATGACTCATATACGATCATTTGAAGCCAAATCATTATGAAGAAACAAGTTCCAGACTTAGCTGAAATTTACAATCTATTGGACCATGATCACAGTCAGTGTAACATTGGCATTCATTCTTCTAATGTCTCTGTTTTTCAAGTTTCAAGTCCTGCATCAGATCAAGCTGGTTCCATCAATGCGACTTATCATCCCAATCAAAAACAGATTCAACTAGTATGCTCTCATTGTGGTTATAACGGTCATAATGTTGACAAATGCTACAAAATTCATGGTTATCCCCCAGGATTCAAACACAAAACTAAAATCCAAGATATGATAGCCTATTTCAACTCCCATTTAGATATACCAGCGACTGAACCACTCACAGTTGTATCGACTCCAACTGCTGATATTATTGGTTCTGCAAAAACTGGTATCTCCTTCTCTTACTCCATATTTTGCTTTATTGGAGTTATGACGATATCTAGGAATGTTTTGAACCCTGAAACTTGGATCATTGATAATGGAGCAACGCATTATGTTTCACATAACAAACATTTTTTTGTGAACATCACTAATGATTTAAAATCATCGGTTACTCTTCCTACTGGTATGAATGTCCACATTGTAGGTGTTGGTTCTATTTGACTGAATGCATACATTACTTTACATAATGTCTTGTATATCCCAGATTTTCGAATAAACCTACTTAGCATAAGTCAACTGACAAAAGAATTGGATTCAAGAGTCTATTTTGATGAAGATCATTGTGTAATTCATGAGCGTATCAAGGGGTCCACGATTGGATAGGGTAAGAATGTTTATGGACTGTATGTGCTGGATACTAATGTGGATCTTTCTCCTTATTCACAATCCTCACTTTCAGTTTCAGATACAAACTCTATTGCTTTCTGTTCTTCTGTTACTAGCTTATGGCATAGTAGGTTAGGACATCCCTCCTACAGTAAGATAGATCTTTTAAATGATGTACTTGGATTTACATAAATGAAATAAAGAGGATTCTATTCATTGCCATATTTGTCAGCTAGCAAAACAGAAACGACTACCATATACTTCTATGAATCATATGTCTACTAATCCTTTTGATTTAGTACACATAGACACTTGGGGACCATTCTTTGTTCCCACAATAGATGGATACAAATACTCTTTAACCATTGTAGATGATAATACAATATCTACATGGCTGTATTTGATGAGAAGTAAAGATGAAGTTTTATCTGTGTTTCCCATGTTTTTAAAGATGATTGAAACACAGTTTGGCACTGTGGTGAAGTTTGTCTGATCAGATAATGCTCCAGAGCTGAAGTTTCTTCAGTTTTTCAAGGATAAAGGCATCACTTCATATCACTCCTGTCCCAAGACACCAGAGCAGAACTCAGTGGTGGAACGAAAACATCAGCATATTTTAAACTTTGCTCGAGCTTTAATGTTTCAATCATCAATACCACCGGAGTACTGGGGTGATTGTGTTCTTTCTGTCGTCTTCCTTATCAACAGGTTACCTTCTCCTCTATTGTCTAACAAATCACCCTTTGAACTGCTATACTCTAAGATACCTGATTATTCTCAGATTAGAGTGTTTGGTTGCCTTTGTTATCAGTCTACTTCACCAAATAATAGGCATAAATTCCAACCTCGATCTAGAGCTTGTGTATTCACAGGGTATCCAGCAGGGTATAAGGTATATAAATTTTAGACATAGAATCTAATAAGGTCTTCATCTCACGACATGTGGTGTTCTTTGAGACATTGTTTCCTTTTGCTGGTTCTCATGTTCCACAAGATGATTTTTTCAATGCTCTGCCTGGTCAAGTTGACTCCATTCTGCATGCTCATGTGTTAAATGGTGCAGCATCCACATCACTACCTCATTCTGATGATACTACAGCTTCTCGGAGATTGAGTAAACAACCAACATATTTACAGGATTACTACTGTAATATTGTCTCAGATGTTGAGTATCCAATAGCCACATATATCAACTACATTCAACTATCTGAGGCTCATAAAGCATATGCATCTGGTATTGTCAAGTATCCTGAGCCTAAGAATTATGCTCAAGCCTTGAAATTTGGTGATTGGGATACTCCTATGGATGAAGAAATTAAAGCTTTGGAAACTACATGTACATGGATTGTTTGTTCTCTACCAGAAAATAAGACTCTTATTGGTTGCAATTGGGTTTACAAAGTAAAACTAAATGCTGATGGAAGTTTGGAGCGGTTCAAGGCTCGGTTAGTAGCCAAAGGTTATACACAACAAGAGGGTGTCGATTTTAAAGATACTTTCTTTCCTGTTGCCAAATTAACAACAGTGAGAACTCTCATTTGTGTATCCTCAACTAAGAACTGGAGCCTTCATCAACTTGATGTTTCAAATGCATTTCTCAACGGTGATTTAGATGAGAAAATTTATATGGAATTACCTTCAGGATATGCTACCAAAAAAGGGGAATCTCTCCCAGAAAATGTTGTGTTGCATCTTCAGAAATCCTTGTATGATTGAAGCAGGCCTCAAGAAATGGTACCTTAAATTCAGTACAACTCTTGTTGCTCTTGGTTTTACAAAGTCTCACGCAGATCATGCTCTGTTTCTTCGTAATACTGGTGATGTTTTCATGGCCTTATTGGTCTATGTTGACGGCATTGTTATCGCTAGTAATAATGAGGATGCAGTGGCTCAGTTAAAAATTGATTTGATGAAGACTTTTAAGCTGAGAGATCTCGGACCTTTGAAATATTTTCTTCGCTTGGAAATTGCGCGTTCCAGCAAGGGTATTTCAATATGTCAACGAAAATATTCTCTAGAACTACTTGATGAAGTTGGTCTCCTAGGCTGTAAGCCGGTGAATGCTCATTTGGATCCTAGTTTGAAGTTTAATCAGCTTGACACGGATGCACCTGTGATTGATGATCTTGAAGCTTACAGAAGATTGATTGACAAACTGATGTACTTGACTATTACTCGCCCTGATATCGCTTATGCAGTAAACAAGCTTTGTCAATTCTCATCATCACCTAAGTCTTCTCATTTAAAGGTTGCTCACCATATTGTTCAATACATCAAAGGAAGCGTTGGCCTAGGACTTTTCTATCCTACGGATTCAGACCTTATGCTGAAAGGATTTATAGATGCGGATTGGAACTCCTGTATTGATACTCGACGATCCACTTTCGGATATTGTATGTTTCTTGGTTCTTCTTTGATATCATGGAAGTCTAAGAAACAAGACACTGTATCTAGGTCCTCTGTCGAGCCAGAATTTCGAGCAATGGCTTTAGCCTCTTGTGAAATCTCTTGGCTTGTGAAGCTTCTTACAGAGCTACATGTTTCTCAGCCTCATCCAGTTCCTTATACTATGATTCAATGGCAGCAATACACATTGCTAATAATTATGTTTTTCACAAACGAACAAACCATGTAGAGAATGCTTGTTACACTACTCGAGAACGCATTGATAATGGTTTGTTAAAGACAATGCATGTGCGAACTCAACATCAAATAGCTGATGTGTTTACCAAGGCTCTATCACCGCCACAGTTTCAGGAGCTCACTAGCAAAATGAGTCTCATTTCGATTTTTGGTTCATTTTGGGGAGGAATATTAGCAAATATAGAGGATATCAATTATGTTAACCAAGTCAATTACGGTACATAATGTAAACCGGTTATTAAACTCTATATAAGAGTATTATGTTGTAAGAGTAACTTTCTAACTGAATACCAACTTTACTCTTTCTTCTTCATCGTTCAACCTCTAAGAGGAACATACCTTTGGATCAGTCCCTGGGATACAGAGGCCTAAAGCATAGATCCTTCCAGGGCCTTCACCAACAGAGACGTTGTAGTAGCCGTCTCGAGAAGTGACGTTAGAAGCAAGAGTTGAGAGAACGAGACGACGGTTTGTATCGTAAGTACCATTTGGTTTGAAAACAGTGAGTCCCCACATCTTTGTGCAGAGACAAAGCCGCTGCTAATGGCGAAGACAAAACAAAAAAATTGAAAAGAGATTGTTTAGACACATTTTAAAAAAAGATTGATTTTTTTCATATACCTTTTTGTAGCAGAAATTGGAAGTTGAATTTAATAAGACATACTTTGATTTTACTGGAACGTTGATTTCGTCAAATGCACGAATGTTTAGTTTTTTTCGTGAAGTAGTTGAGTCAATCATATTTAAGTCAAATGGATAAATGTTTGAAGTATTTTATAAACGCGTTAAAATATGATGGAAGTGAAGACAAGTAAACATGGACCAAATCAAGAAACTTTATATTAATATATTATAACATACAAATTTAATTGAATACTCAAAACTTTTTCTATCCAGAAGCTAAAAGAGTTGGATACGTTGCGTGTAATACAAGGAATAACTGATATTGACCTATTGAGGTTATTTTGCAGAGTGCAGAAGCAAGAATCTCAACGAGGAGTGATAGTAGTGATCGAATTATTATCTACAGAACAAGGTAAAGACTTGCTATTCGAATGACCTGGCTCCAATCCATGGGCTAATTGGTCTGATTCGGGTCTGTTCCTAAAGAAAAATCCAGGTGGTCGAGACACAGGTAGAATAATGGAGCTATTGGTAAGCATTTGAAAGATTGTAGACATCGCTGGACGATCTGTCGGAATTTCTTGAACACATAGAAGTCCGATATGGATGCATCTAATGACTTCATCCTTCTCATAGCTTTCACTAATCAAAGGGTCGATAAGCTCTAAGGGTGAATCATTGTTCCAAAGCCTCCAAACCTGCCAAGAAACTCATTATCAGAATCAAAACCTTGATCACGAAAATGGAGAAGGATTTTTGAGGTTTTGAATTGATTTTTACTTACATGAGTCACCAAATTGCCACCAGAATCATCAATTTGATAGAAGCTGCTATTCTTCTTGCCACAAACAATCTCCAGAATCAATACTCCAAAGCTATAAACATCAGATTTTGTAGAGAATTGGCCATGCGTCACATACTCTGGAGGCATGTAACCGCTGAAAATATGCATATGACTGTGTTATCAGGAACTAAAAGGGTCCATAAGAGAATTGAGCTCAGTTTGAAAACTTAATTAGGGAGAGTACTAACAAGGTTCCAACCACTCTTCCTGTCTTGTCTTCAGTTTGATCCACTCTAAAATTCCTTGCCATTCCGAAATCTGCTATTTTCGGGTTCATCTCAGCGTCTAAAAGAATGTTACTTGCTTTAATGTCACGGTGTATGATGGTGAGCCTTGAGTCTTGATGAAGATAGAGAAGCCCTCGCGTAATCCCTCCTATGATGTTGTACCGTTTTTTCCAATCTAGCTGACTCTTCTTTGTTGGATCTGCATTTGACTAAGATTTTAAGAAAATTTTCTAGAAGGAACATAAATAAAACCTTGTGTTACTGTTTATTACCAAAGAGGAAATAATCAAGGCTCTTGTTAGGAACAAACTCGTAGACAAGTATCTGTTCATCTCTTTCCAAGCAAAACCCAAGAAGCCTAACAAGATTCTTGTGTTGAAGCTTAGCCACAATCACAACCTCATTCTTGAACTCTTGAGTGCCTTGTCCTGAATTTCTCGATAACCGCTTTACTGCAATTTCTGTCTCATTTGGTAATATTCCCTACAAATATACATATGGATAGCCAAGCTTTCATAAAAATCAAATAGTCATATTATATTATATATATATCATGCTCAATTATACCTTGTAAACTTCACCAAATCCGCCTTGACCTAGCTTGTTGTTCCTCGAAAATTTATCTGTTGCTGCTTCAATTGTTGCAAAATCAAATTGGAGAGACTGTGGACTTATCATGTCATCATCAGTTGCAATAACAAATGTATACTACTATTATGAATTACAGAAAGTATTATGAGAATTCAATAACCCGGAAAAAAATAAAAACTCACTTTGAGCTTTTAATGTGTTGTATGATAATCTTCTCTTCCAACTAACTAATCCTAAAGCGAGCAGCGCCACCAATAATGTAACCGCAGAAACAATGATCCCTACAATAGCTCCTGTAGAAAGCGTTTTTCCATCTGGATCAGAAGGAGGAGGAGGAGGAGGAGGAGGAGGAAGCGGCATAGGTTGAGATGGCGTGTCACCAAAGGCACCAAGATATGGATAACCATCCCACCGGAAAAAACAGACCGGCTTGTTAACGACTCCACCAATGAAACCGTTGCAGCAACTCTGATAATCACTGACACATTCTTTAATACAGGTTTCACAGTATTCTGAAGATATCCCCGGAATACACTGCATCAGCGCATATATACGATCAGAACCAAAACGATTAGGCCTTATCGGAGGGGATTTCTCGGCCAGGTAACGAGTTTGACCGACTCGGAAGAACATAAAGGTCATAAACGCGTCCCATGTTCTGTTATAATCTGTAAGGTTACCCTGAAACCTCATAATATTATAAGCTCTGTGGGTCGGCTGTAGAACGATCTGATTGAAAAACGAGTGGTTAGAGTAACGAACGAAACAGAGCGTGTTGTCGCCTTTCCAGTCAAATGAGTCGGTCTCGTTCGAACACTTTATTAATAAACCTTCGGTCGCTGATTGGATACAATCAGAACAAACTTTTGGATCAGTCCCTGGGATACAGAGGCCTAAGGCATAGATCCTTTCAGGACCTTCACCGAACGAGACGTTGTAGAAGCGATTGTTTCGAGAACTGACGTTGGAAGCAAGAGTTGAGAGAACGAGACGACGGTTTGTATCATAATTACCGTTGGGTCTGAAAAGCATCGAGTCCCCGCATGTTTGTGCAGAGACAAAACCGAAGCAAACGACAAAGATAAAACAGAGGATTGAAAAGAGATTGTTCAAACACATTTTTTTTCCCCTTAGATTTTACTTTGCTCAGATACTTGTTACAAATCTTAGAACTTTAATCTAAATAAGAAAATTTTATTGAGGAGCATTGAATCCGTCAAAACTTGCGTGTTTAGAATTTTCGTTGAAGTAGTTAATACGAGCATTAATACACAAGCCAACTCGGTAAATGTTTGAATAGTTGATATTTTATAAACGGCGTTAGGTAAACGATCAAATTGAACATGGACCAATTCTCTGTCTGAACAGGATCTTTTTAGAAGCTCCACGACCAGAAGCTCTTCTAGGCGCAATCTGACACCAAAATGTTTTTAGAAACTTCTAACTTACTCCACAGCACAATGCCAGAACCCTTAGCCTTATACGAGAATTTAAGCGATCGGCTCCTCTCCTCTTCAATTTATATGGGTCACACAAAAAAAAAAAAAAAAACAAAAAATGATTTTTTCCCCATACCATGTTAAAAAGTTTGAACTCAATTTTTGGAGCTACCCGTAAGAGATTTGTCAATTCCATAATAAGACAAGTAAACTCGATATCTTAGAAAAATCTTAACAAATAAAAGTGACAATAGTTGATGTATACATGTACCTAATTGAGAAACTTGCGATATATGTACCCATAATGTACAAAATAAATTGAATATTTAACTTCGTTACACATAGAAATTGAAGATTTTTTGAGATTTTAATTTTATTTTTGCTCTCATAAGTCACTAGATTGCCACCAGAATCATCCATTTGATAGAAGCTGCTATTCTTCTTGCCACAAACAATCTCCAGAATTAATACTCCAAAACTCTAGACATCAGATTTGGTAGAGAAATGGCCATACGTCACATACTCTGGAGGCATGTAACCGCTGCAAATATGCGCATGGAAATGTTTATGTTGTTAATCAGAAATTAAAAGGGTTCATAAGAGAATGAGCTCAGTTTGAAAACTTAAGTAGGGAGAATACTAACAAGGCTCCAACTACTCTTCATGTATTGTCTTCAGTTTGGTCCACTCTGAAATTCCTTGCCATTCCACAATCCGTTATTTTCGGGTTCATATCAACATCTAAAAGAATGTTACTTGCTTTGATATCGAGATATAAAATAATGTTACTTGCTTTTATGATCAAATGAATTAGATCGATGACAACTTATGATTCTACACATATGTTGTTACAACAAACTTAAGAGAACCGTGCAATTTTATTTTATAATAATTGAATTGAAGAGATGTAAAACTTGATAATACAGTTAACTCTCATGATTTAGAAGAGGAGCAAAGAAAATTATCCTTTGAGCAGCGTATTGATGATGTCGAAGCCACCAAACTCACAACTAAGTCACCATTTAAAAGTATGTGTGAACTATAAACTGTTCTATCTTGCGATCCTTCTTGTAACCTTTTTTTTTACAACCATACATTAATATTAAAAACAAAATTGCTAACTCATTATCAACTTTATTCATCTTTATTTGTTTAAGAAGAATAAGAGCTTGAAAGACTAACTATTCAAAGAAGAAGATAAGTTTATCGACGAATCAATTGACCATTGGAGAATTTGCTTAATAAATTTATTTGATTCATATATGAATTTAGAGAGAAGAGATGACGAGTAGTTAAGAGCGCAAATATCTCTCTTAATCTTTCTTTTGTTAGGTATTTTATGTATACGTTTCAAATTTTATTTTATTTTTATTGGTCTTCTACAGATGTTCTAATATTATGGAGTGTATGCAATGAGATCTGTATCTAGGAGTTATTACATTGCTTGTTATAACCAGGGAAATCGTAAGCGGGCCACCGTTGTCCATAATCGTCTTGGTTCTCAGAAATAACATAATCCCTCTCTACCGTATGGAATAGGAAACTTGGAATCAGGTCAATATCTTTGATTCTAAAATAGTAGTATTAATATTTTAAATAATATTATTGACCCGGTTGAATTGGTTAAATTGGGTTGACTCATGCCTGACCTAGAAGTCTCTCTAGTTTGTCATCCAATCTGGTTTTAAAAACATTGTAAACAAGCTGCAGAAGGTAACAGAATATTATTAATTACGTTGAAAATGTAAAAAACATAGTGAAAACACCTTTTGTCCATTGTTTAGGGTTTAAATAATTTCTTTCATATTAATGGATATAAAATTTTTCAGAAGTTTCACAATATAGCAAATAGAGTCGGTTTCGTGTGTTGCGGAGAAAATCAATCCATCATGGAATGTCGTACATGCAGCACCGTCGGTCGAAAAAAATTCGCGTCGTGAAATTATTGTTCCAAAAATTATTCATTGTAATCACATATATTCCAACTAATCGATTAACATCATAATAATATTATATCACTTATCTTTATTAATAATGATATAATAAACCACAAACTTTTTTGTAAAAACATATAAACGGATACTCTGTTTTACAGGTTTGCTCTTACTTCGAAGATATATCACTTAGAAGAAAGAAAAAAAAAACTGACTTCGAAGAAAAACCATGTATTTTAGGGACCCATTATTTTGGAAAAAAAAGCTTTGATCTTTGTCCTTGAGACCTTGACTTCCTAGTGGAGTCTCTCTATGTCTTGTCGTCTCCATTGAAAATTTGCGAAGAATATTCACACACTCACTTATAAATTAGACCATTGCATTCATATGTTCCTACCTCCTAACTACCTCTCTCTCTCTTTCTTCCTGTCTCAAAAATGTGTCTGAAAATTCTCTTGTCAATCTTGTGTTTGCTCCTTGCATTGCGCTTTTGTGTCGGGTCTGATCCACAATGCGGTGGTTCAGGGTTTTCCACCCGGTATTTCACCCCCAAAGGTGCTTATGATACAAACCGTCGGTCTATCCTCTCGGAGCTTGGTTCCGATGTCAGTTCTCGAGGCAGCTACTACAACGTCTCCGTCGGTGAAGGCGATGGAAGGATCTTTGCCTTGGGCATGTGTATCCCGGGGGCTGAACCAAAGCGATGTTGAGAATGTATCCAACCCGTTGCCGAAAATTTACTACGAAATTGTCTTAATCAAACCAATTCATACGAGTGGGGAACTGACAAAATGCTCTGTTTTGTTAGTTATTCCGACATTTGTTTTTTCGACATCTTAGATCAATCGCATGTGCTAGCACTTTGTAATAATGAAAATATTGGGAACGTGACAGAATTCGACAATAGTTTAGGCATACTTCATGGAGGATATGATCGCAGCTTCCTCCAACCATTATGCGGCGAAGGTATCTCCTCTGATGGGTTTCCAAAGTATATATTCACTGATGCTGTGTATTCCAGGATTATCTTCGATTAACTGTGGCGCCTGTCTCCGGCGAAGTAAAGTACGAGGAAAAGTGCAAGGGGAGCCAAGGCTATCACATTAAAAGGCCGGCCTGCTTTTTGGGAAACTTATCCCTACTATGACGCTTTCGATAAGCTAATGTCGCCTCCTCCTCTAAACCCCCAAGACCCTCAACCCATGAGTCCCTGAAATGACCTTTCCTCTGAAACCGAGAAAAGTAAGTATGGCTGTATAATATATATGCATATAGCTTTCAATCCTGTAAGGAACCGTAAAATGAAGCCTTGAAACAGATTCAGACTCCATATGATATATATATATATATATATATATATTTTAATTAAATATCAGTGATTCTCCCCTTCTGAATCTGGAAAAGGCCTCCAAATCTTGTTTTCAGCTTTGCTAGTCAAACCAAAACGTGACTTGCATTTTTCTTGTGTAGATACCACCTCTAGAGGAACTTTAATCGTGATTGTAGTCTTAACAGCAATAATCGTGGCACTGCTTGCTCTAGGATTTTTTTTATTGCAGGAGGAGAAAATCAGAGAAAACAACAAAACTCAAAAGTGAGAAACTTTATATTAGTAACAATATTACTCACACACACTTCCTACATAATAACAAAACACATCCATTGTTGCAGTTGATGATGATGTCACAAGTCCACACTCATTGCAATTTGATTTTAAGACACTTGAAGCGGCAACCGATAATTTTTCGGGCAATAACAAAATCGGTCAAGGTGGATTTGGTGAAGTTTACAAGGTATGTGATCTCTATTATTATTTTCTCTCAAAATAATTAAATGAACACCGTCATTAGAGTGAAGAAGCCATATATATTGTAGGGTACATGTCCAAACGGAACTGAAATCGCGGTGAAGAGGTTATCAAGAACTTCAGGACAAGGCTTGAAAGAGTTCGAGAACGAGGTTGTTGTTGTGGCAAAGCCTCAGCATAGAAATCTTGTTAGAATTATTGGGTTTTGTCTGGAAGGAGAAGAGCAGATACTTGTCTATGAGTTTGTGCCCAACAAAAGCCTTGATTATTTCCTCTTTGGCCTGTTAACGTCCTAAGATATTTTTTTCCATCTTGAAATCTTGATTTCTTTTAAGGAATGATATATATATATATATATATATCTTTGTGCAGACCCGGTGAAGCAAGTCCAGCTGGAGTGGACAAGACGGTACAATATCATAGGGGGGGGGGGGGGGACGTTCGAGGGATTCTATATCTTCATCACGATTCAAGCATCACAATCATACACCGTGATCTCAAAGCAACCAACATCCTTCTAGATGATGATATGAATCCAAAAATCGCAGATTTTGGCATGGCAAGGATTTTTGGGTTGGAACAAACCCGAGCCAACACTAGCAAGATTGCTGGAACCTAGTACGTGTAGAGCTTATAAATTGAACTTTGATGAATCCTTTGACCACTTAAGTCATGTTGTGTTTTCTTTAGTGGTTACATGGCTCCGGAGTATGCAATATGCACGGTCAATTCTATGTGAAATCTGATGTCTATAGCTTTGGAGTCTTGATTCTTGAGATCATAAGTGGCAAGATGAATACTAGCTTCTATCAGACAGATGGATCTGCTGGCAATTTGGTCACACATGTAAGTATTTTTTTAAAAATTTCTTCATCACTATAACCAAAGAATTAGAAATCTTTAATGATCTGTTGATATAATAATGTTAGGCTTGGAGACTATGGAGAAAAGGTTTGGCTTTACAACTATTAGACCCTACTTTCGGAGAGAACTATCAGAGCGATAAAACTGTAAGATGCATTCATATGGCACTTTTATGTCTTCAAGAAGACCCTGAAGATCGTCCAACGATGTCTACAATCATCTTGCTACTCGCTAGTAGCACAATTACTTTACAAGTGCCTCGCTCACCTGGATTTTTCTTACAAAGTAGCTGCGATAGAGAGCCAGAAGCTGAAGGCTCGATTTCGCATGGAAAACCAGTTTCTTGTTCAATCAATGAAACATCAATTACAGATTTAGAACCTCGTTGAAGATGAATGCTTTTTGATTGAATTTGATGCTTCTTAGTGTACTAACTATATCGTACAATGCAGTGTCGGGTCGTGAATTTTCAAACAATATTGTGCTATTTCATTTTAGTAAAAATAAAAATTGTAAAGATGTGTGATGTTAATGTATAATATATATTTGTAGAATAAGGATATGAGTTAGTCGAAAATTGATATCATAATATTTGGACATCTTATATGGTTTTCTCATCAAATTAGTGATTTTTTTGTGTAAATGCAATTGTATGTTTTTGGTCAACAAAATGCAATTTTCAGAATTTAGGAAAATACCATTGTCTAAAAAATACACTAGTTATTTACGAAAATACCATTGTATTATCGTATCTTTTCAGCAAATAACCCCTTCCAATTTAGTTATATAGCAAATTAACTGATAAATAAAAGAAATACAGTAGATTGTGAACAGTGAAAGTATGGATTCAAAAAAAAAGAACAGAAACTTAATAAAATTCTTTACACATTGAAAACTCGAGTTACATGTGCTACAAGGCAAATGGTATGGACTAGCGCTAAACCTGCTGAGATTTCAACGAGGAGCGACTCTAGTGATTGAATCATTGTTTATAGAAAAAGGATTAGACTTGCTGCTGGATTGCCCCGGCTCGGATCCATAAGTTAAAGGATCTATATTGGGCCTGTTCCTCAAGAAAAATCCAGGTGGTCGAGGCACAGGAAGAATAATGAAGCTGTTGGTAAGCATTTGAAAGATTGTAGACATCGGTGGACGATCTGCAGGACTTTCTTGAACACATAAAAGTCCAGTATGGATGCATCTAATAACTTCATCCTTCTCATAACTTTCTTTAATCGTGGTGTCGATAAGATCTAAGGCTGAATCATTGTTCCAAAGCCTCCAAACCTACCAAGAAAATTATATTCAGAATCAAACCCGCCTTGATGATCACATTTAAAATTGAGTGAGATTTTGATTTTATTTTTTCTCACATGTGTCACCAAATTGCCTTCAGAATCATCAATCTGATGGAAGCTGCTATTCTTCCTACCACTAACAATCTCCAGAATCAATACTCCAAAGCTATAGACATCAGATTTGGTAGAGTATTGGCCATGCGTTACATACTCTGGAGGCATGTAACCGCTGCAAAGTACGCATGACAATATTAATATATATATATATATATATTAATCAGAGAATTGTTCCCATTTTAAGTTATACTAACAATGTTCATTAAGTAAGGAGAATAGTAGAATACTAACAAGGTTCCAACCACCCTTCTTGTCTTGTCTTCAGTTTGGTCCACATTGAAATTCCTTGCCATTCCGAAATCCGCTATTTTCGGGTTCATCTCAGCGTCTAAAAGAATGTTACTTGCTTTGATGTCACGGTGTATGATTGTGAGCCTTGAGTCTTGATGAAGATAGAGAAGCCCTCGCATAATCCCTCCTATGATGTTATATCGTCTTTCCCAGTCTAGCTGACTCTTCTTGGTTGGGTCTGCATTTGACTAAGATTTTAAGAAATTTTTTGCTAAGAGGATTATAAATTAAACCTAGTTTTATATTGTTTATTACCAAAAAGGAAATAATCAAGGCTCTTGTTGGGAACAAACTCGTAGACAAGTATATGTTCATCTCTCTCTAAGCAAAACCCAAGAAGCTTAACAAGATTCTTATGTTGAAGCTTAGCCACAATCATAACCTCGTTCTTGAACTCTTGTGTGCCTTGTCCTGAATTTCTTGATAGCCGCTTCACCGCAATTTCTGTTTCATTTGGTAACATTCCCTAAATATATACAATAAGAAAAGGTTCTTAGTTATTAGCTTTCATGAAAAATCAAAGAGTCATAGATATATGTAGAGCTTAGCTCAAATATACCTTGTAAACTTCACCAAATCCGCCTTGACCTAGCTTGTTGTTCCACGAAAATTTATCTGTTGCCGCTTCAATTGTCGCAAAATCAAATTGTAGTGACCGTGGACTAGTCATGTCACTACCAGCTGTAACAACATCTATAAATATATATGGTTACTATTGTGCATTCCGAAAAGCAATGTGAAAATGGTAAAATACTAACAAAGGAAAACTCACTTTGATGTGTTAATGTTTTGTACGACTGTCTTCTCTTCCAAATAACGAATCCTAAAGTGAGCAGCACAATGAATAAAACCGCAGAAACAACAATCGCAACAATAGCTCCAGTAGAAAACGTTTTTCCATCTGGATCAGGAGGAGGACGAAGCGGTGTGGGTGGTGATGGCGTGTCACCAAAGGCACCAAGATATGCATAACCCTCCCACCGTAAAAAGCAGACAGGCTTGCGAACAACTCCACCTACGAAGCCATAGCAGCAACTCTGGTACTCACGCACACTTTCTCGAAGACAAGCTTCACAGTCACTAGATGATATCCCAGGAATACACTGCATCAGCACATATATGTTACTATCATTACCTATCTTTCCCGATACCTCGGCCAGGTATCGAGATTGACTGCCTCGGGTGATCATAGCTTCCATGATCGCATCCCATGTTCTGTTATAAAGCGTAATGTTCTCCTCAAACCTTGTTGTATTGTAATCTTCTTGTGTTGGCTGTAAATCCATCTTGTTGAAAAACGAGCTGTTAGAGTAGCGAACAAAACAGAGCGTCATGTCGGTTCTCCAGTCCCATGAGTCGGTCTGGTTCGGACAATTTTGTAATAAACCTTCGGACGCGAGTTGGATACAATCGGAACAGACCTCTGGATCAGTCCCTGGGATACAGAGGCCTAAGGCATAGATCATTCCAGCGCCTTCACCAACCGAGACGTTGTAGAAGCCGTTTCGAGAATTGACGTTGGAAGCAAGAGTTGAGAGAACGAAACGACGGTTTGTATCGTAAGTACCGTTTGGTCTGAAAAACAGTGAATCCCCACATTTTTGCGCAGAGACAAAGCCAAAGCTAACGCCTAGGACAAAACAGAGGATTGTAAAGAGAATGTTCAGACACATTTTTGGTTAGATTTTACTTTGCTAGATACTTGCTGTAGATATTAGAATTGAATCTAAATAACATCTAGGAACGTTGATTTCGTCAAAGCAGCTTGCGTATTTAGAATTTTCGTTAAGTAGTTGATATAAGTCGACTTCATAACGTTTAAATAATTTTAACATTATTATAAACACGTTATTTAAATGATGAAACTGAACAACAGCTAGCGCCACCTGCGACCAAAAGTTAACTTAGAAATTTCTAACTTGACAAAAAGTCAAAAACACAATGCCTCCATTTGAAACTTAACATCTGTCATCTTTTCTTTTCTTTTTTTGGTAATGTTAAACTATTTTTCCAACAAAAAAACATGTTTTACAATACAATGCGTCATTCTTGAACTTTAGATAAAATTAGAAGTTCAAAAGGAAAAAGAAAAAACAGAACCTAAATCAAGGAGTTCTTTACTCTTAGCATTGGTGCCAAACCAGAGTTGGATAAAGGAATCATAGGTATAATCGCCCGGGAATCGAATAGATATTAGCATTGGTGCCAAAAAATGTGAAAGTTAATAGATCCACCGGTTGTGAAACATACTAACGTAATCTTTAAAGAAGAGGGTGAAAGGTTTTAGATCTTTCATACTAAGGAAACAACTAGGAACTAGGAAGTGTTATTAAATTAGTAAAATAACTGAGTTTTTAATTTGTAAAACACACTATTGGGTTGGGTGAGACATTGAGGTTTGAAAAAGTAAGATGTTATTACTTGTTTGATCAAAGGACATGTTATTCTATTCATGTTATTGGTTTAGAAAAAAAAACTTCTATTTAGAGAAAGTATCATGCAATTTTGTCATATCATTTCGCCCAGTCATACGTAAGTTACGTTTTTTACACACTTTGAAAACTGGAGTTACGTGTGCTACAAGGCAAATGGTACGGACTAGCACGAAACCTGCTGAGGTTGATACTACATTCAAAGTGAAGAGGCAAGAATTTTAACGAAGAGTGACTCTAGTGATTGAATTATTGTCTTGCTACTGGATTGCCCCGGTTCGGATCCATAAGTTAAAGGGTCTAAATTGGGTCTGTTCTTCAAGAAAAATCCAGGTGGTCGAGGCATAGGGGAAGAATAATGGAGCTATTGGTAAGCATTTGAAAGATTGTAGACATCGGTGGATGATCTGCAGGACTATCTTGAACACATAATAGTCTGATATGGATGCATCTAATGACTTCATTCTTCTCATAACTTTCCATAATCGTGAGGTTGATGAGATCTAATGCTGAATCATTGTTCCAAAGCCTCCAAACCTGCCAAGAAACTCATGTTCAGAATCAAACTTCTTGATGATCACATAATAGTCCGATATGGATGCATCTAAACCCTAAACCCCCAACCCCCCTTAAAAGTAACTCACATTAAGGTTTTTATGTTTTGTATAATTGTCTTTTCTTCCAACTAACTAATCCTACAGTGAGCAGCACCACGAATACAACCGCGGAAACAACAATCGCCACAACAGCTCCCGTAGAAATCTTTTTGCCATCTGGAGGAGGAGAAGGCGGCGTGGGTTGAGATTCTTGAGGAGTAGGTAGAGATGGCGTGTCACCAAAGGAACCAAGATATTCATAACCATCCCTCCAGAAAAAGCAGACCGGCTTGCGACACCTATTTGCCCACTACAGCAACTCTGGTACACAGCCACATTTTCTCGAAGACAGGATTCACATTCGTCAGATGATATCCCCGGAATACACTACATCAGCGAGTATATATTACTATTTTACTATGATTACCTATCCTTTCCGATACATCGGCCAGGTATTGATATTGACCGCCTCGGGTGACCATATAATTCATGAACGCTTCCCATATTCTGGTATAAGTTGTCAGGTTCCCTGATACGTTCCAGTATTGTACTCTGCTTGTGTCGGCTGTAAATCGATCTTGTTGAAAAAAAGCTGTTGTAATAAACCGAGTGTAAGCCTCGGCTGTAATGAATGAAACAGAGTGTCTTGTCAGCTCTCCAGTCCCATGAGTCGGTCTGGTTCAGACAGTTTTGTAATAAAACCGGTGGACGCAGGTTGTATACAATCGGAACAGAGACCTACGGCATAGATCCTTCCAGGGCCTTCACCGACCGAGACGTTGTAATAGCAGTTGTCTCGAGAACTGACGTTGGAAGCAAGAGTTGAGAGAACGAGACGTCGGTTTGTATCGTAAGCACCGTTTGGTCTGAAAAACAGTGAGTTTTCACATCTTCGTGCAGAGACAAAGCTGAAGCTAACGGCAAGGACAAAACAAAGGATTGACAAGAGACTGTTCAGACACATTTTTCTCTTGAGATTTTTACTTTGTACAGATCTTGACACTTGAATCTAAAAAGGATTAATATTTTATGTAGGAGCATTGATTTCGGAGCATTGATTTCGTCAAAACTTACGTTCTTAGAATGTTCGTTAAGTGGTTGTTACAAGCATTAAACACAAGTCAACTCGGTCAACGTTTTGGATGAAAGTGAACATGGACCAAACCTTCACGACCAATAACTCTTCTAGACGCTATTTGCCACCAAAAGGTTTTAATTTAGAAAGTTCCAATGCCACAAGGATTAGCCTAACACGAGTATTTAATGATCGTTTCCTATTGTTTAAAAATCACTAGTCCTAAACCTTCATTTGAAACTCATTTTTTGGGGATATAACCGGCTTGGTTAACCTGGTTCTGCTACTAACTTGTGACATTCACATGCGAACTATGCTGGGATGTATCATGAAATTAAATGACTACGTGAGCTTTTGAAATTTCTTGAAGCTGAACAATGGAACATTGATTTGGTCAAAAAAGATGGTCTGACGCAGGTAAACCAAACTTTTATTAGTGCACACTAATCAAAATTTATATCTTAGAAATTTCTTTACAAAAAATGAAAGTGAAGTTACGTAAATCAGACTCAAATTGATAAACATCTACTATTACACACCACATTCAAAAATTATTGAATCCTCAATTATTTTATACATTGACTATAGAAACTGGAGTTGTTGAGGTGATACAACAGAGTGCAGAGGCAAGAGTTTCAACGAGGAGTGAGTGTAGTGATCGTTGCATTGTCTATAGAACAAGTTATAGACTTGGTGTTATATTGGTCTGGCTCCAATCCGTGGCCTAATAGGTCCAATTCGGATTTATTCCTGAAGAAAAATCTAGGTGGTTGAGGCACGGTTAGAGTAATGGAGCTATTGGTAAGCATCTGGAATATCGTAGACATGGCTGGCCGATTTGCACGATTTTCTTGAACGCATAATAGTCCGATACGGATGCATTTTATGACTTCATAGTCCTCACAACTTTCGCTAATCGCTGGATCTATGAGCTCTAAGGATGAATCACTGTTCCAAAGTCTCCAAACCTGCGAACAAACTTACTTAGAATCGTGATCAGAGTTAAGTACATGAAAAAGCAGTTTAGATATTGAGTAGATTTTGCTCACATAAGTGATCAAGTTGCAAACTGAACCATCCATCTTATAGAAGCTACTATTCTTCCTGCCACTAACGATCTCCAGAATCAATACTCCGAAGCTATAGACATCAGATTTGGTAGAAAACTGGCCATGCGTCACATACTCTGGAGGCATGTAACCGCTGCAAATATACACATGACAGAGTTTATGTTAAATCAGAAACAAAAACCGTTCATGAGTGAATTGTGCTCATTTAGGGAGAGTACTAACAATGTTCCAACCACTCTTCCTGTATTGTCTTCAGTTTGATGATCTCTGAAATTCCTTGCCATTCCTAAATCCGCTATTGGGTTCATATCGAGGGGAATTTAGCCTAGTAATGTTGTTTATTACCAAACAGGAAATAATCGAGGCTTTTGCTGGGAACAAACTCGTAGACGAGTATCTTTTCTTCTCCTTGCAGAGAAAACCCAAGAAGCCTAACGAGATTCCGATGCTGAAGCTTTGCTACCAGAAGCACCTCGTTCTTGAACTCCACTTCACCTTGATCGGAAGTTCTTGACAGCCTCTTGACTGCAACTTCAGTTCCATTTGGTAAAGTTCCCTGCCAATTAAATATGGATCTAACGAAATCATCTCAATATCTCAATATCTTCAAGCATAATGTTTCTACAGAAACAACTTGAGTAGTTGAGGAGTAAATGCCTTGTAAACTTCGCCGAACCTTCCTTCACCAATCTTGTTACTCGCCAAAAAGTTACTTGTTGCATCTACAATTTCTTTGATATCAAATTGAAGAATCCTGCAGTTTTAATATCATCTACACCTGCACAACAAAAGTGTAGAAACGTTAAGCAGCAAGACCATCTGAAAAGAAATCAATGGAGTGAAGATGGCATATTTTAAATGGTTTACGCGCGTACGAAACCGAACAGAAGAAAGTAATGTAAAGTGTGAAAACAATCCCTAAATGATATGAAAAATAAACAACTTGAACTCACTTTTTGAGGCAAAAGCTTGGTACTTTTTTGTTCTCCTGCAAATTGCCAACCCTCGAGCAAGCAGAGCCATGATTATGACCGTTGCAACGACAACTCCAATGATAGTTCCTGTACGGATCGTTTTTCGATCTGTGCAAGGCCAAATAACCTATTCTTAGAGCTTAAGGTGCAGACAGAAGGGCTAACTTATCACTTATCTAAGTAAATCACTTACCTTTGTTGGTCAATGGAGGTGGTGGGGATTGCAGCTAAGATGAGGGTGAAGGCTCTAGCTTAAGAAGATCAAAGGAGCCATTGAAGGGGTACAGATCCCACCGGTAAATGAAATTAACCTATAGGCCAATACACATAGCCGCCTTGCTTCCCCCGACATAAACTCTGATAGGCATCAACACTTTGTTGTAGACAGGTTTTACAATTAGACGGAGAGGCGTCTGGTGTGCATTGCATTAAGGCGTATAGCATTTGAAAACTTGTCAAGGCTGCTACATCAGCTACATAGTATCTATTATTGGAGACTGATACATCTTTTCCTGATGCTGATGAAGCTTCAGTCACCATACGAACTAATAACCGCTTCAATAACCCATCAAAAGCTGTTAAATTTGCCTCAAGATCTCGAGTGTTATAATCAGTAGAAGGTGGATCCAAATCACCCTGTCTAAAAGACGGCCAGTTAGAGTAGCGTACCATACATAGAGTATCACCTCCACCTGACCAATGAAATGCTGCTGTTTGGTTGGGACATGTTTGTATTAACTGGTCTGATGTGTCCTTGATACAATCCAAACAAAGCTTTTGTTTAGCACCTGAGATGCACATTCCCATCGCGTGGACTTGGTCAGGATCTGTCCCAATCGAAGCGTTGAAGAAGCCATCTTTAGCTGTGACCTCAGATGGAAGAGATGAGAGGATGATTTGAAGGTTCTTGTCAGAAGAACCACCATGATTAAAAGTTCCAAAATTGTCCAAGCAGACCTGCGACGAGACAACAACAATTAAGCTCACAGGGACAAGCCAAAAGATCAATGAGAAGAGATTCTTTAGACTCATTTTCCAAAATGGATATTTTCTTTAAGTTTTTTCGAAAAAGTTTTCAGTTTTTATCTATGATCTAAATCGTTACTCTATCTTGTTATTGCATTGTTTGTTTAATTATGTATCAAGTGAGTTCTACTCTGTGGCAAATAACCTTTTGCTTTGTAATCTGAATTTGAATTTAATATAATGAATTTGTTTAAAAAAACGCACACACACATTATAAAAAGGGAATAAAAAGCTATCTATCGTGGCAATTTGATCGATCAGCACAAACATTTGCTTATCTTCCTTCAAATCTACAAGATGGTCGACTAAACTTTTTCCTAATGTTGTTGATCTGACTTGTGAATCGATATATAAAGCCTCGGCCATACATTTTGAGAGCATCTCCTCGAAAACAAAACAAAAAAAATCAAGTAGTAACAATCAAGCAAATTGAAAACAAATTAACAATAATATTGCAAATCTAGACATTAAATAGTAGATACTAGATACGAACAAACACAATATATTAAGCACATCTTCTCCACTTAACACATAATCGAAACTTCTTCTTTAAATTTGAAAATATACGAGAAAAAAAAACAAAATGGAACAAAAATATAACAATAAATCGAATTTAAACACCATACACCATTTCGTCTTTGTATTTCGTCCAAAGAAAGAGAAAATTGGGCAATAGGCAACGAAAGATTGTCCAATTAAGCAATCAGCCATTTAGTTTCATTGACCAATTTGTCTTCGCATGCAACATCAACATCAACTTTTATGTGGGACCTTTAGGTTATAAGCGACGTATGCGTCTGCTACCTGATTGCCGACCCATAATAAAAATTTTGGCTTCCAAAAATACGTGTTTTCCTCTTTGACCTTCAAAATTCTCATTTGAATATTTGATATTAGTTTTTTTTTAATCTACAATATTTTTCATTTAAATATTTTTCGTTCGAACTAACGACACTTGGTAAATATTTTCACTTCTTATTGTTTCAGCAAAATCACTTTTCGAAATTGAGATCAATACCTACCAAATCCCTTTTTTCTGCTAATGGAATCAGTCTCACTCATGTTACTCAAGGTGAGAAGAACAGTGCTGATAGATCTCTAATTACAGATCTAATGTGTTGGGTTCTCAGAATCCACCACCAAGCTCATCTCTTTCTAATCTCTAGCGATAGAGAATTCGCAAGTGTGTTACACATTGAGGATGAGCAATTACAACATTTTGCTTGCGAGCAAATCATCTGCTCTTGGTGTTTTGTGTAGTGCTGCTTCCATTATGTGGGATTCAGAGTCTAGTTCCAATTCGGATTCAACAATTAAAAATCTTTGACCACTATATGTTTAAATTCGCAAGTTATATTATTTAAAATATATATATATATATATATATATATATTTGTTATTCACATCGAGATTTATGAGATTTTTGGCTATATTTTTGTAAGACGATAATAGAAGTACATTCGCATTATTTTTGTCATATTTGTAATTCATAATTTTGTCCCAATTTTTGTGTGTTTCGATTGTAGGGATGCAATCAAATAGTTAGGGATTACAAGTTAACATAGATATCTACAATTAATCATAATACTTGTATATAGTCACATAACTATTTGGGGGGGGGGGGGGTTTGGATCTGTAGTCCATATTATATATTTTTTGTTTTGTAATGATATACATAACTACGTTTTAGGAACCATAATGTAGTGGATACCTTGTGTAGTTGCAGGTTGAGGATGTTAGTGCGGCTGCAGTGAGTCCCCAGCCAAGGAGGTCGTTGCGTTCAAAAACATCAAGTTGGGAGTCATAGCAAATAACCTAGTTGCTTCAAGGTAAATGCTAACAGTAGGCTTGTGAACATTTATGCAATCTATATCCAGTGATACCAATCTATATATTATCGCCGTACTTATTTTAATAATAAAAGTTTCTCATGAATTCCTAGAGTATAAGTGTCTACATAGATTGCTATTTTATTTCATTCTTATAACTCTGATGTAAAATCATTTATAGCTTGCTAAGATTTTATTATAATTGTACCTTCATTTAATTTGGCAAATTAATGTCCACTTGTACCTTCATTTTTTGCGCAGTGTATGTCACCGACAACATCTCTGCAAAAGTCACATTTGGAGAAAACCATTTACATCCCCACAAACATCACTCTCGGTCTATCAAATGCGGTAGATCAGTTTCAACATTTATCGGTACCCTTTTGCTGATTGTCAGCATTGCTTCTCACCCAATTATTTGTCCCAATATTGCTCTTTCGCAAATTCACCCAAAAATATATACCATAAAATATATTAAATGTGTGACACCAGATCAAGGCCCAATTAAATTAGCCATGTTTAGAATTTAATTAGGTAAAGTTCAAGTATTAAGTAATTAGAAGCCTTAAAGTCCAATTAGTATTAGTTTATTTAGATTCCATTAAACCTAATAATTGTTAGTAAACTCTATGACTAATCATTATTAATAGAAGTCAGCCTCTATATAGTTCTCATAACCCTATAAACTTAAAAACTTGAAAGAGAAGTTAAAGAGAGCAGCGAAAAGCCCTATCTGCCTAACCTTCGTAAGCCTTGTTTTACGTGTGGTTCGTTATGATGCTTCAAGATCCACCTAGTTTCGTAGTTTTGGTAAGCTCTAGAACCTTGAACTTTAAATTTGTGTATGTAAAAACCCTAAAACTTTGTTTCTAGATGAATTCTAATATTTGTTAATGATCTTGAGAAATTTAGTGTGGTATGTGAGATGCTCTGGAGATGGAGATAGACTCCTACTGTAGAGTTTTCATACATGCTCTACCGACCTGCAATTGATATACTCTACAGTAGGAACCTATCTCCATTTGCAAAGCATATCACATACCATACACAATTTCTAACATTTTAATGAATCACACAATCTAGATACCATACACTCAGACAACCACATCAAAACAAATAAAACTAGAAGTATAAGAAGATCCACGATCACATCCTTATTTTTACGTATCATGGAGGCCCTAGCTAGGGTTTTCAAATTGATGTTGCATAAACTTGTTTATGTAATTTCTCTATTTTCTTATCAAAGCTCTTTCCAACATCTTTGTAGATAACTAGATTAGATCAGTAACAAAGATTAGAATCCATCTAGAAACAGAGTTCTAGGTTCTACATACACAAATTTAAAGTTCAAGGTTCTAGAGCTTACCAAAACTACGAAAATAGGTGGATCTCGCTGCAACTTGAAATACCACGACTAACCACATGTAAAACAAGGCTCACAGTGGCCGAGGAGGCTAGACGGCTAGGGCTCTTCAATGCTCTCTCTCAAGTTTCCAAGTTTTTAGGGTTATGAAAACTATTTAGGGCTGACTTTTATTTATAATGAGTTAATGACTAATCTAGGGTTTACCAACAACTATTTTGCTTAATGTGTTCCTATTAAACTATCACTAATTAGGCTCATAATCACTTAATACTATTTTGGTTTTTCCTAATTAAACTTTAAACTATGCATGGGCATTTAGGTTCGGGTATTTCCGGTCTAGAATATATTCGAGTATTTATAAAATTTGCATCGGATTTGGTCCAGATCCTATATGGTTCAGATATCCAAATATTGGAAACAAAAACTAAAAGAATTAGTTAAATTTGGTTCATTTTTCCCAAATATAACTAACTTTTATTTGGAAATTTGGGTTATTTTAATATTTTTGTTATTTCTAAAAATAATTGATATATTTGGACTTATAATTGTAATTTTTATATTTTGATTATATCAAATCTAAATATAATTAATATTTTAGGTATATAATTGTACAATATTTAATGTTAAAAAAATAATTGTACAATACTTTGAGTATTTCGACTACCCATTCGGTTTTCGGATTTGGTTCGAATTAGAGTTCAATTTTTCGGATATAAAAATCTGGGATCCGTTCGAATATAGAAATCAAATTCATTCAAATATTTTGTGGGTTCGGGTTTTGTTCAGTTTTTTTGTTTTTGGGTATTTGTCGATGCCTACTTTAAACATGCCTAATTTATTGGGCCGATCTGGCTGTCACAAAAAGTGATTGTAAACTAGCAACACATTTCCTAAGTCCATCAAAACCGATGCCATCTCGTCAGTGTAAAGTTTAATTCCCCTCCCCTAAAATAAGGTTAATGGGCTAATGAGTCACCCTATTGTGGTAGATTTTCTTAAAGAAAAAACACGTCAGATTCCAAATGAACTTTCAGCTTGAGACCAAATTAACATTGAATCACAAATACAAGGCAGTGTTGTGATTGGATCGAATACGAACTTCACAAGCTCAAGGAAAACTCTACCATCATTTGCAAATCTTTATCTATTCTCATCTTCTATACGAAATTAAATAATCTTTTAACATGTTGTCAAATTTAATCTTGATTTCACAGCTCAATGGTGAAAGACTGAAAGAATTCTCTATGTTTTAGAAAGAGTGTCATTATGACATTTTAAAATAAATTAAAAAAAATATGTAAATTTATTTTCTATTTTATTAATACATTAAATAAGTTTTTCTCTAATTGATAAACTTAACAAAACTGATATTTAATTTAAAAATCTGTATTAAAAATATAGAATTGAATATATAGAAGGATATTATTTATAAAACAAAAATTAAGTTTTAAAATGATATTAACGGAAGGAGAAATACTTTCTACAATTCTTCTCCTAAATTATAGATTTCACCAGGTTATTCATACCAGTCATTTAATTCCAAATCCCTATAAAAATATTTTTGTCTTTTACCTATTTGGACCAAAATGTTTTAAAGTTGAACGTTTGGTCAAAAGTGGGACTTCCCAATTCCGATGCGGCCCATTATGGATAGGAGCTATTAGAATGTATTTAATATCTCCTTAAATTTTATATCTAAGTACACTAACATTAAATCACACCACTATTATTTTATAAACTCTTTTTGAACAATAAAATAAAATAATAAGTGGAGGACATATAGAGTGGAAAGATTTTAATTGGGGATAGGAATCCCACATGAACTTCCCGAGAAACAAGTAAGGATACTTTATTAGTTGGTTCACGAACCGATCCAATTTTATTTAATCTCTCAAGGAATTGACGAAACTACCCTTTTCATAAATTTTAGCGACAATTTCTGACAAGGGGCAAGATTGTCTTAGGTCACAACACTTCATTGAAGAAGAAACCTTTGTTTGATAGAAGAAGTGAAAAAGACGCAGACAACAAAAAAGCTAAAGCAAAAGGACAGTAAGAGAGTGTGAATGAGTGATAGAGATTTTTGTACACTCGAAGTTGGAAAAGAGAAACAAAATGATGCCTTGAGGGTGAAAACAGATTGATTGCTTCTTTTTTTTTCCTTATCTTTTTTGTTTGCATTACAAAAACATGATCGGTTTGTATTATTACCATCACTGTTTTGTAATCTCTCCTTCTTCTTCTGTTTCTTCTTCATGTCGATGAGTAAAAAGTATGAAGAAATCTTTAAGATTTACACACTCTAACTCAGGTATGTTTTGTTTTTTAGATCTCTTTTCCTCCTTTTTTTTAATATCTGTAGAAGTAAAATAAAAATTACCTCTTTTTGCTTCTTTTGCTTAATGCTAGTTTTTGTAGTTATCTGGTTCTTTTGGGTTCTTTCTGATAACTAGATTCAGTCTGATACTCTTTTTAAGCTAATTGGATTTTTATTTGATTATTTCAATCTACTCATTTGATAGGTTTGTTTTTAATTGCTCTATCAACCTATATGAGATCTACATTGAGTACAACAAATAGAAGATCATTAATTTTGCATGTATAGTTTGTGTGTTTTGGAGTTTAATTTTGTAGTATAAATGAGACAGTCTGCACCATATCAATAAGTCATTCTTGTTGAATCATTTTGAAGCTTCTGACATTGATTAAGATTCTCTAATTTGTTACTATCATATAGAAGAAGTTGTTTAGTAAAAATTTTGAGATTGATCTTGGCTTTTCTCATCCATGTTTTGTGTTTAAGGTTTTTGAGCATTCGTTTAGACAAATTTGGCATCTTTTACTAAACATTTTTCTTGAATTGTAATGTTTTTCAGATGTTTTAAAGTGGTGATTGAAATGGAAATGGAATTTGGTAAAGGAATTGAAATGGAACAAAGCCCCAATAGTGTTCTGCCTCCTCCTCGTCCATTCACTGAATCAGAAAGGAGGAGTACTAGACTGAAGCCGCCTCGTAGAGATGAAATATTGAGAGTCAAAGAAGGTTTCACCGAGATAAGCTTCAGGCGTTACCGTAGCACATCCTGTAAAAATTTTCCTTCAAAACCTCTTGCAATGGGAGAGAAAACTGAGCAAAGGCGAGGTTCTGTGTATCAAAGCTCCAATGAACTGTTTAAAGAACTTAGAGACCCGCAGGGACGTAAAGATACAAAGGCAAAACTTGAGTTGTCTCGTAGTAGTGATGCTTCTTTCTCCTTTAGAGTTGTTGATTCTTCAAGAAAAGGAAGTACAGAGAAAAGAACGCACAAGATGGTTTCAGATGGACAGAAGTCATCAGTTGAACCTTGCACCTCTAGCAACTTCATTGACATTTGTTTGAAGTCAGGTATTAAAGATAGAGCGGCGGTGTTGGATTCAGATGATGATGTAGCCGGTCCCCCAAACGAGGACCATAAAATTAGTTTGCCTAAGTCACATTCCACACTCTCTTCATCAGAAACTAAGGAAAGCTCAAGAGTTAGGATAATGTTTGATCCATTTGTTAAGTCCAAGTCTCTGAGAAGTTCTCTTGGTTCAATAGGAGAATCAGATGATCAGTTCAGATTTGGATGTATAGAAAAGCTAGGGAAGAACAATGAGCGTTGCAAATCCATGTTGAGTGACTACTCAAATATTCATAAAATATCAAATCTTTGTCCTCCTCCAGTTGTCAATAAGGATTATACTTCGGTGCTGAAATCTTCCCCGGTTCATCTACATTGCCGTCTCAAGATGGAAAGCAAACATGGACTGCCGGTTTTTCAGTTTGTTTCAGATTCTCCTGAGGATGTTTACGCTGCAAGGACGTGGAAATCTGACAATGGTTCTAATTGGGTATATACATTTTCATCAGCTGGAAGCAGAAAGAGGAGCAGTGCTAGTGTGCGAGGTTTGAACGATCTTAGCAAAGAATTTTTGCTGGTGGCTCAGATGCAAGTTTCTTGTAGAATGTGCTCAGAAGTAAGAAAAAAGGGACAAGATCCGGAAACTTTGATGGTAAATGAGTTTGTTTTGTATGATATTGCACAAGCAAGAAGAAGTGTCTCCACAAAGGAAGATCAATCACTACCAGTTGATAAACCAGACTCAGATTTAAGAAATAGCACAATGTCTGGGGATGCTTCTGATACAATGAAGCAGAGATCTCAGCCTAAACGAACATCTCAAAGCAATGATCTTGAGGGTTCAAATGGAACAAACCCGTGGTCAGCTGTAGATTTGCATCCTGACCTTGAGATCGCGGCTATAATTATTCAAGACACGATTGAGAAGAGAGAAAGCTTAAAATACAGAAGAGGTGACAAAAGGTTGATCGAGAAAACTAATCTTCTTGGTCTTTCTCCAATCGAAGAGGAGAAAAAGGATTTCTTTGGCAGCAGAAGTTCAGAAAAGTTGAAGGTTGTAATCCCAAGGGGAAACCACGGGTTACCAACTACCGAAAACCCCGGTCCTTCGCCTTTGATTCAGAGATGGAGGTCAGGAGGTGGTTGTGACTGTGGTGGTTGGGATATGGCTTGTCCACTTATGGTTTTTGGAAATCCTCGTATCTCATGTTCTCATGATCAGCCTCTTGTAGACAATCAACATCCTTTGCAACTCTTTGTCCAGGTAACACGAGTTTTGTTGTTCCTGGAACTGCTTATATAGACTTGCATGAAAAAGTATTGAAGACTTCTTTTCATCATCTAACACATATATTCTTATAGGGTGCTAAAGAACATATACCAGCATTGTACATGTCGTTAGTTGAGGAAGGGCAATACGATGTTCATTTCCACGCACAGTTATCAACATTGCAAGCATTCTCCATCTGTGTTGCCATACTACATAACACAGAAGTCTCAGATAGTTACAGAAATTGCGAGGATGTACAACAGTTCTCGCATTGCAACTCGTTGAAAATGCTGATTGATGATGATGTGCAGTTCTTAGTTGAAGCAGTAACAGAAGAAGAAGAAATGAAACTCCCTAACCTTGTTAAAGAAGCTGCGACCGCTCTCCCATCCTACATGCCAAACCCGCCTTTCTCGCCAATCTCCAGAGTGTAGTCTGTGATGCTGTTATTGTTGCAGATACATTTGAGTTCTTCTGAATGTCCTGGATTGGCCATAAGGAGAAAAGAGAAGGTTGGTTCAACTTCCCAACAAAGTGCAGCCATGAAGCAGCTGATTTGCCAGACAAGCTAGAGCTTAAAGATGGGATGATCTCTGATCTCCAGACCGAGAAAGGCGTCACATTCTTTGTTGTGTCATTTATTCATTCTTCCGAGTAGGATCTAGGCAAAAGAAAAAGCCACACTGTTCATATTGTAAGGTAGCAAATGGGAAGGTGCCCAATTTGGTTAGAGGTTTTATAAGCATAGGGTTGGTAGATCCTTCAAAAAAAGTTTTGTAACTTGTAGTGAATAATGGATCTTCCTCTCTTTTCTCACCAGTCAAAAAGGACTTTGCACAAATGAATTTCATCAAATCAATAGTTACAAAAACTAAAAGAATGTACAATTTTCCGTTCTTCGTATTACGTATGTTGCAGTCTTGGTGGTTTCACTGGGGTTGAACTCTCCTTGTCCTTTAATGGTTTAGGGGTATCTCCATCTTTTGTTTTGAGTCCGAGAGAGCTGACGAATTAGGCTGCGATGCTTCTAGAGAGAGTACACTCTTGTAAAATTCATATGAAGCAAAGAATATAGCTCCTTGGGACATGTACATCACTAGCCTGGGGATCAAGCCTCTGCAACATATACGAAGAAACGACTATGCTGGTAAAATGATGAATCATGGATAATACAGTTGCAAGAACTAGGAGTAAGGAGATAAGATCAGTGAAAGTGAGCAGAGACCTGTATAGTCCTCTCACACCTTCCTGTTTGCGTATTGATTGTAGAGTTTTATAGACACTAGGATGTTGGTTGCTAGTTCCAGGAATCTGCAGCCATGGGGATAAGTTAGATGTTGGTAACAACTGTTAATGCTGTTCTTGAAAAAGTAGGAACGAGAAACAAACCTGAGTTTGTAATCTTGTTTTTACTACATCAAATGGGGTTGTGAAGAAAGCAGCAGCAGATCCCGCTAATCCTCCACAGATGAGCTGTTAGGAGCAAATATCGGAATATCATCCAAGTCATCTCAGATCTCCATATTCAAACACTATTGATTACAGATTGCTCAGAGAATCTTAAAGTGCAGGATATTATGGAATGATGCAGAGAAGAGACAAACCGTTTGTAGTGTAGTGGGTTGAGCGGATTGACCACGAGGACCTAGGGATGGTAATACCATTTGTTTCATGTTTTCATAAACATAGAACTGTATTTCCAATAAATTTGGCATCAGAATTGTATTCAAGTAGAGAAGAAAAATAGCAGAAGAGTGCACAAAACGAACCTTAATGATTGAGTGGGGGATATTTCTACATAGCACTGCAGTCCATCCAGCATATAAAGAAAGAAGACCACCTTTCTGGATTATTCCAAGCAATGCGCTCCTGTATTCATAAGTGCCAAAAATGTCAAAAAACAAAATAAAAGCACAAATGGAAAGGGAAAGCGAATTTAAAATGAGACTAATTTTGTTAAGCGAGGAAACCTTAAGAGACAAGAAAACAAGGAAGTATAATGCATTTAGCAAAAGTTAGATTAAGCTTGCAAAATTTTTACCAGCAATTGCGATAATGTGAACTGACTTGCATCTGCTGTTTTATACGCTCACTTGGTGTGAAGAGAAAAGAAGTTGCAACGCTTGCAGAACCACCAGCTACACAGTGAGTAAGGGAGCAATATTCCTGAAATTTCAAGGATTTAGTAATATAAACTTTGCTCATTCTACTCAACAGGCCAGCAAAACATGCCAGAAAAATAAGAGTGGGGGTAACTAGAGATAGTTCTATTGAAAAGTAAAAGAGACCTTAGGAAAGAGAGGAAGCAGAGCTCCTTTAACTGATTCATAAGTGAACGTATAAAGGGCAGAGATAGGAGCTGACGAAGCAATGTTGCTAGCAATCCCCCGATAAAGTCCAGAAAAACCTGAATACATATTGGGATATAATTGTGTTAAGCAGCAAGGCGCAGTGACAAACAAATACAGAAATCCCCCTAATCGGATCATCTCAAGTAAGAAATTCTACCTCTTTCTGATATAATTGATCTCCCAGTATGACATAGAGACTTCTCCTCCAAACGGCATGACTGAATCGTTGTCTTAACTGTATCAAGCGGATGAAGACAAAGACTGACGCTTATGCCAGCCAACGCACCAGCAAAAGCATGTCGCTGTTTAGCAAAGGTGTAAGTAGACATTTCGGTAGACGACGAACAAAATTCAGTCTCTTGGTCTTTTCTATCTCTTTCAAGCAACTGTTTATTCTCAATGACAGATAAACTGTCTTCGTCTGGGTCATTCCCTGAAGAAGAAATCTCATTTTGGCCGTCCGTGCTACATTTTGAACTTATAACGTTCACTCCTTTATTGATGGCACACTTATCTTTGTAAAGCAAAAAGAGATAGTTCACATCATTAGATCTAGCTATTCTGGTGTCAACCAATGATTCTGTGACACTTGATAATAGAGGACTCCTTCGTTCAATTAGAGTTGAGTGACCGTCTGCACCAGTTGTAACACAGATACATTCACAACTATCGGCATTTCTTGATGTGGATTCTGCTTTACAGCTGACGGAAGTGAGAATACCATCTACTAAATTTTCTCTCTTCTCAATCTCAGCCTCTCCTTTACGATATCTAGTAAACGTGGGAACTACTTCTCCCATCCAGCTATACAATTTTTCTCTCCCGAATGGAAAACCATTTTCTTTGCAAGAACCACTAATGAACTTGGCTCCACTAGTCTGACTAAAGAAAGATTGATTATAGTTTTGGTTACACGGATCGAAAATGCTCATCTTTTCAGCCACTCTCAATAACTTAACCCTGGGCTGTGGAGTTGATTGCAATTGAGAGTTAACCTCCTGATCAACAGGCAACCGTTTACTATCCGCCAAAACTTTGAACTCACTAACTTCGTCTCTATTTAAATCATCTAAATCTCCTTCCTTAAGTGAGCTAATCACATTACCAGAAACAAAATCCGGGCGATCCCACATCAAATCAACAGCTGATATCAACGCATCCCTACTCAGGATTTGGCTCAACTTAGTCTCTCCTCGTTCACTATTATCCCTATGGAAAACATACGCATACCCTACAGGTACATGATCACCACTAATCTTTGACAGCTTCCTCTTACCCTCAGCTAAGTTGCAACTATGCTTAATCGAAGGCTGACCCTTCTTAACAGAGCCTTTCGCAGTAACCATTTGCTTATCTTCAATCAATCCAAAGAGAATCAATATAACACAAATCGAATTCAAAAAATCCAGTCAACTAGTAAGAGCTAAAACGTTTCACATCACAACCCAGTTAAGCATTTGTGCAACACTTGATTGCTAAGTAACAAAGTTCTGATTTTTCAATAGGCCAAATTCAATTGAACCCACATTTGGAAGAAAACACAGTAATCCAATGTCCTAGCTCCAAGAAAGATCTGTTCCAAAACATGCCTCACGTGAGAAATTTCGAAAATTTCTGAAATTACAGGCGACTGCTACTGCAAATCCAAAAATCTGTAGCTCAAAATAAAATAATACCTTGATAAACTGCGATGCTCTCCACGAGAAGAAGCTCGAGATCCCAAATTTCTTATTTTCTTGGGAAAATCTGGCCGCGTTGAAAGAAAATTAGTGGAGGGGTTTATGCGCTGCTTCTTCTCACCCTCAAAGGGTTTTTACTTTTTTACCTGTTTCATTTTTTTATTTTTCTTACTTTTTCACAATCGCCAAAAAAAAAAAAAAAACATTTTTAATTTTTAAATTTGGTATTTAATTTTTAATATAGGTATTAAACAAGTAAAGATAATGCCACCAATTCTCGGCCAATTAATTAACTTGTAAAGTGAGTCGCACCAGGGTTCTGAGTATCCAAATTGATACCTCGATCGTCACTTCGGAGAAAGATTATGGGACAAGTAGTAGTTGTCCTGGTGGTCGGGATATCTACCACATAGATTATGTCTCTGGTGGTAGTGATTTAAGGTAATCCAAATTCTTTTTTATTTTATTTTATTTTTAATTTATTTTTACACGTCAAAATAAGAATGTCTTAATTTAACATATAATTAATGGGTTTTGTTTGATGGGTATGCGAAGGAAAAATATAGAAGATTTTATTGGAAAATGCTAAGTTGTATTTGATTATTCTTTTTAGCAATCGCTCATATGGTTACCAATCGAACGAACAAATGAAACATGCGGATGAAATAATAGGTTGAAATAAGTCATTGAAAGAGGTGACTCGAAAATCAAACGAGGCGATTGTAAACTGTCTAAGAATATTTGAACTTACAAACAAACTGTTGGATTTAAAAAAAAAAACTTTTAATATTTTCTAATACTTGAAAAATATATATATATTTATATTATTCTCTTACAAATTTATATTACAAACTTTTTAAAAATATGTCAATTGAATCAATAAATTAGGCCAAAATCATATTTAAAATTTGGAAAATATGCCACAACATTTTCAATCAAAAATTTAGATTTTTTTCTAAGTAAAATATCAAAAACATCCCTGAGAATTTAGCTACTAAAACTATATTTGTTTTGTTTAATTAAAGGTAATATAAGTAAAGATCTTCAAAATTAAACAAAAGAAACAGAAAGAAAAACACAAAACTTCTTCCCACTCACTTCGTCATTCACTTTCCAATTTTAAAAGTTACAGTTTCCTCTTTGTTATACCTCAAACTGCAACTCGTGATATGTTCGACTCGATTCCTCTCTCCTTTGTATCTGTCTCCTGTGAATTTTGTTATTTTGTACTCATGTGATTTTCTCAAGCTTGGTCGTCTCTACGCTATTTTCCTCTGTTCAGAGTTTCAACGTTGTAATCTTTTTCAATTTTATCGAGCCTCACTGATGTACGTATAGTTATTGTTTGTATATTTGAAACTGAAATGATATAGATTCACAATTATAAGTGATGGTTAGTTAGTAGATTTGTATCCGAATCCGATTCAAAATTTTGCATTGTATTATGTTGTTTAGTTGTTTAAGTAAGTTTGCAGCCTTTATACTGAATTTTCCACCTTGTTTGGAGCTCATGGGAAGTGGAAATTAAACCATTTACTTTTATATGAATTTAGACTCTTAACAGTTTCAGATCTTCCTTACCTAATAATGTAGTCCAATTATATAGTTTAGTCTTATTAATATGAATGATTTTGGTATAATGCAGGTTTTAGTTGAAAATGTTTACTACTAATGATGATTATTTCAGTCTACCGACTAAACTCTTTGAACCAGAAACTTTTTCCTATAACTTTAGGAAACTACTTATACATTAAGATCGTTGGTATAATTGCGAAACTAATTTGACACATAACTCTTCATATATTTTTTTTCAAAAACTTTACCAAACAACTGTACATTGATATTGGTTTTTTTGTGTAAACTTTACCAAACAACTATACATCAAAATATATGTAATAACTGTGTGAAACTAAATATACCAAACAACTATGTATAATAACTTTCCCAAAAACTTTAGAAACTACTTATGGTAATAATTTGCGAAACTAACTTTTCAAACAACTCTGCAGTTTAACTTTTTTTTTGGAAAACTCTATCAGATAGTTGATATTGAAATCGATGTAATACCTGCGAAACTAAATATGTCAGACAACTTTACAAAATAAAATTTTCTAAAAACTTTACAAAATAACTATACATTAAGATCTATAAAATAATTGTGTGGAACTAAATCTGTAGAATAAATCTTCCTCAAACCTTTACAAACATGTATTGCACTAAAAACAATGTAATAAAATGTGTGAAACTAATCTGCTAAATATTTTTTTCAAAGAAATTGCCCGAAAGCTTTATCTAAAAGCATTACATCTTCCTCCATAGTTGTTCTAAATAACGTTTTACAAGAATTATGCACAAAACATTATAAAACAACTATGCATAATACTTTTTTTCTTTGTAGAACTCATAGACGGTTGTTTTTAGCGGGTAAGATTTAGATTAGTTTAACACAAAAAAAAATCTAGGAAATCTGTTTATAAGAATCTAACAACGTTGTTCATAGTCTTGGGAAAACAATACTGGAGTTTTCTTTGTAATATAATATTCTCTTAAGATTAGGATTATATCCGAATGAATTGTGTTTTTTTAATGGTTAAAAATTAATGTAGGTTGATAAATGAAAATTTTAGGTATTTAATCCCAAAAAAAATCAATAAAATTCATGCTGAACAAAAAAAACCTCCACTAAATTCATATAAGGATAACTGTGTCTTTTAGTAGTGTATATTTTTAGTTCTAAAAGATTTGTCCTACTTAAATAATTTCAGTTGTTTTTTCTCATTATTATCCCAAAAACATTCCTAGTGTATAGACATAATTGGGCTTTATAGACATTAAATAAATAAAACGGGATTTTTGTCGAAAACATAGAAAATAATGGTGCTATTTGCAAATCTCGATAGTATATATTTTATAACAATGATATTTAATACCAGAAAACCCTAGAGTGCTCTCTCTTTGTTACCCTTTTCTCTTACCACTCTCTTACCACGGCTACAAGGTTAGTACTAAGTTTCGGTTCTGTATCCGTACGAGTCTTTGGATCTCTACTCTTGCTTCATCGGATCTCATCGAATTTATCTGGGTTGGGATCAAATTATCGAATCTTCTGTGCTGCGTATGTGTGTTTTTGATTCTTTGAGAATTTAGGGTTTGGGCGAGCTTTTTTGGTCGAAATACGCAGAAAGTTTTGTTTCTTGTTCTTGGGTTTTTGGCTGATGGGGTTTTCCAGATTTACAGTGATCTTTTTGATTCGAATTGATTAACAAAATCGATTTTTTTGGTTCTATAATCAGTTTAATCTTTGTGTGTTTTCAGGTAATTTGAGTGTCCATTTCATCTGAGTTCGTGTAGCCAATCATGGCGAATTTTGCTAAACCGGAGAACGCATTGAAGCGTGCTGATGGTAAGTAATGAATTGTTAATTTTTCTTTGTCGTTTGGTCCTTTGGATTTTGGTTTAGGGTTTGTATGAATTTGACATTTGTGTTACATGTTTTGTGTAGAACTGATCAATGTTGGTCAGAAACAAGATGCTCTACAAGCTCTTCATGATCTCATTACTTCAAAGAGATACAGAGCTTGGCAGAAACCTCTTGAAAAGATCATGTTTAAGTATCTTGATCTTTGTGTTGACTTGAAGAGGGGTCGATTTGCTAAGGATGGATTGATTCAGTATCGTATTGTTTGCCAGCAAGTGAATGTCAGTTCCTTGGAGGAAGTAATTAAGCACTTCCTACATCTTGCTACCGAGAAAGCTGAGCAAGCTCGCTCTCAGGCGGATGCTTTGGAGGAGGCCCTTGATGTCGATGACCTTGAAGCAGATAGGAAGCCTGAGGATTTACAGCTAAGTATTGTCAGTGGGGAGAAGGGAAAAGATAGGTCTGACCGTGAATTGGTCACCCCATGGTTCAAGTTCTTGTGGGAGACATACAGGACAGTGCTTGAGATATTGCGAAACAATTCTAAGTTGGAAGCACTCTATGCGGTTAGTTTTCGTTTAGGATAAGCTTATTAGCTATTCCTCTGACTTTTAGTTGATTGAGATTGAGGACTTGTATATTATTATCCTGTAGATGACAGCACACAAAGCCTTCCAGTTCTGTAAGCAGTACAAGCGAACAACAGAGTTCCGAAGGCTTTGTGAAATTATAAGAAATCATTTAGCCAACTTGAACAAATATAGAGACCAAAGGGACCGACCTGACTTATCAGCCCCCGAGAGCTTGCAGCTTTATCTGGACACAAGATTTGATCAGTTGAAAGTTGCTACCGAGCTTGGACTTTGGCAGGTCTGTTTTGGTTCTGCATGTATTTCTTTGATGCTACCTTATCTTATGTCAAATTTAGTTTGGCAGCATATGCCTTACACCATACTGTAAATAAGTTAGAATGGTTCTTGATGTATCTTTTGTTTTGCAGGAAGCTTTTCGCTCTGTTGAAGATATCTATGGATTGATGTGCATGGTCAAAAAAACGCCCAAGTCATCTTTATTAATGGTTTATTATTCCAAATTGACCGAGATTTTCTGGATTTCTTCTAGCCATCTTTACCATGCTTATGCATGGTTCAAGTTGTTCAGTCTGCAGAAAAATTTCAATAAGAACTTAAGCCAAAAGGATTTGCAGCTAATAGCATCATCTGTTGTCTTGGCGGCATTATCAGTTCCACCATTTGATCGGGCTCAGAGTGCATCCCATATGGAACTTGAAAATGAAAAAGAACGCAATTTGAGGATGGCCAACCTCATAGGATTCAATCTTGAACCTAAATTTGAGGGCAGAGATATGGTAACATAGGTTCTTATGCTGCTTCATTATTATATTATGCCCTTTGTTTCTGGGTTGTTATTTCTAATTCCATCCATTCCTTTTCCAGCTTTCCCGGTCAGCTCTTCTGTCAGAGCTGGTGAGTCTCTAGTATTACCTTATCTAGTTGATATTGCTTACCTGTTGTTTAGAATACTTGTCGCCTTTCAGTAATCTGATTTAGAGTGCTGATTTCTGTGCAATTAGGTTTCAAGAGGTGTTTTGAGCTGTGCATCTCAGGAGGTCAAAGATCTTTTCCATGTTTTGGAGCATGAATTCCACCCACTTGATCTTGGCTCTAAGATTCAGCCTTTGCTTGAAAAAATTTCCAAATCTGGTGGGAAACTGTCGTCAGCTCCTTCTTTGCCAGAAGTGCAGCTTTCCCAATATGTTCCTTCTCTGGAGAAGCTTGCTACTCTGAGGCTACTTCAACAGGTAAAAAGTGCTCCTTGTTCTCTACTTTTGGGGCAATATCCATTCAACCATTTTGGATTGATCTAGTGGTTTATCCTTTTTTTTTACGTACTCAAAAGTCTATGTTGCGATTTTATTTCAGGTGTCTAAGATATACCAGACTATAAGAATTGAGAGTTTATCTCAGTTGATCCCCTTCTTCGAATTCTCAGTGGTCGAGAAGATATCTGTTGATGCTGTGAAGAACAATTTTGTTGCCATGAAAGTTGATCACATGAAGGGTGTTGTAATTTTTGGAAATTTGGTAAGCCTCTATTGATACTTTAGTTCAACACTGCTTTTATCATGTCTGTCATTTAAGTAATATAATTTTACTTACTGATTATTTGGTAAGTTGTAATTTATTCTATCAACTGTTTGTCTATTAGGGTATTGAGTCTGATGGACTGAGGGACCATCTGGCTGTTTTAGCTGAGTCTTTGAGCAAAGTTAGAGCTATGCTGCATCCTGTCCCAAGTAAAGCATCGAAACTAGGTGGCATAGTACCAAATTTAGCGGATACTGTTGAGAAGGAGCACAAAAGATTGCTTGCCCGGAAATCAATCATTGAAAAGAGGAAGGAGGATCAAGAGCGTCAGCAACTAGAAATGGTAGTGTATTTCTCCAGGGTGATTTTCATACTTCTTCTTTAACGTTGTGCCTGTTGATGACAATTCCTTGATTTGATATTTGCTTTTGAAGGAACGTGAAGAGGAGCAGAAACGGCTTAAGCTTCAGAAGCTAACTGAGGAGGCAGAACAGAAGAGACTTGCAGCAGAGCTTGAGGAGAGAAGGAAACAAAGAATCCTTAGGGAGATAGAGGAGAGGGAACTTGAGGAAGCTCAGGCTTTGCTGGAGGACACAGAGAAACGCATGAAAAAGGGAAAGAAGAAAACGCTTTTAGATGGAGTAAGTATATTAATATAACGTGTTAGCTGTTATAGTTCACTGGTTTGCGTATTGCTAATATTGGTTGGTTTAAACAAAATGTAGGAGAAGGTGACAAAGCAAACTGTGATGGAGAGGGCCTTAACTGAGCAGCTCAAGGAAAGGCAAGAAATGGAGAAGAAACTCCAAAAACTTGCTAAAACTATGGATTATTTGGAACGAGCAAAGAGAGAAGAGGCTGCTCCATTGATTGAAGCTTCATATCAGCGCAGACTGGTAGAGGAAAGAGAATTTTATGAGCGTGAGCAACAGGTAAAACCTTACTGTCACAATAGTTTTTCTTTCTTATAACTTGGTTGTGAGTTGAAGTATAGGAGGTCCTTAAAAGCTCTTCTCCTTTTCAGCGTGAAGTTGAACTCAGTAGAGAGCGTCATGAGAGTGACTTGAAGGAGAAGAACAGGTTGTCCAGAATGTTGGATAATAAGGTCTGTTTTGATGTGTCAAGTCGTTTCTCTGAATGTTCATTTATTCAACAATCTTGATGAATACCTTTTCTTTCCGAGCTGCTCATAATCGAATCTTTTTGTGCCCAGGAAATATTCAAACAGCAAGTGATAAGCCGTCGACAAGCAGAGTTTGACAGAATAAAGGCGGAGAGAGAGGAGCGTATCAACCAAATAATTCAAGCCAGGAAGCAAGAAAGGGATATTAAGAGGAAGCAGATATATTATATGAATATTGAAGAAGAAAGAATGACAAAGCTGCGGGAAGAAGAGGAAGCTCGCAAGCGTGAAGGTGGGATCTTTTCCATAAATTCCGTCATTTTGCATCATGTTGAAAATCTTCTAATAGAACCCTCTTGTTTCGTTTTATTTTTGGGTTTACTCTATGTAGAAGCTGAGAGACGCAAAAAGGAAGAAGCTGAACGGAAGGCTAAGCTGGATGAAATCGCTGAAAAGCAAAGACAGAGAGAGAGAGAGTTGGAAGAGAAAGAGAGGCTGAGGCGTGAAGCCCTTTTGAAGGGTAATGATGCACCACCTGCTCGCCTTGCAGAGCCTACAGTTACTCCTGCAGCAGTCGCAGTTGCTGCTGCTACATCACCAGCAGCAGCACCAGGTCCTGCCAAATATGTTCCTAGGTTTAAGCGTCAGGCTACTGACACCTCAGCAGCACCAGCACCAGCTGCAGAACCTGAGCGCTGGTCCAACCGTGGACCGCCTCCAGCAGAAGACCATTGGGGAAGCAGCAGAGGAGGACCGGGTCAGAGACCTGACAGGTGGACTAGTGGGAAGGAAAGAACTGGACCTCCAGCTGAAGGAGGAGACCGTTGGGGTGGTGGTCCTAGAGGAAGTGACCGCCCAAGTGGTGATGGTTGGCGAAGTGGGTCTTCTTCGTTTGGAAGCTCCAGACCTAGGCCAACACAGCGTTAAGCAATAAATTTTTTGGTCTCAAATCTCCATGGGATGAATGAAAGGTTACATATATCTCTGTCCTCGTAAGCCCCAAACCTTTGTTCTTCTTTTGAAGATTTCTCATCTTTTATGTTTTTAATGAAAGATTTTAAAAACCTGTTAGACTCGTTTTTGCTCTACACACCAAGAGTTGTACTTTCGGTATTTTACCGTTGGAGTTTTCATTTGTTTGTCTAATTTTCTGCTGTAAACCCTTTGACATCAATCAGCTTCTTTTTTATGCAAATTATTGTCATTGTTTAATATTTATGTTAGCCTTTAGAACATTAAACAAAACTTTACATTTAACAACACTTGTTGGATTCAATATATTGTAGAGGAGGATAATTATTGTTCTACTGTTCTACCTATGTTGGTTAATGAATGGTTATGTTGAGCCCAAAACAATAATTGAAAGATATATCATCTTTATTCATATCTTGCATTAAGTGGATTTTAAATTTTAATTCTTTATCAACATGGTTAATTTAAGTTACTTTTCTATGCAACTACTTGCCTTTGATTTGAGAACAGAGCATGGGCTTAAAGCATAAAGGCAAAGCTTTCTTCACAAGGGAAAAGAGAAGAAACTGAATCCACAGTTATATAATTAACAATTTCATAGTGTCTTCATCAGATAGGGTTTCGTTTGGGATTTTTCAATTTTGCATAAAAAAAGATGTGGCCTTTTTGGTGGAAAGGAGCGTCTGGGTTCTCAGCTCGTTCTACAGCTGAAGAAGTGACTGATGGAATCGATGGTACTGGTCTCACCGCCATCGTCACAGGTCCTCCTCTTCTTCTTCTTCTTCCACATGTTTTCAACTTTTTTTATGATCTGGGTTTGTTTCAATTTAAAAATTTTCCACAGTTTAATTTCTGGGCTTTGATTCTGCCCCTGAACTCTAAGTTGTCGTGGTATCTGTTAATGGACTAAAGGATTGAACTTTATTAGAATATTTCAATCAGGCTTGTAAGAACGTATCTGTTTTGGTTGATTCTTGATGTATATGTTTTATTCGTTTTCAGGAGCATCAAGTGGGATTGGGGAAGAGACTAGTCGTGTTCTTGCTCTTCGTGGTGTTCATGTGGTAATGGCGGTAAGGAACATAGATTCTGGTAATCAAGTTAGAGAAAAGATACATAAGGAAACACCTGAGGCTAAGATTGATGTAATGAAGTTAGATCTTAGCTCAATGGTTTCCATCAGGAGCTTTGCATCAGAATACAAGTCTTTGGACCTTCCTTTGAATCTCCTAATGTAACATCCCTAAGTTTAATGTTAAACACTTAGTAATTGCTGGATTAGTGACTGTTAATATGTGTTAGTCGGCTTAATCTTGTTCTTGTTTTTGAAGCAATAATGCAGGGATTATGGCATGTCCCTTCATGCTTTCTAGCGACATCATTGAATTACAGTTTGCAACTAATCATTTGGGTATGTTTAATTTTGAACTAGATATGATCCTCCATTTTTGCTTCTTTGATGAACTTTTGCATGTTGCAGTTATTTCACATGTTAACATATGATGAGGAACATTTTTAGTGTTAGAAGGTTTATACTTTTACATTCTTTTCAGGTCATTTTCTGTTGACGAACCTTCTTTTGGATACAATGAAGAAAACAGCTAATGAAAGCAATAGAGAAGGAAGAATTGTTATTGTTTCATCGGAAGGTCATCGATTTGCTTATTGGGAAGGGATTCGTTTTGACAAAATAAATGATGAAGCAAGGTGATTCTTATGTGATTGTGTTTCTTCTCATTGCTTTTGATTTCAATTTGTAATAAACTAATAACATACTCTTATTGCTCTCACTGGGTTCATAGTTACAATACTTTACAAGCATATGGTCAGTCAAAGCTCTGTAACATATTGCATGCTACTGAGCTAGCTAGGCTATTCAAGGTAAGATAGTATTTTGTAGGTGATTTCGTTAAGTTTTAATAAATTCCAAAGGGCAAAGAGGAAGCTAAAAGAAAGCAAGCTTTTTTTTCTATCTTTGGCTTTGCCTAAAACAGGAACAAGGTGTGAATATCACTGCCAATTCACTTCATCCCGGATCCATTATGACCAATCTTTTGCGCTACCACAGCTTCATAAATAGTAAATTATTTTGCTCACATACTTTCATTCTGAGTTTTCTTTGTTTTTCTAATACTGCATAATTTGATTCACACTGGATAAACACCGGAATCCTGTGTCAAAATTTTAGCTTGTCATGAATGTTTATGATCTATCAATGGATGCATTAGAGAACCAACCAGTAATGTCATGAAAATTTTCTCTTGTTTGATGCAGCAATTGGTAATGCGGTAGGAAAGTATGTGCTGAAGAGTATTCCACAGGTTGTGTTTTGATTTCCCCATCTAAATTTACTTCCAAGTTCATCACATACTCCTAACATTTGATCATTTTGTTTCAACTCACATATATACATATATGTTTGTATATTGAGTTTTCTGATACGGTTGTTGCAGGGAGTGGCAACTACGTGTTACGCAGCACTACATCCGCAGGCAAAGGGAGTGAGTGGGGAATACTTGATGGATAACAACATATCTAACCCTAGTTCTGAGGGTAAAGACCAAGATTTGGCCAAAAAACTATGGGAGTTTAGCTTGAGCTTAACTGGTGAAGAAGAATCATAGATGCTTACAGTCTTACAGATAAGAATGATCTGGTTTAATTGTGTGACTATAAAAAGATATGTTGGGTTAATTTTAGAAACAAAAATCCTTATGGATAAAAAGGTGATCTCTCATTATCAATCAACCTTTGTAAGTTCTGCTAACTTTTAAAAAAGAAAATTTGGTGCAACCTCAGTTTGCAAATGGAGGTATTCTGCAATGATTGCATTTTATGTATAACTAGGACATAACATACGAGGAGAAAGATTGGAAGTTGAAGGTTTAACAAAGCTATTTTGTTTGTATAATGTCAATTTCAGTGAAAAAAGAAAGAAAGAATAAGGTATGAAGATTGTGAATAAACCAAAAACGTGTATGATATATATGGAAAAATCGTTTTAGTTTTACAAAATGAAGTGAAATTTTGTGGAAGTTTGGTGTGAAATAGTTGGATTTCTAAACAAATTTAATGGGGCCTTTATAGTTCTGGAAAGCCTTTTTGTGAGTCACTGGTTCTCTAACAATGCAGTCCCACATCGGAAGCTTTGGTCTGGACTCCTCCCACATCTAAAGGTTGAAAGTTGAAAAGTACTTACCTGGACGTGGTCAACTGTTGTTCAAGAAAAACCGTGGCCTAGGCTAGTGGCTTCCATTGCACTTTGGAAGGGTGCTTAAGCTTAAGGTCTCCCCAAGTGGGAGAACCTGCGTCATTATTTGTTGCTCGTGTTCGCGCGGCCCCTCCCAGTAGTCCATTCAAAAGTTTTCTCAGATTGGCCTTTCCTCTGCTTAACCCGGTTTAAGGATCTTGTCTTTGCATATGGTTTCTGTGCCGAGAAGACAACACCAAATTAACGAGTTTGGAGGAGTTTTCAGACACCGACCATCTAGGACAGTAACTCTAGCTTTCTCTGTGAGTCAAATGCTTTGTTCTCGTAACAGAACAATTTGCACTATATCATCATTATATAGTGCTGGAGAAATGATCCGCACGTGGTCTCACGTGACATCAACCGAACTCAACCTCTTACCATATCACGATGAGGTCAGAGGGCTGGGAAGAGTTTTTCTATATAAACAAAGCTTCTCGACTTGTTAATTGCATTGACATCGGGTGCAGTATTAAGAAGGAAAAAAAAGAATTGATATATACAAGTTGCCCACACGCAGGATCGAACTACGGACCTTCAGTTTACAAGACTGACGCTCTACCACTGAGCTATACGGGCCATTTAACAATATTGCATACTTGTTTCATTATGTAGATTTCAGTACAATAAGTTTGGTTAAGGTTTAAGAAACAATTACTTGCTGCTGAGATTATAGTATTTAAAAATTATTTCTGTACTAAATTTTCATATTAAAATAAAATTATTTATTTTCCTAATCTCTTAAATTTGCGGATAGATTCAATATAATTTTTTGTCTACATTTTAATGTATGTTGCATGAATTAAAAAATACGTGAAAGCGAGTTTTAAATTTTATAAAAATATATAATGAAGCATCAAATATCAAACCCGAAATAAAAATAAAATTATATGAAACAACACAAATCTAATACATGAATATTAAATAACTTAATTAATTAATGATAAAGATAAAGATCATAACACTCAAAGTCAAAAATTTAGACCATTATCTTTATTATTCCCTCAGTTTTTTTAGAATGTCATTCTACATTTGAATTTTTGTTTCAAAAAGAATGTCAATTTACATTTCCAATATGATTTTTAAAACAAAATTTATAATTTACTTTCTATCTAAAACTAAAAAAAATTGAATTTTAGTCAATATCAATAAAATAGTGGCATATTAAATGAGGATAAATTTGTATAATTACATTTTTTTAAATTGGTGTGAAAAATGTCATAATGACATTCTTTAGAAAAACAGAGGGAGTATTATTTTCATCAGTTCCATCTAGGTTAATTATGCTCATAGTGATTAGGGGAAAAACCCATGAATAATTCATCTTCGTCAAAGTAATTAGATTTTTGAAGTTATGAATAAGTGTTTACATATTACGTTTCCAAATAAAAAAGCTCCATCGCATTTTCTAACAGAAATGGATGCTTATGTCATGTTTTCAAATTGATTTTTTTAGAAAACGCATTTTCGTGACTAAGATTATAGTATTCGAAGAATAATTTTTGTAAGCTGAACCCATATCCAAATAAAATTATATGTCTAATCTTTTTCTTTTTATTTGTCAACAAAACTCTTAATCTTCTAAATTTACAGATAGATAACATATAGAAATTAGGAAATAATATTTTGAAAACAAATTAGGAAACATATACATTTGATATATATATATATATATATATATATATATATAATGAAGCATCAAAGATCAAAGCCATATTAAATACAAAAAGACTGTTTGAAATAACACAATTCCGATACATAAATATTAAGTAACTTAATTGACGATAAATATCATATCACTCAAAGTCAGCGATTTAGACCATTATCATCATTACTCTTGATCTCAGTTACATCTATGTTATGCTCATAGTCAAAGTGATTAGGAACAAAAACTGTAAATAATTCATATTCGTCAAACTAATTAGCTTTTTATAAGTTATGAATTTACCAAATATATTCTTATGCTTTCAGAGTATTTACATATTAAATTTTCAAACAAAAATGTAAGTTTCAGTCGCATTTTCTAACAAAATCAAATTATTATATCGCGCTTTCAAATTAAGGTTTTAGAAAATGCGCTTCGGCGGCCAAGATTATAGTATTTTGCATAATATTTTTTGTAAGTTAAACCCATATCCAAAAAACATTACAGTCCAAGTCTCTTAAATTTTCGGATAGATAAAATATACAATTTTTTTTTTAAAAAATTTCACATATGTTGCATGAAATAAAAAGCTTATACATGAAAGCGATTGTTTAAAAAAAAAATAGCAAGCATATACGTTTGGGAAACATGTATATACATATTTTAGACATAGTGAAGCATCAAAGTTCAAAATCATATTAAAAATAAGATTTTTTGAAATAACACAAATCTGATACATAAATCTAAATCACTTTATTAACCATAAAGATCATAATGCTTAAAGTTAAAGACTTAGGTCATTATCTTTATTATCATTTTTATCAGTTCCATCTAGGTATGCTCTAATGATTAGGGAAAATATCCGTGAAGTTATGAATATACCAAAGAAAGAATGACTAGAATATTTTCCAAATATATATCTTTACGCTTCTAAAGTATTTATATATTATATTTCTAATAAAAAAGGTAAGACTGTCGCATTTTCAAATGGAATCAGATGCTTCTGTCGCGTTTTTAATTTGAGTTTAGTTTAGGAAACTAGTTTGTGATGCTAAGATTATATTATCCATGGAATAATTCTTGTAAGCTAAACCCATATCCAAATAAAATTACATTCCGAGTCTATTATTTACCGATAGATAAAATATGCAGTTGTTTCTAAATTTTAATGTATTTCGCATGGAATTATAAACTGATACGTGAAAATAATTATGTAAAAATAAGAAGTGGATAATGATGAGAAAAATGTAATGAAAGGAATATTATTAGTTTTTTATGATAATAAAAATACATGAGAACAATTTATATACGACAATACAATTTATGAATAGTAAGAAACATCATAAGAAAGAAAATAAATTCGTGGAAGAGATTTAATAAACTGAGAAAGACGAAAAAACAAGTAAAAAAGAGTAATACCTTTAACTAACAACACTAATTATATTAATACACCCACTTAAGATGGACTGATGGTTACATGGTTACATGGTTCAATCTTGAAATACAATGAAGAAAACTTGACATGTAATGATAGAGTAGAATAAGAAGCTCGATAGTTTGAAATCAGAAATACTTAAATTTGAATTTAGATCAGGAACAACCAAAATCTTTGAAAATCATATAACTTGATTAATATAAAGCAACTTCATCAACGATAAATATCATAACACAAATCTAAGATTTCGAACATTGTATTTATTATTATTATTAGCAATTCCATCCATGTTATGCTCCTAATGATTGGAGGAAAAAAACCGTGAATAATTCATATTCTGTAAGCTAATTAGATTTCTTTGAATATGAATATACCAAATATATCATTACATTTCCAAAATACTTTATATAGAAAATACGCTTCTGCGGCGTTTTCTCGCATTTCTAAAAGATGTCGATTATGAAGTGTTTCCAAACAGAAAAAAAAATATTAAAGTTTCCATTTTTAATAGATAGTAATGAGCATTTCTCAATGATCAATACATGTCTTTTTTTTGTTTAGAGAAAACACGTAAACTGAAATATTTTTGAAGGGTAATTAATTATAAGAGTTAATGGCAAGTACCATTTGAGTTTCTCAAAGATTCAAAATGAAATAGATCTCATATCGCAACTTGCAAGCCATTCATTCTATTAGTTGCACCGTTAAAGCTCATTACAATTTTGAAAACTATAATCTCTGATTTGGTTTATCTTTCTGTTTGCTTTAGAATTATGAATACTGTAACGAGTGTTTTTTTTCATAAAAAAAAATCGATGTAATTGGTAAATTATTCATGATAATTAATTTAGACCATAAACGTTTTCATTCATGGCCTAAATTAATTAACATGAAAAACTTACTGATCAAACCAAAGCTCTTTGTAAGAAAATAATACATTGCAATATTCATAATTCGAAAAGGAACATAGACATAAACCAAACCAGAGGGTAATAACATAATAAAAATCTTATTGTTATTATTAAATCTAACTATCCAGAAAATTAGTGGCCGCAATCACTACGACTCGGACCAGAAACTAACTTACGACCCGACAAAAAAACCTCCTTGGACACTCTCTTCTTGTGATTTCCCAATCTATCTCTCCAAGCATCTCCGAAACTGTCACAACCACGATAAGGTACCATAGCCATTGAACACGTCAAGTAAGCGAACAAGAAGAACATAATTTGAGAAGCTTTTTCATCTCCAGTAACTTGAAACATGAATCAATATCTTTTACAACTATTTAGAGTTTCAACGATTAACCACGCATATTTAAAGGGTTTTTTATTTTGTTTTCTATGTAAGTTAATGCATATTTAATGACTTGGTTTAATTCTATTGACTGACTACACTATTGGAGTAGAATGTGCTATGGTTTTCAAACACTGTATTTAATGCGGTTTACTTAATATCTTAATTTGACTCTTAAACTTAATTTAAAGAATGTATTTTTAGGCACAGATTATGAACATTAATCAAATGGTGATTTCGAGAAATCATTCTTACATAAATAGATTGCATTTGGATAGAGCGAGAGTCAGACCCTATAATATATAACTTATTAAATATTTTTCATTTAGAAAAGATGATTTTTAAATGGACAAAAAGAAACAAGAAGAGTTTAAAAGGAAAAAGTTTTGTAGATTAAGAACGGTCAAAGAAAATAAAACTTTAAAAACAATTTGTAACTTTAACCTTTTTCGTTTAAATAATAATTTATTATGAAGGAGAATATCTTGAAAAAAGTTTGACTCTTTAGGAATTAGGAGTATAAGAAAATAAAAAGCTTAATACAGAGATTTTATTCAGAAAAATAAAATAAAATACAAACTTTTTGAAAGACTAAAGATTTATTTATTGGTTTTCAAAGTCACAAAAGCTACAAACTCCTCTGTACTTCTTTCTAACTTAAAAAGAAGGTTATGAGGTAAACCTCATACAAAACATATAAATCTATTTCCTTTTGTTCCAATCTTCAGCTTCTTCAGTCAAAATTCATCACACTGACTATTCTGAGAACAGATCATAATATCTGTATCAAACGAAGTAACAGCATCACGTCCAAATCTTCTACCAACAGAACCACAAGGTGCTTCATCATCACTGTCTATACGACTTGGAGTCGCACGGTTCTGATACCTTCTCTTGTTAATCAAGAACACATTGAAGAAGTAATTCACAAGTTGCTCTTTCTTCTTCCCTTTGAAACACCTTGCTGCTTTTTTCCAAAAATTTGAAGGATCCGCAATCATCATGTCCTTAAACATCTTCTCTTCTTTCCTAGTCCACCTAAGAGACACTTCTTCACCCATTTCATTGAATCTCCATTTGAAGAAGGCACCACCGAGTTCAAGTTTTAGCTCCATTCTCTTCTCTGCAATGTGAAATCTAACACATTCAATACCATTAGGGATACGGGAGTCACAGCTGCAACTAAAGTTATCTCACATGTTAAAGAAGAAAAGTGTAAAATAAAGCTGTTCTCAAGACATACGTTATATGAATAATTTTGATATTCGAATCCAGGATAGTCTCTTTGAACAATTAAAACATTTCTTGCTCTAACCAATTGGATCCACGACGTGTTTCCGGTATACCTCTTCCAATTTGAATGATGTGGTATAACTCCAATGGAAGGATCTTGAGGAGATCTTGCAGCCAAAGTCAGCCACTTCAACATTTTCAATAAATCTCCTTTCTTTTTCAAGGACAAATCCAAACCTTCTACTTTAGTAGATACAGCAGAATTATCACTAAGAACAACACAAGACACTTCAAGTCTTTCACCATCAGGATGGCTGCTCTCTCTATATCTCTTCATAGACCTATGGAACTCAGAGCCCGACTCTTCGTAATGCGAACAACCAACAACCATAGCACGGTTACGTTTCTAGCAACTTCCATATTCTAACAAACCCTTAAATCCCTCCCCTAGCTCATGCAACATACCCCCATAACACCCTTTCTCTTTACAATCCTGATTCTCAAATCACAATCCTCGACGACTCCACCGCCCATTTCTCCATACGGTTCAAATACTTGAAGTAAATCAACTTTAAAGCTGGAGACAATAACCTAACCAAATCTAATTTCTCAGCCACTAATCCCCACAACCCTTTCCTAGTCACAGACTCAAACCTTCCTCTCTCCCTCACCAACACAAACAGGTTAAACAAATCAACCTTTTTGCCATCACCGAGAATCACAGGAAGGCGCCTATAACTACCCTCTTCCTCAAGAAAAACCAACAAAGCTTTATCAAATAATATCCTCATCCTCTCTTAACATTCATCAATAGACTTAACCTCAATATCAATGAATGAACTTGGACAACGATTTAAACTTGACCAACCAGCCATTTAAACCCTTTACCACAATTTCCCCTTTTGCACCATCTAATCAAAGAAAGGTCTCTCCTTTTAGTAACCTATACCAAAACAAACACAAAAGATCTATTAATTGAACATTTCTAAAGCTAATTTCCAGAAATGGGTTAAACAAAACAAACATGGATAATCGTAAAGTTTGGATTTTTAAGAAAATTTTAAGATTTTTTGCCTTTCTTGATTTCTGAAATTTCGAAATGTTTATCTTTTGGATATGGAATTTACAGTTTTACCTGGGGATTTTAGCTGCAGAAGGCTAGAGGTTCTGATGGTTTTAAACTCCGCCATTTTTATTACAGAAGCGACAACAGATACTGACAAAGGTACAACTTTGAGATCAAATGTACAAGGCATGCAAAGAACTTAAACAAGAACCCTTCGTCTGTTTTTCATTTTTTTTTCTTTTCTGTAACAAATCTGGGTTAAGTTTAACCCCAAAAAAATACAAAAACAAATCTGGGTTAAAAAGATTTTCAATTTGATTTATATGATTTAAGAAAACGAAAGCTGAGATAAAATAAATGTATTTCGAGGTTTTTCTAATATATAGAGGTTCAATGGTGGTGACTAATATATTTAATCTAGGGTTTTTAAAGGGAATCAACTAATTTAGAAATTAGACGAGTCTTTTATATATGTTAATTTTATATGTTTTAGTTATTTCATCATTTTAAAAATCTCCTTTTCTACTTTTATTAGATTTGCATTGAAATGTGGAGGTGAATTGCCTCCAAACACCTAATTTTACCTTAATATGGATTTTTTCTTTTAGTAAAACATTGAATTTAAAGATAAAGTTTTCAAAATGCATTGAATCATAAAGATAAATATTTTCAAAATGCATTGAATCATAAAAATATAATTATAATCGGATTAAAAATTCACATATCTGTAAATGAAAAATCACAAATAATTACTTAGTCTTCTTTTTTTTCTTTTGAAAAATTGATTATGTTTTGTTATAGTGTTATTATTGACACAATATACTAATAGTAGATATACGGAAAGATAACCAATGGCGGGGCATATATTCGTTTTTGTTTAATGTGGTCGTAATATTTAATTTATTACATCATATACTGTTGGGTATAAATCTGTTTTAATTAATCGAAATAAATATAGATGCTATATTTAAAAAAATGGATAAGGAAAAAAAAACTAAATTACTAATAAATGACTGACGAGATTTGACTTTTTCCTTTTATTTTATACATATAAAAAGCACAGTTTTTTACCAAAATCAAATTAGTTATATATTAGAAGATAAATACTGGCGGCACTGACATATAACAACAACAAGCACACTTAGTTTCTATTATTTAAAATAACATTTAGTTTGATAAGATATCAATACATATTTCTTGTCAATTTAGTTGGTCATAACATTTTTTTTTTGGGTCAAACAAGAGGTCATAACATTTAATCTGTAGTTCAAACCACCCTATATATCATTATCAATCAATTAAAAAAAAACTACCCTATATTCACGTCGGGCTGAAAGGAACTCGAAGATGCTTATAAGCAATACATGCGGAGCTGTTGGGCCTAATATGGTCCATGCAATGCATGATCGATGTCAAGTTATCATGTGATTTTTTCGAGACGGACTGCAAAGAACTTATATCCATCATTGAGATCAGATGACTGATCAATATATCACGTAGAATTTACAGATTTTGCTTTTCTTAAGGGAAAGTCCCTTCTCGTTAATTCTCTTATGTTCCAAGAGCATCTAATGTTCACGACAATTTTCTTGCTCGTAATGCAAGAATCCGCAGTTTTCTCTTTTCAGTCGTAAACTCTACCGTATCATTGAAGTTACCTAGCATAGTCTCCCCTTTGTTCTTGAATGAATAACTTGTTTGACTTCAAAAGAAAAGAAAAAAACAATGGCGACACATGTATTCGTTTTTATTTGAAATTGGTCATAACATTTAATTTGTGGTTTCTTACATCATATGCTATCAGGTATTAAACTATTTTAATTAATGGATTCTAGTCACAAACGAAATCAATTATTATTGTACTATCTTCTTTAAAAACTGAGTAAGTGAAAAAAAATTTGGATTACTAACCAAATAATTAAAGAGACTCGACTTCTCGCCTTATATTTTATACATATAAAATCACAGTTACTTTCAAATACTAAAATCGAATTTCTTTGTCATTGTATATTTTTCTCATATCTTCATAATTGTTGTGGTCATTTAGTTGATGAGAAAAATAATTGTTTCAACCTGAAGCATGGTCTATGCGTTACCTAAAGATGATATGAGCAAGCAACCAAATGTCTCCAGGGATCACAATGTAAGATTCTGCATTTGATTGTTTATTGAATTTGGTTTCAGAATATAGCTTGTATTAGCTTATTTTTGTCTTCAAACGAAATGCATGCTATATAGTTTATGGCGTTGTGAACACGAGGATTGTTTTCAGTTTAAACCAGGTTTCCATAAGAAAGAGCAAAAGTATTGTGTTCTTTTCTCGAATTAGGTTGTGTGCTTTTGTCTGTTTGATTAAACATGGTTCACTCTTTTTTTTGACATTGATTTAACAATTTTCTTTTGTGTATATATATATATATAATGTTTTACTTGGCTTAATTGATTTGTAACTTGCGCAAGGGTAACTTAGTGTAAGCTTGCTGATGTATAAAGGAAATGGTAAAGAAATTTGAAGAAAAATCTTGGAAAGGTAAGCTTTTGTAACGTGTTTGTAAAACAATTTTTTAGGTCAAAAAATTCAGGACGGATGTAAAAAAACTATGTTTTGTAGTATTAAGTGTAAAACATTATCCTCTAAATACTGTTTTCTTGAATTTCCATTTTAGGACTAACAACACTTAAAATGTCAGAGACAAATTAAAAGTCTTGTGAATATGGGAGATGCAAACATTTTTTTAGCATTTCCTGTCACCATGTTTCTTTTGTATATTTTATTTGTATTCATGGCTCTCCTTTAACTCGTTATAAAAAATTTCGAGCAGCGATAAATCTGATGGATGAGATCGTAATTGGAGAAATCTTTGTCGCCAAAAAAGATATGTCCCATTGAATCTGGGCCTGTTGCTTCAAACGTATCACAAATCTTTTTATTATTCAAAAACTGTTAGGCATAGAAGTCAATTTTTAAAATGGACTTTCTCATAATTTTATTGTGGAAAATGGACTATTAAAGTGTGAAATTAGAACATAGAAAGTCTATGTTTGACAATAAAATTAGACATAAAACCATTTTCTGTTGCTTTTGATTCATGTATAGTATCTTTCACTTAAAAAATAGTACAAACTGAGAATAATTACTGAATTAGAAGCAGTTGTCTTTGTTTACCTTAATTGTGATGCGATTAGTTTATTTATGTTCGCTGGTTCATCTTGTTTATTGCCAATTTATTTTTCCTTATGAAGATCGTAAGGTTTTATCATCGGTCGAACCGTTCTTACCTCGTGCATAGCACATATTATTATCTAGTATTGTAATTAAATTACTAATCTCCTCTACGTATTCCGAATAGTGACAATACAGCCCTTATCGAACAGCACCAGCTCACTTTGATTGGACGAGTTACTAACCCAGGAATTCAGCATCCTCGGGCTCTGGTAGATTATATGATACACTTCTGGAATCTCGACTCAAGAGTCACTGGTAGAGCACTGGGTTCTGAGTTGTTTCAGTTCAGCTTTGAGACTGAAATGGACCTTAACACAATCCTGCGACGAGCCCCTTTCCGCTTTAAACCATGGATGTTCATCATCCAGAGATGGGAGCCTATTGTCTCCCCTCATCACTTTTGGACCGATCAGACCGGTCGTAATATCGGCAAGGCCTTGGATATTTGGACGCTCGGGATGTGGAACAAGGTCGAGTCCGTGTCAGGATAAATGGTCTTGTGTCTTGTTCCTTTAGTAATGTCTATGCCTATTCAGCTACCTACAGGCGAAGTTACGGAAGTCAACTTTGAATATGAAAGACTGGAAAAACATTGCTTCAAATGTTTTTCTCTCTCCCATGAAGAAAAAGATTGCCCGATGATGTTGTCATCTAATAACGAAACTCACAAGATGGGCATCAACCAACAACGAACACTTCTTCGCATTGAGGAAGACAAAAGAAGACAAGAGGTGTGATCTTCATCTAGAGTTGCTGAATCATCCAGGCATCAACAAACTAAAGAAGCAAGAACAAACTCGGAACATCGATCAGACAGATATCGAGAAGTCTCCCCGAATCACTTGCGCCGAGAACAAGGACGTGACCGCCCATCTCAAGGCAGAGACAGAGAAAGGTAACCACATGACAGGAATATGGCTTCATACTCCTCTAAACAAAGGCAAGAATCCTCACGTCTGTCTCCCAGACGCAAAGACCCACTAGCCCAAAACAGAGGATCTTCCATCTATGTCTCCAACTCTCAGGCGTCAAGAGACCGAAATGTTCGAACTCAATATGACTGTGATCATAATGTTTCGAGAGATAATCGCGGGCTAATGGCTGTCCCTAGTAACAGGGGAAAAGGCAAAAGTCATGTCACGAGAGTCGTGACTAGAGTTTTAGAGGCCTAAGACATAAAAAAAATAAAATTGTTTTATGTATTTTTTTTAATAATATATGTATAATTAAAATTTTACATGTTGTTTACTAAAATAGAGAGAAAATAATATCATTTTACAATCTATGAAAATAATTTTATACTATTTTTTAAAACTATAAAAATATAATTTTATGCTATTTTTATAATCTATTTTCTTATTTACCATTATTTTAGTCTATAAAATACTAAAATTTAAAATAATTTTGTAAAATATTATAAATATTTAATAATACTTTAAATATGTGAAATAGAATTTTAAACTAAAAATAGCATTAAAATATATATTTTACTAATATATTAAAAAAAATTTAGAAACCTAAAATATGTTTAAAATTTTGGGACCAAAAGCAAATGTCTTAGTTTTTTACATATAAAGCACGGTTCTGCCTGTCACATCTAATCTAACCTTGGAAAATTATCACTTAAGGTCATATTGTCGGGAAACATCATCTCATAATGCCCGAGAACTAAGCCATCGGAAAGGAAGATCGGATTGCCCCAAGCCCTCTCTTCTGCCTGACCTAGTAAACCCAGAGAGACACTCCTATAGGCGGGAACATGATATTGTTTCTCAGCGATCCCGCAGACCTGCACTAGAGAGACTCTCGATGGGCAATTCACCGGAACAGAGCCATAATCGTGGTAGTGCCAGGATGAATTCCAATAACCTACTAGATGTAGAAGTCCATTATATGGAAGAACACTCCCAACAATACCCACCTCGGCTCGACGATAGGTACTTGGGAACCAGCTCGTCTCATCCTCCCTCTCATCGAGAACATGCTTCGGCACCGAGTCTCCCTTTCCCTTCACTATTTTTCCAGAAGCTCGAATACATACCTCACTAAGGATTGCACCTCCTCTGGACCAAATTACTATTACTATCCTTGAAAGTATTAACCATGTGAAACCTCCATGCAAGAAGAAATTGAACGAAGGCAGTAAAGGCAGAAGTCATCTCCAAGCTGCTAGCTCTAGGAAGAGACATGCTACGAGAGAGCGCCCAGCCTCTAAGAATAAGTTGTGTGTTGACAACACTGCAAGAATCAGTTAAGGTACTCAAACAGCTCAAGTCCCCCAGCCCTCTATCACAATCATCCCGGCCATCTCCAAGGGTAAGATGGATTTTCAACATCCGTGAAATCTTCTTCCTTAGTAGTGGTGCCTTGGAACTATTAGGGGTTTGGAAACAACCCTACAGTTCGTCGAATCAGGGTTCTCTCAACACATTTTCTCCTAATATTTTGTTTCTCATGGAGACGAAAAATAAAGATGATATTGTACTACATGCTATTAAAGATTTACCTTTATCTATATTGTTTAATTTCCCCGGTTGGGACTGGTGGCAGTTTGGATCTTTGTTGGAATGAAGATGTGGAGTTGATAGTCTTGTCTTCCTCTTCAATTATATGGATACAACCATCACGTTCCAACAGAAAACATCATTTATCACCTTTGTGTACGGGCCCCCACAAGTAGAAAATAGAACGGCTTTTTGGGATCACATCTCATCCATTAGCTTAAATAGAGATGAAGCATGTCTTATCACAGAAGATTTCAACGATATTGTGGATAATTCAGAAAAGAAAGGAGGACCAATGTGATGCGAGAGGTCCTTCATACCCTTTAGAAGCTTTATCTCACAAGATGAAAGGAAGATTAGTTGGGTTGCGTGGGAGAAGCTAACCCTACCTAAAAACTATGGGTGGACTCGCTTTCGTGACATTGAGACATTTAATGATTCACTCCTTGCAAAAATTGGATGGAGACTCTTAAATCAACCAGATTCCTTGTTGGCTCAAATTCTGTTTGGGAAGTATTGTCACTAATATCCATTCTTGGAAGCTAAGGCGCCTAACAACGTATCACACGGATGGAGGAACATATTGGCGGATATGGATATTCTCAAGCAAGGCATGGGATGGGTAACTGGAGATGGCACCCAAGTTGAGGTTTGCTATGATCCTTTGTTGTCCACTTCGTCGTCCACCATACCCATCGGACTGCCAAACGAGAACTATGCTAATATGAAAGTGAGTGATCTCATCATCCCAAATACATCTTCTTCGGATCTAGAAGTTATACGGCTCCACCTACCTCAATATGAGGAACCCATCTGGAAGGCAACATCAAACGCTCTGCCTCTCAGCTCTTCACTAGCTCTAAGGGGAATAAATGATGCGGTCATTTCAAAACAGTGCGGAAACCCCCCCCCAAAACAGTCATTCACGCTTTCCTCACCTGTCTTTTTGCGGCTCAAGTTTGGATGGCAGCACCCATCAATTACAATCCCCGCCTACTCATCAATGCCACCATGAAAGCGCTGCTCCACGAGGCTAAAAAAGTAACCCCTCTACCAGCAACGGGATTAAACTACACTCTGATATACCCATGGATATTGTGGTATCTTTGGAAGGCTCTGAATCTCTTAATCTTTGAGAAGAAATCCACCTCGATGACATACTGTATTTCCAAAACCCTCTTATAAACTCTCCAGTGGCAATCGGCTCAAGACTATACTTTACCTCATCAATCTTCCGGGATGAATACGTTAACTCTATCCCCACATCTGACCTCCATTTTCTTGCTTCACTGATGCGGCAGGGAAAGAGGATTCATCTCGATGTGGTTTGGGCTGGATCTTCCAATCACTAGAGGGAAGGGAACTAAGCTTTGGTTCAACAACGTTTAGTTTCATCCCGTCGGCCATTACCAGCAAAGTTTCTGCCCTTCTTTCAGCTTTGCTTGCGGCGCAAGAAGCTCAAATCTCTTCGTTAGTCTGCTATTTGGATTGTCAAACCCTGGTTGATCTGATCAACTCCGGCGAATCCACAAACAAACTTCAGAACATCCTTCTTGAAGTCCGATATATCTCTCTATCTTTTGTTAGCATCTTTACGTTCCTAGAGCTTTTAATTTTGTTGTTGACCTGTTAGCAAAGTCAGCACTTGTAATAAACCTCAAGTCTTCCTTTACTAGAGTTTGAGATTTATCTTTATAAAATATTAAAGGTTGCACATAAAAAAAATATAATAAATTAGAATATAGGGTTTTGTTACAATAAAATTGTGAAAGGGCCCATTTTAAAAAAAAATTCTCTAAATTTAATGTTATTTTCTATCGATGAATAAAAACCACATGTAAAATTAGTAAGAACAAAGTTTATGCCTTATTGTTTTTTGAACTTTTGCGTAATCAGAAGTTTCTGATACGGCTGAAGCAACGAAGCCAAATTCAATCACATGTTTCCGTTTTGGCAACAAAGATTTATCCAGTTACGATCTCATATATCAGATTCACCATTATCAAATTCTAATTTTAGTCAGGTTAACCGCGAAAGTATTTTTAAAATTGAAATTGATATTCGACACTGGTCAGAGATTGAAATTGAAATTGACCAGTATTGATATTGATATTCGATACTCGTCAGAGAGAATAAAAACTTGTACTTGACTACGTGGCTAGTTAGAATAGAATTATTCAACAGTTCAAAACTATTGTAATGACAAATATCAAAATATGATTGGTTCAAAATTTTTATTAAAAATAAAAAATAACTAAAATCTGATTGGTTGATTAGATTTTATGTGTTTTTTCATACTTATCCTTTAAACTCAATTATTGGATAATATAATAATTATTTTAATTTTATTTTTATATCAAAATTTATAATTTTTTATACTCTATAAATAGAGACTCGCTTCATTTGATTTGGACCAAAAAAAAAAAAATCTTATTTCGTCAAAATAGATCCCAATAATAACCTTTTCAATCCCCAAAATTCTGCTAATTACTCTTTCAACTACCCAAATCCCAACAATTATCAATTTCAAAATCAACTACCTAACCAATCCCAACATATACCCAATTATGGGTATCCTCCAAATTTCTTCATACCGTCAGTTATTCTAAATTTTCATCCATACTATGGATCGATGATGTCATATCCATCTCAAGAACCTCCTAATTCCTCTACTCCAACCAACAATGAAGTTGTCTCAAATATCAGTACAACTCAATTTCCCGAATTTTTGACACAAATGGCTCTTGGTAGTATGGGCGGTGCTGATGAAGCCACTCCAAATACAGATGATTCAACTCATGTTCGTCGTAAAAACCCCAAATGGGCCACCGAGCAAAATTTGGTGTTATTGAGTGGTTGGATTAAATATGGAACCAACAGCCTACTGGGGTAAAATTGCTGATTATTGTAATGAACATTGCTCATTTCAGTCACCACGTGATCATGCAGCTGCAAACCAGAGACTGATTGACGACTAATTTTCCCATCTACCCATATATGACGATGCAATGTTTCGTCGGCGATTCTGAATGCGAAAACATGTTTTTCTTCGGATTGTTGGAGACCTATCAAGCACCTACAACTACTTCACACAATGAGTTGACGCAAACAATAAAGAAGGTATATCTCCATTAGCAAAATGTACCACGGTCCTGCGAATGTTAGCATATAGTGTGGCAGCCAACGCAATTGATGAATACATCAAAATAGGAGGTACTACAGCCTTGGAGTGCCTGCATAGATTCTGTAAAGGAATCATACAATTGTATGAGCATGTGTATCTTAGAGCTCCAACTCAAGATGACCGACAAAGAATACTCCATGTTAGTGAGATGCGGGAGTTCCCAGGAATGATTGGGAGTATTGATTGCATGCACTAGGAATGAAAAAATTGTCCTACGACGTGGGAAGGTCAATTTACTCGGGGAGATAAGGGAACTACCACTGTTATTCTTGAAGCAGTTGCATCTCATGATCTATGGATTTGGCATGTACGTTTTGGATGTCCAGGCACATTGAACAATATAAATGTTCTAGACCGTTCACTATTGTTCGATGATGTTGAACAAGGAAATACGCCAAGAGTGAACTTCTTCGTGATCCAACGTCCATATGATATAGCGTATTATCTAGCTGACAGTATATATCCTTCTTATCCAACTTTCGTCTAATCAATAAGACTTCCTCAGAGGGAACCAGATAAGTTATTTGCACAACGTCAAGAAGGATATCGGAAGGACATTGAACGTGCATTCGGAGTGTTGCAAGCTCGTTTTAAAATTATCCGTGAACCAGCTCGCATGTGGGATATAACTGATTTGGCTATGATCATGAGGTCATGTATCATATTGCATAATATGATAGTTGAGGATGAGCGAGATACATATGTTCAACATTGGACCGATTATGATCAATCTGAGGCAAGTGGGTCTAGTACACCACAACCATTCTCGACTGAGGTGCTTCCTGCATTTGCAAATCATGTGTGTGCTAGATCCGAGTTGCGCGATTCGAATATACATCACGAATTGCAAGTGGATTTAATCAAACATATATGGCAAAATTCGGAATGTTTAGAGACTAATATTTTTATTAAAAAAAATTGTAATGTAAGAGTTTTATGGTTTGTATGTGTAATATTATAATAAGTATGTATGTTTCAATAAAATTTAAGTGTGTTTTAATAAAATTATATGTTTTAATAAAAATGTGGGGTAAGATGTTGAATTTTTTTAAACAAAACCATTGTAGAATGTAAAATAAAAATGTGTATTGAATTATGAGATGAATGAAAGAGAAGATGATGTGAATTAAATAATAGAATATTAAATGTTGAAACCATCCTAGATAGATACTTAGATATTGGTAAAATACTAATCCACCTTTTGTTTACTTCACCCGTTATCTTAAATAGTTTTTGCCTATTAGAACAAAAAAATCAAATTATAATCCTAAAATTTAACAGACATTGAGCCGTCGATCTTCCAAGTTCCATCTATTGTCTACCATTTTTGAAGACCACCCCCTGAAATTCATTGTATTTCGTTTTTAGCCCTAATTTTTATTTCTACACAATAACACCAAATTCTTCCACCTTCGTACGACAACGAGATGGCTGAGGATGTAAAATTCACGCTAAGCATACTTGTGTTTCATTTTATTATGATACACAGCCGAACAGATTACCATGGAGGAAGAACTAAACAAAATTCTCACTAATATAGTGACACTGAAAATTTTATTTTATTTATTAAGAATTTAACAAGCTTACGGGTCTGATCATTGAAATAGAAAAGGTCATTTCATTCACTAGTAAAACACACTATTTCAATAAACTATTTAGTCAAACATTTTGTACCGTCGTAAGAATATAAAAACTCTGCGAAAAAATAAAGCATGTTCAAAGACAAAAATTAGAAGTAAAGAGTGAGCAAATACAGAGATACCAAACTAAAAGGGTCCAAGCGGAAGTAATAGAAACAGAGGATTTTATTACATACACTAAACTGAATACAAAAAGAGGAAATAAAGAAACAACAAAGAATCTGAAACCTTTCGAGTTTGTCTTTTGACAATACTGGAATCATCAAGCCTTGAAGAGAAGCTCAATGGCTTCAAAAGAGAGAGGCGCGATTTCGGGAGTGGGAGTTTTCACTGCGCATTTAAGACCTGGTTGGCCCACTATTGCAGTGAGTTCGATCAAGAACGGTACATCTCTTGGAACCTTTGCTGATAAATAGATAACGTCTTGGTTCCCATTCTTGCGCTTTGCTATGAAGAACATGTTGAATGCTGTGAGCAAGTCAATAGTTGACTCGACGCTTGTGATAGTGATCCCGGGGAATTCTTTCTGGACTTCATTTGAGTCCGGTAAAGACCTCCATGTCTGTGAAAAAAACAAACCAGAATGTTCATTCATTGATACAGTTCACGAAACCAGAGAATTGGTTTGTAAGTACGGCGTTAAAATCCGAATAAAAACCAAAGCCCGTCACTAGTTTCCTAAACCTAAACCAGTATGAACAGCCCTAATTTAAGGATGTTTGGTAAAATGTTCTGTTACCTCGAGGAAGGTTCCACGTTCCATTCTACCGTCTTCACTGAAAAGAGCATGAAGTATAATCTTATCAGTGAAGTACCAAACAGGCTGCTGATTGTTTTTGACAGCGACTTGTAAGAGCGAGCTTGGGGGCCCAGGAGACATGTTCTGGAACAAGACCATAGGTAGCATTGTCCTGGCAGATGTTCCGGGATGCAAAGGCGGAATCTGAAACAGTACAAACACGGATATCGGTTTCAAAGATTTCGACCCAAGTTTCAGTCATAAAAATAGATTCAGGTACAGTTACCTGAAGAGGTCCAGCAGCTGCAAGACCGAATGTGTTCTTGTTGAACTGAATCATGAAACCATCAAGTACTGCCTGTGAGTTGTTCTCAAAGAGCATACTGTAGAATACTTGTCCATCTCTTCGGGATAATTGAGCGCTTATCTGCAGACCTTGACCAGTTGAAGCTGGCACGACGACAGGCAAAGAATGACTGCAATCGAGTTCATAAGATTTGATAAGCTTCATTACAAACCAGGCAACCGAAATTGACCTAATGAAATAAACTAGTCCCACCGGTAGAAAGTTTCATTATTCAAATCATAACTTTAACTTACCCAGATGGAATTGTGGGTTCATCAACTGGGACAATAGCGGCATTATCCAATCCCATCAGGTCACCTAGCAGATCGGGCACAGGAGCTGGGACCGCCGCTGCAGGAGCTTGTTGTCTTCCTGCAGGCTGCGGGATAGTACCTGTGGTGGTTGGAGGGGAAGCTGCACTATCAACTGGATTACTAGATGAGTATCCTGCTTCGCTTCCTTCCGCAAAGTCCTCGTCTTCTGTTTTCTGAACTGTGGTTTTCAAGCGGGTAACAAAAGTCTCTGGGGGTTTGTGGTACACAGAGGACAAGGTCGAAATATTTGTAAGCAGCTCATCAAGGAGTGATGGCTCAAGTTGGTTTGAGTCATCAGTAATCACGGGCTTTTCAGCTAAAACAACATCCTTGGCCGCCTAATGAAGCGATATGATGAGTTCAGCAAATTACATCTCAAGAGAAAGCTCATCCGGGGAAAACATATTTGTTGATTGAATAAACAATGCTGAATATATTTGTTCTGGACTAGCTGAGTCTAAGAAACCTATAAAATATCAAGGTAACACACACCTCAGGATCAGTAGATAGAAGACGCCAGTATATGTATGCACGATCTCTGAGATCAGGATTATCCGTCTCCACAGTAGCGTTATTCAAGACAACCTGAAAACAGCAAACATTACGGAATGAGCAAGGTAGAACCTGAATCACATACACACACATGAATCAATCATAAAAACAAAGGTGGGCATGAGAAAGACAGAACCTGAATCATTTGTTGAGGGCCTTCAGTAGGCTTCTTCAGAAATAGCTTAACGGTAGCAGTTAGAAGCTGCAACTGGACCTGCGCTGGTTCCTCAGGAAAACTCTCAAGGAAGCTTTCAAGAAGCTCATCAGCATTGTCAATTCTTTCAGCATATTCACCAATGATCCATATCATAGATGCCTTTAATGATGCCAACAGATCCACAAGTATAAGTGAACTGATTGCAGATTAAATTAGGATGGTATATTTGCAAACCAAGAAAGTTCATTACCTTAGCTTCTGGTTCATCCAAGGTGTCTAAACTCTCACAGAGTGTTGCAATTATGGACTCATATCTGTTGGAAATTATGAATATCATGCCAAATTATAATAGAGCTTACAGCTTTTCAAGTGCCAGTACTCAGTGAATGGGAAATGTCAACTTACGTGTTTGGATATCTTCTGAAGATATCTTTGATGACAATAATGGCCTCCTGAACAACATAGTTTACTTTGATCTTGATCAACTCAAGAAGTACACTGATGCACCGTTCGGCTGCTCTCTCTAGTTTGATAGCACATCGGCCTATCGCACGAACAGCCTTTCTAACAAAATCAACATCTACTTCCGTGGCATACTCTTTGAACTCCAGAAGAACCTACAATAGCATTTTTCAAAAATCATAATGATATGCACCAACAATATTTCGGACATACAACAGATGGTAAAGTTTTGTATGGATACCTGGTCTATGTTTCTATCAGAGGCAAGTTTTATCATAATCTCCAACTTCTCCATCTTAACATAAATTGGGTCGTTATACTTGCAGAAGAAAACCTAAAACAAAAAGAATATCACTTGCAATATAATCAATAAATGCAAGGATACATCAGTTGCTTATTCTGAGGTCTATGAGGCACAGGTCAAGCTACCTTAATTTCATGGGCAAGGATAGTGGGTCGTTTTTGCACAATAAGATTAATGTTACGAAGTGCAACATATTGTATCTCAGGTTCGGCAGAAAGCAATGTAACAAGGGGTGGAGCCATCTTCTTGCAAAGATTTCGAATCACGTCTGTACTAGTAATAAGTTCCATTTGTTGAAGGATCATCTGTAAGGCAATTACCAAAAAGAGAACAGAAGGGGGAGCGCATTAGAAAATATGCAAAGGCATAGTTGATGTTTTACAAGCAAGTTTGACAAGCTACCAGTTAACAGTAGAGAGAAAAAAGAATCAAATGAAAATAGCTCACCTTAACAGCTGAAAGCACAACAGCGCAATTGGCATGCTGCAACCTTGGCGTGACTCTCTCAACAATATTTTCAGCTTCACGGGGATCAGCTGCTTTATACCTCGATAAAGCATCTAATATAAAAACTTGACCCCACCTGCCATGATCACAGTTAGTTCTAAAAGTGGAGCTAACAACAGCTTATCTAGTACTCATTTTCCAAATTCAAAACAATGGGTCATATCTACAGATTAAACCTTCCATAACAAAAAATAATTCCCAAACTGCTGTTTGAGAATATACAAGAAGATAAAGCATAAACAAACTGAGGTCATACCACATCTAGCAAGCCATTTCATAACCCATCAACATTCCACTAACTCCAAATCTTCAGGTCAATACACTTTACGTTCTTAGCCTAGGAAAGCTTACAATGACTGGCCATAGATATTCAATACTAAACAGAATGCATTGAAACAACAGAAATGGAGTAAGGAGAGGACTTACTCCGTGCATTCATTTAGGGCGGTAAGGAGCTTTGTCAGGGTGGTACTATTGATCTCAAATATGGGGCTAGCACTATTCTCTTGAATCTCTGCAAGGGCTGCTACAGCATTGGCAACAACCATCGGATTGTTATCTGATATCAAATCCTTCAAGGCTTCAAGGAAACCCCTATCCTCAACCAATTCAGCATTTATGTCAAAAAGCTTAGCAACGCAAATAGCAGCCGTCTTCCGAACATAAGGATCATCATCCTAAAAACAAAATTATGCACATGATATAGTAAACATTGACTAGTTAAGATGACACAGATTCTTGAGGGCAATAAAGATGTTTGATATCAAGTTCTAATGAAAAGATAACATTTAAACTCAAACCTTTAGGCACTTTTGAAGAGGATCACATAGATATTCTGTGATTTTATCAACACGAATGCAGCCCATTGTCCGCACAGCCAAAGCGCGGATCAGCGGATTTGGATCCTGTGAATCCTGCAGAATACAGACCAACAATTTTACAATGATCAGTTGATCAGTTCCTTTCCCTTTTATCTTATTCCCCAGGTTCAGAACAGGGAAAAGGAATGCCACTATGCCACATGTTTTTGTTTGGGTAGGCTCTCTCAAAATACTAGATGCCAGTTGTTTGAGTGTTACCTTTACAAAGGTATTCACAGCCAGAATAGCAAGATCTGGCTGGCTTTTCGCATAATTTATGAGATACAGGTAAACAAGCTTCTTCAACTCCAAATTTTCCGTTTGCATGCAATTGACTACATCAGTGAAAAGTGATGAAACATCCTTTCCCACAGTCATCGCCGCAATAACCTTCTTAACTGCATCTTTTCTCTTATCCTAGGAAACAGAGAGTAACAAAAAGATTTTAAAAACTGAAGCAAATATATAAAAGCATCCTTCCTTCTTAAATCATTAACCTATGCATCTTACTGAACAGTAACTCTAAACTAAAAATTCTACACAAAATTCATGAAACGGAGTACAAATAACCAGAATTGAACACAGAAAATGTCAAAAAAACTGTACTGTACATTCCAACTAAAGCTCATAGGTTCGTTTAGGCTCTTCATTTGCAAAGACAACTCGAAAGTCGAAATAGCAAAACGGGAGTTCACTTAACAATCTCTGATCCTCTAAAAAATGCACTGATCCAGATTGAACAAGTTCTGATCCACCAATCTAAGCTCCACTAAAGTTACTACGAGATTGCACACATCCCTGAATTAGCCATTCTCAAAACCTACCAAACTCTCTCCAATTCTAACTTATATCCCAATCAATTACTCAAAACATCACCATAACGTACGAAATCATCCTTCTTCCCAGATAAATAACGAAACCAATCCCCTAAAACAGTAACAAACTTTACCGATTGTGAATTCAAAATCCAGAACTACACAGATCTACCAAAAAAATGAATAACAATAACTAAAATGAGGAAAATTGGATCATCGACGGAGAGATCGTGAATGCAATAATGGCGGATCACAGATCCACACATAGACTATAAAAGCAAAGATAGATAGACAAGTGTGAGATTATGAAAAACCTTATACTGCGAATTAAGCTCTTCTTTAAGCTCAGGGATCTCTCCCTTCTTCGTCGTCGAAAAGTATTTCGAATCGTGACCACTCATCGCCTCCTTTCTTCGATCCGACGATCTTTCTTCTCCGAGATTATGTGTGAGAGACAGAGAGACGGGGAAATGGTGAAACGGAAGACGCCGGTGATGATTTTTCTCGAGTAATGGGCCGATTATTTAATGGGCTCTCTGATAAATTCAGCCCATGCTTGAAATTTTGTTGGGTGGCTTTTGTAAATTAGTGAAATTAAATGGTTTGGCTAAATAATAAGAGTATTTTCCAGTTGAGCCCAGAACTTTAGAGGGGTGTAAAGAAGAGCTCTTGACTTTTTATGGTCAACGGTAGATCTGAGCTTTTTGTGAAGTTTAATGATGTTGATCGGAATAGAAATTGATATATCATAGCTTATAGCTGTAGAATTACAAAGACTCTAGAGACCTCAAGATGTTATTAATGAGAATTTTTTTTGTTTTTCTTATAAACCACAAAATTCATTCTTCCAACATTTTAATACATATTATATAGACAGGACTGACCATAGTCACATAACACCTAAAATACACCAAATAATGATGCTCTTTGGCCGTAATTTTTTTTTCAAAAAAATGTAATATCATCCACACTTAATTGCCTAAAAAAAGCATATTTAAACATCAATACATTATTACCCATGAAAAATAATTCTCTTTGCTTTCTTTGTTGCAAAATTATTTATCAACTTTGAATAATCGAGCTCTTCAACCAAAATATGTTCTGTTGATATCATCGTCAATCCATTCAATCGCTTTTGAGACATAGTCGATCGTAGATAGTTCTTTATGAGCTTCAATTTTGAAAAAATTCTTTCTGCACAAGCAACTGAAACTGGAATTGTCAGTAAAATGCGATAAGCGATCCACGTGTTCGGACAACAACCATCCATTTTTTTCAAAAATTCCAACACCTCGACCGCTTTTGTGATTTCTCTTGGCAACACTTCTCTTAGAAGTTTAAGTTCCATAAATAGATCTTTTCCCTCTACATTCGTATGACTATCATGCTTCAGAGAGGCTTCAAGCTTCAAGCTTCATGCTTCAGAGAAGCTTCAAGCTTCAAGCTTCATACAAGATGTCATCAACTCATCATCTTTTGTTGAGTTTAGATTCTTCAAATCGAACAAAAATCCAAAAATCTCTTCATAACGCTGAAATTGCTCAAATCTAACCTCAATGGACATTATAGTTTAATCAACTATGTTGATGAAGTAATCGATCCTAAAACTTTCCTCTGCAGTTAATTTGCTACTCTCTTGCACTTTCTCAGCATCTTCACCATATTGCATTTTTCTTTTCATCAAACGTTTTGATTTTGTAGGAAAAACTGGTTCAATATCCATTTCAATGGAAATTTCTGTAGCTTCAGCTTTTGCATTCTCAAAATCTGTTTCTCTATAATTTTTCAAATAACCAACAAGTCCTCCTAACTGAGAAATAGCAGCTTCAAGATCCATATCCTTGGACTGTAAGGTTTTGCTCACTATATTGACAGTAGAAAGCAAATCATACCATATTACCATTCTAAACAAAAATTCAAATCCTTTGATTCCATGTGTTTCACTCACTGCAAGAGACTCAGCATCACTACGGTGTCCTGGATTATCACTTTTTTTGCCAAGTGAAACAAAGCAGCGCGTATCTTTGAAGCTTGAAACCTTATTGGCCTAACACTATAAATACGATTTTCCCAACGAGTTTTTTATAATGGTTTAAGTGTAATACCATTCACCTTCTCTCTGTACACTTTCTAATTGTTGGTTGAAGATGAAAATAGGACGTATATACGCTGAACAATGCCAAAAAATGAAACAACTTTCTCGGATGACATCACAAAGTGCAAGATTGAAACTATGACATCCACATGGAGTGTAAAATGCCCTTAGATTTATATCAAGTAGTCTTTTCTGAACTTCTTTATGTTTTTCTTTCATATTTGTTTCCATTGTCGTAACCTTGTCCTCTTACATCATCAGTATTCAACTTCAGATTAACCAATATTTCTTGAAGAGTGTTGAAAATTCTTTCTCCTCTCTTGTTTTTGATTTCCAAAAAGGTCAAAAAGAACTCCTCAATCTTGGGAGAAATTGTCAAAACATCCACACATCAAATTAGAAGGGTCATTTGTTCTTTACGACTAACATCAGGAGTAGAATCTAAAATGACTGAAAAATATTTCGCATCTTGAATCTTCTTTAAGATAATCATATGAATCTCATTACCAAGTAATTCTATCAATTCATTTTGAATCTTATGGCTAAGATAATGGTAATGAGTTTCACCATTATCAATTTGTCGAATGTGCTCCTTCATTACTTGATCAAAGCCTCCACTCATCTTGATAAAAGCCAGAAAATTCCCACTGTTCAGATCACTAGTCTTCTCCTTTTCGCCACGAAATGCTAAACTTCTTTCTACTAGTGTCTTTACCACTGCAATTATTCTCAGCATCACATCTCTCTAATGCTTTCTCTCCTTGTTAATTGCCCCCTGCAAATGCTTATCAATAGTTTTATTTTTTTCAGTCTCACTTCTAACTCTGTCCAACGAGTCATGCAAATAATATGATGATGACTAGTTTCATGACTTTTCAGCCTTTGTGAAGCATTTCTCTAGTCATCATATCCAGTTCTTGCCAAAAGAGGAGAATTTGCTTCTTGTGTGAATAATTTACAGCAAAAACAAAAAATCTTGTTTTCAGCTTTTGAATAAACTAACCATTTTTTGTCTTGCTTCTCTCCATTACTCATTTTTCTTGTATAAAAGGAATAAGTGAAACATCTATCAACTTCATCTCTTCGGAAGATATAACCTCTCGACAGTCTTGTGGGTGGACCTTTCTCAACAAGAAAATCTCTTAATCTCTAATCGATTTTTCCCCATTTTCCAGGATCATCCATATCCACATTCTCAAATTTTTCTCTCTTTTCATTCATACCATCTGCAGCATCTCCAACAAATTCTTCTACACTTTTCTCATATGCATCTTCTTCACTAGTAAAATGTTCTTCATCTTCCTTGTTTATCTCAGGATTCTCAGCTCTACCATTTTCTTCACTAGTTTCAGATTTTTTAGTTCTCGTCACATACTTCAGCATATCATTGGTTTGAGAATTCATCACTTCATCTTGCCTTTTCTTTCTCTTCTATTATCATTACCGCATGGCTGGTTTCGAATTCTAGTACCCTGCAACATTTTTCTACAAATTAATAAACAAATTAGGCTTAGACAACATAGCAAATCGAATTAAGTTAGACTTTGACAACTAAAGTGAACAAAAAGTTATGTTTTGTAACTTTACGTTATCTAACATTAACAACATAGAAAATCGAATTAAGTTAGACTTAGACAGCTAAATCAAACTTTAACTTTATGATATGAACAACGTTAGACAGATCAACTTAATTCGATTTCAAAAACAACAATAAATAACGTCATTAGACTTAGACAGAATAGAAACACACAAAACAACAATTAATAATTTTCACTTTGAAATCGAATTATACTTGTGTGACTTGTGTGGAAATCTAAGAACTGTTGTTAATTTTGGTTTAGATGTTCAACTGTTCTTGAATTAAAAAAAATCAGAAAAATATAAGAAAATATAGAGTAGGAAAACTGGAGAAGAAAAAAAAGAAGACATACTTAAAATAATAAGTTCCCTTCTAATTCTCAGTCAGTGGAATCGTTGAAGATTCTCTTGAAGAAAGGATATTGAAGAATGACGATGAAGATTGGATTGGTGTCTACTTGTGATTGTGGTGAAGAAGCGGAATCGTCAAATTTTTTTTTTTGCTTATGCTAATTATTACATAATTAAAGTAAATCTAACTAAATCGGAATATTCTGAAATAAAAAAATGGAAAACTAAATCATTAATAATAAAAAGAGTTGAGTGGAGTTTGATTTTGGTAAAAGAAATACAAAAAAAAAAAATTTAACCATTAAACCAAAGAGATATATCTGAACATGATGCCTCTAGAATTCTTATAATATTGGGCGCTTAAAGCCTTAGTTTTATGGATTTTACCCCATGGCCGGATCTGTATATAGATGTCTCCTAATATAATAGAAAGAAATGCCGCATAATTAATGTAAATTTGGCTTCGAAATGGATGCACCATCGAATTTTGCTCACACTATTTGTTCACCTTGTGTTTTTTTTTTTGGCTAGGTTACTGTTATTAAGCTGTTAAAATCCTTTACATTCAACCCTATCATCTCTAATGAAAATTCACATATTTATCAAATAAATAAAAAAGATTTGCTTTGCAGTTTTTTCTTCTTTCCAACTTTTGCAATTTTCATTTTTCTCTTGACCAAGTTAATGTGTGTTTAAATTTTGGGGTTTGTTCATAAGAAGTGGCTAGCTGTATAATATTATTTTTACTATATTATTTGAGTGAAAGAGGTTTTGACACGTCGTGCATATTTAAAATTATCATACATGAACCTTCCCTGTTAGGCTATCTACAATGGATGTGTGTATAACAAATTATCAACAGTTGGAAAGATGCAATAAGAGTGTTGTTAAAAAATATATAAATATGTGGCATCAATTTTGTTGTTAATATACAACATGTTGAAATCAGACAAAACTATCCTCCATTTTTTGGATTGATGATGCCGCCTCAAGCACACCCTTATTCTTCTACTATAATGGTAATAAAAAAAATTTGAATGCTTCAGAAACTGAATTTTCAGAATTTTCTATCCAAATGTCCCATGGCGACATGAACAGTGTTAATGAAACCACTCGAGATGATGCAGAGGATTCACCTCCAGTTCGTCGGAGAGGCCCCAAATGGACCACTGCGCAAAACTTGGTACTAATTAGGTGGAAGAGAAAGAAGATGACATAGAATGTTAAAAAATAAAAAGTAGGATATTGTAATTTAAAACCAATGCAGATAGTCGTAGATAGGTATTTATAATTCGAAGTCACTACTGATTGTAGAGTAGGAAATTTTTTTAAAAAAGTACACTTGACTTGAGAGTTGAACTTTCACCGGAGTTACTACTCCAAATGAATTTTCACTGGAGTCACTAATTATTTAATATTTTAATGTTTAGAGAGGCCCGCTAATTATCCAATTATTCAATTATTCAGTTACTACTATTTTAAAATCAATGAAACTTTTTTAAAAATTACATCTTATTTGATAATATTTATAATCAACACCATTACATATCTATGAAAATCCTGTTCTTTTATCTTAGTTAACTATTAGTATTTTCATAATTTTAACTTTTTTATTTGGGTATAAATTTTTTGACTTTGAGAAAAAATTTTAGATCCTAACATATAGCAGTTAATACTCTTAGTTCTTAAATCAAAATTCAGATTCTCTTCATATAACTACTTTATTTTTCATTGTTGGATTATATAGCCTCAAACGAATAGTAAACTGTTACAACTAGTCACGACACCAATACAAACACCATGTTAAAGTAGCAATATTTGTTACAAATTAGATGCGGCTATTATGTTACTAAATAGTGAGAACATAAATAAGTGACAAATTCGTAACAAATTGCTAAATTGTTACGTAAATTCGTTTAAAACAAAAATAAAGTTTTGCTTCGATTTGCAGCACAATGAAGTTAATGACAATGTTTAATTGTCACAGAAAATTGTAGCAAAAAGTAGGTAAAAACATATGTTGCAAAACACCAAACTGTTACAACTAGTCACGACACCAATTATATCAAATCTGACAAAGACAAGTGAAGGAATCGTCGCTTTGGTAACTTGAGGAATCGTTACTGTGTGCATGTGGGTAAATAGTTATATTCCTACAATCTGCCACAAAAATATCGTAGCAAACCTACTGCTACAAACTCCTATAAATGTCGTCTCACTTCTACTTATTTTTCATATCTTCAAATTAGAAACATTACTCTATCTCTTTCTTCTCTAAGCTTCCACTCATCTTAATTGACACATCTGGATGAGGATGAACTTTACTTCAAAGTACCAATGTAATAAATTACATTTAGACTTTGTGTTTACCAAGGTTTAATATCTTTTGATTCAAATGATTCATTTAGAATTTAATGTTATAACGGTATTGGGAAAGAGAGAACAAGAATGGAAAAGACTAGTCAATATGTATTAATGTGTAAGCTAGGAATTACAATATTGGATGGTCCCACCGTCGTATTTATTCTCCATGGCCTTCGTGATTGTGATTGTGATTTTGATTTCTGACTCGTGGAACAACCAAAGATCATTACGTTTTTTACTTAAAAAGGGACAAATATGTGAAATTGGTCATAAAGACTTCAACGCAGATCATGTAGAGTCCACACATGTGGCCCAAACCCCAAAACTAACTCTACACACGTGACCCAGACATGCTTTACATTCATATATTTTTTACATGCTCTACATTAAATTTAAATTGCAATATACAGAAATGTAAGAACGAAAAATTAAGTTACAAATATTCCCATGAGACTCTTATAAATATTCCCCTACTAAAGGAAGAGTTGAAACTAAATATCGGAGTTTCAGAGTTATTTCCTTAAACATTGGGTACACCTTTATCAAAAGAAAAAAAAAAAAATATATATATATATATATGTGGGAAAACTGATATATATATATATATATAACCTTTCTTTAAAAAAATTGATATATATATAGATATATACTTTAAGAATGGGGGAGGAGAAAATTCTTGTTATAACTTTGGTGAGCTAACAAACAAAAGAAGACAAAACAATACATAGAAAATTTTACAGACAAAAGGGGAAAAGGTTAATCAGCGATCGATGGAAATCGGGAAAGAATGAACTTTGACCCAATTTTGATGAAGTTTTCCACTAAAATAAGCTAACATATACCTACTAATCATTACATGGTGAGTGTTACTAAAAATCATTTAAGTGAGAATTATTATTTTTACTGGGAGCATATATGACCTAGTAATCATTACATGGGGAGTGTTAGTAAAAATTAATCATTTAAGCGAGAATTATTCTTTTTTCTTAAATATATTATTACATAAATCGTCCCAAACCGGGCAAGTCCGAATCGGAACAGTCGTTGAAGGTGGAGGACTCCTTCTTGGCGATTCTAGATTTTTTGTAATCCGATCCCTGTTTAGTGTATTTATGTGAGAACTATTGAACATTTACTAATGACATTTCGTGTCATGGCTCAAAAAAAAAGAAGAGAAGACACTGTTATAGAGTTCTGCTCATATAAGTTAAACCTATTTGCAAAATAAAAAGTTCTACACTGCTAAAACGTAATTTCCTATGTATTTTATTTTTTGGTACTAAATAAAATGGACTTACGGCGAAATATCGTACGGGCGAAATGGAAAAAACTGAGATTTGGAACTCAAAAGATGAAATATAAAATTACAAGGTAAAATTAAATGATTAGTAGTTAAAACTATAGGATTAAAAAGCCTAACTTGAAACCTCTAATTTTTTTTGTCTCATTTCAAAAATTGAAATTACTTAACTTCAGTGACTTCACCTGCTCTACATACACCAACATTGATCCATAATGTATTATTCCTCTTTGTTTGTAATACTCTGCAACAATTTCTTCTCGGTGACTGCCCCCCAAAAAAAAACATAATAATCACTAAGCATTAACATAGTAATCCAAATATGTAAAAATTTCACATGTTAAAGAAGATTATTATTAACTTACCCTGTCCCATAGCTGAGGGTCCGGTTTTTTATAGACGACTATAGTATTGATCTCCCCCGGGTCAGCCATCTCCCAACGGCAAGCCGGGTGAGGAACCCGATCCCTTGTGTATTCACTAACCGTCGTGTTCAACTGCATGTCGAATTTCACATTCCACATGTGAAAAACAAACGGTTTTTGACAAGGATTGCGACTCACCGGCCTTGTGTTGAATGCATAGGCAGTGTAATCCGCTCTTTTGTACCAATTCAAGAAAGTTCTTGAAGGCATTTCCATTTCCCTAGGAGAGATTGATCCGCGGAACACTTGAACCGCATATCCCCACGAGACCGAAATCGACCAGCTTTTGTACTTGTCATAGCATATTGATTGCTGGAGAAGCCCAGCTGAATCGAGTTTCATCGGTGTGGTTAGTTTCTTGATGGCGCGAACGCGGGTCATGTTTGGGAAGATTGGTTCCACCACGTCAAGGTGGTGCATTGATACGAATGGTGTTACCGGATGGGCAGCGAGGAGGCCGAATAGGTTTCCATGAACATCGTACTGCAAGAAAAAAAAAATGTTAATGAAATTGTTACAAAAAACCATTAAAAAAAGTTTAATGGTGGAAAATATTTTTCACGCGCTATTGTGGCGCGTCAAGGAGTTATTAAAGGGTGAAACTGACACACGGGTCTTATTCCGACATCTAGGAATCTAACTATGGACAAAGACTGGCGCTAGTCAAGAGCCACATGTTCGAGTTATTCTGCTTTTATATCTCCTTAAATTGTTCCAAATAAATTAATGAAAATCAACCAAAGCTTACAAGAATTCACGTTGTTATAAAACGATGCTTTTCTTGTTTTTTCCAATGGTTTTAAGTTTTGGTCGCTGTTTTAAAATGAGTTTCAGTATAGTAATGAGACACAAACTCGAATCTCCATAAATTAACTATTACTAGTTAATGTTGATAAACTTGAATGCAATAAAATTCACTCAACTACCAAAACTTGCTCAAATTGAATTCAGCAAAACGAATGTGAAATCATTAGCATTATAGATTTGAAATTCTCCCAAGTTAATTAAAATCGAGACTTTAATCTGTTAACCTCTTACCTCTCAAGACTTCTAAAGCTTTAGATCTCGTTAACAAACCTTAAACGAGTATTAACAAAGCCATTGGCCCTAGTCTTTGACTTTGAACTAACATATCAAACCAAACTCTCTACTATACATACCACAAACAAAAAATCTGAAAATTTGCACCCAATTTGACTTGAAATCAGTAAACCAATAATGCCATTTACACAAAAATCATCAAAGTAGCCAAGCAATAGACACCAATTTCTGTTAAATTCAACAAATTTTGCCTAATCCACTAGTTCAAGAAACCCATTTGGAACAAACAACTCTACGCAATACCTATTTCAAAAAATCAACCAAAACTTACTTGATGAAAACCGATCTCCTTAGTCAGTGGAACACCAAGCTCAGCCATACAAGCTTGCATCCGATCATCGGAGCCATACAACGCCGGATACCTCTGAATACACCGATCTTGCATCTTGCTCAAAGCTACAGCCAATGGATAACTAATAGCAAAACCTCCTCCACCATAAGCCATTCCATAAGAGAAGAAAATGTTCTGTAAATGAGATTCGGACAAGCTCCCAATATAATACAGTTGCTTATGATCGTATTTTCTCAAAATCCTAACTAGATTATCCGTAACAAACACGGTATCGTCATCACCCATCACAAACCACCTCACGTTCTTCTTCGAATCAGAATCTAAAAGCATCAACGTTTCCGAAACGATCCGTGAGATCCGAATCGCTGATCGGTGTCCTTGCTTGTTCTTGTAAGGAAACGACGACGTATCGCCGGAGATTTTCACCGGAGGGAGATTTTCTTGACCTCCGGTTTCTGATTTGATCTTTACCTCTTTGTCTAACCACACGTAACCTCTCATCGTCTTTGGCTTATACCAAATCTTGATATACTCCTTCCTCTGTTTCCATAGCTTCGACGAGGCTGCAATACCAAAAAACACATGGTTTAGATCGGTCGGTTCTTGCTTCTCCGTTGCAACGGCTTTAACCGCAACCGCAACTGCTTTTTTCTCCGGTCTTTGATGGAGAATTATCTCAGAGGTTAGATCTTCGCAAGCGGGTGGAGTTAAGACGATCTTGAGAGTGTAAATGATGTAAGCGACGGAGATGGAGAGGATGAGCCAGATCATTAGGTTTCTACCGGGTCGGGTCATGGATATACCTGAAGAGCTCCGATCCCACACGAATTTCTCTGACGAGTCTTTCTGGTTTCCTTTCATTCAATTTTTTTTTTCATGAAACAGAAATCAAATATTTGTTGGGTTTGTCTGAAACCCGGAATTAAGAACAACCCGAGAAAATTGAAAAAATTTCGTAGAAAGAAAACTAAATAACGGGAATTAAATTGCAGAAGAAAACGAAAAAAAACGCGGAGAAATTTGAAAATGACGGAAAATTTATGATTTTTGTTGTTGATATTTTGTTTTCTCTCTGGCCCAGAGAGAGATATTAAGTAGAAATATTAAAGAAAACAGATGAAAAAGAAAAAAAAAGAACGAGTTTTCAATTATTATGGGTCCCACTATTCCTAAGCTTCTGTCGTGGATCACAGTGAGTGATCGACGCGTCATGATTTAGCTCTGGTGACGTAATTGACCAAACGATCTAAAATTCCTTTTTTTTAGTTAATTGGCAATTGTGTTAAATTATTAAACGGAATATTAACGAAAAAAACCCCACAAATTTGCTATCTATTTTAAACTTTAAACTTTTTTTTAGAAAAAAATCTTTTTAACTATAATCTATTAATATATTTAATTTTTTGTAAAAGTTCCGTCAATAGAATATTATTTTGAATAGCATAAAATATTAAAAAGTTTGTCTTTATCATACAAATAACAAAATTTATAAATTTTGTAAACCTTTATAAATTAATAATATTGGGATTTGATATTTTATTAATCTATAGTGGTATTACTATATTTATAAATTAATATTTATTAATTTATAGAAAATTTATATCAATTTGTATTATTTAATATTTTACCTTATTCTAGAAAAATATAAATTACCATAATTTCATCTAAATAAAATTAATTTGTTGGAAACTATAATTTTAGATTCCATTTAAAATTTTAGTATTTAGAAGAAAAATATGTGGGAGATAGATAACAAAAATTACTAATAAACACATTTAAGCAAACAATATATATATATATATATATATATATTCAAATATATGATTAATGACCTCATGTGTCCTATTTTAACAAACTATAAAAGTATAAATATAAAAATGATGCATATTCAAAATTCAAAACTTACAAGAAATTTTGACTATTTTGATGACGAAATTATAGACTACTACACTTTGATAGTTTGAAGCACAATAAAGCAATTATATGTTACAGTAAAATTTGAGACGAAATCCAAAAATATTCAATTTTTTAATAAAAACAATAAAAGCATACATTAGGATATTATCCTCTATATATATAGATATAATTTGTATATATACAATTATTAATTTATAATATTAATGAGACCATAATTTACCTAAGGATTTCAAAAAGAAAAATTTATTAACTTTTACATTACTTCGAGTCAGAATTATAAAATTTCATTGTTTATAGTATTTCTTAATTTACCTATTATTAATTTATAAAAATTTTACTTTACTAGTTGGGCTCCCAAAACATCACTACTCTCGAAATTGGGCTTTTATTGGGCTACTATAAGAGATAAAGAATAAGTTAAAGAAGGTCCATTGGGAGCGTTTGTTTCCTCGTGTTCCTCTTCTGGTTTTGCTCGCGTACTTGTAACGGAGAATGAGTGAGAGATCTCCATTAAGCACACTTGTAAACTCTTGGTTTCATAGTGAAGTTTGTGGCCCAAGAGTGCCACACGACTCGTTAAACTGTATTCTGGATGAAAGTATGTTTTGTTCAGTCCGTGAATCACAAGATCAACTCCAACGTGATATACTTCCTTCCTCTAGAAGCCAAGTTCAACTCCAACTATTAATCTTGTAAGTTTTGAAATAAACTTGTAATAAATTACATACTAATATTCAAAATCAAATATATTGATCAAATAATTAACATGTATGCTCACAAATCACCATGTTTAAATTAAACAATGAATGAGATTTTTATTAAAGGTTAATTCAAATAAATTTATTTACAATTACATTAATCTTAGATTAATCATTCAAAATATAAATCAGAATATTAGATAAATGTTTGATTTTAAAATTTAAAAAATGATTCTCACACCGAAAAAACATTAAAAATTTACCATCAATATTTTAAAAAAAAATATTAATATCAAATTTGGTAAAACAAAACACATCCATATATATAAATATAAAAAACAACAATCTAATTCTAAATTATAATTGTTATCACTAATTTTATTGTAAAAATCGTCACCGAACTCAAATAAAATGAAATCAAATTAGAAAAAGAAAATCAAACAAACTATTTAAAAATAAAATTAATGTATCACATGATATATGTATCTAACTAAAATATAAATCTAAAATTTCATCCACGCATTTTGCGAATTCTCTCTTAGTATATATGAAAAGAGAACATTTCTCTCCAACTGTTTGCCATGTGTTCACAGGAGAGAAGGACAGGTGGCACTATCATTTTATTTTTTAAAACAAATTTCCAAATATGGACTAATCTTTTTTTCTTTCAATCAAATCAACGTCTTTAACGGAGCTTAGCGTCTTCCAATCTTCTTGGCCGTTCAACTCCCAAAAAAACAATAAATTTCTTGTCATAGGGACTAAAGCATAACTATGCAGAGAAAGTTTTCGCTCCACTGCTCGGTGGCGCCTGTGTGTTTTGAATCTTTCGAACTCATCACTGCTAGCAACAACGATGACGTGGTGGGTAGTGTCCTGAGGGAACATCGTCAATGTAATCGAAACCAATAAGGTTGTACTGGAGATTCGAGAACCTTGATCTCTGACGGAATCCAACAGGTGAAGTAAAAAACCTTTTTCAACTTTCGAGGCTTCCTCTTGCTCATCTTCAATAGAACTGACATTGTTTTTCTCTTTCCTGATGCTAAAGTTGAACCGAAGAACAAGAACATAATCATTACACCAGTGGCAGTGCTAAAGGTAAAAAATCTTAGCACACCTCTAATCATTAAGTTGTATGCAAAACTGATTGTTAATAAAAATGTCATCAACTGGTCAAGAATATGAAAAGTATCATTGAGTAAGCAGCTCTTGTGGCATTTCCCAATTCAATGTGCATATATCGATATCATCACAACGATAACGTGCTAAGATGATGGATGAATTTTGGGAATCAAGAGTTCACCAAATCTTTCTATATTTTATATTGCCTATCAAAACTCGCACGCGTATATTCTTTCAGATTTAAGAATGATCTGTGCATTGTTATATTCTTAACTACATAGTTTAAGTTATGTACGTCGATAAAAGGAATTGATCAAAAGGTATTTAATTCTTAAGAGGTGAAAAAGATAAAGGAGATTTGGTACTATGTTTATTATTACCATACTTCTTAAAAATGATATACTACGGTCTCTTCTACTTTAAAATTCGTACTAAATAAGAAAAATAAGATTTAATGGCTTGAAACAATGTTTGGTTGCTTGAATATAAGATCATATTCATTATCGTGCCCACATTCTTACCCAACCAAAAATATACTGTAGTGTATTGGATTTTTTTTACACTATACAATTTTACTATCCTAAAATGGCCATGAAAAATAAAATTGTTTGACACATGATCACGTAAGGAAGAGACCATGCTATCGATCACTCAATAGTATTATTTTCTAACAGTCATCAACTGTAAACTTAACCGACTAATCCTTTTAGAGTTCACTATTATAAGGCTATTTCCAACCATTAACTCTATTTTAGTGTAAAAATTATATTATTTTAGTGTAATTTTAGCACTAAAATTTTTTACATCTTCAAGCACAACGCCAAATATTACACTAAAAAAAATATTCACTATTATTATATTATTAAAAAGAATATTCTCTATTATTTTATTATTAAACTAAAATTTATTTTTTTTAATTTGAAATTTTAATAAAATTACTACTCTTCTAATTAATAAAATAATTACGATAAATTAAAAATTGTAAACTAAAAAATGATCAAAGATAAATTCTATATTTATAATTATCGGAATTGCATATTACATTTTTTTTAACTCAAAATTATACAATACTAATTTTCATAATTAGTATATTCGGACCACAAGTGTTCTATCAATGCATTTCGAAGTTCAAAATAAGCATCACGATCTTTGATTTGTCTGTGTCGAGATAAGAATTTTTGAAATCGAGCATCATCATCACTCGTCATCTCTACTTCTGCGCGTTGGACTTCGGCTCGTTCTTCAAATGTTGCATCAACATCACGTTCATCCTCTATGATCATATTATGCATTATGATACAAGTTGTTATTATATCATGTAACACTTGCTTACTCCATAAGCATGATGGTCCGGCTACAAATGCAAATCTTGACTGCAATACTCCGAATGCACATTCCACGTCTTTCCTACACGCTTCTTGTTTCATTGCAAATAATAATTTCTTTTTTGGACCACGTGGATCATGAATTATTTAAACAAAAGTGGACCATTTTGGGTAGATACCATCAGCTAGATAATAACCCATATTATAATGTTTTCTATTAATAACATAATTTGCGGGTGGAGCGGTACCTTCAGCTAGATTAGCAAAGAGATGAGATGCCTCTGGCACATTTTATATCATTATTAGACCCTGGTAGACCGAAATATGCATGTCAAATCCAAAGATTATAATCGGCTATAACTTCAAGAATAATTGTAGGAGATCCACTACGACCAGCATATTGTCCTCCCCAAGCTGTTGGGCAGTTTTTCCATTTCCAATGCATGCAATCTAGACTACCCAACATACCTGGAAATCCTCGACGTTCACCTATGTGGAGTAGTCGTGCAACATCATTAGCGTCAAGTGATCGAAGATAGTGGCCTGCAAACACCTCGACAATAGCATGACAAAATCGCTTCAAGCTTTCTATAGTTGTAGAATCTCCTATTTTGATATACTCATTGGTGGAATCCGCCGGTAAATCATACGCCAATATTCAGAATACATCAGTTATTTTTTGTAAACCAGACAACCCTAATTTACCGGCTCCATCTCTTCGTTGGACAAAGTAATTATCATGTCTTTGTATAGAATCATGAATACGAAGAAATAAATGACGGCTCATCCGAAATCTTCGTCGGAACATCATCTCAGAAAACAAAAGATTTTCTAAAAAATAATCGTTGAAAAGATTACGAGATGCTTTTTCCCGATCACGGTTGATAACTATATAACTATACCACCATGAGATTTCTCGTTAAGTAGTTGTTGAGTGATGAGAAAATTGTTGTTTGCAGTAATTTGACATACAACTTGCTTTTCTATATCATCATAATTATCATCATCTGAAGATGATGAAGAAGAAGAAAAAGATGGTATATGAGATGAATTACCATAGTTATAATTCATCTTAAGAGAAAAAGAAGATGATGGTGAGATAATTTTAAATACATGATATCCATTTTATAGAAAAAGCGCATTCAATCTAAACTGTTTATTTTGTTCGGCCAAGATCTAACCGGTGCATTGATTAGTCACTTCATGTTTTCTATCCTTATTATCTTCTGAGAAAAGTGCATTCAATCTAAACTGTTTATTTTGTTCGGCCAAGATCTAACCGTTGCATTGATTAGTCACTTCATGTTTTCTATCATTATCTTTTGAGAAAAGCGCATTCAATCTAAACCGTTCATTTTGTTTCAGCCAAGATCTAACCGTTGCATTGATTTTTCTTCACATCTCTATATAAAGGTATACTACTCTTTGAATGATCACACATTTTCAACATATTTTCTTACCTCTAAAATATTTCTTCTAAAATGACTTCAAGTAGATCTTCGTCATATTCAATTGACGAAGATATGCACTTATGTCATGTATATTTTGATGTCTCTCAAAATTCAATCATAGGAATAAACCAATCAAAAGATCAATTTTGGACAAGAGTTAAAGCTGAATATAAAAAATCCGAGATTTTTTGTAATCAACCACGACCAAAAAGATCTTTACAAACTCGAATGTCGATAATTCTTTCTGCAGTCTCGAAGTTGAGGGGATGTGTTAACCAGATTGAAAATAAGAATCATAGCGGTGCTTCTAAATAAGACATTGTAAGTCTTCTATATACACACTTAGAGTATTTGTACGTACATTATTTATATTTCAGTGTACTTACTATATTATTTACATTTTTTCTCCTATAAATAATTAATCAGGTAAATCAAGTGAAGCTGTTCTTAGCACAAGATCCCAAATACTTGAAAGGATTCAAATTCAATCACGTTTGGCCTATCCTTAAAGGTGAAAATTTTACAAACAAGAAGACTAATATACCCGCTTCATTCCAAGAAGAAAATCGTGATGTTATGTCATCTCCATCGTTTTCATCACCATCCCCGGGTATGAGTTCAATTGATCTTAATATGAATACTGAAGAAGCCACTTTTAATTTATCTTCAAGACTAATGGGTTAAAAAAAAGCCAAGAGAAAAGAACAAACTGATGAACAATTCAAATAAATGATTGAGCAAAATGAGAAACTTATCAAATCTATTACTAAAAGCTCTTATGAAATAAATGCAATTCAAAAACAAAAGATTAAGGTAGAAAAAATTAAACAAGAGCATAAAATAATGTTCGCGGATTTAAGTTCTATAATTGATCCAACATCTCGTGTGTATATTGAAATAGAAAGAAAAAGAATTTTGAAAGAAAAAAGTCAAACGAACCAATACGAAGAACACCGTGAATGTTCCCAAATACCAATATCATGGATCTCAATATCGAGCATCTCAATATCAAGGAGATCAATCGCAAGAAGATCAATTTCAAGAAGAACAAGATCAAGGGGAAAGCCAAAAATCACCAAATGATCCAGATAATTATATCTCGTATTATGATTATTTTAGCAGAAACGAAACTAATTTTCCCGGTTACTATATTATTATTTAAGTTTTTATTATGTTTTAAAATATATTTTGTTGTTTTTAGTTTTTATATTTGTTTGGTTTTAATGTTTTAATTGAAATGTATTTTGTAATAATGAATTTAGTTTTTATATTGTTAAGATATTATTATTTTAATTAAAAAATAAAAAATAAAATTTGCAGTAGCTACAATGTACACTATACCAAAATTTAAAAACACATTATAATAGCATTGAATTTACAATCACGTTAGAATAAAAAATACATGATGCAATCTCGGTGACGTCCTTCTCTCACGCATATTAGATTGAAAAAAATGCAAGAGTCCTCTACTAACAGTAGGCCGTACCATGACGGAAAAAAAAACTATAGGCTGTAGATGCTTTTGGTTTCTTAAAATATGTATGAATAAATTATACTTTTTCAACCAAAAAGATGACACAAATATAATTTGATTAAGTTATAGCAGATTTTAATTTTACATATAGTTCTTTCTTTTGCTTCTGAGTTTTGCATAGATCACCGTATAATCATTTATAGCCAATTGTGAATATTAGTTTTGAATTCATCCTAAATTGATGGTTAATTAATCATAAATCATAATTTAAAAAAAAATTAAAATATACTGAAACAGAATTATTGGAACTATGGAAGGTGGAATCAAAAGCGCACGGAAGCCAATAGATGAGCGTGACTCAGTCAAAGCCTCTTCTCTCTCTTGTCACCAATTTTGCTTTCCATTCATTATTTATTATTTTTGTTACCCAATATTATTATATTATCTTATCCCTTTCCTACTGACAACGACAATATTTTCAACCTGATGGAGACTTTCCACAGTTTTCCAGACGAAACGGTCTGATTCCTTTCTTTACACATTTTTCATTTTTGTGATAAAAGAAATAATAAATGTGTGGAAATATATATTTCAAAAATTAGTTTATATATTATAAACTATTATTAGTGTTTTCTATTAAATTTATTTTTATGTTTTAATATTTTATTTATTATTATTATATATAATTTATATTGTGTTTATATTAAAATTATTAATATATAGTTACATACGTGCGGTGTTATTTTTAAAATAAATTTATTTAATAACATAATTTAATTATAAAAATTATGTGGTGTTATGTATATATTTATACATTATTTAAAATTTTTATAACAATTTAATTTACTTCAATATTAATTATTATCAATTATAAATTGAATTATAGATCCGCCATAATTTTTATGACTCGTTATTATCTATTCTGATTCGTGTGAGTTGTGCTTACCCATTGTAAAAATTAGAATATTTGAATAAGAATTTTAATTCAAATATGGATGATATAATATTAGATCCGTTGAGACTAAATTCATACACTTTTTGAACAATATTTAAAAATTGTATAAATATTTTGACATTAAAATTGATACAATTTTAACTTTTTATAAGGTAAAAACTATATAATTCTTGATAAAGTTAAAAATACATATCTAAATATTAATAAGATTAGAAAGTTTTTATAGATTTTAAATATTAAAGTTTAAACAATTATAATATTTAAAACTAACTATTTAAAATAATTTTCTTTTATTCAATAAAATTATTGGTTTAATTAAAGATTTAGACGACTAATAAGTCAAGTTTCTTTGTCATTCAGATTTGAAATTATTTTTAGTCTTTTTTATAAAATGACTCAAAATTATTGTTCAAATTTATTAATCGATGTGTGACTTTTAACATACATTTTTTGTTTTTCGATTAAATAATATATTTTACTTTCTAAAAATTTGATTCACAACATATAATCTACATTTTTATTAACTATATGTATCATATGGTAATTCAAAATAATTTGAAACTAATATCAAACAAAGATGATAGATGAATCATAATTTTAAAATCTTAACACTATCTTTTAAATATAATAATTTAAAATAAATAATATGGAATAATTAAATATCAAATCTTAATTTTTCAATTTTGATTGATTAGCAATTAAAAAAAATATTATACAATTTTTTAGTTTAATCATATTAATGTTGTGATTAATATTGTATCCATAGTAACTTTCTAGCGGTCTAATAAGTATTTTTATTTAAATCACAGAAATTAGTTGGAAATTAGAAAAAATCAAAAAATGTATATGAATATTATTTGCAGTATTTTTTAATATATTTCTATACTAATATTATGGAATTACATTTTTAAAGAACTAAAAGTTTTTAAAAATTACATGGAATGTCATTATCATAATATCATTTAAAAATAATTAAAATCTCTTAAAATGTTTAATAGCCAATTAAATTGAATAAAAAGATATGATATTAACTATATTATATTATTTAATTTCAATCATTATACTTCATCTCATCTTTGTTTGATTATATTTTTGTGAAAAAATTAAATTATTACATCATCCATATTAATAAAAAACTAAATTATTTTCCGCTAACCTTCAAATTTTTTTAAAACGAATATAAATTGCTCCATCGATCATCTATTGGACCTATTTGCATCAATTAAATTTATAAAAAATCACTAATTCAAACAAAAGGAATTAAATTTCATAACCATTACATATATTAATTTAAAAAAATTTAACACATTAAATAAATGAATATTTTAGTTTTTAGTTATAATATTGTTCCCTGTATAACACTGGTATTATCTAGTTTCTAAGTTATTTTCGAAGTAAGAAAAAGAGTGTAACTGGTTTTCGCAAACAATATTGAGATAGAGATTTTAGCGTATGTTTATTAATTTTTTAAAAATAAGATTTTATAGAAAATATAAACTACCAGAAATTAGATATCAGGTTATTGGTTGAATCTCTTGATCTTCGTACCGTTAAGAAGCAAGCTAATATGGATACAAACTGTAGTTATTTGTCCAATACGTTCAAACATATGATCCATATTAATAAGCCTGCTACAGTGAAAATTTGCGGTAATAATACAGGTTGTAGGCGGTATGTGATGTATGAACTCTCTCTTTTTGAAGCAAGAATTTGGTTGGTGAGTCGAGTTTATTAATTCTTTTATCTACACAAAAACACAAGATAAGATAAATGTAATGGTGACAGCATAAGCAGTAATATATTTACGTTAGCTATAGTCTATAGATAAGTCATAAGCGTATGGAGCATTAGGGGGGAATTACTCCTTGATCCATGGAGTTGATCATGGGACTAAATGACCATTTATTCTTTTTAAATAAGTTAGGTCGTCCAAACTTTGGAATGCCTTTTAACCACTCATTACGAGTGTTGTTATCCGAGGCTACGTTGATGGACAATATGGCTTCCAAAGACATCGACTAACCATAGAATTTATTTACCAATTGAGTTATAACTAGGACCTTTGTAGAGTAGACCCTAGGTTTCATGGGACTAGCTTTTTAGGATACATTGTAAATGTTAGATAAACCAAATTACATGTGGTATTATGAGATCTGTCTCAGCTAAATTATAGATAGTACTACTGACTTATGTGATTAATTTTACACGTTTCAGGATTTGAACACTACACCTAGTCTCTTTTCAATTTCCACAAAATATTTTTTTGGTCAATCGATAAAACTCATGATTACACATCTCTTTTACGCATGTGACACGAAAATTTAAGGATAATTTTGCAAAGATGTTTTTTTTAAATGAATAATTTATAGGGTAATTTTCTAAAAAAATGGTTGGAAAAATTAATACTATTTCGTAGAGAGACAAAAGAAAAGAAGAGAAAGAAAGAGAAAAAATTCTGGCAAGATATGAAAATACTTTTTAGAAAAATAAATATTTTGTCTTTTAAAAATCAATAATTATTCGATTTTATCAAAAACAAAAATATTATTTAAATAATAAAAATATTTCTTAGACAAAACCTACCTAATCAATAGATTAAAACATAAAAACTATTTTCCTTTCCATCCCAATTTTCAATCAATAGTTATGACGAATAATGAATATAAAAAAGTGAAAACTTGATGCCGTTTAAAAGATTTTTATGACAGAAGAATTATTTTGGCCTTAACAAAGCACACTACCACAAAAATCTATTTTTTTATTTTAGAGTTATATCGCATACTTTTTAGATAATCTTCATATACTTTTAAATATTCTGTATCGGTAAAAAATCAAAAGTTTATTGTTGAAAGAAAATATTTAGGTGATTTACTTTTGCATTTGAATCAATATTTTAAGTAATTTTTGCAACTTCTTAAATTTCGACCTAAGAGTGAAGGAGAAAACAATTATAAACAGAAAAAAATAAACTAGAAAGAAGAACAAGTCTTTGGTCTCACTACCAGACAAGAACATGTCTTCTTCAATATAATGACTCTTCCCTCTCGTCAAAAAAATCCCAAAATCCCTCTTCTCTGCTTTACTTTTCCCCAAAAATCCTCTCTTTTCCCGGAAAGGTTCACAAATTCGTTGTTATCTCTCCGTTTAAATGGCGCCGGCGACGGAGCATCCGAGTTCGTTCCTAAGTCGAATCAGCCGTCGCAATCAGGTGGTTTCAATGGACGTTAATCACGAACAAGAGCTTGAAGAACTCGAAGATTTTCAGAAACACGTAGCTGAGCGTTTCACCGAGTTACTATCGCCGTCGGATTCGCCGGAATCTGATCCGATTCTATCAATCCAATGGTTACGAAAGCTTCTTGATGTTTTCATGTCTTGTGAATCGGAATTTCAGTCCGTTTTAACTACTAATCAGGCTCAGATCTCGAAACCGCCGTTGGATAAGCTTGTACCGGAGATGCTTGATCGGATTGTTAAGGCTCTTGATATTTGTACAGCTGTAGTCAACGGTGTTGACTCAGTCAGACAAATCCAGCGTCTTGCTGAAATTGCCATTACGGCGTTAAAACAAACGCCGTTAAGTGACGGAAGCGTTAGGAGAGCTAAACGGGCTCTAACAAGCCTCCTCGCCGCTTTTAACGCCGATAAATACAGCGGTGGTAGTAGCGGTGGAAGTGGTCGGAGGACAACAACGACGGAACAGTGGTCGTCGTTTGGCCGGCGTAGCGGCGGCGGCGGAGGAGGAGGGTGTGTGAGTAAGAATTGGTCAGCCGCGAAGCAGATTCAAGCAATGACGGCGAATCTCGTAGTGCCACGTGGCTCAGAGGCTTCGCCTATATATATAATGAACAGTGTGATGGTCGTGGTGATGTGGACGCTAGTTGCGGCGGTTCCTTGTCAAACAAGTAACGGTTTAACTGTTCATTTTCCGTTGCCTAAGCATCAGGTATGGGCTAGCGCCGCCGTGAGTATCTCCGAGAAGATCGGAGAAGAGATGAAACGTAAAGAGATGAGGAGCGGTGGATTGATGGAGGAGCTGCAGAGGATGGAGATGATCGGGTTAAAGCTAATGGAATTTAGTGAAAGGTTTAGGTTTAATGGGGACGTGGAAGTGGTGGCGGAAGTGGCGGAGATGGAGGAGATTTGCCGGAAAATGGAAGATGGGCTTGAAGTGTTACAAAGACGAGTTAGAGAAGTGTTTCATAGGTTGGTGAAAAGCAGAAGTGAGATTCTTGAAGTGATTGATCATTGCAATGCTTAACTCTGGTGTTAAACTTTAATCTCTGAGAACTCTTTTGATTGAGAAAAGACCAGAGTTAAAATTACAGGTTTTTTATTGTTTTGTTTAAGTTATAATCTTTGGTGTATATAATCTTAATTACAGATATGTGTATACACTATGTTCCTTTTATTTTCTGTGTAGTTCTGCGACTGCAAAATTCTATTGTGACTATACCAAGCCATTTTGATTTTATGAATCTCTTTTATCAATGAGATGATCCCATTGGGATCAAACTTCTCCAACAAATAAATTATAATCTGAGTTTTATGTCAAACTCAAGAGATGTTGCTTAAACAATGTATCTTCTAAAGATTGGAGTTAACTATGTTTATGTATCTTTTCTGGTCTAATTGGGTACTGAGCCTGCATATAAAAAAATAATGATTTACCGTAAATAAATTGTAACCTTCTTTTGTAAAAGTTCCTACAAAAACAGATGTGTAGTTTGGGTCATGACATTTGTGTGTTGTTTATTAATGGAGAATTTGAGACGAGCACAGTTGAACATCCAAATCGCAGGTAATTCGTTCACAAGTGGATCAATGGGCTTTACTAAACCCAACATAGTTTTTATTCCACCATTGAGCTTACCCTTTTGGGCCATGGCCTACCTTCATTGGTTCAGAAGAGATACTTAGATTATTTATATGTATAATTAAACTGGTTCACCTTTTACTAATTAGATTTATACTCATGTGCATAATTTAATTTTAAACTATTAATAATATAATAGTTAATTATAAATATAATTATTTGAAATTTAAAAGATAATTCTATATAAACCCAAAAGAAATTTTTCAAGCGTTATACAACATATATTATCGAGGATAATAGTTTTTTGGAAAAATAATAAATCGTTAGGTGCCACTACAACGATTTTGAAGGACTCTCTATCCATCGACGTAAGTGCATCAAGATATAAGAGAAATTTTTACCAAGTTATTAATGTCTTTATTCGGCTATTCTATCTCACTATAATCTCATCCACTAATTCATGTCATGGATTTTTCTAAATACCCAATAATTTTATACAGGGAATGAGATTTAAAATACTCATTATAGTCATATATGTATGCATATATCTTACCAAGTTTTAGTCAATTTTTCTTCTAATATGTTTGCAGTACCATTCTTTTCGTCATCTTTCAAGACACATTCCTGACATCTACTCACTTTTTATGTTTTTTTTGCTCACTTATAACAACTGGGATTGTGGATTGATTTTAACCCAAATAAAAATATATACTCAATTTCATTTTTCTGTACTTTATTTGCTCTGAATGTTGCATGATTTTCTTGCTAACGTAACTGTAAAAAAATTTCAGGAGAGATATCCAGATGTGGTCACGAGGTTTTTTTTACCATGTTATGGTACATATCAAATTTGCTTCCGAGAGATTTCTCATCATCTTATCTTTTCTTTTTCTTTCGATGTCAATATTTTGACACTCATTTTGTTACTAAGTTCTGATGTTTCTATAATTTTCATTATTTGGTCTTTATATATATATATATATATATATATATTAATACTGTTTTTTACATTTTAATTAATTTTCTTATCTTTCTGTTGACTCTTTTCTGTTTTTAGTTTTAAAAACTTCAAATATCTAAAAATTTATTTTAACCATAAATACATAATGTTTGTACTACCATCACATGAAACAAAATATATAAAACAAACTTTGTAATATATATATATATATATATATGTAATCTAAAAATTTAATGTGTATGATCTTAAATTATTTTTTTCAACTGCAAATTAATTAGAAAACTACTCCTTAGTTGGATAATCTTGAAATTTTATTTTTTCCTTTACTAATTTTACTATGAAAAATAAATTTGATATATATACGAATAGTTCCTTAAAATAATTTCTTAACTTTTATTTCTTTGATCATTAAGTAACTATTTTATTTAAGTAATGTTTATTAAAAATTATGTTTAGGATGCAATTAACTTTTAATAAGAAATGCAGAAAAATAAGAAATATTATTTGATGATATAGTTTTTTTCTCATTGAAAGATTAGGATGCTGACGTGGACATCCTAGATAGAGAGAAAACTATTCCATTATATATACTGATAGATTACATATTTTATGTGTTTTTGAGTCAATTTAAGTGGTTTGAAGTCGATCCAACAGTGCAATCAAAATTTATGACAATTTTGTGAAGACGGTCCAGTCTGACAAGCAGATGAAGCATGCGCAGAGCCAAACTGGCGTGAAAAACCAGATTGATCGATCGATCCAGAAATGCCGTAAGTTTCCAAATCGACCGATCCAGAGCAGATCGACCGACCAGATCGACATGTCCATACCCGATCGACCGACCAGATCGACCTGTCCAAGCCAGATCGATCGATCCAAACCTTAAAACCTGCCCCAAAAAATGGAAAAATTGCTCTTTTCCTAATTTTTTTAGGATTTTGACCAATAAGTTATTGATTCTAAGAGCTTTTGAAAACTTCTTGTGAAGAGATACAATTTGTTCTTTCTATTGGATTTATTTTATGAGTTCTTCATCTATCATGTCTTTTTTAACCACAACCATGAGTGAATAGTTTTCTAGTTAGGTTTAGTTTTTTTCAAAGGAATCATGAATCATTGAATTAGATACAAATAGAGAATAATCTTAGAAGATCTTCATCTATAGTTGTTCGGAATGCTTAGACTAGATTAGCTACCTAGTTTATGATCTTAGGTTGAACCTAGTCTCCAAAACCTTATAGGTTGCTAGATAGAACATAGATGAGCGTATTTTCCTTAGCCAACGAAAGTTGATGTTATTGCGATACATGAACATATTGAACCTAATCGATAATGCTTATTTAGAATTCGAAGTTCAACTACAGTTAGATACTTAGATTGCTAGATAAAGTAATTAGTGCTACGACAATGAATTAGTTATACATTTATGTTTGAGTTCAGATAGGTGCTTAATCATTTTCTGAATAGTTGTCTGGTTTATGATCTCTGATTACCAATAAATTCCCGAAACCTAGCACTTTTATCCATAGATTTACTTCGTTTTTACTTTCAATTGTCTTTTTTAGTTATTTGCATTAAAATACAATCTCCTCGTTTCCGTCTTACCTTAATTCTAGTTTCCAAGATTTATAGTGCAGATTGGTTCCTGAGGATTCGATCCCTAATATACTACTGTGTGTATGTACACCTACAGTGCTATACTTGAGTTTAAAACTCATGTATCATATACTAGGCAACATATCAACGAGGTACGCATATTTCAATTTTAAAACACCATAACAATCTAGTATAGCATTTTATAAAAAATATACAAAAGGTTATATACCATTATTTTAATTCTAAAACAGTAGATTATTATTATTATATATATAATAACTATAAATAAATATCTATAATTTTATAAAATCTATAAATAAAATTTGTTATTTGTTTTAAATTAAACTATACTATATACCTATATTTTAATACACATATTGATTCACTTTTTTCTTCTCCATATTCTTTTAGTGTAATAAAAAATTATGATTTAACAATCTAATATTTTTAAATAATTTAAAAAGCTTTTCTAGTTACATTTATAAATTAATCACTATTGTATCAAATAACACTTGATATGCTAGTTTATACAATTATAATATATTAGAATTTTAAATATTAATTTACACATGATTTAAAATATTTTATTATCTTTAAATTTGCTTAAATTTTTTTTACTTGTTATTCATATTCTACTGTTTCAAAAATTGTGCTTTGAAACTCATAATACACATTACAAAATATGTTTTTTGTTGATACATTACTTTTTGCCAATGAATTTTAATTAGATATTACATGTCAGAGGAACAATTTTTTTTTCTATTTTAATAACATTTTATTTTATTTTAAAAATATATTTTATTTTATAAAAGGTATATTTTATTTTATACAATCTCCTCGCCCAACTGCGGATATCAACAAAAATGTTTCTTGTAGTATTCTTGAATTTTGAGGATAAGTTCATATAAAGTTTGCAATCATCTTCAAAGCGTTCTTAGTTTTGTGGTTTCGGAAAGAAAATATATACCTTTTATCATCTCAAACTATCCATCATGCTCTGATTTTCCATCTTGATATCTAAAACTTCTATCATAGTTGATTTTAAATGTACATGATGATGAAGAAAATCAATGCCTTGCAAACAAAAATTCCGCAAACGTTCAAAGTGAAATGAAATGGTGTGATTGCCCATGATGTTTGCGACAATATCTGCTTTTCATGGTAATAATGGCTACAGGTTTTGTTACTATTGCGTGATATCGATTGTGACTTGTTTCAGACTATTTCATTGGTATCAAAATTACACGATTCGACCAATTGTACATTGATCGATGAATCTTGTTCTCGTGGGCAGTAGGACATTGAGAACACCGGACAAAAACATAAACTGAAACTAATATAACTAAAAGAAGACAGAGAAAGGCGATGATCGCCAAAACAATCGCCCGGAAACGAATAATTTTTGGTGAGGAGAAAGTGCTCCCATCCTATCGTGATTGACCACAAAGGGGATGGAACACGCAGAAAATCCGCTGAGGTTAACGCCGGAAAAATGCTCTACATGCAAGAGATGAAATGATTACGATCAACCAAAACCAATGAAAAATGCGAAGGAAGAGGAAAGAGAAGATAGTGTTCTTCTCATCTCCTTAAATTTATATTCTCTATAAGTATATTCCGTTTGTGTCATTATTATTTAGTTCATTTTACTTTCATTGTATATTAGTTAAAAATAGATCTTTACATGAATATAATCCTAAAATTAATTAATTTGAATTAATTATTTGTGGGGTCAATAATATTATATTGATGCCGATGTAGACACTTTAAGACACATTTTTTTGCTATTTATATATGATGATTTCTAAAATTGAAAAGATCTGGCACCATATTTCTAGGTATCATTTTCTTCTAAATTTTTCTTTCTCAAATCTAGTCCCTTTTATAAAAATAGTTCATCTTATTATATTTTCTTATATTGAGAATATATTTCTTAATGAAAAAAATCTGTTCTATTATACACTAAAATTAATCTAAAGCTAGGACATCTAAAAGAATACTGAGAAATGCAACGTAAATTTTCTCAAACCTCAAAAAACATCCAAAATAGCAAATAGAGGAAGAAATTGTGTATAGGTAAACTCAAAGAATAGAAGAATAAATTGTGATAGACATTGTAATCAGTATGGAGCGGGCGAAGAAATGATAAATCATGCTTTTTTGAGTGTCTTTCATGTGTTACAAATTTGTGTATTATCCAAGGTACCCTCAAGAATGAGACTATTTTTAGGAACATCGGTCTTCACAAATTTGGATAATTTACTTTGGAGAATAACTGCTATTCATTAGGATGAGAGTTTTCCATGAATTATATGGTATATATGGAAAGTTAGAAACGACAAGATCTATAGAAATTTGGATACTTACCCACACAAGATTTTGAAATTAGCAGAATGTGAGGATCTAGCGTGGAAGTTAGCACAAGTTAAAAATAAGGTTGTAAAAAATCATGTTGTTATACCGACATCGTTGTTCTCATATTTCACTGTGTATCAGTGTAATATTGATGGTTCTTGGAAAGGTACATATATTTTTTCAGGTATAGGCTGATTTTGCTTTAAAGATGGAGTGGAGGGATCAATCATGGAGGCTAAAAATTTTCGCAGGAACCTCTTCCCATTACACTAAGCATTAATATGGGTCATGCTCTGTATGATTGCACAACATATAATAGAAGTAGATTTTGCAACATACTACTATGAATTGGTGAAGATAGTGTTTACACCGATATATTGGCTTGTTTCAACATATGTGGAAAAATTCGTCAGAATCGAAGATTTGTTTTTTTTTTCTCTATCTTTTTTATTTTGCGAAATCGAAACTCTAAAGCAGATAAATTACTACAGATTGATATAATTTATCCGCATGATGTTGCTTATGTAAATAATGTACCCCAATTTAGATTTGTAAACCGTTTTAATTTATATATGATGACAAAAAAATTTATTTTGAAAAAATAAATGGATATAAAATTTAGCACAACGACTTCACAGACGTGAACTTTTTATTCGAAAAATCACATTTTCCCCACAGACATTATTAATACAAATCTCGAAAGTCGAAACTGTAAACACCCAAAAAAAAGTCGACAAGAAAGCACAAAAACACCCAAAATAACGAAATAAAAAAAGATTAAACAAACCAAAGTAAAAAACATTTTCAATTAACAAATGCACATGTTCTTCGGATCTCCCCATCCGACCCAGTCTTGACCCCAATCCTTCCCATTTTCTCCATGGCCTTAGCGAACTCAGCAAAGAACTCTTGCTCCGCTCCTCCGGCGGCGAAACGTCTCACCTGAGCCAGTGCCGTTGGATCCATAGTTAATGCAGCATCAGACTCGAAAAGTCCACGACGTTTCAAGACAAGCCTGAAGTAGCTAAGATCGAAGGTGTTTCTACTACCGGGATCCATTTCAACTTGTGTGGTATTGTCGGCGAGAGATAAACATTTCCGTGACTTAAGATTGGCGGCGTATTCGCTGTCGAGCGACGGATCTTGATCTCCTTTGCCGGTAAAATTGAAGAGACGGTTCGAGAAGGAACTGCAATGAGACACTCCAATCGTGTGCGCACCTAAAACGTTTAAAATTACACTGTTTAAAATACCATACACCAAAAACGACAGCGTTTTATCGTAAGTTACTAAACCGAACCAAAAAGTCAATTTCTACTCGGAATTAAACATCGTTTTTACCGGATAACAAGACGAGGTCTTTAACATCAAGTCCTTGGTTTCCAAATAGGGTTATAAGAGTCGTGAAGTTTCCAAAAGGAGGAGGAATATTGTTTCTAGCCTCGTTAAAGTTAGAGATTCGTCCGTCTCTGCGTCCTGTTGGAACATTCCATGTTGGTCCACCCTAAACCAAAATTAATCAAAATTGGTTTAGTAATTTGGTATAATAAACGAGGTAATATATAATGTACAAGCTTAGCATACTCACAATAGCTACAATAGAGTCTCTAGTAGCGAGGGTGATGATATCAGCGCAGGAGACTATTCCAGGACACTTTGATTCGAGAGTAGACTTTACTTTATCGATGAAGTCAAAACCTCTAACGGTTAGATTCGGTGGAGCAAGCTTCTCCACTCGTTGGTTGCTTGATGTCGCGTTGAGCAAGATGGAAGCGTCACAACCCTGCCAACATACATACGTATTCATACATCTATCTATATTAAAAAAAATTGTACGTTTTTGCATATACTATACAGTTATCTCTGAAATAATTTGATGACACTAACACATATACGATGTTCTTAATTTAAGTAGCTCGGATAGATTGATTGTATTGGTTTTGGACTATAATATATATATTGAGTATCCCTATTATAACTTGCGATAATTGATAAGCTAATATATGTAATTTATAATTTATGAATTGTGATAAAAAAAAAAGAATAATACCCGAACGAAGCAATCATGGAAATGCATCCTAATAAGACCAGCAGCCAAAGAAGGTGCATTATTGATGTGTTGGTTGACAACATCTTGTACGATCTTCTCTGCGTAAGGGCAAGTTGTGTCGTAAAATCCCATCTTCAATTGAGCTTCTGAAAAGCTCACTGCAGAACCTAGAATCACAAGAATCATCACAAGAGCTAACCCGAAGCTCGCCATTTCTTTTTTTATGAGGCGCTTAGAAATTTGACTCGGCAATGTTTTGAGAATAAGAATTCCCAAGTTATGATTATATATGGTTTTGGTCGTGAGAGGATAAAGCAATGAGAAGAAGAGAACAAGAAGGAAAAACCTAACTAACATGTTCTATTTATTCCTTGCTCATGTTAATATTTCATTTTCTTTCATAAAATTATTATATGGCCTTGTCTTTTCTTTTTGTTATCACTTTTTTTTTAAATTGGTTGTTAAGGAAATATGGACTAATTATGGTGCATATTTATATAATGAAAAGTATAAATGAATAGATATAAATTTTCTCTCCAAACGTTAATAAAATTAAAACAAATGTAATTTAATATATTAACTATACATAAAAGAAGTTTGAGGATATTAATTTAAATTAAATTAAATAACTTAAAAGGCGAAAAAATGATTGTACCAAAAATAATTTATTATTTTAACATGTATATCTATATAATGAAACAAAAGTGAGGAGATAAACTATAGAACCAAATATTTTGCTCCAAAATTACTTACCAATCAAACTAACGCTTGTGTTAATTTTTTTAAGAAAATAAAAACTCTAATAACATAAAATCTAAAATGAAAAATGTTTCACTCAAAATTTAATGAATCAAAATTATACAGTTAATTAAGAAAATTAATTTATTTTTACATAAAATTAAACATAAATTAAATCTAATAAAATAAATTATTTGATAAATAATAAAAATATTTAAACAACTTTTAATATAAAACAATTATATATTATACATGATATTATATGATTTTCAACTAATCTTGAAGTTTTTCATTAAAATCATGTTTTCAGATTTTTTTTATTTCCGTATATTTATTACCCATGAGATATAATTTTACTTGTATTAAATCTTAATGTGTAAATATAATTTATTTTACGGTGTGTAAATATGATTACTATAAGATAAAGTAATTCGATAAAAATATTGGCCACAGAAAGCATGGATATCTAAATTATCTAGTATTTCTTTGAGTTACTTTCTTTTTTTATATTTGTCTTTTTTATTTGGTATTTGTATGGAATAGGGAATGGGGGATTTCTTCTTGTTTTCTTTATTATTGATAGGAATTCTCTTGTTAAGACCCTTAGTTTGCCAAATTGAAATAAACCAATAACACTAATTCAATACGAGCATTCCAATAGGAATTACGAATAACTTTGATCTCTCTTTTTTTATTTATATAGTTCAGATTTTAGTTTTAAAATGTATGTTATCATTGTAGGCATAATTTTCGAGCCATACATATATTAATTAATGTGTTTGAACTATTATTTAACTAATTTAAAAGCAAGAGTATTCATTTTGTATAAACTAAAAAGTTAAAGACATTAATATTATTACCATTATACAAAAAATAATGTGTAAATACGAGTCAGTAATTATTAGTTTGATGAAATGTCGAAGTAGAACTTACAAGTAGTTATTTTATAGATATAAGATTGTGGTCTGGTTTCATATTAAAAATAAAATAAAAAATTCTGATCTCGTCTGTAAAACAATCCTAACATACCAATTTTTACAGTTTTCTCACTAGAGATCTATAGATTTTCAAATTTTATTTTAGTAGATTAAAACCAATCCAGATGGACCAGATCATAAACTATGAATAATCAAAAAGATATATTGGAATAATAAAGCCAACAATATGCTAATATTTTATTTTTATCTACCTCGCTGTATATATCCAACTTGTCATGCAATGACACTACAAAAACTCCAAAGCTATTACTGTTTTTATTTTCTTTTTGCTTGATGCTACGTATGATGGCTATTAGTCTATCTAGATACCTCGTGGAATTAAAGGTTACATAGATGAGAATTTCGAAAACTTTTTTTGTTAGTCGAGAAATTCGCTAAGTTAATTAATCGTATTTGGTAGACAAATGATTGCATGTGACATATGGACATTTTAATAAAGTTTAGGTTATTTGCAATATATCTAACCATTTAAAAAATAATGGTTGTTGATTAACAACCCAATTAACAAACAACTAATCTTGACGAATGTTGGATTAAAGGCAAAAAACATTCACGTAATATTAACCAGTTACTTTCCTTTTTAATTATCAACTTACATTCATCTTGATCTGCTTTTATATTTAGTTTTGATCCACATTTTTCTCTAATATTTCAACCTGTAATAAATAACGTTAACACATCAGAAAGAAAAAAACGTTAACATCATTATGTATTATTATTATTTATTTTTTATTTTTTGAATAAATATTAAATTTATTCACATCATTATGTATATCATTATGTATTTCGAATACATTTTTTATTTTTTCTCGGCAACGAAATGTCGAATACACTCATTAATTCTCAAACCCAAAACTTTATACAGTTTTAAATTAATGAAGTAAAATTTTTTATAAGATGTAAAACTAGAGTATATATTTGCATAGCCAATTTATTTATACGTTGTATGATATTATTGAATTTTAAATACAATCTACATTTTTAACCCAAAAAATGATAAGCTAAAATATAACAAAAATAAAACGATACAAAACATTTACAACCCTTGCTGCTTTATATCTTAATTAGCATTTCTATAACAAACAAAATATCTAGTTTTTAACCACAAAAAAAATATACAATCTATTTAAATTTTGACTAATTAGACAATTCATAGAGTTCTTCTTTTAACTATATGCGAAGGTAGATCGTAGAGTCATGTGTGCATTTGTACTTTATATACACATGCAATTAAATATAATCCTTACTATATTTAACTTTCCGAAATTTAATAAACAATCCTGAAACTCAATCTGTCGTATGCTATTACTACTGTATGTTATCCAGTAGACCTACTCCCACCATTGTTCATTGGCAGCCGCCGTGGCCCATGGCCGAGACCGTCCCACTATAAAAAATAATTATATTGCTGCAAAATTTTCATCACAGTCAAAATATTTTCATCATAATAAATATATTATGACTAATTTATGATAATTTTGAACGGTTATAATACAATCGTCATAAATAAATTTTCGTAACAAAAACGTGACGATATTATTATGATAATATCTAATTATTATTCCGGTACAAATAGTAATAATAAATAAAATTAACAAAAATTTCACAGTTAATGACTAAAAATACAGTAACAAAACCATCATATTTTGTGACTATGATAACATCATAATTTCGTTATTGCAAATTATAGGCACAAATCATCATTGCAAATTACAACGAAATTATAGTATTTAGAGACTGAAATAACGTTCTAATTTGGAGATTGAAATAACGTTCTAATTTTGTTGCAAATTACAACGAAATTATAGTCTCAAATCATCATAATTATTTTTGAAATAGCTACTACTTTAACGTCTCATATTTGTAACTATTCTTTACTAAATTACTGTCACAATCATAAATCGTCATTGATTGCGACTATATATTACTTGACTTAATAACATTTTAATAATATATTATGATTCACCGAAATTTAATTAAAATATATCTAATTCAAATGAAATATTTAAATAAATAAAATAATTTGCAAATAAATTACCAAACGCAACATGAAAAATGAAATTGTTTTCATAAATAAACTAACATAGATCATCCTACGATTAGAACAGAAACAAACATAGATATGGTCCTAAGATAAAAGAGAAACAAAAGTGGATGGCAAACTTAGCCCACGGGAACTTGTGAAGAGGTAGAAGTCCCTCCAGATGAGTTAGAAGCAGATGGATCTGCTGAATCTGGAAGAAGTATCTTCTCCATAATTTCAAGTGTTTTCTGAATAAGCATATTCTCATCACAACTTTTTTCAGTTCCGCTTCTAGTTCTGCCATTCGGACAGTGAATGTTTCCATTTCTTCGGTAGCTTGTATTAAAACCGGTGAACCTTCTAAAATTATAGGAACCTCATTTTGAAGTGATTCAATTCCAAATACACGACGTTGTTTTGATATTTCAGCAAGCTACAAGAGAAACACCTATGCATGAACAATGACATCTTTTCAAACCCAAAATATACTAATACAAAACTAATCAAATGCACAAACTCTTGAAGAGTTTCAACGAATCAAAGAAATAGAAAGAGCTACGATCGTGGATATGCTAAAGATTTTTTCGCTTATGTTATTTTAGCTTTGGTCTTTTCTTAATTTTCTTGATGATTTGTTTATTTTTGAATCTCTGTTTTACGTATTTTGTTTTGTTTTCATTACGACTCTTTTGGGCATTGTTTTTTTTTTGTTATGAACGTGGTTGAAAATAAAGTTATATTTATAATTTTGTTTTATTTTTAAAATGGTTAACATTATAATTTTAATAATTAAAAATATGATAGGTAACTATAACATATTATTGTAACTATTTTATTATAAAATAAGTTATGCATTTACGAAAAAATAGTTACACAATTATGTAACTATTTATAACAAAAAAATTGTCCAATACATATTCATAACTAACTTATGACTACATATCGGTCACAATACCGTTACAATTTTTACGACTAATAATATCGTCACATTTTCATCACAAATTATAACAAATTTTGGTTATGATATATCATATCACAATATTATGATTAAATAACTACATACTTGTAACAAATAAAATTAGTCACAACATCATAACTGAAACTTCACAAATTTATAACAAATATTTTTCGTCTCAAAATTACAATAATACTATTTTTTTTGTAGTGTCCACGTTACCAAGATTTTCTATAACATTATATATATCTCTAGTTTACTTATTTTAAAGAACTTCAAGAACATAACGACATTAGTGGTAGTTATCAATTTTTGTACGTTCAAAAAATTAATCCATAAACGACATTATCTCTAAAACTTTTCAGAAAAACTTTTTATTCAGTTTTTTATACGATTATCAAGTTCGAACCAAAAAAAATGACTATACTCCCAATCAAGAAGCACAAGTACACATAATTATCTACTAAATGTAGTAATTTATTCACACGTGTATATATATATATATATATGTTGCATAGAATTCTAGATGTGTAAATCAATCAAGGTAGAAGAAACTAAAGTTGTAGTATATACACTTTTTTATAAAGAAGGCGAAATTGAAGTTGTAGTATATATAATTTTTCAAATTTAACAACGGAAAATGGATTAATCCGTCACTATAGCATATCATCTTTGCAGTATATACACTTTTTAATCAAAACTTCGTACATTGTATTAGAATATTTGACAGCTAAACTCTAATGCTAATTAATAAGACACTATGCCCATTTGGCTACTATGCTTCTTCTTTTTTGATAAAGCATTTGGCTACTATGCTACTAACCAAAAATATTGATAACAATCTATCCACGTGAAGCATTAAAAGAACAAACAAAACACAATATCTTAATTAGAAATTTATTTTAGACTAGTTTCATTATTAGGAAAATTAGCTACCAAAATGTGGAGAACTAACAACATACTGTATCTCTAAAGACTGAAATTGCTAATTTTCATTGACGTTTTGATAGCTAAAAGGAAATATGTGATGTTTTTTTTTGTGTTAATAGACATGTTTGTCGTGTGAAGAGAACTAATTACACATGTCTTTTTTTCTAGAGATTTCGTGTTTTGTATTCTATCTTTGGTTTTGCCCTTACCATGCATTTCACCAAACCGATTAATTTTGTTTGGTTTTAAGTTACCAAGGAATGCATTTCACCAAACCAATTTTTCCAATAGAAAAAAAAAGTGTACTAAATTTTGTTAACAGTCAATATTTTAAGACAGAAAGCCTAAAAAAAAACCATTGTCGCCTAGTTTTTATAACTTTAATTTTTTCTCCTTAAATTTATAACTTGAAATTTACCCAGCAACAAAAATAGTATGGACATGAAGGTTAGCCAGCCTAGATTTGAAGCCGGATAATCACAAAATTTAGTGGGCTAGTGGCTACATTGTGCATTCTATTCTTCTAATTGCTTGAATATATTTATTTGTAAGCTTTTCAGTCTACTTTTTTTAACTCAAACTATTTAATTTGATAGGATACACTTTAACTTCATAGTTTTTTCCCGACGAATATTTTATGAAGTTTGCAAAATAATAAATAAAAATAATAATAACAAAGTGGGCCACAAATAAATGCTTCAATAGTTCTCTTCAAGATCGGCCTTACTTAGTACCTTCTTTTGAGCTTTTCAACAAAGCAAAACTAGAAAAGAAATTCATTTTCTTTTGGATAAAACGTTAAGATTCATATATTTTTAATTTTTAACATCAATTATAAAGATAACGAAGAAGAAGGAAACCCCAAAAATTACATGTATACTATTAATTGGGAAGTACATTTTATAAATAAACCTTTTAATTTTAATTAAATTACATGAAATGCCATTAGAATAAAGAACAAAAAAAATTCTCATTAATGGCAAAAATGTATTTGTATTTTAATTTAATCTAATTATTATGAAATTTTCATCAAATCTTCTTTAAAAAAAATAGTCATTTATATACCTTAAACTCTCTATCTATTATAGATGCTCTAGCTTTTAGTTTCAAATTCAAAAGTCATTATCACTAATTACGGTTACATATATAATTATTTACAATTAATTTGTTTCCAAAACAAAATCCTAACATATACACGAAATATTTTTCATATTTAATTTTTTAGTGTTTTGAAAAAAGTTCAAATTTAAAATTTGACTGCAACTCTAAAAAATTATATCTCTATAAATAGATTGCTAATTTCATCTTCAAACTCATAATTTTTTGAGCAAACATCAACTATTAAAAAAGAAAAGTTTTTAGCATATGATATAACTATAATCTGATAAATTGATTTTGAGTTGTCCTACATGTCAAAACCATATAATCTCCATTTTGTTGCTGATTTCGAGCTGAACTACAACATTTTGGTTTATTTTTCTGATGATTTTTTAAATATAATTTATTGGTGGCCCAACAATTGTTCTGTACTGGACTATGGATTCTATGGGCCAAATTTTACAACTTCATTGCTTATTTCAGCATTACAATAATATTAACATTTATTTTCTAATTTATTTAAGATGATCCTCTAATTTCCTTGATTAGAAAATTTAAAACCGAGGTTCCACAATGGTTCACCGGTTTTACCATGTACGATTCCCGGCTATGTTGGTTGAATCAACGGTTTGATTTGATTTTGATTAAACTCAGGCATCAGGACACCTAATTGGAACTAATTGATCAAGATTTGAGTTTTCTTTTCAAGATAATTGGGAAAAACATGGCTACCAAACTAGAATTCAAATCTGTATAGATTAGTTTGACAACAGTTGACAAATTCTGATGTCTCATTTATAAATTATTCAATCGGTTAAAATTACATAGAGAGGTAAACATTATATATATAAAAAATTCAACTTGATAGTCGTAGCTATACATTTAATTAGATAAATGTCACAATCAATATTAAATAATTGATCTTTCAATTTCCGACTGGTCTACTCAAAATTTGAAACGGTCTTCAAGTCTGTGCACGTACGAGCGGAGAAGGTGGCACTGGTGAATGAGGCGAGAAGAAACCATCCTCGAACCGTCCCGTATCATTGAAGCTTAACCGGAGGCTACTCTGCCAACACTTCTTCTTCTTAGCCATCATAGTTGTTGCGACCATCGGTTTATTCCGGTTTAAGCTCTCCTCCTCGAGTTGGCTAGTGAACACTCTAATCCTCTTTAGAGCTGTCTCCATTGTCTTCTGGTCCATGTTCGCAAAACATACTCTAAACCAGCCCGGTTCGTGGCAATGGAATGAACCACCTGGAGACACGTTCAGCTTCACCTTGTGGACGATCACACGCCATAGCTCGGTCTCCGAATCGAATGTAGCTGTCTTTAAAAGATTTCTTAAATCCATCCATAAGAACAAACCGGCTTTGGCTTTTAACCAACCAATGCCTAAACCATCTAAACCGGTGGTTAACTCTGCGTGTCTTGCAGCTAACCGTAGTTTACTCTCGCGGATGAATTCGTCTACAAAGTCTTCATCGGCTAACATTTTGGCGATCAAATGTTGCGTTTGGGATGAAACCAGACCGAAACTCGACATTTTCCTTGAAATGTGAACCACCCTGTCATTGTAAGAGTATACTATACCAACTCTTAAACCGGGCAAACCCATATCTTTGGATAGACTGTAAACAATATGGATCAAATCGCGGTTGCAATCCTTGATCTCTTCGATTACTTCTGCGACACTTATAAACTCGGATTGACCAAAAGTAGTTGCGGCATAGATCTCATCCGCAATGAGGTGAATCCCTTTGTCATTGGTGAAGTTAACAAGAGATTTCAAACATTCCCGGTCTAACGTCGTACCAAGAGGATTCGAAGGATTGGTTATGAGTAAACCCTTAACCGGAATATTCGATTTCCGCGCGTTTTCGTACGCAGCTTCCAATGCTTCCACCGTGATCTTAAACCCATCAGAGCTATGACAAGTAACCGGTACAAGATTCACTCCGGTTCTCCATCTCAAATCTCTGTCAAACCTGAAACCAAACCAAAACTAAGTCAAACCAAACCAGATTAAACCAAATTCTAATGTGATTCATTGACCAAATTTGAATCTTTTGAACATACCCTGGATAATAAGGAGTCGGAACTAAAAAACCGTCGCCGGGATTAGCTAAACAGAAAGCAACCGTCTCGTGTGCTCCGGTTGCGCCGCCGCTCATAACAATCCGGTTAGGATCAAATTTAACTTTGTTGTTTCTAGTCTTCTCCATAAATTTCGCTACAGCCTGAAGAATTAAGAGAAAAAACAAAAAATTTAAATCATTGAAATCAATCAATCAAACCAAAAGTGATGAACTTCACCGAACTGATGTTACTTACTTGTCTGAATTCGGACAAGCCATGATAATCTTGGAAAATTGCAATGTCACTGAACTGATTCACACCTTCTGATGTACAAATCGAAGCTTCTGGATGTTCTAAAACCCATTTACGCATCAAATCTCCACAAAGCTACATAATTTACGAAAAAATCCCAAAGATCAGATTTTTAGGTTATAGAAACAGAGAGAAAAAAAAGTTAGGATTTTTATATAAAATTACCTGATTTTCAGCGAGACCCATTTGAATAACTCCATCGGGTCTATCAATAGGATGAAATGGGTTTTCTTCATAAGCTTTCCATCCATCGAAATAAGATGAATTCTCGCCGTGACCATCACCGGCGGCGATTTTAGACAATAGGTTACGATCTTGCTTCTCTGCCACCAAAGCCACCATTTTCTGTTTCTTCAAAGGGAGATTTAATATGTATTTTTTTGCTTTGATTATGTTTTTTATTTGTTTTTTTGTTCTGTTGAGTTTTAGAAGTTATGGTTTTGATGTGTTGGGAAGTGAGTTTGGTTTTATACATAGAGATTTAGGTTTCAGGTGTATACACCGAGTAAGTCTAGCGTTAGGCGAAGGTTCCATGAAAGAACTATAAAAGTACAAATTTCAAAATGGTCCTCTATTTCTTATAATTTTGTTTGACTTCACCTGAAGTCTTAATTACTTCTTATTTTTGGTGGATTTGAACCAAATTTGTGAAAAAGAGTGGTCCATGATGTAAGATGGAACGTAACTGTGTTGGAGTGGGGGACCTGTTAACATAAACATTAAGGGGGCTTATTCAATTCTTAGGTGGAGTTTTAGTGACTACAATTATTATGGAATCTTGTACATTCCTATATACTCTAGAATATTTATCAAAGATTTTTATATAATCTCACAGATTTTAAAAATATATTGTTATAGAGTTTAAAAATTTTGCAGTCATTATCCTAATTCTTTTATATTATCTAGTATTTTATTTTATTTTGTGAGAACGGTTTCTCCTCTGCTCCACTTTGCAAGGTAGATGAAGTAACCATTATTGGTCTCGTTGCAGAGATGATTGAAGTGATTAGCTAAATAGGTTAGAAAATGAGTATTTCTGATTTAATGTAACTTTTTGACTACAATTTATAATTTTAAAAGATAATTTTGTTTATGAAATCGTCAAAAATATCATTGCTGGTTGGTCACAAATTTGACCAAAAAGAAAGTTACCTGATATAAGAAAAAGCATACGGTTGCATATATCCATGCACAAGAAACGAAAGAATTGAAGAAGAAACCCCATGGCTATAACCACTATGAATTATAATAAAAATATATAAATGTTATTATACTTATATGACTCATGATTCGTGAAAATAATAACTTTTCATTTTTCTCAAATTTTCTTTGATATATTACTGTATTGTGAAAGAAAGGTGATAATTTTTTGAATTATTGGTGGTAAGGATATGCTAATGATTTTTATTTATTAAAAATTATTTTTAAGAGAAAATGACTTTGACAAGCTGAGCATCTAATATTTCGTAAGAGGTTTTTATGAAAAAAAACTTTGAACTCAATCAATGACACTAGGTTTTAATATAATCGTAAAGTCAGTTAAATTCATTTTATTTGAATAACATGATTTTGATTAATAGTTTCACCAATAACACATGACTTTAATAATGTTTTGGAAATTCAAAATTGAATAACAGTCAAACTTTAAGAATTTTACTCTTTAAAAGTCTTAAAACCAATAAGCCCTAAGTTCAATTTTATTGTTCATTTCATATTTGGAAATGAGACATCAACTTGAATTTATACGATCAAAATCAATGTTGAAAATTTATATTTTATGGAGAAAAACGGACCGGAAACAAATTATAATTTATTGACTAATGGAACAACATATTTCTTACTCAGAAAATATGATAAAATCCAGCTCCAACAAACACACAACATCATATAACTTTTTCCTAGTTTTACTATACAAGAATTCGGAATTTTAATTTCCGTTTTATTTTATAAATGAAGTCTAAATTTGTTCCTATAAATAATTTGTATTTCTTTCATATCCGTTGAAGTTTTTGGAATGTGCGGTCGTAAATGTTTTATTTCAGGGAGGGGACCAAATCTTTATATTTTCAGATATCACTGATAGGCCTAATTACCGAAAACATTTAAAGAGTTTAGAGTTCAGTGAAAACTACTGCAAATTTCATGTCGGTATAACAAGAAATAAAGGTTGGAACAGTTGAACTGTGTCCCTTTTATTAGTCAGTAATACAAGGATTGTTCTTGATTTTTAAAAACTAATTTATACTTTATCTATTTTTTAAAGAGTATCATTCTAACATTTTCACACAAATTAAAAAAAAAATTCATTTATACCCTTTTGGTCTCCCTAATTAATAAACTGAAATAATATGGGAAAAACTAATGTTTGATTTAAAAATGTGTATTAAAAACATAAAATAACACTTTTTGTGAAACAAAAATTTAATGTTAAAATGACACTCTTAAAAAACTGAGGAAGTAGGAATCTTTATCTACGAAAATTCAAAAAATAATATGCATTTCTTAAGAAAAGTCACTCACTGGAGAAGGTTGAGATCTCCACCTTCTCCTCAATAATGCACTCATCTTATAAAAAGATAAATAATAAATAAATAATAATGCACTCAAAGACGTATTCATATTTCAACTCTATTCACTTGTTTTTCCCTCTACGTTATTTTTTAATATTTTCATTAACGATATATAATATATTTCTGTTCACTTGACAGCTTAGATAAGGCTAAAAATGAAAGGTGTAAGCTTAAAATTACTAGAATTCCATTTGGCACCATTTTAGAATGCCTTTATATTAATGCCAATAGTTTATGGCTCAAATCTTATTGAATAAAAGCTGGAATCTGTAATTAAGATAGTGGCAGACATTGGACCACACACATAATGTCGAGAAATAAATGCAATTATGGCAGCCTCAAAGACCGCTAACATTCCACAAAGATTTTTCCAGTCAAAATCGAAAATAACAAAAGATGAATTTGAAGTCTTCGTGTTGACCAACAGTTTCAATGACTTTTGTCTTCTAGACTCGTTTCTTCCTTTTTTCCTCTTCTCAAATCTCAGTTTTGGTTAAATGTTGTATAATGAAACTACATTATATGTTCCACGTCGGAATGGGAAAATTATAAGTAAAACTTATAAATATAAAAGATTAATAACATTTGAAAACACAGAAAAATAATACATTATTTATCTTTATTCAGGTATTATGAAAATCTTAGGGACTTTCTTGTTTTGTTACACAAGTTCTATTTGTTAGATGAACAGAATTCAAATAATTATTAGTTTAATTTTAATATTTTTAAAATACATATTGTTATCAGATCGATATGTTTTTTTGTCAACACATCAATGAAAATAATTAAGTCTAGCTTTCAGTTATAGTTTTTAGTTAGTTGCTCAATTTGACAGCAATGTCATAACTAAAGAAATAAATAATCATTTCCTTATCAAAAAAAGAAAGAAAAATAAATCATAATCAGTTTTTTAGTTAAAAAGTAAATGTGGGTCGATAAAAACAACGACCTTTTATCTAGTTTTTTTTAATAAAGTAATAGTATCATTTCTTTTTTTATAAATAATTGTTTTCATTTGACCGGAAGATTTATACTCTTCTGTCTCTTGGTATGCAAAACAGTCATCGTGATCAACTTCTAGTCTAAACTTATTTTAAAACAGATGGAGTAATAATATACAATAATTAAAGATTAAAATTAATTTAATTAAAGACTAAGTGTATATAAAAATAATTTTATATTCAGATCATAACATGTATCACAATTTTATGTACTTGATGTGTACTTGATGTGTATCCTGTACTATCAATTGACTTTAATGTGAATTATGGTAATATTCTAATTCGATGAAGAAAATAAATTGAATGGGATCTAATTTTTTTTCAACCAATCACATACTATTTTTAGTGGCATTTTCTGTAATATACCATATCACATTTGATTAATTTTCTATCAACATTACTCAAATAATAGTATAAAGATAGATTATATTTTGTATTAACAGTAATAAGATACAAATTATAAAATCTTTTAAAATTATGGCACTACCAAATAAATCATCTATGTATTCTTGATCATTTTCTAACAAACCAAGAGCATACTATTTGTCTTTGTTATATTTTATATGTTATCATATATTAGAAAAAATACTAATGTATAAACATGTAATATAAATATGAGATATTTGTTCAAAATGCCACACAAAAATTTTTTCTTCAAAAATGTCATTTATATGAGGGTTTTCTATCAAAACTGTAAATAACAAAAATCACATTTTATACATGAAACTTAGAAGACTTTTCATAAAAAGATAAATATATAAAACTTAAAAATTACACTCCTTTATCTCGATTTGAGATTTTTCTCTCTCCCTGTGTTTTCACCATTATCAAAAAAGTTTATTTCGATCAACATCACCGAGTTTTTCTTTTCCCAATGATATGAAATTTTCTTTAATGTGGTTATACTATTTCGTTTAGACACTTGTTTCCAAAAATCCTTTGATGTATGCTCGTGGTGGATAAGAGAAGGACAACGAAGTGTCAATGGAACAAATGTTGGAGATTAATCACTTAAAATACTACCCTTGTGTGGGGAAGTTTTCTTAATTTTTTTATATTAAATATGTTAATTAATTTTTTTATCATTAAACATGTTATTGAAGATTATAGTAACCTCTATATAATATATGGTACTTAATACTAATGTATACTCCTTTAGTTTTAAAATAGGTTTCGTTTTAGAATTGATTTTTAGTTTTAATTTAAGTATCATTTTAGATTTTCAAAACACATGTTTGATAATAGTTTCAGTTTTATCTCTTATGTATTAATGAATTGACCTAAAAAATTGATAAATTATATTAATGAAAAAGGTAAATATAAAATTTAATTATTATTAATGTGTGATAACATGTGAAACGACACTTATTTTAAAACAGATAGAGTAAAAATGTACAATAATTAAAGTTTAAAATTAATTTAATTGGAGATTAAGTGTATATAAAAAATAAATTTATATTCAGTATGTATCATAATTTCATGTAACTTATGTGTACAAAATATAAATATGACATTTGATATGACATTTTAAGTTGTCAAATTATAAATATGAATTACTCATAGTAATTTTATTTATATAATATATATTTTATTTATATTTTTTGTTTCATCATTTTTAATATGAAACATATAACATTATAATACATTAGGTGACTGTGATATCAAATTAGGAAATTAAATTTTTTTTTATTAAAAATATAAACATAAATTATTGGTAACGAATTATTAAATTGCTAATTTTTATATAATTATATATAATTAAATATATATATATATATAAGTAATCACTTATTTCTTGTATTTAAAATTATATATGATTTTTCTATCTTAAATAATTAGCCACACAAATATAATAAATATGTTTTAATATTTTTACTTGTATATCACTGTTATTAATCTAAAACTTTATATGTACATATCCATAAAAATCTTAAATATGAAAGTTTTTTTTTATTTTTCATATTTAATAAATATTATAATAATAAATATATATAATATATAAATCTTAATCTTTAAATTAAGGAAACATATTTTGTTAGTCATGTGAATCTTATACTATTAATTAAATTTTAACATAAAATTATGGTAATATTTTTATTTGGTAAAAAAAATAAATTGAGTGAGATCCACATTTTTTTTCTAACATGCCACATACTATTTTAAATAGCTGTAATATATCACATCATAATTGGTTAATTTGTTATCAACATTGCTCGAATAATAGTATAGAGATATAAGTATATTTTTTGGTTTTAACATAGTCTTACAGTATACCGTCGTTCCTTTTACCTTCTACAAGTTGTCCTTGAACTCGGTGGCCGGAACCATCTTTGCCGAGTAACTTGTTATTTAACTCTACGTGTGGTCTTTGTTTCTTTTCACTTTTCATTTTCACTCTTGTAGCTCTATTTGATTCTCAAGTTGTAATCTCTAAATGGTATCCTTTCAAGGGAGAACAAAATGAATTGAAAAATTCGGTTAAAAAAAAGAAGAGATTTTCTTTATCTGCGACCAAAATTGATCAACTAATAAATTTCCCCTATTAGCTTTTTGAGCCTTTGTAAACGTTTTTAGTAAAATTCCCCAACATTTTTAAAATCCCAACGATTAAATTGGACTATGGTTTAGGATTCAAAAAAATGCTCGAGAATCTCATTCATTCAAGTTGGAATACAATTTCGTATGAACAAGGAAATAACTAACTGTTCTTTTTGGTCTCATATGTATCTAGCAAATTCCACCAATTAAAACTTTGACTTTTGTATTTTGGCAATGACCTAACACAGTTTCCTTGTCATGTTTTTTTTTTAAATTTGATTTTTCATTTTAACTAATAATTAAACCATATATAAACATTTCCAAGTGCGTAGATCCATCAACAACGAAGAAAAAATCATTGACATTTAACATTATATTGATTTCCTCAACATTATATTGTAATCGATTTCCTCAACATTATATTGAAGCTTATGGCCTCATTGCTCTTAATTATCTTTTGATGTAAATTAGACAACCGTAAGTAGGAATATTTTCATCTTTATTCCGGTTAAGATATTGATATTCATTTTACAATAACTCATACTAATTTAATTATGAAAATTCAATTAGTAATAAGAGTATAAGACATAAGTAATTTTTTTCTGATGCAAGCTATATTTGGTGAAAAGTCAAAAATTTATATTATGAAGAGGGTGAAGATTTTTTTTCTATGTTAAAGTAAAAAAAAAAAAAGTGAAGATGAGAAAAATAAAACTTGAGTCAATTCTAAACGATAAATATATAAAACGAAACATGTGCCAGTATCTGATTATTCAACATAAAAGTATTTATAAATATAATTAAATATAAAATGATATTTAAAGTTCAACATATTGTAGAGTTATCAATGCCATTATAAAACAAAGAAAATATCATTCATAGTTAGCTAAATAAAAATACCCATAACATCTAACGACATTTCTTAGTTTTTTCAATATTATTATTTGGAGTGTGTACTTTGTAATCATTGTTGCGAAATCTTTTTAAAATTAACATTTCAAAATAAAGAAAAGTGTGCATGCATATTGCATGATAAGAATTAAGGATTAAGTAGTCAGAAGAATTACATGTTTAACACCGTAAGGCGTATGTACATTGGTATCAATAATCAATGATTTTTTTGGCTAGTCATTATGGAATTTTACTGGGGAAGATAATTAAATATTATATTTTCTGGAAAGTTTATATTAATTTAGAACATCTGTTTCTTCTCGTTTTTGTTATTCGGATAATATGACCAACGTTACAAAAAAAATTTAATGGAAAGTTAAAACATCTTTTAAAAGGCTTGATTCTCCTTGTAGACCAAGCACGCCAATTTTTTTATTTATTGATATGAAAACACGCCAAATTTGACATACCTTTTATCACATTTAGCATATGTTTTGATGTTAATAATGAAACTTGGACAAACACATTTTTAAATGCCGTCAAATTAGGAAATATTCAATATCTCAAAAAGAACAACTTCAAATGTTTTCAAAACTTTTATAGATCTTCAAAGTCATTCTTGTCACTCAACCATGTTCCTCATACATACCAATCCAAAAATGTCACGTTGCTACTCATGCAAATATTGATGGATTAGCGCAATTAATATATAATAATTAAAATATAGCTCCTAAGTCAAAAATTTCTAAAGTTTGTATATAAGAAGAAATATGCTGAGAGTCTTACTAACTATGCATAAAATACATTTCCTATCAATGCAGAAAGTTATTTTTGTTTAATGTCGTGTGCTTTGTTGTATTTTTGTCGGTTCTTGGTTCCTATTATATTCGTGGTCTTTTGTTTTAAATTTTCGGGTTTTTCATTTTTTTTAGTTTTCTCCGTAACCGTATATAAATATATAATACTTAACATGTTATTCAAAAGAAAAAAGTACATCACTGTATTATTGATTGAAAAATGTGTATATATCCGCAGTCTTTATATTATCTTTTATTTTTGACACGAGGTGAATATTTAAGTATTCTACTTTTTTTTTTTTTTTATCACGGACGAAGTCTGCCTTTAAGTTCTATTATAGCTCAAACAAATGAAGCTTCATGGAAGTTAATAAAAGAAAGAAGAAAAACAATTTCGATTAAATTGGTAAAAGGTCAAAAATACAGTGATGTATTTTGCTTGAGATGAAATATATAGCCAAACTTTTGTGTACTTTTCAATTTAATCACAAATTTTGGTTGATTTTGTTAGATTATTCACGTCGTTAAATCGTTAACCGAATTAATTAACAGTTCATCTTGTTTTGTCAAACGACTTTACAATGTAATTAATTTGGCATAGATAACAAAAATTAGCGATTAAAATAGAAAATCAAAAAAATTGAATACTATTTTTCAACCATCCAAATTGATAAACTTCTTCAAAAGTTTTAAAAATTGAGCATCTTTTTAATATTTCCTCTTTCTTTTTAATGTAAGATAGAAATATAAAATTTTAGAAGTATTTTATTGGTTAATAAACTTAATATTACAAAAATTTTAATACTAAAATTTTTAAAATTACTTAAATTATATATAGTTATCATTATCTTGCATTTTATCTATTTTTTTCTTAAATCGCTAGTCGAATTCTCATCATTAATATTTTCAAAGATAATGGTTTTATGACAGTATAGCTTATTAAAAACAAATAGTTGAATATTTTACTTCATTTAAATATTACGAAAATAACTTATTTATAATATTTTGTTAAATATTTTACTTCATTTATACATTATGACAACATAATTTGTATAAATATTTAATAAAATTTTATTAAATATTACTAAAATGTCAAAAGATATTGAAATGAAGTAAAATATATAAATAAGTTATGTTGTCGTAAAACATTACTTTAAAAAACACTGATGATGACCAGTTCACTAAAATATTAAGGAAACAAAAATTAGAGAATGCGAGATAATAAAAACAATATATAATTTATGTAATGTTAAAATTTGTAGTATTAAATTTTTTATAATATTAAGTTTATTAACCAACAAAATATTTTTCAAAAATTTATACTTTCCATCTTACATTAAAAAAAGGAAAAAAATGTTCAACTTTTAAAAACGTTGAAATTTATTTATCAACTTTGTATGGTTGAAATTTTTTCTAACTTTTATTAACTTTCTATTTTAATCGCTAGTTTTGTTGATTTTACCAAATTAGTCATACATGTCTAACAGAACAGGATGGACTGATAGTTTGTTTCGCATTATGACTTAGCCACATGAGTAATTTGGGGAAAGTCAACCAAAATTTACAATTAAAAAAAAAATCAACAAAAATTATTTATATATTTCATGGCAAACAAAATTGATGATTGTTTTAGTGCTTTTCAAAATTGAAGATTTTTTTTACATTTTCGCAGTTTTCGCTCTAACCTCGAAAATGCAACACTGCCTTTTTCAAAATCTTCCAGCTGAATTATTGTCCGAAAATTTGGATAATTATCTAATTCAATAAATTTATCGGCTATATTAAACTTTTTTTTTGCATAAACAAATTAGGAAAAATAAATAAAATTTCGTTTCAAACACGCACAAAAAGACTTCTCATTCTCCCCATAGATCCTAAGAAACTAAAACATTGTGTCCTTCGCTATTCTTGGAAAGCTGTAACAAAAACAAACTCTCGAGCAAAATGGATTCTGATTTTTTCGATTTCTTACATTGGCTGTTACAACAAGCAAGTGCCCAACTCAACACTGTGTCTTGTTAGAACTACTTTGCGTTCACTGGCCCATTCGAGGCGATAAGAGAGATCAAGATGTTGAACAAGCTGCTTTAGTCGCTCTGCCTGGCTTACGTTCTTTGAGATTTCCTGTTCGAGTCACACCAAGACGAATAGCTATCGGTTTAAAGCCATATAAAAAGGGCTTATTGAGTTTTGACAATGAGATGATGATAAACATTAAAGTACCTGAAGAGGAAGTTCTTGTTTGTCGCTTGTGATACTCGAGATCACACTTGTTCGAGAAGAGTTTGATGAAAATCCATCCCACGGAGGAATAAATATCAGTTTTGTGCATTGAACAGGTTTGAGAGTTCGACTTAGTTTTTCCCACCAAACCGATCCTAGTGACCACCATCTGATCATTAAACCATTTTCTGAAAACGCAACCAATCCCTACCGTTCACAGAGATTTTATTATTAGGGATCTCACGACTCTGCATCAGATTGTAGTAGTGCAAAAGCTATAGTTTCTTTAAATAAATTTACCTCTCCATCTGGTGAAAAGCCGAGAGCTGATATAGCTGTTGTTAGCACAGATTCTGAAGCTCCTCTGAGCAAATTTGGAAGACCAGGAGGTCCACTCGCATCCAAAACCCTTATTTTTGTCACACTGCAATAATCATACAGAACATTAAGAACCGAGATAAAGGTGGTATAGAAAAACAAATAATGTAAAGTTTTGTACCTTTGCATGTCATATATGCGGATACATGCATTGTTGATCTCTGAGATAGCATCGCCAATTGCTAACCTTGTTGATGAATCGTTTAGGATTACCATTGGAAATACACGCACAACTTCTCTCAGCGTAGCCATTGAGGTTTGCAGGCAAGTTTTACGCATTATGGTGTTGCTTGGGTCCATTGTTTGAAGAACAAAGTTAACTACCTACAAAATTTTCCCAATTGCTTTTCAAATCTCTCTACGGCCATATATCAGAAAAAATTCCCTGTTTATTCAAATCTCAACTATCCTTGCTGAATGCAAAAGTGAATGCTACGAACCTTCTCAAGATGCAGCACCAGATTTCTCGCAGCAGCACGGATTATTCTGATGAGAGTTCTGAGAGATACTACATGAACAGGAGAATCAGAAGCCGTGGACCATATTTGGCTCTCTATTATGCTTAGAAACCCAAGAACATCCGCCATGGCTAAACTTGGCAGAAGAATTTCGACCAGAGTCTCCTTTATAGAAGAAGGTACAGCTTGATGTGCTCCGACTGACGAACTGACACACTCTATCTGGAAAAATATGTCTGAAACTATCCGAGGAATATCAGGTCCGATCCATGTTTTCCATGTAGTCTCCATTCCTTCTGAGAGAAGCTCTGCAGCAGTCGAGCTGTATTTCTCACTCATGGCCATAACCAGGTTCAACAATTTGTGAACGACTAGCATGGCTAAACCAGGTTTTACTAGGCTTGGGTACCAGATTGATAAGGCAGCCGCAACAATGATGTGAGCTGCCATTGCGTCCTGACTTGTTCCCCCAACGCAAGAAATCCAGTCTTGCATTTCAAAAGATTCAAGCCAGGAAAGTAGTTCAGACTCCTCGGCCTGAGAAAGCCGTTGAGATTGATGGATATGCTCAGAGTCCAGACTATTTGTGGAATGTTCCCCGGTGCTAAGAGCTTTAGGTTCGTTAAGACTGACTCCAGATAGGGATCTCACCAGTTTTGCGTGTTCAGATGCGTGGTCGCTGCATAATGGAAGAGGTATTGCCAAAGAAGCAGTGTGGTGGAATAAAGACCGAGCAGCCATACGAACTTGTTCACTACTGTCTTGCCAGAACGTTACCAAAAGCTACAATAAGAACAAGAGAAAACAGAGAAAAATTAACTATTTTGCGGCTATTTCTATAACATACAATGTCATCTCCAACCACATAACATTTGGCGAAAATAGCCCAAGAACTCACCTGAAGTAATGGTGGCTTCAGATCTGGATATTTCTCTGCTAGATTCCGTGTGTAGAATGCTGCCAAGTTGCTGTAATAAAAAAAAGCGAAACTAGCTTTGACTCGCGGGAATAAAACATAAAGGTGTAAACCTTTGCAAGAAGAGAAATGGTTCCAAGGATCAACATGCTGTACCTGCTAGCTGTGGCAGTGGAATGTGACAAACTTATCATGAACTGAGCAAGAGACACCATCATCACTGACCTCAACGCAGAAAACTCCGAAGATGATTTCCAAAGCTGGAATGTTTTATGAAATCTCAGAGAAAGTAGGATAGTGTTGTAATATTTGCGGTAGTGACATCAATAGAGGTCATCAAGAATACCTCAAATGTTGCATTCAAACCCGGGAATGCTAATGTCAATGACCCTTTGTCCCCCTGCAAACCGGAGGTTACAATAAAACTCTCTGGTCTTTTTAGCTTTAGATGTGCTACTAGCATTTGATCGAGTTCAGAATCTATACCCCACAAATGCAGAAAGGATAAACTAAATCGAATTAGATATTCCCCAATTGCCTTGTCCATGTGAACAACTTCTGCAGGGTTATCTAGAGTCCTCTGGACAGGAGAATTGTCGTTTAAAGTCTTCTGCTGAGTCGTTGGCTTATCACTACTCACTTCTACCATCTTATGCATATCAGAGTCTTCATGTGTTTGACAAGAAACTGCTAAAGACGAAAGATCGAAAATCAGTGTAGAGATTCCAGGGAATGGGCAAGTGCATTTTATGGGAGGGTGTCTGATGCTTTGGAGAAAAGACGAAGCAATAGAGCTCTCTTCTCTAGTCTTTTCCTGCGAAGCACTTGGCTTAGATGTTGACAAAGAGGATGCTCGCTCGTAGTTCTTCAAATAAAATGGTTTCCTCTCTTCGTCTACTGGGAAAAGTAAAGAGGAAACTGATGTATTTCCATTTAACACTGTGCCAGAATGAGATTTCTCACTAATGCCTGCACAGAAATGATCAAACATTGAATGTGAAGCTGCTCCACTGAGGACACGTTCTCGAGCACCTGTCTTTACATCCCAAATGTACAAGACATCAATTGGATCTGATTTTCTCGAAAGGGAGCGGAAAAGACATGCAATGTAGCCTCTTGTACCATCCCAAACGACTTTTGTAGGATTGTTTGGGTGCCCCGGAAATATTCTTTCGACCCGCAAAGTCTCAAGAGAAGAAAGAGCAACACATGAATCATCCCCAACAGATAGAAAACAATTGCTCCATGGGCGTTCCGTTCGAGCTGGTGCTAGAATGATCTGGCGCACCGGAGCAACATGATGGTGCATGATCATGATTACATTTCCGCTTTCGAGATCCCAAATGCGGATGGTGCAGTCCATACTTCCGGAGATCAAAAAATGGGAAGAACTACCTCCATTTGCCCCAAAATTTCGATGTGCTGCTAAGCATAGAACAGATCCTGTATGTCCCAAGAGCTGCTGTCTAGAGACTGGTGAATCAGGTTCTGATCTCGGGCTTGAAGCAGGTGAATCAAGTCCACAAAGAAAATCAAACTTTGCAATTTCTATTTCACCACTAAAGAAACCATAAACAACAGCATATGGGACATACATGTTCTCAGAGATAACCATGGACGACGACACGCACTGTCCAGTGTCACTAACAAAGCTTTGTAGATCATTTTCGGTACTACGTTGACTTCTTAAGTGAGAACTATCAATTTCTGCACTAACCGAGCCCCTGAGATCTAAACAAGAGCTTGAAATCCAACCAGCAAAATAAGAGCCTTCTCCAAGCAGTTTGCACTGAAGTTCTTTTTCATTACCATTACCTAGGCATAGTGACCAGACGGTTATATGTGGACTCCACTGAAAAGGTTGTTCAATATCACAACAGCTAGACTCAACGCGAAGAAGATACTGCCTCAACTGTACAAAAGAAAACATTGATTTCTTGGAATGCTGAACAGCGGCAGTAGCAATCTCACCAAGGCTTTTATATGTAAATTTTCCATCTATGTATGACATATCAAACAGCACAGCAGAGCCACTATCATCCCACAGCACAAAAGTTTCAGAAATTATATCATCTTTATCACCTTCGATAGCTGATGTACTAGAGTAAAGTAACAACGCTTCTTTGAAATGAAAATTCGGAGAATGGTTTTCAGAACAAAGCAAATTGTCAACAAAATATATCTCTCCTATTACCTCCCCACGATTCAACAACCAAAAGACACACCTGTTCTTTGAGAAAATAACAACAAGATCTCCTCGAGCTATTACGGATATAGCCATTTCTCCTTCATTCAACCAGTCTCTAGACATAATGGAGCGTTTACTCGATTCAGATACATCTTCAACCTTCTCAGAATTCTCTGACACTGGAACCAACTGTAGCCTACCAGATGAATCTGCCATGAGCAATGATTCCTGTTCCTCCAGTTGAACAACACCCATGAAATTTAAATGGTCTATAGATAAATTTCCATGAAAAGCTGTATGAACGATCGTAAGAGTATAAGTATCAACAACAACCACAGTGCATCTCGACGGTTTTCTGTTCTGAAAATCTGTATCTGCTAAACCTTCAGTCCCATGAACAGTATCAACGGAATGGCTATCGATATAAGAACACCCAACACATACATATCTAGGTTCTGATGGCAAAGTGCACAAAATCGACGGGCTTCCAACCCAAGGAGGTAACTTTCTACGACGCCTACAGTGCCCACTACTTCTACTCCATACACATAGCACACCATCAGTACAAGCACTGAACAATGCACAACAGTTAACAAATGGATCCACAGTACTACAATCTGAACAATCTTTAGTAACTCCATTCCCTGAAACCGTGGTAGGATCACAAACAGAAAGATCCACTATAGGTGAAGTATGGCCACACAACATAGCAATTGGCTTAACCTCCTGATGAATCAACAAAGGCTTAATGAGCTAACGAAACATTACCAATGATCATGATAACAAATGACATTTTCCATAATTTCAAGTCAGGTTAAGAGAATTTGAGCTTGATTCATCTGTATAACAATGAGAAATCTGTATCTTTGATCGTAACTCAAGTTTTAACAAAAACCATAAACATTACGAAGAAATATTCGAGATGATATGATTAAAGAATCTGGAACCAGTTGTAGTAAACGATTGAGCAAAGTATGAGAGAAGAAGAGTTACCGAATTGGATTCCGATGAGATGCTCCACCAGATGATTGACCCATCGGATCCGCCGGTATAAAGCGTTGGGGGATTGGTTAAAGCGGCTGTGGCTGTGACCTGATGAGATGGAGGTGCTCGTGACCATAGGCACGCCACGGATCGGCACTTCATCGGCCCGAATCACGCGATACAAGCATCAACTGAGTCAGAGAACGAGTCAGGGGTGAACAAGGAAGAGGAGGACGTAAGTAGTGGTAACGACGTCGCATTAGTGATCACGCCAAATATGAGTAAAATTGTTATTTGCCAAAAAGAAAAAAAAATATTAGAGGGAATAGTTGATATGATTTATATGAATAGTAGTTTTAATAAGAAAAATCCATTAAAATCCATAAATTATTTTTTTATATTAGTAGGATATAACGCAGATATACGAAAAATATATGAAAAGTTTATTGTTGTAGTCATTTGAATTGTAATTGACAACCTACATATTTACGGAATCATTCAGCGACTCCGTAGGAATTTTATCAAATATATATATATATATATATATATATATATAAATCTGTATGTAATCTGTGTGGTAACAAATTAGTTAAAACATATTTTAGCAAAAGGCAATCTTGACGCCAACGAAACTTATTTTAGTTAAACGATGATTTAGGTTTTTGCAATGGGTTGCCTTTACTATATTGAATATGTTTGAACATCTTAAGTTTCCGATCTCCGAAGCAAATCTCATTAATAGAGAAGAAGTTGTCGTCAAAGTCCAACCAAAGACCGTCACGGAAGTGGAGTGGTATGAGCCTATTGCTTGTGTAGTATTCTCATGTTTGCCGTTACATTTTTGGATTAGTATATGCTTGGGACCTTTGAATCAAACCGACCAGAATCAAATCTTAACCGTGTAATTGGGTGAAACTTTTATCAAACCAATCAAATAGAATTTTTTAAATTTTGAATCGAACCGAACTGAACAATGATGAGAAAAAAGAAATCAATATATATTCCATTTTGAATAGTCTTTTCTAGCTTGATTTACATTTTCCATTTTATTGCAAATCAATATCAAAAAGTAATTTGCTTCCAATTTTTTTTTAAATTATTATTTTTTACTCAGCATTGACCTTTTTCCAAAATTATATTGTCTCTGAAAAAGTACGAATCTAGATAAGTTTATGATTTCGGAATAAAATTTTAATCTTGGGAAACAAAATTTTAAAAAAATCTTAGATAGTTAATTAGTATATATTATTACTTACTAAAATAGATCATAATCTAATTAATTTTTGACACATAAATAAAAGAATCATATGACAAAACAATGATGAGACAATTCTAAAAGTATTACGCGTAAAACTTTTGACAGCCTTTACTATTTTGTTCTTTCCTTTTTTTCATCAGTATTATTATTTTGTCAACTAGTATTTGTTAAAATCTGGATATCAATTTCTTTTTTGCTATGTGACCGAATAGAGCCAAAAAAAAAGTTCTAACTTCAAAGAAAAGGTCTCTTCTTCTACAGTCTTTGACTTCTTCGTATTCTCTCAAATCTTGATAAGAATCAATGGCGAAGGAATTGGCGGAGAAAGCTAAAGAAGCTTTCTTAGATGATGAGTTCGACGTCGCTGTTGACTTATACTCCAAAGCCATTGACTTGGATCCCAATTGCGCCGCCTTCTTCGCCGATCGTGCTCAGGCCAACATCAAAACCAATAACTTCACTGGTATATCACTCTTCGTTATCTAAATCATTGAAATTTCGTAAAACTTTGGAATTTGATTAGCCGAATTCTTCGTCCTCTTCGTTGACGCTTTTTAGGGTTTTGGTCCTTACGCTTTCTTGTTACCTAATTCGATCTGTTCATAGCAGAACCAAACTTGATTTTTTCTTGGTTTAGTTTAATTTTAGGGTTTATTTTCCGTGGTGTGTTACCTTGATTTGGATAAGTTTCACTCAATTGATTGGATTAATTGTAATTGCTTTGTTTCATGTAAAATTTGGAATTTAAGTTGATGTTCATATGTTAATCTTTTGCTTATCATTGGTAAACAAATTTATCTCACCCTTGTTTTTTTTCCTGTAGCTTCTTGATTCATGTTCGTTGACATTATTTTTTACTTGATTTGCTTCTTTCTCCTTTTACCTTAGGTTAGGTTAAGTTGTTTTGTCTATTAGGAAATAATTATTTACATCTTCTTCCCCAACTTTTTCGATTGAAGTGTTGTTAGATTCTTTGATCTGATAGTTTATCTTTTGTGATTCTCCATGAGCAGAAGCTGTTGTAGATGCGAACAAAGCGATTGAGTTGGAACCTACGCTGGCAAAAGCTTATCTCAGAAAGGGGTAGTGATACTTTGATGATATATTTAAGTTTGATTGGAATCATAGTTTTATCTTCTGATACTATGCTGTATTTGCAGTGTTGCTTGTATGAAGCTAGAAGAGTATAGTACTGCTAAAGCAGCCCTGGAAAAGGGTGCTTCCATTGCACCAAATGAATCAAAGTTTCAGAAGATGATAGATGAATGCGATCTTCGCATTGCAGGTATGTTACATAAACGCAATAGCTTAAGAAATATAATTACTATACGAATCTCAATATTTAGCTGCACCTAGGTTTTTACAGTTATGATATAGTCTTTTTATCTCTGTTCAGAAGAAGAGAAAGACTTGGTTCAGCCGATTCCACCGAGTTTGCCTTCAAGCTCTACACCACCACTAGCAACGGAAGGTGATGCTCCTCCTGATCCAAGTCCTGCAGCACCTGTCAAACCAATGTTCAGGTAGTCTAGTTATTCAAAATGTACTTTTTAATTTAATTTCCGGAATCACTATATAACTCATAACTTGATGGCTCAACAGACATGAGTTTTACCAGAAACCAGAAGAAGCGGTGGTGACGATTTTTGCCAAAGGAATACCAAAGGAGAACGTGAAAGTCGAGTTTGGTGAGCAGATTGTGAGTATCCTGCAATCAGAGAAAAAATGACTTTTAACTGAACCTATATACCTATTTTGTTTTGTAATCTCACTCTCTCTATATTGATTTGAGCTATCTATCAAATGGCTTTTTTGTGCAGCTGAGTGTTGTAATTGAGGTTGCTGGAGAGGAAGCTTATCATCTCCAGCCGAGATTGTTTGGGAAGGTATATTAACTCCACAAATGCAATTTTGGTGTTTTCATACACACTTTTTCTAAATCCTTTTTCATGGGTATTATTCAGATAATCCCAGAGAAGTGCAGATATGAAGTACTGTCAACCAAAGTTGAGATCCATCTCGCAAAAGCAGAGATCATCACCTGGGCCTCTCTTGAATTTGGAAAAGGGCAAGGTGTTCTGCCCAAACCCAATGTCTCATCAGGTTCTTCTCAGAAGATACCATCTTATTGTTTACTTTATCTATTCTAAATTTAAAACCTTAAACAACTTAAGCCAAGGTGGTGGGGTCTTCAATCCTAATCTGAATTTATGTTCATATGCAGCTGTGTCACTGAGGCCTGTGTACCCATCTTCTAAGCCAGGAAAAGACTGGGACAAGATTGAAGCTGAAGTGAAGAAACAGGTCCCTCTCTCAACTCTAGAGGCTTTGCTTTACTTTACTATATTCTTTCTGCTTATCACTTTTAAATTTTGCAGGAGAAGGATGAGAAGCTTGATGGAGATGCAGCTATGAACAAGTTTTTCAGCGATATATACCAGAGTGCGGATGAGGACATGAGGCGAGCCATGAACAAATCATTTGTGAGCAAATCTATCTATCTTTTGTTCTTCTTTATTGGTTTAACTTCTGCTTTGTCCATTTGGCTGATGATATATATACCTTCTGGGGTGATTTTTCGGTTTGACAGGCGGAGTCGAATGGGACAGTACTGTCTACAAACTGGAAAGAGGTCGGGACTAAGAAGGTTGAGAGCACTCCACCAGATGGTATGGAGCTGAAGAAATGGGAGTATTGATCTTTTAAAATCCTCGTTTCTGGTTTTGTCAAAAATCTGACAAATCTTTGCATTTATAAGTTGTTTTTCTTCTGCTTTTGCCTTGAATTTGACTCCATTCTTGCGATGTGGTCAAATTGAACGTTTAAAATACTTTGATGTTATTAGAAAACCTCGCAAGCTTGTTTTGTACTTTTTTTTTTCCTCGAGAGATACTTTTCAGAATGTTTCTTGTTAGTCTTGCGTTGTGGTCTAAATGTTATATGTATAAACCCAACTTTCTTCAGTTGAAAAATGTCGCAGTGAACATTTTCCACTCGTTTTTACAAAACAATCTAAAACAATACAATGTTTGCCCTAAACGAAAATAAAATAAAAAACAATCTAACAAAACAAACTGTTGCCTCAATCACCTATCGAACTTTTCTTAATTCCCCGATTGGTATAAAGGACTTAACCACCTTTTCCACCCTGCAAAAAAGTTAGTATATCAGCCTGATATCTAAACCATCTATCTATACATATTACAAAAACCGATGTGCATTATTATAAAAATAAGAGGAAGAGAGTATGTTTACCTTATGGGGTCTAGGAACATTGTTGTTGAATGCAAATCTTCCTTTCTTAGATGCCGTAAGGATTTGGAATGAACATGTCAAGCTATCATCATCGCGACAGCATTGTCAAACTCTCCACAGTAATTGGGTGCATCTAAGGTGGAGTCACCAGTTGTCTCTTTGCAAAGAACTCGTATCCATCTCCTACAACCTGCACAATCAGTAGAGACAAATTTGGTATACCCTTTCACTAAGTAATATGAGAATTTACACCAAACAGCTAGGAATACAGTTGCTAACATGATTTTACTTGATGAGTTCGGCATATAAGAGCAAGGTGGTGAGTTTGAAGGAACTCAGCTACTTTGTCTTCCCCAAATGTATATGAGACACCTCTGTCATTCTCCCCCCAGCCTTCAATGTCTCTGTCTGGATCAGCCCATAACAAATCACAAAGAATGCCCTGATCAGGAACATCAATAGGACGAGGAATTCTCCTGATGTCATCTAAGCTCTTTATATCAGGCGATAGTCCACCATGCATGCAAAGGATCTTATCTTCGACTAGAGCAGAAACAGGCAGACAGTTGAAGCACTCAGTGAAAATTTTCCATAGTCGGACATTATATCTTCTTTTGCATTCATCGTAGAACCCGTATACACGGTTGATTGAAGCACATTCGTGATTGCCTCTGAGAAGAAAGAAGTTCAACTTGTATTTGATCTTGTAAGCAAGAAGAAGGCATATTGTCTCTATGCTCTGCTTACCTCAGATCAACATAATCTCTGAGGAATAAGTAATTTGCAGCTGGCGGATAGCCACCATACTAAAACAACCGCAAGAGGTCTGCAAACTGACCATGAACATCTCCTGCTCATCAACATACAAACGCAAAATTGTCAACAATTATAAATCACACAGTTATGATAGAATCAGAGAGAGTTTAATGTAATCATACACCAAATACAATTACTTGTAAACAAAACTATTAGCTATCAAATGAAGCTTTATGCTATTTCTTAAAGTAATATGTCAGGAGAGATTCCAATTTCAGTTATGCATCAGAGCTAAGAAACACGGTTTCTCAGAGAATCATAAAAGTCATAAGTAACTTCTTCACTACTCAAAAATCACCAAGAAATACTTATAGCTAAACAAGTAACTAAGTTACAACATACCAATCTTCAGATAAGTTCAGAGTACCTTATAGCTAAAATATTACATAAAAAAAGAAGCAACTTTATCAAAAACCACAACACAAGAACGAATGCAAGATAACATAATTTATACTAAAGCAAACAGAAAAAAAATGAACGATAAAAACTTTTGTATGAAATTATATCTTTGTTAAGTAATATTCCCGCAAATCTTGATAGGAGCCTCGAGCTCAAGGAGATTAGGCTGGCTGAGAAAAACCTCTTTGGCAGCCGAACATAGTTGCCGTATCTCCGGGTCAGTCAGATGTGCCTGCTTCACTTTCTTTACTTCCCATCATTCGTACCCAAAAGCCGCCGTATTATGGGTCCGTTTGTTTGCTCATTTACCATTTTCATCCAAATGATCGATTCAAATACTTTATCTACATAATTTATCTGAATGTTGTTTTTTTTTTCATCTAAATAATCCATTTTAATAAACATTTGTTTGTTTAGTTAGTTTTTCTAAATTTTCTTCTTCATTTAAATATTTTTAATAAAAAATGACTAAAAAAATGCTCATAACTTTATCTAATCATATTTGAATATTAATCATATTATTCAAAGACAATATTTCGAACCGAAAAACCACATAATATTATTAATTAGAATAATCATAAAATCGATTTTTTGTACAAAAATTGGAAAATAATGTTTTCTGCAAAAACACTAAATATCAGAATTGCGTTTTCCACTAAAACCGTAAATTCTCAATTTTGGTTGGAAAATTTGAAAATTACATTTTACCGCCAAAACTATAAATTCTCAAAATTATATATTCCCATCAAAACCGTGAAATCCCAATTTTTGTGGAAAATTTTGCAGAATTACTTTTTCCCGCCAAAACCACTAAATTTTGGAATTATATATTTTGTCAAAACCGTGAAATCTTAATTTTGGAGGAAAGACCGTAAATTACATTTTTTCGGCCAAAATCAATAATCTCATAAATTTATTTTCCGCCAAAACCGTAAAATCTCAATTTTGGCAGAAAAACTGCAGAATTACATTTTTCCGCTAAAACAATTAAATCTCAGAATTGTATTTTCAGCCAAAACTGTAAAATCCCAATTTTGGCTTTTTGGCGGGAAAACTGCAAAATTACATTTTTCCGCTAAAACAACTAAATCTCGGAATTGTATTTTTCGCCAAAACTGTAAAATCCAATTTTAGCATGAAAACTGTGTAATTACATTCTTACGCTAAAACCAATAAATCTCAAAAATGTATTTTCTGCCAAAACAGTAAATTTCAATTTTTGCTGAAAAACTGCAGAATTATATTTTTCCGCTAAAAATACTAACTATCGGAATTTTATTTTTCGCCAAAACTGTAAAATTCCAATTTTAGCGAAAAAAACTGTGTAATTAGATTTTCCCCGACAAAATCACTAATATCAAATTATTATTTTTTTTCCAAAACCGTGAAATCTCAATTTTGGTGAAAAAACTGCAGAATTATATTTTTCCACTAAACCAACTAAATATCGGAATTATATTTTACGCCAAAACCGTAAAATCCCAATTTTAACTTAAAAACTGTGTAATTAGATTTTTCCGCCAAACCACTAAACATCGAATTGTATTTTCTGCCAAAACTGTGAAATCCCAATTTTGACCAAAAAATCACGGATTTATATTTTCTCCGCCAAAACCATAATCTATCAAAATTACGTTTTAAAATCAAAATCGTAAAAATCCCTATATTTATGAAAATAATTATATCAATATTTTTAATATTTATGAAAATAATTATATTAATATTTTTAAACCGTGAAATTGTAAAACTGCAGAATTACATATTTCTGCCAAAAACACTAAATATTGGATTGTATTTTCCATCAAAACCATGAAATCTCAATGTTGTTGATGTAAATATTTTTAAAACAAACTAAACTAATAAAAATAAAATTAGATAGGGGTATATTTGTCATTTATTATTTTTGGATGAACCATTTCCATTCAAATGGTTCAATTTAGTTCCTCTAAATGATTTTGAAAATTTAGTCTAAATTTTAAAACTCATTCGGATGTTCTATTCAGATGAGACATATGAATGAACAATTTTTATCACTAAACAAATATTATTTTTCAGTTTCATTAAGATGAATCATCTGAATGTACAACCAAACAAGTCCTATATCCTCCAGTAAATTCTCGTTCATAGTCGTAACACACCAAAAACCCTAAACCTCTTTTTCGCACAAAATAGAAAACTAAAATATCGCAAAATAATATTTTTCCCTTCCAAATTCAGAGAGATTCACGATTATTTCACTATCTGGATTCGAATCGTTGACGGGGAAAATATATAAGTAGGAGGCCCAATTTCGTAAACCCTAAAAATTTTAATTATCGCGGTAATTTCATCATCGAATACATATAAAGTTTCATTATGATATAAACCCAAAAATTACAACTCTGTCGAATCTGTGTATATGATGTGAATATTTGTTCGTTGTAGAATTATGTGTTGTGAACGGTAAATAGTTAGATTCACCACTTTTATTGTGGATGTAAAATTACAAATTTTCAAAAATAAATTAATTTCTATGACGATGTAACAAATGAAAAAGACCCCCAACATATATCATATATGTAGTATATAGCTCAACTATTTTTTTTTTGTTGAAATTAAGTGTTTACCAATTTCTTAAGTATAATTAAAACATAGCTGATTATTTTCTACTAAACCATGTATTTATACGTTATTTTGGACAAAAGAAAAATTCAAGAGTTGTCAAGGAAAAAAAAATCAAGATATTCCTATTTTTGGAAAGGAATAAACTTGTTTTTTTTTATATATTGGGTTCTAGCTCTCATTTGGTAATTTCCTTCACCAGACGATATATATTAAATTATTAATACATAAAACAAAATTTCAAAAAATGTATTTATTCGCTTCTCTCCCTCCCTCCCTCCTTCGCGTCTCCTCCCTCCCCAACCAAATTCGAAATGTCAATGCCATTTTCCGGCGGGACTCACGACGATCGTTGGGGCTCCGATTTGACTTCCTCCGGAGAATTCACCCAAAGCTTCCCATCGTTACCGGTCACTTACTCATCCTCGTCCCGTGAGGAGCTTGTAGAAGGGACGATTGAATTCTCAAGCGGCGTGATATTAAACATCGACTCCGTTACAGGAACAGATGTTTCCGTCGGTTATTCAACTCGATCTGCGCCGGAGACGTTGGTTCCACATACCGATCCGACTATTCTACCTCGATCCTTATCTCAGCGATTAACCAGGTCTCATCGGAATAAATCGAGCACGGAGAGGGCGATTCATGGTTTGAAATTCATTAGCAGTAATGACAATGGAATCGCTGGCTGGATAGAAGTTCGAAACAAATTCGCTAATCTTTCTAAAGATGGTCATCTTCACCGAAGTGATTTTGCTCATTGCATAGGTTCGTTTGTACATGATTTCAAAAATTATGCAGAATTTGTAAATATTTGGTTTGACATTTTTGCTGTTTTTGTTTTCGAAAAGGTATGGAAAATGAAAATTCGAAAGAGTTTGCAGAGGAGTTGTTCGACGCATTGTGTAGGAGAAGAAGATTAATGGTTGATAAGATTAATCTTCAAGAACTTTACGAGTTTTGGTACCAAATTACAGATGAAAGCTTCGATTCTCGGCTACAAATCTTCTTCAACATGTAAGTTTATCATTAACTGAATATGTTTAATATTCTGATTAGTTCTAAAACATTAGTATAAGTTCTTGATTAATTTTTCACATTTTAATATTTGCAGGGTGAACAAAAATGGAGATGGTAGAATCACAGAGAACGAAGTAAAAGAGGTGACTTATGTTCCATCTTCCTTATTTAGTAATTAAGTCGTTGACTACGTGAAACATTCAAGCGTAAGCTTTGCTTTGCTTTGCTTGCGTTCTTAAAATTTATAACTAAATAATCTTACTTGTGTCCCATTATCATTCCTTTTCAGTTGAATATTTCTATTAATATATACATATATATCCATGTTGCTGATTATTTAGAGCTAAAATGTTATTTGTTTTTGGTCTTGATATGATTCATTAATCTCACCTCTTTCGTCTAACCAATGCAAGAATAGAAAACTTAAAATTAATTATTTTTCTATACAAAGTCTGATTGACCTTGTATAGCTTATTTCTTAATTATAAGAAGCGTTTGTAATTACCAACCAAACAAATTCTTTTATTCTATAACCACTAAGGTTAACGTTGAATCATTCTACAGAAGATTCTTTTTGCCATTAACATTTTGCATGATTTTCCTTGATTTTGACAATTTATAGATAATTATACTAAGTGCATCAGCAAATAATCTATCAAGGTTGAGAGAACGAGCAGAGGAATATGCAGCACTGATCATGGAAGAACTGTCCCCAAATGGGCTTCACTCTCAGTACATAGAGGTGGTTCCATCACTTTTATCTCTCATCTTGTGAAAGGTCATGACACAAAACATGCTTAAATATCGCAAAATTATTGATAAAGTGTGCAGATCAGTCCCTTTCTGTGAGAGAGAGTAGAAGGGTTCTTCGTTGGTTTGACCTTAAAGTGATGACGTTGAGCTCTTTACCTTCAAATTCTCTCATAGGGACATTTGACTGAGTCAAGAAACCAATGAGCTTAAAGCTAAGTGCTATGGAAGTTAGTTTTTGTATTGAATTAGTATAATAAAAGTTGACGAATACAAACAAGTAGAGCTTTAACTGAGTCTCAAAACTCTACTGGTGGCGTTTCAGTGTATGATTAGGAGCTAAGATAATTTCAGAGTGACAGTAACAAATATTTTTTGAGAGCCTGTACACATGTTTGATATTTTTTTCCTGTTTGAGACGAACACAAGATAGGTAGTAGAATACTATTTGAACACTTTAGTTTTAGACCAAGGAACTCTGTTCAACATTCTAATATTATGTCTTTGTTATGGATTTGAAATGATACAGTTAAAGGAACTAGAGGTGCTACTACTAGAGAAGGACACTTCTCATAGTTACAGCCAACCAAAAAGCCAGACAAGCCGAGCCTTGAGCCAAAACCTAAAGGATACAAAATGGAGAATTTGCAGGAGCTTGCTTTACTCATTGGAAGACAATTGGAAGAGGATTTGGGTTTTGACATTGTGGTTAATGATCATGGCCGGGTTGTTTATGTGGAAATGCATTCAGTACAGGCGCAAAGACGCATTTCATGTAATGGGTTACTGCCTTGTCGCGGCAAAAGGCGCAGCTGAAACGCTGAAATTCAACATGGCTCTTGTTCTTCTGCCCGTCTGTAGAAATACCATCACCTATCTTAGATCCACCACTTTTTCCTACTCAGTGCCTTTCGATGATAGCATCAATTTTCACAAGGTTAACAAAAAACCATCTGGTCCTACCTTTCATATGAGTGAGCCTATGCTTCAACTGAATCATATTCTGGTTTTTGGTTATTCACAGATAATCTCTGTAGCAATCATTATTGCAATGCTTCTCCATGCATCCAGCCACCTCGCCTGTGATTTCCCGAGGATTCTAACATCTACAGATGCTGATTACAAAAGCCACTTGGTTCATTACTTTGGTGTGACCAGACCCACATACTTTGACTTGGTTAAAGGTCCTGTGGGAATCACTGGAATTATCATGGTTACTTTTATGGTAATTGCATTCACATTAGCCAGTCGAAGATGCAGGCGGAACCTAACTAAGTTGCCAAAGCCATTTAACAAGCTTACCGGATTTAATGCTTTCTGGTATTCACATCACTTACTTCTAACTGTTTACGTCCTGTTAATCATCCATGGTGTTTTCCTCTATCTCGAGCATAAATGGTACCGAAAAACGGTAAGTTCCATAAAATTTTTACCATTTTACTTGTTCTTAAATAATTGGCAGTGACAACAATAACAGATGCTGCCTCCTGCAGATATGGATGTATCTTGCTGTGCCGGTTTTACTCTATGCTGGGGAAAGGATCTTCAGATTCTTTCGTTCCAGGCTTTACACCATTGAAATCTGCAAGGTGAAGTCTCATTTACAATTACATTTTGAACAGAATCACATGAAAAGAAAAATTGTCAATCATTCATCATTAGACCAACTCAAATGATTTTGGTTTCAGGTTGTAATTTATCCTGGAAACGTTGTTGTGCTACACATGTCTAAGCCTACATCATTTGATTACAAGAGTGGACAATATGTATTTGTTCAGTGTCCTGCAGTATCAAAATTTGAGTGGTAAGTCTTTTTATCATAAGCCAACACAAGCCTAACCGCTTTTCATGCAATCTAGAGTAACTTAAAACTTCTCGGTTCTAAAATCCATCTTCAGGCATCCATTTTCTATTACTTCTTCACCTGGAGATGATTATCTCAGCATTCACATTCGTCAGCTCGGTGATTGGACAGAAGGTATTAAGAAGGTATTCTCAGTTGTATGTGAAGCCCCTGAAGCTGGAAGAAGCGGACTTCTCAGAGCAGATCGACCAAACAGAATAAGGTGCATCAAATCAACTTGCATTCTCAGAAATTGTTGTTAAGGAACATATGTGAATTTGATATTCTCTCTTGTAATATAGTTTGCCAGGGCTGTTGATAGATGGACCTTATGGTTCTCCAGCGCAAGACCATTGGAAGTATGATGTGTTATTACTCGTTGGTCTTGGAATCGGCGCAACACCTTTCATTAGCATTTTGAGAGATCTACTCAACAACATTGTTAAGCAACAGGAACAAGTTGTGAGTATAAAGTTTTAAGAAAAATCTTTTGAGAATTAACAGATTCTTAACTAATCTTTTTTCCGAGTTTTGTGATATTTCAGGAATGTAACTCAGGTAGCTGTAGCACCAGTAACATCTCGTCGGATCATAGTCTCAGTTGTTTAAAATCGGAAGCTCGGAATAGGTTACCTCAAACTCAAAGGAGGGCGTTGAACACCAAGAAGGCTTACTTTTACTGGGTAACACGAGAACAAGGCTCGTTCGATTGGTTCAAAGAAATCATGAACGAGATTGCTGATTCTGATATAAAGGTAAGATATATACACTTTATTCATCTTCTGCCTCGATTGTATATTTACAAGTTAACTACTCACATATTTGTCTTGTAAAAATAAAATAAAAGGGTGTTATTGAGATGCACAACTACTTGACTAGTGTCTATGAAGAAGGAGATGCTCGATCCACTCTTCTCACCATGATCCAAACGCTGAACCATGCTAAAAACGGCGTGGACATTTTTTCTGGAACCAAGGTAATGATCTTTAATGATTACTTTATCTTATACAAACAACACTCAGTTTCTTATATTTTTCTTTTGTTAAAAAAAATTAGGAAATGTGATTTCTTATCTTGTATACAACTTTTGGTTATTTTAGGTACGGACACATTTTGGGAGGCCAAAATGGGTGAAGGTTTTATCAAATATCAGCACCAAACATAAGAACGCAAGAGTTGGTATTACAAAATTAAAAATTCAGTTCACAGAATTAATAATCGATTTTGGTCCGTATTTGCCTTGTCTGAAGTATGTTTTTTGAAAAAACAGGAGTGTTCTATTGTGGAGTAGCGAGTTTGGGGAAGGAACTTTCAAGACTATGCCACGAATTTAACCAGACGGGATCATCCAGGTTCGAGTTCCACAAAGAACACTTCTAACGATAAGAAAAAAATAGCCGCCCATGATTATGGTTTTAGAATGAATCAAATCAAATTATATCGGTATATATGTAAAGTCAACGTTCATGTCTATCCCCTTCCCTTCATTCTCATATCCTTCTTCTTGTTTTTGTTTCCCTTTGTGTATCAAAAATACTAATTTTTAAACCATTTCATCTTAAAGTAGGACTGTCAAAAAAATATTTAACATCATAGTTAAATCTTGTGAAAAAGAGTAGAAAGAGAAGTTCGCACAAAGGCAGATGATTTACGAATGATTTTTGTTGTTGATAAATTTCAATATTTCGATGATTTAATCCATCTTTCTGCTTTTGGTTCGAAGTGCGTTTTCGTCATCTTCTTCAGACTAACATGGAACAAAAGAAATACGAAAATTGCATGGAGTGCTTATTGGGCCTGTCTGTGAGCTCTTTTATGCTTATTTGCCAATACTTAGTTCGGCTCATTTATTTTCAACTTGAAAATGATAGAGCAATCAACTCAACTATTGAAACTTGCTAGCTCTTAGAGGTTCTTTTCATCCTTCAACCCTATTTTGCATATGACCAGATTAAACCTCAGTATATACCCTCATCTATCTTTGTATTATACTATTAATTGGGAATCACATTTTGTAAAAAACCCTTTCAAATGTAAATAATTAGATACATTGTCAATGCATTAAAATCATCTTCAAAGCATCTAATTTGTTTAATCTTAGCCATCCAATCACAAAAATACCTTTTTTTTTTGTAACTTTTCATTTAGTTTAGAAGCATCTCTTCTATGTATCAAGTGGAGGCTTAGTGGAAATATTTTTATTGGGTGGTGGTGCGAGGTGAACTTTTTGAACATGTAATTGTGCAAGCCGTAGGAATTATAAATGTTCCTTTTTGTGGAGTATTGTTTGTAATGTCTTTGTTAAATCAAGTTTAGGATTCTTTGTTCAACAAGTTTGGTGCTTTGATTCATAAATGTATGGGGTATAAGATGGATATAGCTCCAGATATGCTTTCACCATTTCCATGTTATGTTAAAGAGGATGATGAGGTCATACATGGATAGGTTCTTACCATTTCCATTTCAGCCACCAATCTCTTTTGTTCTATTCTTTCTAATTATTGTCCTCATGTTCCCCAAGTACACTCAAAAAGTATCTGACAACGAAGTAAAATCGTCAAGGCATCTCCTTGGATAAGCACAATGATGTAGTGGATTCAATATGTGAAGGGGCATTCAATGCTTTGAAGCAGGAAGAAGTTGTTGCTAATGAAAAAGAAGTAAGCTCTCTCAATTTGCTTTTTGTATCAAACATACATTTATTGTTTGTAGATAACATACTTGCATTCACAAAGCTCATACGAATAAAAGTAGCTTTTAAGTACCAATAGTTATGCGAGTCGTCTGGTTTCATTTGCTCTTATAGTTGTACAAATTTGTGTCTTCTGTAGGACCATCAAGACTCAAGGGAAGTGGCAGTAAAGGCATGCTTCTATCTTCCTGAAACTAGCATTGAAAGTTTGAAACACTTAGACCACCTCCATTGGAGGTTCTAAATGAGAGGTTCTTAAACTACAAAAAGGTAAAATGTTGAAGAGGGGTTCTTAAAATAGAGAAAAAAGTTCTCAAATGAGAACTTTTATAACATCTCTCTCCTCTTTTAAGAACTCTTCATCATTATAACTTTTTTAGAACTCTTCCATTAGAACTTTTTGATGGAGGTGCTCTTATGGATGTGTTTCTTCTCCTTTATGTTGGAACTAGATTGTTAATTGTAATGTTATATTCCAATTCATCATGAAAAACAGAACGCAGCAGAAACTTCTACCCCTGATCTAACTTGTGTGCCTAAGAGGGGACTGAACCTGGAGCATTCATCAAGATTTCTCCTCATGATTCATCTGTCAAATCAGCAATTTCTTCTATACACAAGAATGGATATGAAACTGTGTCCCCACGACATGAAATAGTAGCTGAAGGAGAAATAAAGACTCTAGAAAGGAGAATCCTTTAGATTGTTCAACAACCAGTGGCCCATATATAAACTAACTACTATTACATTTGAAAAATAATTATTGGTAACGATATAAAAATATTGTATACCTTAATTTTTCAAAATATTTACAAAACTTATAAATTTCTAAGATGCAAAAAACTTATAAACTTATAATATACAAAAACTTATAAGCTTATAAAACTTAACTTTTCCATTGTTTTATATTTACATTTGTAGATATCATTGCATTAATAACTACATTTATATCGTGTATAGAAAATATAATTTTTCAACTATATATATATATATATATATCCATAAATAGTACAATAAAATAATTAAACACGCATAGTATTTCTTAATTAAATATATAAATTAGAAAATCATTAACGCAGTATAAATAAGTTTGTAAATCAGCAAAGAGAGAAGGTCCAAAGTTTATATAATAAGATATTTAAGGAATTAGCAAAAACTGGGATTTATAAAACCTTTTCATGTACCTTTTATGATAGGGATGTTAATAAAGATAATTCTACCAACATATCCAATTTAAAGCCCTGAAAGAATATTTCAATATATTAATATCCTTAAATTCGATCTATTAGCAAATCTTAATCTCCATTTTAAAAAAGCTTTAAACCATTTAATGAAAACTATAATAAAATTTGTATTTTGACTGATGAAAATATATGAAACGATTTAGGATGAAATGGACGGGAATTTTAAAATAAACTTTGAAGAAAAATGTTCAATTAATTAAACTAAAATAAATACTTACTAAAATCGCTGTCAATTTGTTTTCCGTATATAATATACCGCTAAGATCTCGGGTCGAAAGAGTTCAAATTGCAACGAAAATGACATTTTGATAGGAAAATTTATTGTCAGCTACATGAACTATAAATTATTGTCAGCACATGGTCACATATATAGAGTAAATTAATGTATTAATAATACCTACACGAAGAATTATAATTATATGATAATATAATATACATGGGCGGGCCATATGAGAGGAAGAAGTGTCACCTTCACCCCCTTAAATTATATAATTCAATTTTACAAACTAATTTTTCAAAAATAGTTTCGTTAAAATGGTTAAAGTTTCAAAATATATACCCCCCCCCAACATGAGTTTGAATCCCTCATTTGAAACTTTGTACTTCTTTTTTCTAATAAGTGACTACAATTCTAAATATTTGATTTGACCTCGGTAAAAAAAATTCCAGGGTCCGACCCTGATGATATACACAAACAAACATAAGTTATACATATGATCACATGGGCGGATCGAACGAATGTTGTCAATGGGAGGCGCAGTTGCCACGAGTAATTTTTTTAAATATTAGTGTTATTTTATAAGAGTTTTTGGTTATGCCCCCGGTTTGGTATATTATTTATGCTTCTATTACCTTTTTCTTTTATCATGTTTTGTTTAATTTAATTTAACTAAAACTGAATTTCACATCATAAAAAAAGTCAATAACCCAATTTGTTTATTTTATTTTGGTTAACAAGTCCATATTTTTTAACTAAATGAAAATACGTTAAATCACTTTCGCTAAGTTAAAAGAATTAACCAAATATTTTAAATGACTTAAGAAGGTTTATTTTTCTTAATTAAAATTTGGGCTTCTTTGATGTTATGGATGTACATGACGAAATGCTTGCATGGTTTCTCTAGGTTGAATGATTTGGATTGGAGAAGTAAAACAGATAAGAATAAGAAGAAGAATACTTGTTTGTACATTTGATTTGCCATGGTCAGAATGTTTTGGTAGAAATGAGTAGTGTTGATTTTGTGGATATTGAAGAAAGCTTTGGAAACCTTTATATACATAATTTTATTTTATTTTTGTTCTTTTGGTATAAATATGGGTTTGAGAAACACACATTATTTGTTCACTGATATTGTTTTTCCCAGCTATATGTTGCCTAAGTCATTGAATTAAAACAGAGTTTTAAGATTTTAAGACTCGATAATTACTGATGGTTCAACTACCATTTGTCTTCATTTTTATTTACTCGAAGGCATTTCATTTTCTATAATTATGAATATATATGTAACAAAGGACATTTCGTTTCCTACATTACACTAACACTGACAAATAATTCGGTAAGAGCTAAATACTACACAAAACAATTTTTTAGGTAACGATAAAAGTCTGTTCATGTTAAGTTTTCTCGATTTCTATTTTTGAATTCAATGCACATTGAGGAGAAGAAAGCCTGTAAATGGAATGAGATCCATCACAAAGAATCCACTTTAGAATTGCAATGAGTTCTGATATTTAATTTTCACTATTATAAGCTTAAAATGAAGCAAAATTTTTGAAACGGCTATAGAGATAACTAAATTTTATGACCTTTGTTGCATTTTTACTCGATTGCATTCAATGGAGAATTGGTTGGCTACTTCTCTGGAAAGAAAGGCTTGAGGCAGGGAGATCCAATCTCCTCGTCACTCTTTGACTTGGCTATGGACATTCTGTCAAATGACCTTGATAGAGCAGCAAGATCGGATCTCTTTCAGCCTCATCCCCTTTGTGACAACCCTCTCGTTACCCATCTAAGCTTCGCAGACGATGTACTTATCTTCTTCGATGGATCAGAGTCTTCTCTTGTTGGGATTCTGAGGGTGTTGGAAGACTTCTACCTTGCATCTGGGTTGGAGTTAAATCTCAGGAAATCTTCCCTCTTCTTGGATGGTAACAATCAATCTCTCACTCGTGAACTCGCAGCAAAATTTATATTACTGCATGGTTCCTTGCATGTTCGCTACTTGGGGTTGCCTCTGTTACCCCCATAAGATGCATCCTCACGATTATCAAACTCTCCTTGACAGGGTCACCAAGCGAATTAGCTCATGGACAGTGAGGCAGCTGTCGTTTGCCGGAAGACTCCAATTAATTCAATCGGTTTTATACAGTTTAATCAGCTTTTGGGCCACTGTTTTCCCTTTACCAAACAGCTGCTTGGAGGCTTTGGAAAAAATGTTCAACGCTATCCTGTGGATAGGAGCTCCTAATTCAGCAAGGGGAGCTAAGGTCTCTTGGGAAGTGTTATGTTTGCTTGGGATTGTGAAGACTTTCAGCCGGGAATAAGGTCTTTGGATTGAAGCTTATTTGGCTATTGTTCACTAAAGCTGGATCCTTGTGGGTTTCTTGGGTCAAATCTAAACTTATAAGAGGTAGAATTTTTTGGGACACCGATTTCCAGAATTGTGGCAGCTGGATTTGGAAATCCCTGATGAAACTCAGACCATTGGCTAGGCCTTATTTATCTTGTGAAATAGGCTCTGGTTCATTGGCATGACAACTGTACTAGTATTGGACCATTGATTGATCTCACGAGACCAAATGGTCCTAGAGTCACGGGAATCCCATTACTAGCATCTATTGCACATGCTTCTTCGAATGGAGTTCGAGCTTGCTTGCCTCCAACATCATCTCAAGAGGACCAGTTTCTTTGGAGGAATACTCTCACATCAGATCCTGGAAATTTTTCAATGGCTCTAACATGGACTGGTTTGCATCCAACAGACTCCGTCCCTTGGCACTCACCTGTTTGGTTCTCCTAAAATGTTCCAAAATATTCTTTCAATCTTTGGATGGTTGTCAAAGACAGGTTACCCTCAAGAGATCGCCTTCGTCGCTTGTGCTTAATGGTAGTGCATGTCTTTTTTGTAATGTTGATGAAGAGTGCATGTCCTATCTGTTCTTCGATTGTAGTTACTTACATGAGGTCTGGTTCGCCTTTTTCACGCATCCAAGCTTGTCTCCTCCAACTGACTTCGAAGACATTCTCACCTGGACAATGAATCCATCTCGCAACGAAAAGCTCAAGCGGCGCTGGACAGTCGCTACAAACAAACTCAGGTCCGATCAACTTCACCACAAGAATCATACCTATCAACATGGTTCAGGTTCATCCAGTGGGTTTAACTTCAATCTCTGGACAAAAGTTTACACTCTGCGCTGAAAGTCTCACTTGCTGAAGCATTCTGGTCTTCAACTACGACCATTTTTTGCGCAATTCCATTTATTTTTTAATTTCTTTTACTCTCTTGTATCATTTGATTCTCAGCTAAGAAATCCTCAAAATTATCTCTTCAGAGAAAAACAAATAATAATATAAAAAATAAAAATTTATGACCTTTAACTTTCACACAAAATCATTACAAATCTTACTACAAACAAAGTCGTCGCACAAAGCAACCAAGTTCCAATCGAGGCATCGTAACATAAGTGGAATAAATAGAGGGGCATAATTGGAACTTGTGAGTAATTTTAAGGGTTTTATCACAATTTTAAAATTTGGCCCAATTACTCTCAAGTTACATCTGCACTGTGTAAGAGTAAAGCCACTCCATGACCACAGTTACGGTTATTATGGTTACACTTAGTTAATCATCGGTTATATAAATAATTTTTGTTTTAAGTTTAATTTTAATTATTTAATATACGGTTAAAATAGTTACGATTAATAATTTGTCTTAACCATAACTAATATATTTTTACGGTTAACGGTTACGATTATAAACCATTTAATACGGTTACGATCCGATTATGGTTAAAAACTGAATAGTTACGGTTAGATTTTGGCTACGTCTAAACCAAAAAGTAAAAAACAAAAAAAAGTCAACAAAAAGATCTTTGATGAAATTTTTTATATATTAAAAAAAGGTAAATCTGTCGAGGAAAAAGAATCCTACCTGCCGGAATCGAATCAGCGACCTATAGATTACAACATCTACTACACTCTTCTGCTCTACCAACTAAGCTAAGGTAGGATCATTTCTAAACTCATCTTAAAGCCAATTAAAGGGTTTAAGAATATATGAACATGCTTCAGTAAAAATAGGATAATAGAAAATAAAAAAATGAAGGGAAGAAGCCAAGTCGTGAAATTGAGAATCTCCCGAATCAAAATTCCATCGTTAAATCGGATTTGACGAGGGAGAATAAGTTGGGGACGAAACGTGGAGCAGAGTTGGACAATTTTTTTTATGGATTCTTCTTGTCTTCAAATCCCTAAGCTTTGATTTTTTTTGGTTAAGCTCTGTGTATCCTCTTAAAAACAACGACAGTCGGAAAAAGGTCTTTTACAACTCTACTTTTACATGGAAGTGTTGATTCATCACATTTGAATAGTGGTTAATCGAATTCGAATATTCCAAAAATTTGAATTTTATACCTAAACTTACGTTATCGTGCCAAATTAACGGTCATCGTTAATGGGTGTTAGTCAACCGTTAACGATGCTGAGTCAGTCGACACCTGTGCAATGTTATAACCTACACTCGAAACCGTGACCTCTAACCTGCTTAATGCAGTGACCTCTAACCCGCTTAATGCATAACTTTACCGATTGATCTAGAACCATCACCATGTATTATACCAACATCTTAATATATAAACCTATTCTCTCCTGATTAAAAAAACTTGGTTTTGGTTTAAACCAAGATCAACATCATCTAACTTATAAGCTCAACCCCAAAAATAAAATCAACACACTTATAAACCGAATGAGAAAACACCAACGAACCAAAAGAGAAACCCAGAAAATTAAATTGAATTGGGGAAAAAATCATTTTTCATTTATGAACAAAATAATTACATAACCATAAAACCGAAACAAACCGGCTTGGTTACACATGACACCGTTCAATGGTGTGGACCACCGGAGTCGCCAAAACTACCTAATCATGTTGATTTGGACCACTGGAATCGTCGTAACCTTCAATCCGGTCAATTGAAGACGCTCCCAACCTAGACATGCAGAAGAGAGTTGGCTAATCTCCACTTACATCACCGCCAACTACCGATCTAGACGTAGGAGACATCAAGCGGTGGCTCGACGATCTCTCCAAAACTAGGTACCTCTGCCGTCTTTGAGCAAAAGCCGAAACCAGATCCACGGCCCTGTATATGCCTCTTGGCGACGAGTTGTCCATACCAGTGCGCCGTCGGAGAAGGAAACGCCAGGTGCACCGACTTTTATCTCCTCGCCACCGCACCGCCTCAAGCAGCCGTTGATATGGTGTCGGCTTACTGATGGGATTTCATCTGGATTACAGAATCTCCGATTTCTTGATGTCTACAGATCGCATTTCATTTCCACAATTATCGGCAGCTCTTCTGTGACGGCGGAGGTAGTGGTGATGAATACTCCTCCTCTTACGATGGTGACGGAAATTGAGCGACGGATTCTTTGCAGTCAGAAACGGTTTACAATGGCTCCAGATTTGGGGCGAGTGTCGGCTATTCTCCTCGTTTCTGATGAGTTAGCTCCACTTTTGTCTCTGGAGTCTCAGTGGCGGTGAGTGCACTGTCGGCTTCGTCTTGCAGCAGGAGATGGTTCCTCCGGATGGTGGTGATTGGACTCGGATTTGGGCTATCGGTGGCGGTTGAGCTTGAACCCGCCGAGATGAGATGCGGTAGAACTCACGGTGGTTGTTGGTTTGGGACTTTCGATATCTCCGAGGAAGCTGAGAGATTCTTCAAAAGGTTGAAGAAGACCCAATTGGACCAATCTAATATATGTTAAATCAAACCAATCTAATATATGTTAAACCAATCCAATCCAATTAATGTTAAACTAAACCAATCCAATTAATGATAAAGTAAACCAATCAGATTTTGGGTTTTTGTAAAAGTAATTGTCTCGTTTTATAAGTGTGTTGATTTTAATTTTGGGGTTAGGTTTATAAATAAAAATGTTGGTATAATGTTTGATGATGGTTGTAGATCAACTTGTTATGACATTCATTAAACGGTTTTGAGATCTCAATTTCGATTCTAGGTAGTTACACATTTAAAATTTTTTTTTTTATTTGCAAACACAAAACGACATCGTTTTGTCACATTATTGGACATATGTCTGTTAAATTAGTGTTGTTAACGGTTGACTAACATCTATTATTAACGACGACCGCTAATTTGGCACGATAGCTTAACTTTAACTTTAGATATAAAATTCAAAATTTTGGAATATTCAGATTCAGATAAGCAATATTCAAACGTTTAGAATCCGGACTTGCGATAAAAGTTCGGGTTAACAAAGACCCTTACGGTGAATTTTTGTAGTGTCCAGTTATGTCACGACACGTCATTAATTAGCTATATGTGTACTGTTATAGTTTTGTGGTTTTACCATTTGCGGGTCGGAAGACCCGGTTGCAACACGAATGCCTTTATGCCTTTTGGGTCGGATCCGACACGAATTATCCAACTTTTTATTGGGCTAAAAAGTAATATTTCATGAAAATGTTGTTTTATTTTTGTTTTACAAAAGAGAATTGTTTTATATTTTTAATATAACTTTTCAAACCAATTTTCTATTTTATTTTTAACCCGAAAATTTATTTTTAAATTAAAATTTAATCACTTTTAAATATATATATCAAAAAGTTTTAGTTTGCGTAAAATATGAGTATATCAGTGATATGCTTTTGTTGGTCTTCCTGAAACAAACAAAGAAAATGATTATATATTAAAGATGTGTGAACAAAGTTACAAAACTTTATTATCTATGATTTTCTTTAGATAATAAGACAGTTTCTATAACAAGAGAAAAAAAACATCAGTGTAATACCAAAAATAAATATTCTAAATAATCAAGATTAATTGATTATGAGTTGTTTCGGGGTTTTAAATCTCAGCATTCAATTCTCACAGCTCCACTCTCAGAGAAAATGAATTTAGGTTTTCGAATAACTGGTTCCATGCACTGAATCACATCTCCGACTCTAAAATCATTCCAATCTCCCATCACTAGCCCACACTCGTTCCCTTTTCCGACCTGTTCCACATCTTATTTCTCCCGTTTCAGCGACGCGCACGAGCCTTCAAACACCACTTCTCCACTCCGCAGAAGCCTCATGAGTCCGCTTCTACATACCCGACCATCCATCACTTTGCAACCTGCGATGCTTACTCCATCTTCTCGGGTTCTTCCTTTTCCTAAGATCTTGAAAATGCTAAGTACCTCGGCTTCACCAGCTACCTCCATCTCTGAAACTCCTGGTGCTTTCTCTACGATCAAGTTCCCGATGTCTTCGAGTAAATGGTATATCACTCGGTGATGGAATACCTAAGAGATCACCATTGGTTACAATGTTAAAAGCTCTCTCTATGATGTGAATGCAAAGTAAACACATAATATGAAGCCATTTATGATACAGAATGGGATACCTTGACGCTGGCTTGAGCCGCGGAACGGTTAGCAGAACTTCCACTCTTAACGTTAAACCCAACGATACACGCACCACAAGCTTGTGCCAAGTCCAAATCGGAATGAGATATTGCTCCCACTCCGCTATGAACAGTGTTCACAAAAACCTATCCAAGAAAAATAAAGGGCAATTTCACATTTTGCGGTGACAATAGCAACAACTAATCAACATTTTGGTTTTTACGCACCTGTGGGCTATTTAATGTTCTAAACGCATCAGCAACAGCTTGTGCGGTTCCTTGTACATCCGATTTCACTACTATCGATAATTCAACCCGAACAAACCCTTCGTCAGACTCTGTTTCCATTGTCTCTGCTTGCTCTGTTCTCTCTTCCTCTGCTTTCAACAACCGATCTTTTTCATTTTTTTTTCGTCCTTCACTTAGCATCCTTGCGCGTTCCTCTGATTCCACCACAATGACATCGTCGCCAGCCATTGGAAGACCTTTTAGCCCTTCGAGCTCGACGGGCATCGCCGGTGTTGCTCGGCCTTTAAAGGTTACATTTTTAATGTTTTATAAAAGATATTAATGATGTTTGAAATTTTGAATAATAAATATAAAGAGGGCCACAAAATCTTTTAAGATTAGGCCCACCGTTTTCGTAAGATCGGTCCTAAACCATAGTAATATTTGCATTCCAAATAACTTTTTTATTTTTTCAAACTAAAAGTTTTGGACCAAAGCTCAAATATCTTCTTAGATCTGAGCTAACATTTAATAATTTCTCCATACCAATTGTCATTTGATCTTGTGACCTCTTGAGATTACTCTAATTTATATTTTCAATTGAGCTATCGATCTCTAGTAATGAAAATATAAATTATTGTCTAAGTACGGGTTCGAACCTAGGACCTCTAGTGTGTGAGACTAGAATGATACATTCCAAATAATTATAAACTAAACTACACATATTTATTTTTAATCACTTAATTTTGGGCACATCATGCGTACAATGTAACTTATATAACGTAGTATTCTTTTCTGTGTTGACCACAAAATATATTTCTCCAAAAGTCACCTCCCTTTACAAATTGTTTTTAATTTCTAAACTGATAATTGAAAAAAAAATCATAAACAAAACTTTTACTTAACAACGATTTTCCACTTTTATAACAAGCAGGACATCATGAAGTCAAATCAAAAAAGTAATTCTTGAGAAAACGAAACCCAAAATCAGAGATTTTCCATTTAACCAGAAATCACATTGTTGCATGCTAGCAAACCCACTTAGAAGACTCTGGTAGTCCAATTCAGAAAACTGTGGTAACAACTCATTTCTTTTTTAATGATCGATTGTTGATTAATTTGAATTATGAGAGATAGAAAGAGCGATTTAAATGAATTAGTAGAGTTTTTGTATCTTTTAGGACCCAAAACCCTCAAATATATACAACTTTGAAGAAAAATGAAAAAAAAAGTCTTTCATTTCTTTATTTATTTTTATAGCCATGATAACACAAGCAAGGAGGAAAAAAAGACATAGAAAACGAAGAGTTCGATGTGTTTGGCATCAAAAGTAAAAGTTTTGCAAAATACAAAGAATCACAACAAAGAGAAAATTATCTCCCAAAATGGGTAATAGCCAAACATAAACCGGTTTGAATCATATCCCTTTCTCCCTTTCTTTCATTAGGCAGCAACTTGGCCGAACAACGACCTACGAATCTGTGAAAAAATGAGTGAATCAGTGAACCAAAGTAAAAAGAGTAAAACTAAACAGTGACTGATGTATCACAGAAAGCAATCTATGCGGGTATAGAATATGTTTTCATACCACTGGAAGTTTCATACGGAAGGCCACATCAAGACGAGCATCAAGAGTGTTCTCGCACACGATTTTCCCATCACGAGAAGCTAACACAACACCTCCAGAGCTATAACATGTTCAAAATACAAACAGCTATATCAAATCCAGATCTAAACATTGATTATGTCCTTTTCTACAAAATCTAAAATAATTACTACGGAATAGAGTTACTTTCTGTGTAATGTTAAGTAATGATGAGAAACATGAATTTTACCAGTGGAGACCATGCTGGTCATTAGATTTAGGAGGAGGTGGAAGGAAAATTGTTGTGTCCACAGCAACCTCTGGGGCATGAACCTTTGCTTTACCAGCATATTCTGCCTTTGCATCATCAAGCACAGATTCAACTAAACCCAAGTCCTCTTCACGACAACGCAACAACACAGAAGGTTCTTTCAACCGAAGCAAACACTGCAAACAATACAAGATAGAAACTTTAACAAACCAAAAGGTACTGGAAATGAAAAATACATTAGCACAACTAAGCACAAGGGGTCACTAGAAGCCACTAGGATACACAAAATAAAATTCCAATTTTCCAATATCAAATATTATTTGAATGGATCAAGTATGAGGGAGTCTTTGTATAATGTAAGAACCAACCTGAACAATCAGATCCTTCAGGAGCTGTTTGTAGGCATATTCATCGCGACTCACGTTCAGAAGATCCTTAGCTGCTTGATCTTTCATGGCATTAACAATATCATCCTGGGCTTGAAGAACTTTGATCCTTGAGGCATTTAGTTGCATAGAGTAATCACTGAAAAAACATGTATGACACAGTCAATTTTTTGCCAAAGTAATACACAGTCTAGTTAATTTGCATAGTCTAAGTTAAAATTATTTCTCCTCTACCAGCCATTTCTGAGTGAACAAGATGACAATTCTCATAGAGAACCAAAATTAGAGAATCAGAAAAACTCAAGTTTTTTTCAGTTCTTTACTAGATCAACAGAGTAAACCATAATCTTAACTTAAACTATGCAAATTACAAGTTGAAATCAAGTAAAAACTTCGAATCAATAAATCATACACTTGTAATTTTCAATGGTAATCCAGAACAGGCGATCCAATTTAAATCAAATCAAGATCAAAAGAGTGAAATCAGAAACTAAACAATCGCTTAATTAATCAAATTGAACTCACATCTTCTTACGCACGTCAGCTTGCTTCTCCTTCTTCTCATAGTCTTGCCTGATCTTCTTCTTCTCCGCCTCAACTAGCTGTAGTTTCTCGATGTTGAATTCCTACATATATTCAAATAAACCGATCGATTATAATCAGCAAAACCTACCAAAATTGAATCGAAAACACACAAACTTATAAATATGATTGAAATCGGAAGATCCGAAGAACGTACTTCTTCAGCAGAGACTGAGATCTCGTTTGCCTTTTCTTCCGCTTCTTGGCGGATAAATCTCACCATCTGCTGGATCTGCCTCGAAACATCTCCGTCGTTCATCTTTACTGGAAATCGGCGGTCGCCGTTAATGATCGGAGGTTGAAGAGATTTACGCGAAAATGTAGAAAATGGGGAATTCTGTGGCGCAGGGAGATTGGAGAGATCGGATTTTCGCAACGTGGGGATGAGTAATTTGAAGTTGTCTGTTTGTAGAATATTAGAAGAAAACGGGATACAGTTTTTTCATAGGATAAGAGAAACGACAAGGCGTCTAAATAAGAACGAGTTTATTTATGGGCCGCTTCATGGGCCAAGACCCATTATTAATTATGTTACAAATTAAGTGTTATTAGGTTAAGGCTTTTTTCTTCTTCTTTTTCTTGGGTTTAAGTATGAAATTTATTGAAATGACTGGAGTTTACGTACAGAGATGAGCCTGATGACTACAGCCTAATAAAAAGTTGAAAAGCAGACCAAAAGTAACAGAGCAAGGAACTGTGTTAAAACTCAGAAAAAACAGAGCATGGAGGAGGCGTCAGTGGGGGTCGTGGCGTTGAACATGGTCCCATCGTGTGAGAAGTTCTTTAAGCCTGCAGTTTGCCAAGGGGGAGAGAGAGACAATTTTTTGGTGTATTATCTCAACTATAAGTCTCATCACGTGTCTGAATGGTCTCTGGGGTTTCATGTGTCGATGTTCATTTATTTCGATCCATACACAGTAGATAGTGGTCTGGAAGAGAAGTCTTAGGATCACCATATCTTGAAAATTTGAAGCGACCCTTGCTGAGACTGTCTAGTGTCACTGTCCAATCTAGATTTATTTTAGAACCAAGGAGTTTATGGGACAGTTCATACCAGATTTGAAAAGAGTATGGACATGCAAAAAAAAGGTGATCACTGAGTCTCTTTTGGTTCTCCACGAAAAGAGTCACTCTTGTGGTTAGCCCCAAAGACGTGCTCGAGCCCCTTAGCTAGTCGATCCTTTGATGCAAGCCAGGTGATGAACGTGAAGCTTGGTATCGCTTGTGGAAATCAAATTGTACGATACCATGATACTTTTCCTTTACGCAAACGGATATGATCCCATGTATCTTTCGTATAGAACTTATCTTTAAACTCACCAGACTATGTACGCCATAAAGGAATGTCAGATCCTTCATTGAGCACTGGGATTTTCTGGGATATAACGAGGTTTTCAAGCTCACGTAATTGAGCACCACGACACCTGCATATAACCCAACTTGAGGAAGATGCAGTTGCAGACACTGTAGCATGTCTAGGGATTCCCATCAAATACATTCCAGAATTCTTTACAACATCTATGAGATGACCAATAGGCAGCCAATTGTCAAACAAAAAAGATGTGTCTTTACCATTTTGAATACTCTTTTTTCAAAAAAGCCACAGCTTGATCCCTTACTTTCAATAACTTTTGCCAAATGCAAGAGCCCGAGGAAGTTTCCTTTACATCCCAGAAATTGTTATTGGGTTAAGTTTTTTTATTGTATTTGAGTTTGGGAGTGTTTCTAATGGATTTTGATGAATTTAATGCAATGTAGGTAGTTGTACTCGTATTTCATTGTAATGTATTTTTATACTTTTCTATGGATTTCTTTTTCAAAAAATATGTTGGGTTTCTGCAAATTCAAGTCTAACTCTCCAATAGTATTATATTGTCTGCTTTGAATTAACTAGTCAAGCTCTCACTGATTTGGTTTCATGCTCCTTCCCAAAATGTCTTAAGATTGACTTGAATTATATATTAGACAATTATTTTCTAATCTTTCGATGTGGGACGTTAGTTTATATTCCAACAATCCTTTCCACGAAGATTTTCTTCTTCTTCAGTGAAACCTTGGCACCCAAACATCCGCATTCCTTAATTGCGATGTCATATTGAGGGCTCCTCCTACAATTAACATGCAAGTCCACACTACTTACCATGTAACTTTTTGGAACTTTGTCTTGATATCTTTTTTGAATTTTGTCCTGATATCACTTGTTGGATTTCTGCAAACCCAAATCAAATCTTTAATGATATTATCTTTTTTACGCCAACTGGTCAAACCCGCACATTTGTTTTTAGAAATTCTTTTGATTTATATATTAGATAATTGTTTTTTAATTTTTCGATATAAGACTTTGGTTTATATTTCAAGAAAACATCACAAAGATTTCATGATAATCAATAAAAAAAATTTGTTAAAATAATTCAATTTGAAAAGGTGACTTGTCTTGTATATAGGGGAAAATTGGAATCGATATATGATATATTGGTAGAGGTCTATAGTTAACTCTCTTTTGTTTGACGTCTCTTTGACTTATTTTTACAATACTGCGCAAAATAATGCAAGTCCACCAGTAAGCCCAAGGGAGAGGGACAGCCTAAAAGGCTGAAAGTTTTCATATCCGGGATTAATATTGAAGTTTTTTGCGTCCAACAAAAACGTTATTTTATCTTCCATAGCTTTTAAACAATTATGGAAATTATGGAAGAAAAAATACATTTACACCAAAAAAAAACAACTCTGGAAATTTTCGATCCTTCAGTTCCAATATAAATAGGTCATGGCACTTGTGATGGTTTATGAATAATCATCAAACCATCATCGAAAGGATCTGCAGAAAGGTGTCGTTCAAAACTTTATTTATTTAACTACCATAAACGTGTATACACTGTAACACTAGCATGTCCATTGGTAGGTTTGTCAGCCAATAAAATCATCATCAGCATTTTTAACCAAAAAAGATAAATCATAATCAGCATTTACAATGTGAACTATAAAAGTTTAAGAGAATTTTTTATTCAAGAGAAATATATGTTTATATAACCCATTACGACCCATGTATTCCATCTTCTTGTGTCATAGTTGTAAGTTTTTTTAGTGCTAACATTAACCTTTTAGAAAGGCATTATATCAAAAGAAAAGACCTTTTAGAAAGGCATATTAAACAAAACATCTAAGTTTGAAAATAAACTATTACCACAAGTATTTTTTTTTTTGGTTTTAATGTTAAGACCACAAGTACATTTTTCAAACATTGTTTAAGTTAAATTGAATTTAAATTAGTATTCTAATTACAATTTTATACAATATAATGCACGTGCAAACCAAAAGTGGTCTGTATTAATCAATAAATGAAAAATCGACCGACAATAAGGTCTTGAGAAAGTGTTGGAAAGGACCCTAAAATTAAGCATCCCCCTGATTTTTTTAATTATTAATTAGTACTAGTTATCATAAAAATGGGTAGTTTATGAGATTTGTCTCACTAAAAGACAGACAATCAGCTGCTGGCACCATATAGAACCAGATGTAATACATATAAACTGTTGCCAAAATTTAAAATTTATAAAATCACATGTAATACATATAAACTGTTACCAAACTTTAAAATTTATAAAACCAGATGTAATACATATAAAGTTACCAAACTTTAATTACATACCATACTACATAAGGAATTAAGGACCATAAAAAAATTTGTTTCTCGTTCCGGTGATTTAACGAGTAGGTGTAGTTTGATAGTTTTGTTGTATTGATTAACTAGGAAAAGTCACGTCCAGTCTGCCGGTTTAATATATATTTGTTTGTTTGATATATATTTAATATAAATTTTTTTTTATTTTGTTTATTCTTTTATTATGCGTAAATGTAGTATAATTTTTGCTTTTTTAATTATTAAATATTCTAGTCGAGACTTATAAATGTGTAGTATCTAAAATATTACTTTTATCTAAATCAAACTATCTAAACTCAGATTCAATAATTTTATTGTAAAATATTAGTTGGTTTAAACTAATCTCTCTATAAATTATTAAATATTAATTTATACATAAACTAATATCACAATAAATTAATAAAATATTATATTTTTAATATTTTTAATTTATAAAAGTTTTACTGTAAATATTAATTTATATCACTATAAATTAATAAATGTCGTATTCCCAATATTATTAATTTATAAAAGTTTATTGTATTTTGTAATATAACCAATTTGAAATATATTCGTGATGAAATTTATAGCCGCAAAGTAAAGTGTTGATATTGCCCTTTAAACTTTTTAGACATATTGAACAGTCCCCGTTTTGTTTTTCTTCTATAACTGGTTTTGGAACTTTTTTTTATCTCCGATTAGCACTTCTACATTTAATCTTGTTGAAGCATTTGAGTTGAGATCTTTGATTTCGAAAAACACTTCAATTATATGGGTGTAGTGTTTTTGGGATGTGAATATTGTTGTATAAATGAAGTTTAATATAACATTAGTTAATGTATCTGATATTTGATCATCAATGTCATGAAATGTGAGGTAGAAGTTGATGAATTCTTTTAAATTGTTGTCATTTGTTTGAAGTATTTGGTCGCTTGGAAAAAAAATTGTATGGTTGATGTTGTTTTCTCCACGTAGAAATCTTGTAATTTTGAATTGGAGATATTCATGTTTCCGGGTGTGTAATATATTGATCTTGTATGTATGGTTATTATTTATATATTGGTGTGATCTTGTATATGTGGTTGCTATTTATATATTGGTGTGAAATAGATGTTGAATTCATTTTTTGTTCTGATTTATTATTTCATATTTAATTGCTTTCAATTTTGTGGCTTAAGTATCCTTGATTATTAATATTAATTGTATTTTATTGTTAGTCTTTGACTAGTTTCTTTTCCTTGCTTACCATTAGAGTATGAATTATGGAGATTGTGGTGACTTATTTTTTCATTTTGTTATATGATTGTTGTTGTATATTGCCTTATATTTTTTTAAATAATTTTATGTACACTAATTATGGCACTAATTGTGTTTTTTTGGTTTTATTATATGATTGTGGTGATTATATTGAGTTTTATTGTATAATCTTTTATTAAGTTGACCATATATATTATAACATATTAGAAAGATTTTTGGTTGAGTTAATTCTTTGGAAAGTAACCTAGTTTTGTTACTCTAAAAAGTAGATCATGATTCAATCCTTAATTTGTTTAATGTATTTTAATTAGGAAGAATGGATATTTTTATGTACTAGAGTCTTTAGTAACAAAAAACGAGCAAAGTAAATAATAAAATGTGTATTATATATATATATATATATTTAAATAGATTTTTGGTTGAGTTAATTCTTTGGAAAGTAACCTAGTTTTGTTACTCTAAAAAGTAGATCATGATTCAATCCTTAATTTGTTTAATGTATTTTAATTAGAACGAATGGATATTTTTATTTACTATAGAGTCTTTAGTAAAAAAAAATGAGCAAAGTAAATAATAAAATGTGTATTATATATATATATATATATTTTAAATAGATTTTTGGTTGAGTTAGTTCTTTGCAAAATAATCTACTTTGTAATTCTGAAAAATAGATCATGATTCAATCATAAATTTGTTTAATGTATTTTAATTGGGATGAACAAATATATTTATTTATTATAGAGTTGTCATCATTGTAGTAACAATATTTTCATTTTTGGAGTTTTTTTTTAAACTTCTAATGCATTGGTATTGTATATGTTGTTTCTATTTATATATGTTAGTGTAAAATAAATGTTGATTTAAGTTTTGTTTTTCTGATTTTTTTAATCATATTCTATTGGTATTAATATTTATTCTTAATTGTTCTTTATTATTATCCTTAATTCTTTTTGATTAGTAGTGTTATTTTTTTGACTAATATTTTTATTCTATTTATAACCCTATTATATTAGATAAGAGATACATAATTTGTTTACTATAGGAAATACACTCTTTACGATCGCAATATTCAACATCAAGCTATACATTTCCTTTTTACTCTTTTGACATCAAAGTATATAATAAAATGTCCCTTATTAGTTATTAGTCTAGGCTTTACATAGACTCATCCGACTTCATCTAAGGAGCCAAGAAACAAAAAAAAAAGAAGAGAGAAGTGTTAGCAAAATGTGTTATCCGAGTACATTAGATCTATTGAATATTTCTTTTCCTTGCTTAATTATATGTTTTATGTTTACAATATATTTACAATTAACATCATATTTTAAGGGTCGTGACGTTAAAAATTTTGTAACAAAAGTAAAACTCTTGGGAGCACCATATAGGTTTCGTTGATTGGTGTGGCCCTTGTCGGGTCGCCACATAGATATGATTAATGAAAATTGAAACTAACTAGGGATCCAATATACGAACTTGAAATCAATGATTCGATAATCATCAATTTTTATTAGTTAACATTTTTTTTGTTACAATCATTCCTCCAATCATACACACTCTCTAGTATTTAACATAAACTCATTTTCAATAGAAATAATTATGTTTATGTGTGTTGTATGCTCCCAAATTAAAATATTAAAAAATTCAACATAATAAAAATAAAACAGAATCACAGTATAAATATATGTGCGTTTTTAAATTATTGATCGGTGCCTTATTCACTTAACGATGCTTATATAGATTCATTCAAACATCAGAACCCAAAAATATTAGAAATGGTAAAGTATTGTTAGGAATTTAGTAGGTTTATTGATTGTTAAATTTATTTTTTTATAAGTTATTTGTGCAAGACACAAAAATTAACGAATTCCCTTTTAATTAGAAGGTATGTCTCGGGTGATCTAAAACCGATCACCAAAAACTCACTATAATCAAGAGAGAATGATTAATCTAGATTACAATAGGTGGCTAGGCGATTTTTGTGTGTTAACCATAATTAAGATGCTCTAATATCCTAATTATCTATTTATAAGCATAGAGAACTCCTAAAACCCTTAGGAATAGTCTAACATCTATTTGAGCTTATTCTGGCCCATCTGTCAACATCACAAACTCCACATGTTGAATATGGGCCCAGAATTCAGCTTAAAATGGCCCAAATACGCAGCCCAGAAGCTTCTTCTTATCAAATGCTCAGCCCACCTTCATTTGCTGTTTTCATGTGGGTTTGAGCAGGCCCAATCCGAAAATTGAGAAGAAATGACTATTCTTCTTCCTCATGAATGTCATTTTTTTTTCTTCTCAACTCTCATTTCACCATTTTTGCTCCTCCAAGTCACCACGCCGTCATGGCACGGTTGAGCCATCACAATGTCACATCACGGCCGGCCGGCGACACCACCAAGCAACCGCCCACCGTCGCTCCTCTTTCTCCGACGCACGCCTTACCGATGTAGCTCAAAAGCCATATCTCACCATTTCTCAAACCAAGAGCTTTAGATCCGCCACCTAAAAGGTTGGATCTATGACGGTAAGTTGTTCATGACTCCTCTTTTAGCCGGATTTGGCCATTCCATGCTTGATCTCGGTCAGATCTAAGAATGTTTGTTGTTACTTTGGTCATAGGTTTTCATGGCGGGATTTGGAGCTTGCAATGAGCTCAATAGCGGTCAAGACACTCACCATTGCGTTTGTGACCTTTGTCGCGTCTTAGCCATCTTCCGGCAAGCCGCCACCTTTCCCGCCGGCGGGCCTCCAGATTTACCGGCGACCACCATTAGCACAACTCTTCTAGGGTTTATGCACCACTAAACAGTTTGGGCCTGTTTTAATTTTTTTCTAGCCTAGACAAATTCAGCAGCACCCAGCAATTCGGGCCTTCACAAATGTGGTCCATTCCGAATTCGCCTGGCCCACAAACTCCAACAGCCCTTCTTCTGATCTATCTGCAATTCGGGCCTTCGCGAATGTGTCCCATTCCGAATTCGCCTGGCCCACAAACTCCAGCAGCTCTTCTGATCCATCTGCAATTCATGGACCGGAAAAAAGAAAACCAGGTAGGCCCAAAATCCATCCTTAGAAAAATTCTCATTTTTTTGATTTTTCTTTTCTCTAACCAAAGTTAACACTTTAGACCTCCACCGGACCATCGCTGGTCCTCCACCAGACCACCACCGGTCCTTTAATGAATCATCTCAACTCTTCCATTTTGGATCCACTGCCGACCACCGTCGCCGGTAACTTTTCGGTGAACTTTTTTTCTTTTTTTTTACTGGAAATAAACTCTTTCTTCTGATTTTACCATCAGTTCGTTTCATCGATTATCCTAATACTTGACTGTAACTAATTTCTGTTTTTGCGAGATCTCAAACCCCAGTGTAACTTCTATTTAGACTAAGACTTTGAGAAGTAACAGGAACTTCTCAAAGTTGTTTCCAGGTACGCACTTGGTCAACATATCTGCAGGATTTAGACTAGTATGAACCTTTAGGATTATAACCTTGCCTTCATTTACTTGATCTCGAATCCAATGAATCTTGACATCAATATGTTTTTTTCTGTCATGATGAACTGAATTCTTTGCTAGACATATCGCGCTCTGTGAATCACAATTGAGTTTGAACTTGCTATTTTTAAATCCTAACTCACTGCGTATATCATTCAGCCATATTCCTTCCTTTCCAGCTTCACACAATGCCATGTATTCAGCCTCTGTCGTTGATAGTGCAACTACATGTTGCAATGTTGACCTCCAACTTACTGTATTTCCACCAACCTGAAACACATACCCAGAAACTGACCTTCTTTTATCGAGATATGTATCGTAGTCTAAATCACAAAACCCCACAACTTCAAATTGACCTTCTGTTTTTGTAAAATTAAGACAAACATATATAACTCCTTTAAGATACCGTAGAATCCACTTAACCGCAGACCAATGTTTCCTACCCGGATTTGTCATAAACCTACTCACCAAACAAACTGCAAAAGCCAAGTTTGGTCTAGAACCTATCATTGCATACATCAGACTTCCCACAACACTTGCATAAGGAATTGAAGTCATAGCAGTAACTTCTGTAATACGTTCTTCCTCTGTCAGACCTTTTAGCTTAAACTGTGAATTAGTTGGTGTAACAACAGCTTTGCAGTCTTCCATATTAAACGTTCTTAGAACTTGTTTAAGGTACCTTTCCTGTGATAGCTTTAGAGTTCTGTTCTTCCTATCTTTGGTGATATCCATACCCAAGATCCTTCTTGCTGGACCTAAATCCTTCATCTCAAACTCTGTTGCTAAACTTGTCTTTAGTGCTTTAATTCTCTGCATATCTTTAGAATAAACAAGCATATCATCAACATAGAGTAGAAGATAAATCATATCATCAATACTTGATCCTTTGATGTACACACAGGGATCAAAGTCACTTTTTCTGAAACTTTTCAGCTTTCATGAATGAATTAAACTTCTGATTCCATTGCCTAGGAGATTGTTTTAACCCATAAAGTGACTTCCTAAGAAGGCAAACTTTGTCCTCGTTTCCTTCTTCTATGAACTTTTCGGGTTGATGCATATAAATCATCTCATCTAGTGTCCCATGTAGGAAAGCAGTTTTCACGTCAAGCTGCTCCAATTCCATATCAAAGTTGACAACAATAAATAGGATTATTCTAATTGAAACGTGCTTGACTACTGGTGAGAAAATCTCATTGTAGTCTATTCCTTCAACTTGTGTAAAACCTTTTGCTACAAGTCTGGCCTTGTATCTAGGTTCTTCAACACCAAGAATTCCTTCTTTCAGCTTGAATACCCACTTGCATCCAACTATTCTCTGATTCTTTGGCTTAGAGACAAGGTCATACGTGTGATTAACTTGATGTGACTCTATCTTTTCTTCTATGGCCTTATACCATTTCTTCCAATAACCACTTTTCTTAGCTTCTTGAACAGTTTTAGGCTCATCAACTTCTATGACTTCTGCACTAGATAAGGCATAAGCAACAAAGTCAGTTCCCTCAAATCTTGATGGAGGTCTGATGGTCCTTCTTTCTCTGTCTCTAGCTAGCATATAATCATCAAGAGATTGATTTTCTGAATTTGTTTCTTTCTCTAATTCGTTTGGGGAATTGGACCGTACCTCAGCTATGTCCCCTCTATCTGATTCTGTGTTCTCCAAAGTATCTCCACCTTGATCAATAATCTGTCCAGTTTGTTGATCAATAACCTGTTCACTTGGAGTGGGTCCCTTAATCAGATCTGAGCTGAATGTCATTTTCTTCTTAGTTGTAGTCACATTTTCCTGAGTTAATTCTTCGTACATCTTCCCTTCGTCAAAGACCACGTTTCTGCTTATTGTGCACTTTCCATCTTCAGGTATCCAAACTCTATAACCTTTAGTTTCTTGTGGATAACCCAAAAAAAATACCTTTGATAGCCCTAGGACTTATCTTGTTTCGTGTCGTGTGAACATAAGCTGAACATCCAAACCTTCTCATGTAACTATAATCAATCTTAGTTCTTGACCAGAATTCTTCTGGTATCTTAAAATTCAACGATGCATTAGGGGACATGTTTATTATGTAGACTGCAGTTGAAGCAGCTTCACCCTAGAATTTTTTATTCAAACCTGATTCAGCCAACATACATCTGATCTTATCTGCAATCGTTCTATTCATCCTCTCTGATACTTCATTCTGCTGTGGAGTATATGTGCAAGTTCTATGCCTCTTAATTCCAGAATCTTGACATAGTTTATCCATTTGGTAGTTGCAAAACTCCAACCCATTATCTGTCCTCAAACACTTAATCTTCTTTCCTGTTTGATTTTCCACGAGGTTCTTCCAATCTGAAATTTTTTCAAACACTTCATCTTTGTATTTTAGAAATCTAATCCAAACTTTCTTCGAGTAATCATCAATAAAAGTCAAGAAGTAATTGCAACCAGACATACTTGACTCGTTTGCTGAGGAACCCCATAAGTCACTGTGAATGTATTCTAAAATACCTTTGGACGTGTGTTTGGCTGTAGGAAAACTCTGCTTGTGCGATTTACCTAGCACACAAGGTTCACAGAAATCCAAAGTATTCACTTCTTTCGAGTCTAAGTAACCTTCTTTCACCAGAATGCTCATGTTTTTCAGACTCATATGCCCAAGACGTGAATCCCATAAGTTAGTCATATTCACCTCTGTTTTTGCTAGAACAGCTTCTCCTCTAATAACAGTTCTTTGTAAGTAGTACAACCCATCTTTGTATTTTCCTGAAATCACCAATCTTCCTTGCTTAAAAAAATTAACCATGAAGTTTTTCCCTTCATACATGCAACCATTCTTCTCAAGTTGTCCATAAGATATGAGATTTCTAGTCATCGTAGACATGTATCTAACGTCAGTTAGAATTACTTCAACTCCTTCAGAATTTATGATCTTCATCTTTCCCATTCCTTTGATTTCGCTATGAGTATTGTTTCCCATCAGAACCTTGCCTCCATCAAACTCCTCAAAATTAAACAATACAGTTTTTTCTGGTGTAATGTGGAAAGTACATCTAGAATCCATAACCCACTCATCTTGAGAAAATTGAATGCTTGCTATCAAAACCATAGGTTCCGTTTTCTCAGCAACATTCGCGGCAGAACCAGCCTTTCGTTCTGGGCATTCTTTCTTGTAATGCCCAGTTTTTTCACAACTCCATCACTCTCTTGGCTTAGGTTGGTTATTTGATGTAGACTTAGACCTTGACTTATAAACCTTGCCTTTTGACTTTTTTTTGTCTAGACTCCTTCTTTTCAGATCTTCCCCTTACAAACAGTCCTTCAGCCTTAGGTTTGTGATTCTGTCCTTTTTCTATAAGTTCAACTTCTTTTGAGTAAGCTGAACTTATCACAGCCTCCATGGTCAAAGTATCCTTGCCACTCCCATACTTCAACGTGTCAACAAAAAAATCATACTGTTTTGGTAAATTGATCAACAATTGAACTGCTTGGTCTTCATCACTGATTGTAATACCAAGACTCGCCAAATCTGAAACTAGTTTGAGGAACATGTCCAGATTTTCTTCAATTGTTTTATTCTCTTCCATCTTAAAACTCCCATACTTTTGCTTCATGTAAATTCTGATAGGAAGAGATTTAGTCTGATAATCCCTTTCCAAAGCTTTCCAAACACCAAGAGCAGATGTTTCAGACATAACCTTTCTTAGAATCAGATTGACAAACTCATGCAAATCAGATTCTTTGCTCTTTTGTCCTTTTTCTTGTCTGCTTCTGAAATTACCTGTTCAGATGTCGCGGAATCTGTTGCTCCTGATTCTGTCGATTCTAAAATCTGTCTTTCTTGTAATGTAGACTCAAGTCCCAAAATCTCTAACTGCATCAACATCTTGTATTTCTATAATCCAAAATCTCCCTTACCATCAAATTTTTCAACTTCAAATTTACCTTGAATTGCTTTCATATTTGACTGTTTTGTGATTAGTTTCAGGTACCCAAGACAACAGCTTCAAGAGACTAAACAAGAAGAAAGTATCTAGAAGATAGCACAGATGATGCAGCAGCAGTACTAGTCCTGTTAAAAGACTTCACGTAGGCTAAACTCTGATTTGCAAATAACTTGTAATAGATTAACAATAAACCTCCACCTCGCTCTGATACCACTTGTTAGGAATTTAGAAGGCTTACTAATTGTTAGATCTATTTTCTTATAAGTTATTTGCGCAAGACACAAGAATTAACGAGTTTCCTTCTAACTAGAAGGTACGTCTCAGGTGATTTAAAACCGATCACCAAGAAATCACTATAATCAAAAGAGAATGGTCAATCTAGATTACAATAGATGGCTAGACTTTTTTGTGTGTTAACCATAATTAGAATACCCTAATTATCTATTTATAAGTATAGAAAACTCTTAAAATCCTTAAAAATAGTCTAATATTTATTTGGGCTTATTCTACTCTATCTGTCAACATCCAACAAGTATTGATAGCTCATTTGGTTTTTTACAAATACACGTATAAATGTATAATATATACACTCGGCTTATACGAAAAAAACTTTCTACAACGTCATCAGCATCGTCATCGACCGCCTTCACACCCACTTTAATTTATTAATTTGTTGTTTTACGTTTTCCTAAGCACCTGAATCAATGTCTAATAATGAAAGATCGCTTTCAAGAATCACCTCTTATTGACATTTCTCATATATTTTTATATTTTTATGGTAAAAAGACGTAATCGATGCAAACATATCGAACAATTTAAGAATCAAGTTTGTCTTATCAAAAATATTAATAGAATTGTACAAAATCATTTTTCTTCCATCATCTTTCCACTATTCAACGGCAAAAACTATTCAACATACGTGATTGATTCGGGATTAGAAAAACTTAACTTTGGATTTTTTTTGTTTGTTTTGCTTCTTTTTTATTATTTATTTTTAGTTCTATCATAAATAATATGTATTTCTTTTCTTAAAATTTTATTTTGTCCCAATTAAAATTTTTCGATTTTGGATTTTAAAAAAGTCACTATTATTGGTTTCCCTTTAAACATTTTTGGTTTTCTCTTCTTCATAGTTCATAAAAATTTGGTAACATTTGTTGTAAAAACGTTTTTTTTTAATATAATTTTACATATTATTCAAATAAAAATATCTCTCATATTTCATATCATAAGAATTAAAATTATTTGGAAAACACAGTTAAAATCATTTAAAATCTATTTACATCTTTAAATTGAAATAACGTTTTGGAGAAAGAAAAGAGTAATATCTATTTAAGTCTGATATAGCTAAAGATTACTTAAAATGTAAATGTAAACTAAAATATAAAGACAAAACTTAGAAGAAAACAAGATTTATTTAAAGTATATTTGCCAAAAGAGATGTTGGCAGACAAATGGGTAATAAGCGAAAGAGAAGAGTGTACCTCGAGACGACGAAGTCACATGAAACAAGTGGGGATGGCTCGAAACGAGAGAACGGCGCCGTTTGCGGGCTTAACGGTGAGAGCGGTAAGTGGGCCCCGCTTCTACTTGCTACCGTCCAACTCTTGTCCTTATTTGCTTGGACAATTAATCCGGACGGTCTCGTTCTTTTATCCTTGTCCAAATTTAATCTACTTTCAATTCCTAAGACAAAAAAAAAATCATTAATTAACTAAACACCAACTACATTTCCCAAACCAAAATTTTGATGATTTTCTATTCAAACTGGAACAAAATCTTTCGAACGCCCTACTCTAATTTTCCTCTTTCCAAGAATCGTCCACTTAACAGAAAATTTGGTATCCCTTTTACAAGGTGAGCATGATGTGATAATTACCAAAACAGTTTGTGTTAATTCTTTTAGGAATCTTAATTCTTGTGCTAAAAATGTTGACAACAACAAAAATGTTAAAATGTGTACACAGCGTACAATGTGAGGGCTCATTGTTTTTAGAAAGGAATTTTTTTTTTTGTCAAACATTTCTATTAATAACAGAATCTCAAACTCCATAAAAGGAGAGAGAAAATTACATAAAGAGATAAACATATACCAAGCAAAAAGTAACACATCCAACCAAAGATCATATAAGTGGTAACAAATACTAAACAAATAATAGATTGAAAATAACATTTAACAAAAAACCTCAAAAGGACTAAATCAAATGAAATTCCATAAACTTCATAAACTCCATTTCTCATTCTTCCATAAATAAGATATAGACCATAATCTACAAAAGCCGAAAAAAATAAAAAATTATAATAAAAACAGATGAGAAATAATATCTAAAAAAGTTTTTTATAATACCGACGAATCTTGAACCACAAAACTACTCAAAGCAAATAAATTTTTGGACGAAGAATAAACTTCCTAATTGCCAAAGATTTGGTCACAAAGACTAAAACTATAAATCTGCAAGCTGAATAGCAAATCGAGCATTTACAAAATAATAGATACCATACCTAATAAACAGAACTAAAGCCTTAGCAAAATAAGTGATTAGAAGCTAAGTATTTAATTTAAAAAAATAGAAATTAAGTTTTACTTGTTTAAAAAATTGTTATTAATTTTATGGGATTCCTAAATGGTTGGGTAGCTCAATTTATAATTTTCTGTTTAGGGTTGGTTTTGATGTTTATTCGATTTGTGTTACACTTATTTTTATTAATATGTTTTGGACTACTATTTAGAAATTCTTAATAGTTTAAAACTTAAGTGTTTGGATTTCCTAACAGGTTTTTAATTTTATTAGCGTTGTTGACAAATCCAAATTGTATTAAGAAAACTACCAACATAGTATTTTCTTGCCAAAAGAGAAGAATCATCCCTAAAACAGAAATCAATATTTGTTGATTTCGTGAAAGCGATTATAACTCAAATTAATAAGATAGTGGCAAATTCGACACAGTGGCCTGATTTTTGCATTTGTGCCAAAATATAAACATATAACCAATTTTGGACCTCGTTTTCTATTTTACAGAAAATTTTAAAAGTTTAGAGAATCATTTAGAATGTTATAGATGATTTAGAATGGCTGGGAATCCTCAAATGCTCTTTATGAAGTTTATGAGCCAAGTGGACCGGTCTGTATAGGTCTTTGATAAAACATAAAAAGAGTAAAAGGATTTCGAATGTTGTAAAGGTTGTAGAAATGTGTAGAAAGATTCAAAGGATTACTCTTACTGTTAAGTCATATATATTAGAGATGATTTTGCATATAAAAAGGTAAGATCCTTTAAAATAAGAGAAAATTCTTAAAAATGACCATTTCATAATTTTATTGCCAAAAAGGATTTGTTGTATTCTAATTTCACAATCTAGGGATGTGAAAATGTTCATTTCAAGCATTGACCCTATTTTTAATCGACCAAACATTTTTAGATGATAAATTTTTCACTTTACGTGTTTTAAAATTGTCTAATTTTCTGATATAACAACTGTTAAACAAAAAAATTATCGCTAATATCAGATTCACAAGAAATCAGTCCCTGATGGTGGCAGCTAAAAAGCTATGCGATTACATAAGATTACACATATTGTATGTATATCATTACAATAAAACTGTAGATTTCTTACGAAATCGAAATACTTTAAAAACCAGATTTCTCTACTTTGTCTATAAAACAGTCTATTTTTTCTCTATAACAATCAAAATCCGATTATAGTGAGATTGATTTAACAACTTTAAAACAAGAAAACAAAAGAATTAATCCATGATAGTGGATAACCAAAATTTATACGATTACGCAATATTACACATAGTATAATGTATATTACTAAAAAGCTGCCGATTCCTAAAATACATTTTTGAAAAATATTAGAGTATATTATTTGAACAAACACTATTTAAGTTGGTAAGATCGGTTAGCGAAATTTAACGAATGATATACAACATCAAAACAACAAAATTGATATTTTAATGATAATAAAAGACAAGAGAAATAATATGTAAAATTTAGTTGGTTTTAACCTCTTTTTTTATAACAAGCTCGTATGTGTATGCTTATTATCTAATCGGACCAAGATATATATTTTTCAAGATATATATGAAAAGGAAAACACACATGTTTGAATTAAAACATAAGGGATACGTGTGGATATCGGTGATTCTCGGTTTCATATGAATTAGCAGATTCGTGCGCATCGGTGGAGACTGGAAAGTAACAAAGATTTTAGCTTTTGCTGCTCAATATAGTTGTAATATTTTTTATTATGCTTAAATTATTTTATCAGGGTTTTTGACAAAATAAAAATGTAAAGTTGTTTTTCAACACAGTTTTTGTTTTGATTAGATTATAAAATCACGAATTTTTTGATGGTATTTTTACCAATGCAATAAATTTTTTTTCCAATCAAACAGTTTTATAGGAATTGAATATTTATTAAATATTTTTGCTATTCTGCAAATATTAACTGTGGCTTCACATTTTTGATATTTTTCTTTTGTTTCTGTAATGGCGTGTTTCAGCTTTGGAACCGGTTCAAACCCTTATAAAATGGCGAGTATTACATGTAGAAAGTATAACAATTTTTTATTAAAAAAAGAAGAAACTGTAACTATTTCTTTTCTTGAAAAAAGCCAAGCACGGTCCACGTTAAAAGAGCCAAAAAATTAAAGGCACTTTGTTTTCTCTAGTTTAATTAACATTCACGTGAAAATATGCAGTGAAAAAGAGAGTTTTCTAAAAAAGAGACTTAAAAAGACAAATATACACTTTAATAAAATAAGTTTTAATTATTGGCATGTCAAAAAAAAACAGATAAAGTTATTTAGGTAATACCATGATACAAAATAAAATTAGAAAAAGAGAGAAAAAGACACATAAGTCGAATGGAGATGTTTTTGACGTAACATCCTATGTTATCATCTCCGCCACGTCAGAAACCTGCTGTAAAAAAAGACTAAAGACTGCTAAATACAAAAAGTAAAAAAACTGAACACCGCAACGGTCTAATTGTTTTTTGCTTTCTTACTCCCCTTGGTTATCAAATGACTAAAACACCCCTGTTGTTGAATGCCAAGAGAGACTACGATTTTAAGAATTTAATTAGAGCAATTAACTACCCTTAATTATTGGTTGGCATGTACAGTTCGAATTTTTGGGTTTTCAGTTTAAAAAATTTAAGATCCATTCGAGTGTTTATAATTTTCGCTTCGAATTCGGTTCGATTTTATTCGGATTTAGATATCCGAAATATTAAAAAAAATTTAAAAATTAGTTAAATTTGAATAAATTTTCACAAATATAACTAAAAGTTTTAGGATATTTTGCTTTTTTTAAAAATATTTTAGTTATTTTAAAATATTTTGATTTTGTAAATATAATTTGGATAACTAAATTTAAATATAATTAATATTTTTTAGTATATAATTGTATTTTGGATACTCATTCGTATTTTTTATTCGGTTTAAATTTAAATTTAGTTATTTAAATATAGAAATTTAATATCTGTTTCTATATTTTATCGGTTAAAGTTTGAATTCGATTCATTTTTTTTACATCGAATTCGATTTGCTTCTTCGAATTTGAGTCTTTTGTCCATACCTAGTTAAAATAAGAGTAAAGTCACTAAACCGTCTTTCCGATATCCTCTAAGGTTAAATTATATAACTTTCTAAGAATCGAAAAACATTTTCCATTAATGACACAATATAACGGATTTAAAAAACGCCGCAACGGCCGTTTCAAGATCTTATAAAAGAGACTCTGTTTCGTTTAGAGTCTCTCATTTATTTGCACCTCTCTCTTTTATCTTATTTCTCCTCATCTTTTGTGTCTCTGCAAAAATTTTCCCAGGAATATTTCTTAAAAGAACATTCATCCCTAAACAAGAAATAAGCATCTCCCTCTTTTTTTCCCTCCTTTGCTTAGTCACCAACTCTGATTCCATAAGCATATTGTCACAAAGCTCTCTTCTTTTTCTCATTTCTTTTACTTTCCCGGGAAAGTCTTCTTGTTACAAAGCATCAATCTCTTGTTTTTCAATTTTTTTTGGGTTCCTTTTTCTCCTTATTTTTCCTAACTCTCTACTATATATAATAGTTTTATACACACGAACAAATAATACATAACTTACTATTATACAGTTTTAAAGAGGAGAAAGGTTTAAAAATGGAGATAGAGAAGAAAGTTTTGGAGCACAAAATTAAGAACATCGTAACCACAACAATAACTCAACCAAGAATCTTACGAATCTCTGTAACTGATCCTTACGCTACAGATTCTTCAAGCGACGAAGAAGAAGAAGATGTTGAAGCAATCTCCAAAAAACGACGACGTGTGAAGAAGTTTGTGAAGGAAGTGGTTCTTGAATCTATTTCTGATAAAGAAAAGCCAAACAATAAGAAGAGACGGAAGACTACGACGAAGGTGGTGGAAGCTGCTGCTCCGGCGACGAGAAAGTACCGTGGAGTGAGACAACGACCCTGGGGAAAATGGGCAGCGGAGATTAGAGATCCGAGTAGACGTGTACGGCTCTGGTTAGGTACTTATGATACGGCGGAGGAAGCTGCTATTGTTTATGATAATGCTGCTATTCAGCTGCGTGGTCCTGACGCGCTACTTAACTTCTCCCCTCCTCCTCCTCCGGCGCCGGAGAATGTTAAATACATTTCAACGGTGGTGGACGCACCCTCGGATTTAACCACAAGCGGCGGAGAATGTCTTAATTCGCCGGTTTCTGTTCTCCAATCTCCGTTTTCTAACACGTCGACGGCGGTGAAAGAAGAGTTCTCCGGCGCATCGACGGCGGATATTGCGGTCAAAGAGGATTTTCCCGGCGTATCAACGGCGGATATTGTGGTTAAAGAGGAGTCATCGAGTACTGTCTCAGATATGTTCACGGATTTATCGGCGCCGTTGTTCTCAGACGACGACGTTTTTGGTTTCCCGACGTTGATGCCTGACTTGTACGGCGGCGATTTATCCGGGGATGATCTTTTCGGGGATATGAGTTTCGGATTCGGGTCTGGGTCTGGATTCTCAAGCTGGCACGTGGAGGACCATATTCAAGATATTGGGGATCTATTCGGGTCGGATCCTCTATTAGCTGTTTAAAAAAAGTTAAAAAAAGTTAACTAGCCGTTAATCGGCGTAATGGTGAAGTTTTGTTACCGGCGAGGATATAAAAAAAAAATCGGCGATTTGTTTTTAAAGAATTAAGATTTGTTATATATTATTCAAAATTTAAACTTAAATTAATGGTGAATTTTTGGCGTTAAATAACGTTTGTAAGTTAACGGCGTGGAGGCAAGCACGCACGAACGAATTTCTCTGTGCAAGCAAATGTCTCGAGTGCTCTCTCTCCCCCACTTTATTACTTTTCTTTCTTCTTTTGGTCTTTTGACGCATCACGTGTTATCTCACGTGACGGGAATCAGTGAAAAGCTTCGTTGATTCTGTTATTATGGATAAATAATTATTGGGTTAATTTGGCTAATAGCAACATATAATTATTCTACATTTGGTGAATATATGTGTCTATGCAAAATGACTTTGATTCATACCACTCTTATATATTTTGTTTTAACTTTATGAAAGCCATATATACTAAGCTAGATCTAAGTACATGTGTGGAAAAACTTCCATAATATAATAACTCTTATTCTTTATACTCTTTAAGTAACTTTATTTTATTCTGTTTTAGGTCTATTTAAGTGATGTGTCTTATGTATAACTTTTTCGATTGGCAATTTCAGTATTTTCATAAAGCATTGAAAGTAAGCTAGATGAATTATGAGTCGAATCTATTCTATACAATAGTCTCATAAATTACTAATTATGAGGTTGAAATGAGAAATGTTAAAAAGAAATGTTGCTGTGCTTAATAAATACACTACTAGACAGATAAATCTTATATTATAAGATATCCCACTTATAAATTTATTGAAGTTTCCACTCTTCAAGTTACACTTCTCGTGCCATTCCCATGCACTTCACTAGGTCTTTTTTTGTGTGTTAAAGGTTTATTTTCCCCCTTTCAGTTACATAGTTAACCCTACAACATTAACCACGATTAAGTATGATATAATCGCAGCAATCGAAAATCTCTTCCTATCATTGTGATTTATCATATAGAGATTAGATCAAAATTATTGGGATATTTCGATCATCATTTGTTAGTGTTAATTTCAAAAAGGGATAAAGTATGAGTTGAGTGTCTCTTTCAAGTGTGATTTGAGAGCTACAAAACCCACACAAATGTTAAGGCCCATAAGAGAGCACGACATTCACTTTTTATGAGATTGTGTTGTTGGTAGTGATGTGGACAAGCTAGGATCGTTAAGTCTGGTTTTTAGTTTTAAAAGACCAAATATACATTTGCACAAAAATAAAATAAAAAATGTAGGTTTAAGCGTTTCTTAATTTATGAGGCAGAGATTGTTTGTCTTTCAAATTTGTTACGCTTAAACCTTTCAACTTGTTACTAGCAAACAAAGTTGACAACATTTTAGTCCATAACATGTTATGTAAAGCCCGGTGCTACCCTTTAGTCATTTATTTGTATCAATGTAATTCAATGCATAAAAGTACATATTTGCTTTAATAATGGTCTATGGAGATAGTAGTATAGTGTACTTTAATCTTAGTAGTTACTAGTAAGATACAGATCAAAAACGTGATTTGACCAAAAAAAAAAGATTTATAACGTCAAGGAATAGTTTACTATTTTGTGATGATCGTTATTTATAAAACTAGTCGTCATCTATATCTGAAATTTTGAATTAGTCTAAGGTTTAAACTTCTTTTAGACTTAGGTGCATATAATGTTTCACTAAATAATATGCACCTAAAATCAATGTTTAGTTAGAAATTGTATATGTTTTAGAAAATCATCGTTTTATCAATGGAATTTTTTTTAGGAATCTCATAATCCTCACTAACACATTTGGAGTTCCTTTTTTGTTGGTATTTAGATCTAAAAAATTTAAATTTTTGCGACTCATCAAACATAGAACACCACTAAAAGAATTTTGTAATTTCAAAGATTTTTTTTTTTTGTTAGTTTTTTTTCATGCTTCCCTGTATTTTTTTAACGTCAAAATATTATTACCATTTCGATCAAGAGTTTACAAAATTACATAAATAGTTTTCATATAACATAAGAAGCGAAATTGACGATGCTTCAACTTTAGAAGCCTTATTCGCTAACAAATTAACAAATATGTTATTCCTTCTCTGCATTAGAACTCAACCATTGCGATTCTTGACTATCACCCAACTATGACGCACTATAAGAATTTTACAAATCTCAAAACACCACTACATGAAGACTTCAAAATCCATAACCAATGGTTGTCTCTGTATGAATTTGTCTTTCACCTACACTTTAACAAACCAACATAAATAACCGGAAGAAACACCGCAAATGAAAAACTTCACCGGAATCAAACTCTACGAATAGAGACATAAAATAACTAACACAAAAAAACAGAGTGGAAAATACAACTCATTTTCCATCCAATATAATCTATCAAATTGTTATACATGATAAACATTGTGAGATTGTTGGCAAAACACATGAACAGACACAATATGTTTAAGAGATAAGTCGAAAACATACCAACCCAACCAATTGTGGTGTGAAAGAGAATATCATACTCATAGGCGAAATCATAGACAGATCGCCGGTACCGGCAAAACCGTGAAGAGGAGAAAGATAATCATCCAAAAAATCTTCTACATTTGTACCTTTTCAATTTGCCTTCTCCAAATATTGAAAATTTTTATAGATAAATCCTATAATATAATTAAAAAAAGTACGGCCGATGCCGAAGTCAACACTGGCCGGCAAATTTACAAAAAACCAAAAAAAAAATGATTTAGATGAACACTTTAAGAAAAAAAATTTGAGAAAAAAAGAAGTTAGAAACAACCTATATTTTTTTTGTAATACTTATTCCTACAAAAATAAGGAAATGCGATCTCACAAAGAGAGTGCTAGGCATGTTAATGATAACCGAATCAAAGCTACATCAAAAACGTTATATCATGTAGCAAATTGAGAGACAACGTGTTGAAAGCACCATGTTTTTTTTTTCATTCAGAATAGGACCAAGATATTTTATGTATTTTAGTTACTATTTTAACAAAAATTGTATATCAGTCACTAATGATGTTCTGTTTAACAAAACAGCTTGGGTCTGATTATGAGTGCAGGTGAAAGCACTGTGTTGGATATTTGTACTATTACTTATGACATAGTTAGATTACATCCATAAGATAATAATTTGTTTGTAACATATCTGATTATGTCTTGCTATATGAATAATGGAAGATAATATTGATATTGATAATGATAATGTATATCACAGGCGATGATGATCTAGTTCTGGTTTCAATTGTCTTTAACGAGCAATTATACTACTACACCTACAAGTTATTAGATAGGTTAATCAAATGGATACAAGTCCACTTGTTTGCTCTTCAACGCGCTGTCTCTGTGCATTTTCAGCCTTAATCCCAAGCAAAACATCACCTACGATCTACGGAAAACTCAAGAATTTCGTCTTCTCTTCGTGATAGCTCGGGTTGTATGTGACATAGTACCAAGCCGATGCTAGCTTCTTCCTCTCTTGTTCCTCGCAGTTCTTCTCGAACCATCCCATGGCCTCTCTTTGCAAATCCTTCACAGATAATGTAATTCTATCCTTCATATCACGGTTATCTCTCACCAGATACATCTCCTTGGTTCTCAAAATGCCTGTGAGAATCTCCTCTTCGTTAACACTCCATAGTATATCATCAACGAGCTCAGTTTCTCAGCATACATGTCTCTATGGCCTTTTGCTGTGTCTATATAGCTCTCAAAGCCAGCTTCTTCAAGTTTTGGATCATAAGCCGTCTTCGCTCTCAGCTTTTGGGTTTCTCTGTGCTAAAGAGCATTTCACAGCACGGTATAGTTTCCCAAACACAGATCGTTCTCAAAACCGTTCCAGGAAATCAGGGAAATCAGGGAACTCATTGGGCTTTAAGGCATACGGCATCTCAGCTGGAGCTCCAGTTTTCGCAAAATCAACAGCTCTAGAGTGAAGATTTGCTAACTCTATACATTTCTGGCTATGGGTTTTTTCTGGGTCACGGTCTGCGTGGACCAAATGTGCAGTTGAGATCACCCCCAGCGTGTCGCTTATCATATAATCCACCAAAAATTTGTGGATTTCCTACAAAAGCCGAGTGAAAGGGAGAATCAGGTTCAAAGATTAGGAAACTTTCACATCATCATAATAGCTTTTCGAGAAACTAACCTCTAAGGTGACATCATGATCCATTAGACAAGGTCTGCTTCCAGCGTAGTCCATTGGAGGGTCCATTTGGCTCGGTATAACCTTCTCATTCCCAGCTAACAAAAAACTGATCTCCATCGAGATCACCACCAGAACATTCATTTGGATGTGGCCTGTGGAGTCAACAAAATTCAAGGAAAAACAAACCATCAACTAGGCAGAGATTAAGAATCAGAAGTATCATATGGATTCTGCTTTGGTGCATAGCTTTAAAGGATTGATTTATTATACCTTTCTCCTTTCTGAGGAAAGACGATGCAATCGATACATCCTTTTTCTTCAAAATTGACCTCATATATTGCTTCAAGAACTCTGATGTCTCCAGGGTGAAGACAGGGGTTTTTCGTCACAACAACTATCCCAATCACCATTGATGTTTCCTCATCAATCTTTCGGAAGTAGCTTTGCTCACGGGATTCCAGTTCCGCTTTAGTCAGGGTTACACCAACGTACACTTGGCCATACTCCAGTATACCCATTTCATCAGCAACCGATCAAGATCCGTCCTTTCGGTACAAGTATTCTGCACCTACTCTTTAGTTCAGAAAGCTGTCTCTCGTGGTGTACATGCAGCATCATTGAGAGGTAAGGTTCTAAACTCGGTGCATATCCTTGTAATAGCATCTTACCTAGCAGATTCTTGGCATTTTATCCGCTCAATTTCTGCAGAACATTAAGTGCTGCATCACGGTCTTCAAGCATATTCCCGAGCATAGATAAATGCACCACTTGCATTGCCTCAAATACCGCATCTTCTATTCCAAGCGTCGACAGAAGGCAAATGATCTCCCGATTTAAGAAGCAAGGCATCGACTCTGTCCACCTGGTTACGTTAAGCATACTGTTGTTCGAATCAAACTTTAGCATACTATCACGCAGAGACAATTTTCTGAAGGAACTGAGTCAAGGGCAATCACGCCTTTATAGCCACCGTATCGAATTTGAAATGCTGAAGGGATATGACTCACTCCACACTTCTGTGCAACTTGTTTAGCAAACGCAAATGAAAATTTCCCAATGCCATCTGAGAAGCAGTAATCAGCACCATCAGTAGCACATCCTGCGCACGAACATTAAGTGTCTGTCGCGAAGCACTGAACAACTGACCCATCCTAGCAGCACATTTGGAAATGCTTCTGATTTTACGGAAACAAGCCATCCATTCTCTTATATCTTCCGCTTTTATTTTCTCGCAAGACGCAAACATCCAGACCGAATTTCCTCGCAGTTGGCTCGCTGAGAAAGCCAAGAACTCAAACCTTATACGCCCGATGGTGATCCCTTTTCCATAAGTTGGAAAAGGATCTCATACGAAAACTCTAACCCCAGATCAACAGCATTCAAGAGAGGAACAATTTGAGATGCAGAGGCAAAGCATGAGAAAAGATTTTCTCATGCTTGCCTTACTATAGGAGAAGACACTTTGAGTCTAACCACTGTGGATGGGATGTCTTACGTTGATCAAAATCCTCCTTGCAGAAACGGTAACGATCAGACTTAAACTTTGAAACTATGTGAGATCCTGATACACTTTTAAATATCTTCGGTCCATATTTCAGCTGAAAATTAAGATAACAACAAAATCAATCCAACCTTAATGTCATGCAGGTTGATCAAAACCATAAATCTGTAAAGGAAGATTCAAAGAACCAATCAACAAGAACCATAAGGCATAGTTAACCAAAATTTCTAACTTAATCTTGAATCATTTTCACAAAACCTGAACTGCTAAATAAACTCAACACAGACTCACATTGTCACATTATGAGTAAAAACATGTTTACCTTGAGAAGAAATGCATTAATCTCAGAAGCTCCATTAACGCAGCATCCAACAGTTTCAACAATATCTTCAAACCTAACTTCAATCTAATAACATTCATCACTTTCCCAAACCCAAAACTCAACTCTTCTCTTCTCTTCCATAATCCAACACCTCACTCCTTCCCATTTTTCTAGGGCACAAAACCTCTCTTCGTCGGACTCAGAAAACCCAACGGTGAATACGATGTCGTTTACTCTTCTCCTGGGATCTACAGGACGAGGGATGATGTCATCGTAAGCTTCGGAGAGTCTTCGGTTATGAGACTTGAAGAGAAAGCTTGTTCTGCGAAGAGAGAAGGTTAGCGTGAGATTTGCCTTCGAGGGAAGTGAATTGCACGCGAGCGAAGTCACGTGGCTTCCAATTGTCGCGAGATGTTGGGATTTCGAGTGCGAATGCTGTGTTTTCTCCGAGGTGAAGCTCTAGGAACCGGAGAAGTTCGTCAGCGACTATGGTTTGAGGAACATTCGAGACTTTAACGATGGCTCGGGTCGTCGTCGTCTCCGACACCATGATTGACGAGAGATATGCGAGAGAGACAGAGATAGTGAAAAGTGATGATCTTGACAGAGAATCAGAAGTTTTTTGCTTTTTCGAAAAAGTTTGATTTTTTTCGAATATCAAAAGCTACTAGAGAAGAAGCTTGGGTTAGTATTTTTATCGAGTCTTTTCTGATGTACTTTAACTCAGTACAGCTTATGATTTGAACGGTACGATCGATTCTCTTTAAGCTTAACCGTTGATTGTGTATAGTCAATAAAGCGATCTTCTTTGACTACAAGTCTACAAGTACAACTTAATTCGACCGTTGGTATAACCGGATGAATCTCTTTTTGGGGCTTATGGAAGAACCGGAGGTATTCGTCTTGAAATACTTAAACCGAACTCAAATTGAAATACTTGCATAATTGATATGTATACTAAGCGATTAAATTGTTAAATTATCTTCTGATTTGATAATTTCTTGAAAAGTAATGTCGATACTAACAAAACGTTAACAAAACACGCACAGTTTAAGAAGATCGAAGTAATGGAAAATGATTGTTATCAAGCAGACCAAACCAGTTTCACTGGTTTTACAATCTCTGTCCTTTTTGCATCGTTCGGAGGAGCCAAGCCCTCACTTTCTACTTTTTGAGTGCCTTAAATTAAACATGAACACGTATAGAACACTCTTCCGGACAGGAACATCAAGGAGAGGAAACCAAGGCTGCAGCCAAAGACTGAAGATTGATCTTATTGGTGACTGGTCGTCTCTGTGAAATCTATGGAATTCGAACCTAATGAGCCAATCTCTAAATCCTTGATTCATCATCTTCAAACAGTTTGAGCAACCGGTTCATCATCAGATGCTTCAAGCCTTCAAAAACAAAATTATACACATTCATAAACCGCTAATCTTATGAATAAAGTCATATTGGACATAGACATGCCACTGTTAGATTTACCTTTGGATTCCTTCCCCAACCTCGACTCTCAGAAAATTGGCAACCTTCACAAGAGAACCCACCTCCTTGGACAAATTATCCACCAATGTCTGTGGAATAGCATAGAAATTTAAAACAATCATGGCCTTGCAACCCAAAAGCTCGGTTCAACAAGTAGTGACAACCGATGCAGAGATAATCATCCGGTGTTAAAAGCTAAATCCACATACCTTTATGTTTATAGCATCGTTTACTATGAACTTTTGCTCCATTAGAGCAACTTCTTCAAAATATTTACGGAGACGCCCTTCCACTATCTTTTCTACAGCCATCTGAGACTTGCCTGTACTTTCTGCCTGTCAATTTACTACATCCGATAAGACAACTTTTCCTACTCAGATTATGTCTCTTTAAAAATTACAACAATAAAGTGACACTGACCTGAGACTTGAGAATCTCACGCTCATTTGCTATTGCTTCTGAAGACACAAGGTCTTTGCTTAAGAATAAAGGCTTTGCTGCTACAACATGCATAGCCAGTTCTGAGCCTACACGCTGAAGAGCCTCTAGTTGAGTATTTTCACCTTCTACTTCGAGAGATACAATCCCAGCTATACGGCCCAACCCTTTTTCATATTAAATAAAGTTAGAAATGCACAGAAATCTATCATAAAAAAGAAATTAGAGACAACAGGGAACTATATTAAAAAATTTGTACCTGGTTGAGGACTTGTGTGGATATATGCAGAAAGGACACCTGTTGAAGATTTCGATAACAAAAACCCTCTCCTAAATTTTACATTCTCTCCCATTATCGCAGCTACTTCTGTAACAGCATTTGTAACTGTTGTTTCACCATTCACTTTTGGATGATCGAGATTGAGCTTCAACTCCTGAATGAAATCCATTAAAGTGATTAGAAATCAAAATTGAGATGCTGCAAACTGAAACCAACAAAAAACCATGATGTTAAGGACACAACAGTACATCAAACAACTTACCTCAAAAAGCTCAGGCCCAAAGGGAAAGACACCAGAGACTTGATGAGAACTATCTTCAATAAGCAAAGCATGTTTTGCCATACTTAAAGCCTGCAAGACGAAACAGTAACAATAAAGTAAATGAAAGCTCATCATTCAGCAACAATAAAGTAACAACCCAAGTGAAACTGCTATGGCACTAACCAAGTACTGAAAAATCTCATTTCTAGCAACGAAATCTGTCTCACAGTTTAGTTCAATAACAGCAACTTTTCCTTCATTTTGAGCAACTGCAAGCATTCCTTCTGCAGCTGTCCGTGACGACTTTTTTGAAGCCAATACTTTCCCTCTCTTTCTCAAATCCTTCTGAGCAGCCTCTGTGTCATATCCAAACCACCCATTTCAAAGCACAAGAAAACAGAACAAGACTACAAGAAAAACCTCAACCCAATTCTTACCAATGTCCCAATTGCATTCAACTAGAGAAGCTTTAACATCTTTAATAGGAGCACTAGTTCTTTCCCTCAGTTGTTTAATGAGACTCAATTGATCAGTTACAGCAGGACCCTCCGAACTAAAACTCCTTAAGAATTTCCCAAAACCACGAACAGGGCTTGTGTATTCAGGCAATACAGAGCTCTTGTACTGAGACAGAGCCTCTAATTTGCTTGCCACAGTAGAATACTCATTTCCAGAACTAAATCTACCACTAACGCTGTAATAAAACACTCCAATGGGTCGTCTCACAGCCCGAGCAAACGCCATTTCTATATGTCAATCAGTCTCTGCATCCAAACAATAACCCTGAAATTGATTAACATAAAGATACTTCCTTTATGCCATTAAGAAACAAAATCAAATTCAGAACTTGAACAAGGAGATATACAGATCCCTTAAGTCAGATTCAGACTGCACCAGAGATAAAAAAAAAAAGATTGGCTCATGTAGAAAATCTTGCGAAGATGAATGAGAAAAGAAGCATAACTAAAAAGAAGTAAATTAATTTTACAAAAAAAAATAGGCAGCAAAACTTCGTCTGGGCAAATGAACGAACACCTTGCGTGCATACAAACTCCAAAAAATGAACACATCAAGTTAAGCACAAGTAAATCTAACCTCGAAAGCTCCGATCGACGGAGAATCTCCGGTCTTGTGGACAGAGACAATCGTGGGAGATTAGTCGGAACTGAGAATCGAAGTAAAAACCTGGAGAATGAAGGACCAAAAACTCAAAAACCTCATTTGTTTTTTTTTGTTTTGAGACTTAAAATGTGATTGGGCTTTTGACCTGCTAATCCCAAGTCCATAAGAGTGAATAAAATGGCCCGTTAAATATCTTTCGTCTCTTCTTCTCCGTTTTTGCAGAAACCCTGAATTAGGGTTTATTACAATGGAGAAAAAGCTTCCCAAACCAATTTGCGGCCAAGAAGCTATGAATCTTCTCAACTGCGTTTCTGAATCGAACTTTGATCAAGAGAAATGTATACGTCTCTTGCAATCTCTCAGAGAATGTGTTCTCTCAAAGGTTTGTCTTTCTTTCCAAAAAATGTCAGATTGAAATTTTTATGGTGAAATTGCAAATGTGGATTATGAAAATTCCATTTGAGTATACATAGTGTTCCGCAAGTCAATTTTAAGCTGAGAAATTGAATTTCCTCTTTCCCATAAATTTGTATGCTTGATCTGGATTGAGCAAGGCCTTTGAGTAATCAAATTTGAATCTTATGGGGAATGGCTGATAGTAAGTAGTAACATAGTGATACATTTTTAAGAGTTGTTCTCATTTCTTTCACATGGGTTTGTGAGACTGATTTCACATATCATATATTATAATAATAATAACAAAAACATTCCACATTCTAAATGCATGAGTCATGTTACTCTAATAGTTCTATGATATTTTATGAAAATCAGTTTGATCCCAAGTCCTACATTCCATTTTAAAAAAGATTATGTCTTTGTAATTTTGTTGAACCAAATTCATTTTCTGTTATTTGTTACAGAAAGTAAAAAAGTTTTCGATACAAAGTGAAGACCATAACCACAAAGATGGAGCACAGCTTCAGTGACCAAGAAACCTTCATAATGTTATTATGCTTATTCAGTTCTAAACTTATGTACTAGCATTTCAAGATTACTTTTGTCAACAACAAACGATGCATTAAAACTCTCGAGTAAAACTCTATGGAACAAGAAATGGGAAGACATTTACAAAAAAAAAACAATTTAAAGTATAAAAACAAGACAAAAAACAGAATTTAAAGTTATAAAAAAACTAGACAATTTCAAGACTTTTTCTTGGTGGAGGAGATTCATCCGTACGACTAAAAACTCATATCAACTATATATACATCAGAGTTATGGTCATAATCTTATATAACTATAGGAGCAAATTTACATCACAAATTTAAAGCTGCATAAAGTGGGATCTTTTACCTTACTACGTATACCTATCATCAGCGGTATAACCTTAACCGCTGATCAAACCGCAACTGCAAACTCAAGTATAGTTCTTCACTCTCATTCCTTTACCCTTTTGAGGAAAACTTTAGCAGAAAATAGATAAACAATCTCATAGTCCCAACACTGTACATCAGATTGAACTCTTTATCATATCTCCTGTGTTGAAACCTTGTTCATAATCTCAACTTAATTCCACAAAACGGTAATAGGAATTGTTTGATCTGGGTCATGGGGTTAACTCCGCTCTCGAGTAAACCTTGTTCATACCCTAAACCAAGAGGACTCAGGGTGAAGATATGATTCAGACCAACTGTAGAACTTTGATCGACCCATTTGAGCTAGCTGCAACAACCATATTCGATCTTTTTCTCCAGCAAACGCTTGATACAAATAGGTTGTTGTCCTCCTCAATCTCCTTACCTGTTATAGGATCAATTGAACCAAACTTGTACGAGGTAATTGGCAGAGGCAGAAACCGGTGATAGGCATAAACCTGATCAAATATAAAACAACACGAATTTGTCTCAATCAGATGGATCAATAGTAGCAGAATACACAAAAACCATTTTCATTCATGAACAATATTCAAAGGTTTATCATCAGTTCTTTTTAGACCCCACACCATTTATTTTACTATCATTAGTAGCAATTTAGTTCCTCCATTTTTATGTGTGACAAAATTTACATGGAACTGTAAATTTTTGCATAGGGAAGAAGTGAACTCTGGAGCTACTAGTTAAGTAGAGAATCAAACTATCATTCTGCGGTAATGCTTGTGAAAAAGGTAATAGAAAGGGAGATTTGGAATACAAAGTTGTATAGAAATATCAATATGTTCTCAAGTTTGTAGGGGCATACATTTGTCTCAGAGCCACACGCAATATATCCGTCGGCAGTAGACAAACCAACAAAGTTCTGAAAAAAGGTAGGCAAATGACAAATCAACCAGAAAGAAAAAAAGAGAAACATTACAAGTGCTAACTTAACCTTGAGTTTCAGCATTAACTTCTCATTTGTATGGCCACCAAAAGTTAAGCTGCACACATTTGTGGAGAGGCCACCGTGAGTGGTTTTCTTAAGATCCCAAAGCTTTAACGTGTTATTTGTTGACGCTGTGACAAGGGTTTCATTATCCAAGAATTTCGCGTAGCTAACTGCTTTGTTGTGTCCTGACAGTATGCACCAAGGAGTTCTTAAATTCCGTAGATCGTAGCTGTAGGTTCTGAAATCTGATGATCCAAAGGCTAGCAAATGAGAGGACTGTGGAGAAAGTTGCACACTACAAACGTTTGGAATGTTCCTGATTGTTCCTAAGCAGTTCCTCTGCACATCCATGCAAGAAGATTTTGTATTAGCTTTACAAGGCTGAAACGGGTGTAACAACCTTAACAGAATAACCCCCAAGTGAATCCAGCATAATGTGCCTATGCATGTAAAGGTAAAGAAGAGCTTTAGAGAACAATCATCGCTTCCACTGGCTAATTTTGTCGGACAAGCTTCAGAAAAGTCAACAGACCAAGTCCTCTTCTCATGCTCTATGAAATGTGATATGGCCTGTCCTGTTGTCACATCCTATAACTGGATCCATCATGAAACATTTGAATTCATTAGACCAAAGGAAATAATCGGGAAATCAAGTGGTGACCAATCTAAAAAAAAACCTTCAAAGGTTCAAATACCTTGACAATACCATCATAAACAGAGGAAGGTAGATAGTTTCTAATATAGTTGTTCCAGCAAATGACGCTAACCTTTGATCTATTTGGTATTTCTATGGCTGGATAATGAATGTCGACAGATTTGTTGAATAAGGAATTGAACTCGAATATCTTAATTTTCTTTGACACACCAGCCGTAGCAAAATAATCCTCATCCCGATCAAAACGCAGAGAACAAATCACATTTGAAGTGCTGTTCAACTCCCTGGTCCTCAACTCACCCCGAGTTTCAAACTTGCTATATCGAGCATATTTGCATAACCCATCAAAGAACGCTCCAACACGATCATCTGAACTCCAAGTCTCGCTATTTTCTAGTTCTGATACAACAATATCACGATTTCTTAGCAGATCTCTATCCGGGCGTAACCTATAACGTGCTTCAGCCTTCAGGTTGATCCGCATCTATCCTTGCCGCAAAATAAGCGCTTTCAAGCTGATTCATGTTTGTGATCAGTCTCATTTCAGGTACATTTGAAGCAGGTGATGAGCTAGACGCTTCTTCCACAGCCAGAGGCCGTATGGCACACCGTCTCTTGACAATTTCTTCGATATCTGCTTCTACGGACACAATTTCTTGCATCAACTTTCCAGCATGCTTCTGCCTTTGCTCTTGGGACACAACAAGGAAATGCTGGAACAGTTCAGACTCCGTGTCCTCTTGTTCAATAGAAAATGATACGCCTTCAGCATACAAATCTGGAATTCCATTAACCACTTAAGATTGCAAGATGTCCCTGATACAAAAAAACATCGAACTTACAACCATTTAGAGATTATGACAACTCATGATATCAAATCAATGAAAAATGAAAGGAATTTGCATACAAAAATTTAATAGCATGCTTTTTATCACTTGAAAAGAATGATCTGTTTGACCAAGGAACAGCAAAATCAAGAAATACATTAACTTAACAGCCAAGAAGTCAACTATAATGTCGGCTAGGAACGGCACTGTTAGCAGAATATTAACAAACATGCAACACTATCCTAACCTTTGTCATAATCTATAACTATGCACTTGTTATTCAGGCCACATTGAGGCTTGTTTGTAACACGAATGCAAACTTTACTATTTACAAATAGCATAAGATTTAGAGAAGCCAAACATGACCCACTCATGCTACGGGCCAGTTCTTACAAAGCTTCATTAGCTGAAGACATTATCCCATTGGAAAACTTATATTAATGTGTCAACAGTAAGGGGCGATGTGGTTTCACATTTCAACTCATGGATGAAAATATTTGCATAAAGATGTCATACCACATGTGCAATTAAATAAAGTTTCTCCATACCTCATAAAGAAGAATACCCAAATTATAGATGTTTGAAGAGACTGAACAAGTGTCTCCCCTGAGCTCCTCCGGACTCGCATACCATTTCTGTTCCAACTGTTCACGCGTTGAAGTAAAAGGAAGGGCAGCTCTACTACAATGAGGTTGACTAGATCTGAAATGAAACTCTTGTGTTGCGCCATCATCATTTTCAGTTAGGATATTGTCGCTGCCAGCTCGTTGAAACATAGGCCACTGTCTAGAGCTTTGTCCACTTGATTTCTGCTTCTTTGCAGCGCTGGAAGGAAATCCTGTATCACCTGACCGCCTTTTAACCAGAGGATTTTCAAGTTGACTTAAAGCATCTTTGTGCATGTTGCTGTCAAAAGACTCTTGCTGACAACCTGAACCCACATACTTCACCACATTTTCCTTTGAAATTCGGAACAAAGATGCCTTATGTCACATAAAACAACTCCTTGAGAATGAGAACCATCCACATGATCCACAATCTGCCTAAATATTTACAAACATTCTGCTTTATTAACTTTCTGACGCTGTGATTTCAACCATTCTCTCAGACTTAAACCTTCACTTTCATCTCCACAACCTCTATGTTTATCTGAAGGGTTAACACAAGAAGATGAATTACTAGCATTGGAAGGCAAGCACGGCAAAACATCATAAGCGGCCAAAGGGATGCTGCTAGAAACCTTTGCTGAAGTATTCGCTATTACTAAAGGGCTACCAAAACTAGCTACAGTTTGCTGAGCCATATTGCTAGCTTTAGATCTATTGTGTGGCGGGGCTTTGAATGTGAGACTCCCTTTCCTTTCAATGTTTTCTTAACAAAAAACTGAGAGAACCCAGACTGCGTTAAGATTTTGTCTTGATGCCTCCATTGGTACAGGATTTCGTTCAACATTGGTCAAATGTTCATTAGTTTCACCATTAACACTAATGGCCAGTTCTCCAGAAGAAGTCTCAGGCAAAGACATTTTGCCTGCATTTCTCCAAAGTGTTCCCCTGTCAATTTCCCTCTTACTAATAGAACTGCTACTAGGTAAATTGCCATCTAGCGGAAACTGATGCATAAACTGACTGTGATTCATCTGTAACCTAGCTTTATTACTTGATCTACCAGCTATGTCCATACTCGATCCCTCGCAAGTTTTAACAGTCAATTCCTCAACCACATCCACCTGCATCATTTGTATTCTGCCGGCTCGAACATGGTTCATTTTCTGTTTGATCCACATGGTTCACATTCTCACCATTTAAAAACTCTGCTATTACACCAAACGTGTTATCAGGAGAACCGGCATCCCTCTGAACCTGCACTTCTTTGACTTCCTGGAATTCACAGTTCTCCGGTTTAAAAGATTGCTGTCCATTCTTAAATTGAAGATGAGCAGCATCAGCTTCACTGATTCTACTCACATCCCAAACTGAGCCTTCATCCATCATTTATAACTTACTGCAATTTATGAGAACAATACAAAAGAAAATCATTGTTATAACAAAGAACTTAACACTAAAACTTCATAAAGTTTTGGCTCAACGTTACAACAAATTCCCCTAAGATTTATGGCTTCAGATTTTAAGCATAGAAAGCCAATATGCAAATAGATCCCTGACTCATAGCTTTGATCCAGAATTCTTAAACAATAGTGACATTTACACAATCCCATTTCCAGTAAAACTAAATTCCTGTGAAAATTCCCAGAAATTGAAAATTGGCTACGCTTATTGCTTTAGTTAATTCCATAAACGTAAGCACTACTCATCACCTAAATCAGACAAACAAGCGTCAAAACCTTCGAATTTCATCCGTATAAAGTTGTAGAAAAGAGTTTCTCCCCTACCTCAGAGATAATTAAGAACACAAGCCGCCAAATTCCAATTGTGGGAAGCCAATTATTGACAAAATCTAGCTATGAAACACACAGAAGAAAGTTCCACCGACGTAGCACTTACTTTGTTTCTCCTTAAATGTTCATTATGGACCTAAGTGGAACCAAAAGCCGACAATGTTTTATCCCCATTATATTAGTCAAGTCAAGTATTGATCTGACAATCTACAAAAGAATCATCCATAGAACTACTATTCTATAAAACTTCGCGATACAATACAAAAGAACATCTATATGGTTTCTTCACATATGTTTCATTTTCCACTCGTAACTCCTTATCTCTTTTTTCTATTCTGCTAACTTATAATCTTAATATAGTATCCATTTAAGAGAACATAATGAATATAGAACGGTCGTTATATTTTAAAAAACTTTTTTTTTGTCGTATATTATATTATTATTATTAGAGATAATTGATCTAATTCTGGTAGGATGTTGATTGATGAACAATTATGTGTAATATATACGATTTTGATGAATAACTTTTTCAACCAACGATTCCACTGCACAAATTATTCACGATATGTAATTATGCATGTACGATATTCTTATGATAGATGTGTTCTTTCCGCAATACTCGGATCTACGATGGAAGATTATGCAATTACAATCTTTATGATGGATTGACTCTTTTTGCAACACATGAAACCACGCCGGATGATTCTATCTGCAATACTCTTGAACCGCTAAAAATTTGGCATCTTTTAATCTATAAGAAATTGTGCTTTCTCGGAATTTAACCCCAAGCATGGTGTATAAACTTTTAAACATTTAATCAATAATTAAACATGTTTCTATAAAATAATAAAAAATTTTAAAAAGAAAACAAGCCCAGTATATTTTTAACATTTATTTCAATAATAACACTACAGAGCTCAAGAAACCAACGGAAAGCCAACCAAACTCAATTTAACTGAGAAAATTTATTCCACTATTTCCATTAAAAAATTCATTAAATCTAACATTTTCTACCAAATAATATGTTCACCCAGATGATGAACCAATTTCTAACGTTCCAAACAAAAAAGTAACTGATTTCATCCATGGTTTTACATAGGGGTGGACAAAAAATAGAATCCGAGCATCCGATTCAAATCCGATCTAAAAATTTCTATCCGAATTTAAATTCGAATTTGATAAATTATTTTATTAAAGTGTAAATTCTTAAATCTTAAAATCCGTAACCCAACCCGATCTGAACCCAAAACCCGAAAATCCGATCCGAAAACCTAAAAATATATAACTATCTATGGAAAAATACCCTAATTCAAAAACCATATCCTATCAAATGTGAGTTTTGTATGTGTAATATACACAAATCCAAAGCGAACCCGAATAAAAAATCTTAAAAAATTCGAAAAAACTCGAAAAACACCAATCCGAACCCGAAACATTATATCCAAATACGAACCCAAACCCAATAAATTATTCTATTAAAATAGAAAATTTTAAATCTAAAAACCTAAACCCAAAACCCAATTGCTCACACTTACCTTTTTCGCATATTTCACGAAATTACTTGGCCGTTAATGTGCATTAACAAAGAGAAATTAGGAAATACATTTTTGGTTAAAAAAACGGGAAAAAGAAAACTGTCCAAGGCTTTACAACAAAAATTAAGAAAGAGCAATGAAGCCGTCCCCGTTCTCAAATTTATCATTTTATCTCGTAAATTAACACATTCTCATATTCTCTCGATCAAGCAAAAACAAAAAAAAAACCCAAACTTTTTCTTCGATCTTTCTCGTCTGGTTTCTCCAAGGTTTGTAATCGATCCCAAATCAGATAGGAATTAAGTAATTTTAACTAAAGAGATTGATAAACCCTAGTTTCTCGATTGGGGAAAATAAAGAAATTTAGTGTGATGTTTAGGTTTCGGATCCTTGTTGTTGTAAATCGCATCCATAATCAAGCTCGAATTATTCCTTTTTTTTTGGTTAAGTTATTCATGTCATGATCTTCTTAACATCTATTATGTCGAATTTTTCTCATTGTATGATCTATGAATTGGAATCGTGTTCTCAATTGATTAAAAAGATTTGATTTTTTAGGTTTTATGTATACGAATCGTAAAGCTTCAGTAGTCTCTGTATTCATAAAATCATTTAACAGTTGGGATTATGTTTTCCTCTGAATGAACATTTTCAGATGGCTTTAAAGGAGCAGCTAAATAAGTTCAATAAACAGTATGAGAAATGCCAATCTACGCTCTCGAGCATTGCTTCTTCAAGACCATCCGTCGTGCCTGCAGCAATCACTCAGAAGCCTGCAGCTCCTGTTAAGTTTTCAAACGATACCGAACGACTTCAGTTCATTAACAGCATAAGAAAAGGTCCTGTTGGTGCTCAAATCAAGCGTGTCATTGATCTTTTGTTTGAGGTTTGTGTTGTTCTTTTGTTTTTCTTCATATCATTTCATATAATGTTATAAAGTTGACTTTTTTTTTGTTGTAGACACGGCAAGCGTTTACACCAGAGCAAATAAACCAACAGTGTTATGTTGATATGAATGCTAATAAAGCTGTTTTTGAGAGTTTGAGGAATAATCTGAAAGTTCATTATGATGGAAGAAGGTTCTCTTATAAGGTTAAAAAACTATTTTAGTTTCACTTTTTTTTTCTCTCTTTGAGAAGAAATTTCAATTTTTACGATCTTTATTACCATTGCAGGCTAAGCACGATGTCAAAGACAAGAACCAGCTTCTTTCGTTGGTAAATAAATATCCTGCTGGGATTGCAGCTATTGATCTCAAAGACGCTTACCCGAATGTCATGGAAGATTTACAGGTATGCTTTGTTATAATTGGCGGCACAAAGATGATGTTTTACGGTTTTAAAAATAATCCGTCATAGAGATTAGCTTCTATGTTGAGTTTTAACTCAGAAACTCGGTGAATATTGTACTGGCTCCTATCTTAAAAGGTGTCGAAAGATGTAGTCATGAATTTTGTAGTTTTTACTATTGTCTTTCATTTTTGTAGGCTCTAAAAGCTTCAGGACACATATGGCTCCTGTCAAACGCTGATTCACAAGAGGACATTGCGTATCCAAATGATTTCAAGGGTCAGATTCAGGTTGATGACGACTTTAAATCTCTCTTCCGTGACATAGACATCCCAAGCGACATGCTTGATGTGGAGAAGGAGCTGATGAAGATTGGTTTGAAGCCGGTGATGAACACTGCAGAGAGGAGAGCTGCTGCACAGATCCATGGCATGCCAAACAAACCGAAGCAGAAGAAGAAGAAACAAGAGATCAGTAAGAGAACTAAACTCACCAATGCACATCTTCCCGAGCTCTTCCAGAACCTTAATGCCAGCAGTTCCCGGAACTAAACCACATAGTGGATACGATTATGCGATTTGAATATCAAACTGAGCCCAAATTTCTTGGTACTCAGAACGTGTTTTACAGCAGATGATAAAATGTATTTGTTTGGTCTTGAGTTTACAATGTCTTTCACGAACTCTGTAGAAAAACTAATCCGTATATTATATGAAACAAGATACTTATACATTGCTAATGGCGTCTCAAGGATTCAAATATCAATGCAATTTTGGGTAATGGTAAAATTATTGTACGACAAAAAGTTTTATACTTTTGTATTACTCACGAATGATTGATTGATTTGGAAGTGATTTGATAGTATATAGAATTGACAAAATCTAGAAGAACCTATAGAGGGAAGGAAGACGAAGCAAAGCCGTAGAAGTAGGTGAAATTAAAAACGTCTCACTTCTCAGTGTAATAAAGCTCGTTTCTGCCACTCTTATAACTTGTCCCGCTTTTCGTTTCTTTGTCTTCCGCTTTGGCCAATTTTCCCCAGTTCAAGTCTCCGTAAATGGAAACTCCGATTCTCAGATTTCGCCGCCGTCGGTTATCTTATTGGATAACGAGGATATAATTCCCGGAGGTAAGTATACATTACGGTTTCTCTGTGAATTAGCCATTATTGCATTTGTAAAGCTTGTTTTATTTGGGTAAAGTTCTGAGATCTAGGGGTTTAAAGAGAGCCTCCAATTTTTGTGAAGTTACAGTTTGGGAAGATGATCTCTTTTAATGTGTAGTGTTTGATTCATATACAGTTATCATTTTGATGATTCTTCTAATGGAGCTTATGTGAAAGATTTCTAATCTTAGTCAAGTTATTTCTAATGGTACCATCTTCAAATTCATAACTGTGATAATTTGACCAATTTGTTCAAGCTTTCCTCAATTTTCATGGTTTGGATTCATTTTGTTTGAATCTATTTTCACAATTTCATATCTCAAGTGATGTTTTATGATTGTTTCTGCAGCTATCATCCAGTCCAGAGTTTGTAAATAGTTTATGATTCTCATCTTGTTTTTGGTGTAACCTTTAGGTGATACTGAGAATGTGTTCATTGTTTTGTTTGTTGTATTAGATATTGAGGTTGAGAAGTTTGATCTATTCACTGGGAAATGGATCAAAGACCCTTTGGGACCAATCTACACAAACAATATTTGTGGTATTTTTGTAGATGGTCACCAGAATTGTATCACTAATGGCCAGCTTGACTCTGGTTTTCTCTACTGGAAAGGGAAGCCTAACGATTGCTCCTTGCCTCGCTTTGATCCTAAGAGGTTTCTTCAACTTATGAGGAATAAATCATGGGCTTTAATTGGTGACTCCATTTCGCGTAATCATGTTGAGTCTTTGCTTTGCATGCTCTCTACAGTAAGGTTTTTAATGGTTGCTTGCTCTCTATTTGCAGACTTGAAAACAAATAAGATTTGTAAATGAAGAGTTTTGTTATTCTTTTCCATGTTTCAGATTGAAAAGCCGGTTGAAGTGTACCACGATGAGAACTATAGATCAAAGTGTTGGCATTTTCCTTCATACAACTTCACAATATCCAACTTTTGATCACCATTTCTTGTTCAAGCTGCCATATTTGAAGACTCAAACGGTGTCTCATCAGCTGCAGTCCAGCTTCACCTTGACAAACTCGACAAGACATGGACTGATCTATTTCTGAGCCTTGACTATGCGATCATCTCTTCAGGGGAATGGTTTCTGAAAACCGCAGTCTACCACGAAAATGCAAATCCCGTTGGATGCCATGGCTGCCCAGAAAGTTCAAACATGACTGATTTAGGATTCGACTATGCTTACAATACATCGCTTCGCCATGTTATGGACTTCATCGCGAGATCTAAAACTACATGCATGATCTTTTTCCGGACTTCGATACCTGATCACTTTGAAAATGGGGAATGGCATAACGGCGGGACCTGTAAGAAAACAGAACCGGTGAGCGAGGAGGAGGTTGAGATGAAGGTTTTGAACAAGATCTTGAGAGATGTGGAGATTAGTCAGTTCGAGAGGGTGGTTATGGAGATGGGTCAGGAGAGTGGGAATCTAAAGCTTCTGGATTTTGCTGGAATGTTGCTGACTCGACCGATGGACACCCGGGCGCGTACCGAGAGTTTAGGCCGTTTGATAAGGACAAGAATGCCAAGGTACAGAACGATTGTCTACATTGTCTACGTTGGTGCTTGCCTGGTCCGATTGATTACTTAACCGATGTCATATTGGAGATCATAGTGAATGGTCGAACCGGGAAATAATCAGTTTAATTGTATCTTAGTCAATGGCTGAATTGGATGAATTGAAAATACCAGTTTGGTCTCCTTCGTGTAAATTGGTAAGATTGAAGAGGTTTTGGTTCACAGTAAAAGTTTTTTGGTGAACCGGAAAGATCCCCTAGAGGAATTGAAAATCGGTTCGGTTCAAGAAAGCTATTCTTGTGGATCAGTTTTTGTAAAGCAGTTAAGAGTTTTGCTGAAACATTGTTTGTTGTTGTTTTCATTACGTTCAAAAGCAAGAGGTTGCGAGTATTAAAAAAAACTGTTCTAAACAGGATAAGTAAATTGGTTTGGTTTGCTAGATAAATTGGTTTGGTTTGCTAGGTAAATTGGTTTGGTTTAATTGAAAATACTCTTCCAACGTTCCAAATACGTAACTCGAGTGATAACTGGATAAGCCTCGGACGTCAAACGTCTCTTAAATCCACAAAAGTATCAGATTTTGAATTTCGAAATTTTGACCGTTGGGTCTTCTTCTTATATAAACCCGATGAATGACTCGGAGGCTCCGCTTATTCATTAACCCTAAAGTCTAAGATCTCCATTTCTCAGAATCCTAACCGTTCTCGCTCAATCTCTCTTAACATGGCGACAGTCACGGATCCTGCTCCGGCTAAGAAATCGAGAAACAGTAGAAAAGCGTTGAAGCAGAAGAATGAGATCGTCGAATCACCGTTGTTATCGCCGGTCTCAGCCAAGGGGAAGAAAGCGAATTCGTTCGAGAAAGATCTGATGGAGATGCAAGCGATGTTGGAAAAGATGAAGATCGAGAAGGAGAAAACTGAGGATTTGCTGAAGGAGAAGGACGAGATCCTAAAGAAGAAGGAAGAGGAACTCGAGACAAGGGACGTGGAGCAAGAGAAGCTTAAGGTGGAGCTGAAGAAATTGCAGAAGATGAAGGAGTTCAAGCCTAACATGGTACAATTTCTAGACCTAGCTCTGGTTCTATGAAAATGATATAAGATGAGTTCTGAAATATATTCAGTAAATCTGGTTAATCATATGTGTTATAGAGCTTGTTAATTGTTAATCGCTGGTTAATCATATTTGTTATAGAGATTGTTGATAGTTAAATCGCTGGTTAATCATATTTTGTTATAGAGCTTGTTGATGGTTGAACCGCTTGGTATAATCTGCTTGAAACCATGAATCGCTTAGATTTGAGACTAGTTTTCTCACACAGATGTTAGATAACTACGAAAGTTGATGCATGATTGGTTCTTTGAATCCTCCGTTACAGCTTTATGGTTTGATCAACATACGTGAGATTGGATTGATTTTGTACGCTTGTGTTTAAGATATAGATGCTAATCTGGGGTAAAATGTGTGAGATGATCTAGATTTCGTTAGAGTTGAATGTTCAAATGATTGATTCTGTGTTCTTTCTCTGTCTGCTTTTGTTACATTTCTCTATGTTCTTATCCGGGAAATTTCAATGCCGTGGTAGTGGATATTTTGTGATTGATTTGGATTATTTATGTTGCTTTTCAGAGTTTCGCTTTCAGTCGATCTTTGGCACAAACTGAAGAAGAAAAAAAGGGAAAGAAGAAGAAGAAGGATTGTGCTGAAATAAAGAGACCATCAACACCATACATCTTGTGGTGCAAGGATAATTGGAACGAAGTCAAGAAGCAAAATCCAAATTCTGACTTCAAGGAGACTTCGAACATTCTTGGTTCTAAGTGGAAGACTCTTAGTGCAGAAGAGAAGAAGCCTTATGAGGAGAAGTACCAGGCAGACAAGGAAGCTTATCTCCAGGTTATTACAAAGGAGAAGCGCGAGAGGGAAGCCATGAAGCTTCTTGACGATGAGCATAAGCAGAGAACTGCAATGGAACTGCTTGATCAATATCTTCACTTTGTGCAGGAAGCTGAACAGAATAACAAGAAAAAGGCCAAGTAGTAATATTGATTCTACTATTTCACTTGAGAACTGATTCGATCATAGTAGTAAGCAAGAATACTGACTCCAATCTCGTTGTGTAGGAAGATAAAGGATACTCTTAAGCCTAAGCATCCCATATCTGCCTACCTCATCTATGCAAACGAGAGAAGAGGTGCTTTACGAGAAGATAACAAAAGCGTAATTGAGGTAAGTAAAGAATTTGGAGTTATCTTTTCTCAGTATCATTTGAAACTCTTGAAGCTAAAGTTATGTGGATGAATGACGAGTATAGGTTGCTAAGATGACCGGAGAAGAGTGGAAGAACTTATCAGAGAAACAAAAGGCTCCCTACGATAAGGTCTGGTTCCATACTATTCATAGCCATAGTGAAGTATAAAATAAATAAAAAATTTCTAACGTAGGTGTGCATATTCTGGAACTTTTGTAACAGATGGCTAAGAAGAACAAGGAGATATACCTTCAAGAAATGGAAGGATATAAAAGGAAAAAAGAAGAAGAAGCCATGAGCCAGAAGAAAGAAGAAGAGGAACTCATGAAACTTTATAAACAAGAAGCTCTTCAACTTCTCAAGAAGAAGGAGAAAACAGACAATCTCATTAAGGTTTATTAACTTATAACAATGCCTTTAGCAATTTTGAGCTTAGTCAGTCACTAAACAACACATCATGGTTTCTTGCAGAAGGAGAAAGAGACGACAAAGAACAAGAAGAAGAACGAGAATGTTGACCCTAGCAAACCCAAAAAGCCTGCTTCTTCATTCTTTCTCTTCTGGTATATAATTAAACCTTGAAAACACAAAAACAGTTCTCAAATCTTTTCTCACTGTTTTGTATAATTTTTTTTACAGCAAAGATGCAAGAAAGAGTTTGTCAGAAGAGCATCCTGGGATCAACAACTCAACTCTTACTGCTCACATTTCATTGAAATGGAAGGTACATAATAAATTACAAAAATCTAAATCCAAAATGAGTATGATTGTGAAATTTAATTGTGAAGAAACTAATGTTGTTGTAGGAACTTGGTGAAGAAGAGAAACAAGTTTATAATGGAAAAGCTGCGGAGTTAATGGAAGCGTACAAGAAAGAAATGGAAGAGTACAATAAGACCAAGACTGCGTCGTAGAGTAAAACAAATAGCTCAGAGAAAAAATGAGAATGTTCAAGTTTGCTCATATTGAACATCACTCTCTTTATTCAAAAAACAACATTAAGAATTCTTATGGTTTGTTTCTGACGATTCTACAATTAGTTTTTAATCAAATTAAAATCTTTATTTTTCTCTCTGGTCACTATATTTAATTTCTATTTAATCGTGTAAGAAAGTGGGGAAACCCGTATCAATCTGGGCCGTTGGATCGAAATGAAAATCAACGTCGAAAATCGGGGAGCTTCCAGTTGAAGTGTTTGTGGAGGTCAATGCGATGAAATCCAACGGACCAGAGCTTCCCACGTGGGAATACGTTCCACCGTTGCTGAAATCTCCGCTGGTGGACTCGAAAGAGTAAAACGGCGCCGTGACAGGGAATGAGAAAGCGTCGCCTACAACTGTGAGGTTAGTCTTGAGATTGTTGAGAAGGTCATTTTGGTAATTTACAACTGTGAGGTTCGGTTTAGTTCCTCGTTTCTCCGGAGGTGGGATCCCATGTGAACAAGTGTGTTTTCCTCTGTATGTTACATCGAAGATCGTCGGATCACCGTCCGATCGTTGGACCTGTTTCGTTGCCCAACAGTACCGCGTGTTACGAAATATGCATCTGTAATAACTCCTGCAGCCAAACACACACACATTAGTCGATTCATATCATAAACATAATTAAAGCCCAAATATTATTGGATGACTGAATAAAAAAAAAAAAGAAATTGGTAAGGAAACACACAACAACTAATTTCATAAACGTAATTAGGCCTTTGCATTTTCGGGTAATTAGCCATTTGTTTACTCAAATGTAAAGTCTTTATGGTTGATGATGATGATGATTACCTTGGAAATTTGGCGCCCAAAATGTCTTTTTGGCCATATTTTCTCCAGCTAAAGAAATCATCATGAGGACCTTCGAAGCCTCTCTCTGGGCTAATTCTCACTTGCTCTGTCCACTTTGGCAACATCTTCCTGCAAATTGTAATTAATTTATTAATTCCTAATTAAAATTTATCATATTGATTAAATTCGAGTAAATTTTTCTTTTTTTCTTTCTTAAAATCCCAAGTCAAGTTCAAACTTTTACCTCTTTTTAGAACTTAAGTTAGGATCGAAAGCTTCTTCGCTTCTAGGACTTCCGGTAATCGACACCGGAGATTCCGGAACCTTACCAGAATTAGCTACTGGATCCGCGGCAAACTCCACCGTCTCCGTCCTTGGATTGTGTGTTCCGTGTAACATCATAATAGCTTTCTCATAGGAAGAAACAATCTGATGTAAGAGAGTCTCCTTCATCTCCGTCGTCAAACATGAAGAAGAAGTCGATGACGATGCCGACGGCGAAGCCTGGAGCTGCTTTGCCGCCTTTAGTCCATGAATCAGCTCGCTTAACAAATTCTTCCGCTCCGAATTCAACATATCCATCTTATCTCACCAAAAGGGTAATTTGGTCACTTTCAATGTCTCCGGTGAATTCGAAAGCCGGTTAAGCTTCGGTTCGCCAGCGTCTGACTGGTTTCTTCACGGTGGCCAGAAGAGATGCTTAAGAACCGTACAATTACGATACTCTTGATGACATTGAAAGGAAGAAATGTGATGTTTATAAAAGAAGATATTTTAAACTTTAGTATAGTAAGGTTTAAGATTTAGAACATATGATTGAGGCTTAGGAGAAAAAAAGGTGAGAGTTTTGGTAATTTTGATGATGAATTTTTTGGGAGTTGTGGTTTGATGAAAGAGCGTTCTTTTGGAATTTAAAGGATTTTAATTTGATTTGAGTGAAAAATGTGTTTGAAAGTTTGACCAGATGATCAATCATTAAAATAAAGAGGAAAAAAGATTCAAAGTTGAGAAAAGTCTTTGGTCTTAGGAAGTATAAAGTTCCTGAGTGTATAAGTGGTGGTGTTTGCTGAAGGTCAAATGCTGACCAATTCCAATTTAGATTTATTTAGTTTAACCAGGTTGATTAGTTATATAGATCCAATAGTTTGCTAAATCTATGATTTTATTTTTAACGTATATTTGATTATTATCATTTTAAACAACATTTAGGTCATCTATATATATACATTTTAAACAAAAATTTTAAAGAATAATATAAACGAGTTTGACGATGTTTTTTTTCAGAAATTTCTTATTCACTAACAAATAAATAAATATGTTATTTTCTTTCTATGTACTCGAATTCATTCTAATGCGATTCTTGGCTATTATCTCACTATAATTCAATATTTATTTGTAAAAAGTATTGTTGTTACATATTTTATATTTTTGTATCATAAGCTTTCAAATGGTTGTTGAGGATGGGGTGGATTGATGGACTAAACCATCTATTTTTTTAGACGGACCACAATCCAGTGCAATCTGAAGTTTTTTTTTTTGTAAAAACGGACTACAGTTAGTTTGTAGCAATTTTTTTACTTTTTTCTATCAGCACTTTGACGAATTATAATTTATAAATAATAAAAATTGTTCTAATCCGCAAATAATTTTGTCCATCACATCCGCCACGTCTATTTAAAACCTTAATTTCGGTTGTTGGTTATTTTCTTCTTTAACAACAACCGTTATTTGTATCTTGTTTTTGTTATTGTGTGCAACTTATTCATATATTCTACAAGATTTAGAATTGTAACATAGTAACAGTTGTAGAACACTATTTGATTACAAAACTGCGGTTATCCATTTTCTATATTTTTAATTATTGGTATCGCTATTAAAATCAAATCTGACTAATTTAAGAGCGAACGTTTCTTTTGGCATGATTTTTTCGTAAGTCTATCTTGAGCAAATTATTCAGGTCGAAACCCAAAAATTGAAGTGGTCACACACGAAATTATATAGTAGATGCTAAATCACTATTTATTTGACAGATGAACAAAATCAGGATAATCAACCTAATAAGTTCAACTTATTTTGACACTCTAATCTCTAACTTTTAAGAAAAAATCCTAACCATAACCTAATTGTTAATGGCCTTTTAAAAGTGAGTCGACTCGTGTATTTATATAAGATCTTAGAAGAAGGTTTCTGCCGACCAAGTCCATCGTCAAATATAAAATTAAGACGAGAGAAGTTCCATCGTAAATTCCATATCTCATGATTGATATGTAACTTTATTTCCATTAATTGATTTTTTTTTTGTTTTAAAGGATTTGGAAAAGTAAAATTTTTGGATAAAATATCGAAAATAAACGTTCCTATAAGTAAGTCAACAATCAACACAGCTACGTGTTATGTAAATGAAGTTCAACATTGTGAATTTATTTTATCCATGTATACATATGTTTTCTAAGCTAAATTTACAGAGAAGTTTAGATATAAACTCATACATCTTTCCAGGGAGATTTGCATTTGGGCTTTTCACTCTGCCGGATCGCTTCCCACCGTCAGAGAAAATAAATTTCGAAGACAATTTTCCGACCGCTTGGTTATAAATGTATATTTAAACCATAAATATATATTTAGATTTAAAAGTCAAGAGTTTATTTATACATGACCATGACCAAGACATGTAGTCTAATAATGTGTGATAGTGTTTACGTTATGATACAAACCTCTATATTACATATTGTTAAAAAAAAATTATTTATTTATTTATATATTTTGGTTTATATAAACGAAAATAAATATGTAATAAGAATAAATGGAGATGAATTTCATTTTTTTTTTTTGAATAATATGTTAAATTATTTTCAAAGTCTACATTTTACAACGGTTTTTGAAAAAAGTTTGAAAAGAACTAAAACTCTTAATCTGAATTTTGAAGTGGTTACTTGGTTAAAACCAAATCTGAAAAACCTATTTAGAACAAAACCAGATTTGAAAAAAGAGTACAATCCACGTTCGAAAGAACTTATATAATAAGATCGATAGAATTTAAAAACTATATGAAAGCCTGCTGAAATGAAAACCCAATAATGAATTTCGTTTATTAGATATGCCTCTTGATGGTCCTCTCGTTAAATCATCACTCAGAAGATGTCTCTTTATATTTGGAACCGAAGCTATCAAGCACCTACATCAACGTGGGTCGTAGATGAGTGAAAGAACGCATTAACATCTCACACGCCACTAAAATCGTATGGAAACCATCGTTATCCAGACTCACCAAAACAAGCAAGTCTACATGCTATACGATACGTGCATTAGGTTTACATGCTGCATCAGAACCAAAATCATAATAAATCATTCATATGTATGCTTCAAGTGGCGGGTACACCGAATTTTAGACCTGATGATTACCCATTATTCAGCGATGATAACAAGATAAAGTCTATATATATACTCAAGGATACTGAAAAAATATCACAATAATTAGTAAATTTAATTAAAGACTTCGATTGCCTTAGCTAGGAATGTCGATTTGTCATAACCGTTTGAAAATCCTAGCAATACACAAGTATTTCAAGCAATCTTAAAGGTTTATTTCAATGGTGCATGTTTATTTACTTATCAGTTATTGACTGTCTAGAAAGATCAATAAACCGATAAGTAAATATGCAAAAAATTATAGAGTTAAATTTCAAAAAGAAAAAAACATATAATGTTTTTAGATACACATTTTTTCTTTGAGTAAATATGCAACTCCTTACAATATGAAAAAGTGGAGTATTTGAAATTTTTTATCAGGTGTATCTAAAGAACGTCACCATAAAATGGTGATTTTGTAGAGTTTCTTTGTGGAATTTAAATAATATCTATCTAACTACATAAATATTGCTAACTCAACATATTTATTTAACAAACATGCACATACATGGGAAACATAGAAAAAAAACAAGTAAAGTTTGTCACCAAAATAAAACTCAACTTATTTAAAATCTATGAACGCATGCCGTCAAAAAAAACCCTATGAGCACTGATATCTACGGATTTTACATCATATGTGTTAGCCGCAAAAATCCGGATTGTGAAAACTGCGAATGAAACAAAGAATTACGGAAAGGAAACGAGTTGAGAAAAACGTTTTTGAAACCAAAAAAACGTGGAGGCGAGATTTGATCTCTTTCCTTAATTCTTATAATCGCCCGTAATGTGAAGGTTTTCAACGATCAAGAATCCCAGGATACAACCACGAAGAAACCGTAATCGCAACACTCGATAAACGGAGTATGCGAACAACGAATCTACGGTATACTCTCGAGACACTTACATTTTGAGGAAGAGAAAGATGAGAGGGAGTTGTTGTTTGTTGTGAAATTTTCAGAGAGTTTTTTCGTTCGGGAAAACGATGAAGCTCGAAGAAGAATGGCGGCGAAAAAATAAAGGAGAGGGGAAGCGGTTTCGCACGAGCGAGTGGGTGCGAGATTTCCGTCAAAAAATCTGGCCAAATATTGACTCGGTTAGATTCGAATATTGACAACTCGGTTTAATTCGAAATCGGACGCAAAATATCTTGGTTAAGTGTTGACTTTTAGTCAACGAAAATGTGGACTAATTGGGTCCAAAACTTGGTCCAAAAAGAATATCTTTGACGTGGGCCTTTGGCCCACATTCACCAAGACCCAAGGCCCACATTCACCCAAGACCCAAGACCCAAGCCCAAGCTCGAGCTCGGCTCGGCGCGTGTGTGGTATTTTGCATAACCCCCTTTGTGTCTGCATAACATGTTAAACTATGTTGATCACACACCTATATTTATACTTGAGAAATTTTTTCTCAAGTTCCAATGTGGGACAATTTCAAGTTTTGTCATTTAAACCACATTGGGCCTCTCCATTCTTATTCACATTTTAGACCCATTTGCATGTGATATGGGTTCAACCATGTGATGCCCATTTGCATATAAATTATGGGTCCAACAATCTCCCACATGAATAGGAATTACTCTAAACATATGACAACTCGACTGACTCTACTGACTGGACAGACTTGACAGACTAGACAGACTAGGCAGACTCGATAAAATGACTTTTCGAGAGTATAAACGAAAATTTACTGTATCTGAGATGGTAGCGTATTTCAGCCTTGAACCACTCATTGTTAATATCTGTCGGGTTTACTGGCCAGGAGGTGAACATGATGTCTTGAACTACCCGGATATTTCTGTAAACCGAGACAACAGTTATAACGCAGCTCATTTTCTCGTAGAACTTTGTTCTCTATTGTGTTCATTTTTGACCGTGAACTTGCCTGGTTATTCGTGAGTGAACTTAGAGAGTATAGCATGAACTTCATTCTCCTAGAAACGGTCTTATTTCACACTCACTAGGTGTTCCCCATAAGTCTTTGTTTTAAGAAGTATCTTGTAATACTCCACATACAAAGCTATGGACTCGAATCATTAAAAGCTAACGCTTATCCTTATTTATATACAAGAAGCACTGTTTATCATCTTGAGAATTGAGTAATGACATAAAAGTCTATCAGTGCTTTTAGATTATGTTTGATTTAGTTATCTCTTTGAACCTACATCTTGGGATCTCCAGTCACGTAAGTGGAGTTTCCATCAAACATCCTCTTTAGTTTGTAGGCAATAAACCCATTCCCTTTGATGATTTTAAGACTTGATCCCGAGCCAAACCTTTAGTAAACGGATCCGCTAGGTTGTCGGCTGATTTGATGTAATCGATCGTTATTACACCACTTGAGATCAAGTGTCTAATGGTTTTGTGTCGTCTTCTGATGTGACGAGATTTACCATTATAGAGATTACTCAGTGCCCGGACTATGGCCGATTGGCTATCACAGTGTAGACGTAATGCCGGGACTGGTTTCTCCCACAGTGGAATATCTTCCAGGAAGTTCCGAAGCCATTCTGCTTCTTCTGCGGCTTTGTCAAGAGCTATGAACTCTGACTCCATGGTTGATCTAGCCAACAAGGTTTGTTTGGAAGATTTCCAAGATACCACTGCACCTCCTAAAGTAAAGATGTATCCACTCGTGGATTTCGAGTTCTTAGAATCTGAAATCCAGTTTGCGTCACTGTATCCTTCCAGAACTGCCGGTTCTTTACCGTAGTGCAGCCTATAACTTTTTGTATATTGTAAGTAATTTAATACTCTTGTTATGGCTTTCCAGTGTTTATGACCTGGATTACTCGTGTAGCGACTTAATACGTTTACCGCATGTGGTAAATCGGGTCTTGTGCAATTTGTTAAGTATATTAAACTTCCGATAACACGAGCATATTCCACTTGAGAAACTGCTTCAACCGAGTTCTTGGTCAAGTGGAGTTGAGAATCAACAAGAGTTTTCGCAGTCCCGGTTGTGTATTTCTTGAATCTATCAAGAATCTTTTCAGCATAATGAGTTTGAGACAAGGTGATTCCGTCAGAAGTTCTAGTGATCTTAATCCCTAAGATTACATCTGCGAGACCCATATCTTTCATGTCGAACTGGCCGCTAAGCATGTTCTTAATTTGTTGGATTATGTCTTTATTGCTACCAATAATGAGCATGTCATCCACGTATAGGCATAACAAAATATACCCGCTATGAGTAACTTTGATGTAAATGCACTTATCACATTCATTAATGCTGAAGCCATTTGACATCATTACGTTGTCAAATTTTTCATGCCACTGTTTTGGAGCTTGTTTAAGTCCATATAATGACTTCACAAGTCTACAGAATTTGTGTTCTTGTCCAGGGACGACAAACCCTTCAGGTTGTTTCATGTAAATTTCTTCTTCTAAATCACCATTTAGAAAAGCGGTTTTAACATCCATTTGATGTATCTCTAGGTTTCTCAATGCTGAAATTCCAATCAGCATTCTGATGGAGGTTATTCTCGTCACCGGAGAATAAGTGTCAAAGAAATCCAGGCCTTCTTTTTGCCGGAAACCTTGCACAACAAGCCTAGCCTTGTATTTATCAATTGAACCATCGGTTTTCAACTTGGTTTTGAAAATCTATTTACACCCTAGTGATTTAAACCCTTGGGGTAGATCGGTTATTTCCCATGTATGGTTCTGCATAATGGAGTCGATCTCACTATTGACGGCTTCCTTCCATGAAGGTGCGTCCGGAGTAGACATGGCCTCTGTGAATGTTTTTGGTTCATTCTCTTCGAGAAATGCCATTAAAAAATCGTCAGCAAAAGATTTTTCCTTTCGGGCTCTTTTACTCCGTCGAGGTTCATCTTCAACCTCTTCTGTTTCATTAAATGAAGTACCATAAGTGCTTGCCACGTTCGTTGGTTCAACCTCTTCGCGAGTTCGTTTTGGATTTTGTTTATCCTTACACGGAAAAATGTTTTCAAAAAATGATACATTTCTTGATTCCATAATTGTGTTTACATGAATATCCGGTATATCTGATTTATGAACCAGAAACTGGTAAGCACTGCTATTGTGTGCATATCCGATAAAAATACAATCTATAGTTTTAGGTCCTATTGAAACCTTTTTGGGAGGCGGCACTGCGACTTTTGCGAGGCACCCCCACACTTTCAGGTATTTGTACGAAGGTACTTTACCCGTCCAGAGTTCATATGGCGTTTTGCCAGTTACTTTATGCGGTATTTTGTTGAGGATATAATTTGTGGTAAGGAGTGCTTCCCCCCACAGGTTCTGGGGTAACCCAGATTCCTGCAACATTGCATTCATCATTTCTTTCAGAGTTTGGTTTTTCTGTTCCGCAACTCCGTTAGATTCCGGTGAGTAATGAGCGGTTGTTTGATGAATTATGCCTTGTTCTTGACAAAATGCGTTAAACGGGCCATCATATTCGCTTCCTCTATCACTTCGAACTATTTTAATAGTTTTCTGAAGTTGATTTTCGACTTCGAGTTTATATTGTTTGAATTTTTCCAAGACTTCATCTTTACTATGTAGTAAGTATACATAGCAGTATCTTGTACAATCGTCTATGAAAGTTACAAAATACTTTTTACCGCCTCTGGTTTGTATATACTTTAAATCGCACAAATCTGTGTGGATTAAACCGAGAGGTTCGGTTGTTCTTTTGACTTGAGGTGAATGTGTTTTAGTGAGTTTCGCTTTAACGCATACCTCATATTTATCTTTGATAAATTTGCATTTCGGAATTAAGTTCAAATTAATTAATCTTTGTAAAGATTTATAATTCACATGTCCTAACCGTTCATGCCAAATATTAAAAGACTCGACCAAGTAAGCAACTGGTTTCTTATTCATTGAAACTTCAGAAACAGATACATCAGAGTTCTTAAGGACTGTGATACAACACATTTTCACAAGTCCTTCCTTAACATACCCTTTACCCAGAAAACACCCCATTCTTCCTAAGAATCAGCTGGTCGGACTCAAAGCTCGTGGCGAAGCCATGCTTGCTCAGTAGAGATCCGGAGATGAGATTCTTCCTCATGTCTGGCACGTGCCTCACGTTGGTGAGAGTTATGGCATGTCCAGAGGTGAACTTCAACACCACTTTGCCCGTGCCTTCAATCTTGGAGACAGACTTGTTACCCATCTTCATACCGGCATCAGACTTGGTCTTCTGATAGGTGCTGAACATTGTCTTGTCAAAACAAATGTGAGTAGTTGCACCCGTGTCATAAAACCACTCTTTTGTCTCTTCATCAACCACATTTGCTTCCATAACCACCGCACACAGGTCATTTTCTGTCAAATTGGCTTGATTGAGCGTTTTAGCCTTTTTGAAGCACTCCTCGGCTTTGTGCCCTTTCTTGTGGCAATAAGATCATTTTCCGGTGAACTTGCTTGGGCGTACCTTGCTTATTGAAGCTCGTGGAGGCTTGAGGTGCAACCTTTTTAGGCGGCCCCTTGCCTAAAAACTGCGAATGAAACAAAGAATTACGGAAAGGAAACGAGTTGAGAAAAATGTTTTTAAAACCGAAAAAACGTGGAGGTGAGATTTGATTTTTTTCCTTAATTCTTATAATCGCCCGTAGTGTGACGGTTTTCAACGATCAAGAATCCCAGGATACAACCACGAAGAAAGCGTAATCGCAACACTCGATAAACGGAGTATACGAACAACGAATCTACGGTATACTCTCGATACACTTATGTTTTGAGGTAAAGAAAGACGAGAGGGAGTTGTTGTTTGTTGTAAAATTTTCAGAGAGTTTTTTCGTACTGGAAAACGATGAAGCTCGAAGAAGAATGGCGGCGAAAAAATAAAGGAGAGGGGAAGCGGTTTCGCACGAGTGAGTGGGTGCGAGATTTCCGTCGAAAAATCCGGTCAAATATTGACTCGGTTATATTCGAATATTGACAACTCGGTTTAATTCGAAATCGGACGCAAAATATCTTGGTTAAGTGTTGACTTTTAGTCAACGAAAATGTGGACTAATTGGGTCCAAAACTTGGCCCAAAAAGAATATCTTTGACGTGGGCCTTTGGCCCACATTCACCAAGACCCAAGCTCGAGCTCGGCTCAGCACGGCGCGCGCGCGTGTGTGGTATTTTGCATAACCCCCTTTGTTTCTCCATAGCATGTTAAACTATGTTGATCACACACCTATATTTATACTTGAAATTTTTTTTCTCAAGTTCCAATGTGGGATAATTTCAAGTTTTGTCATTTAAACCACATTGGGCCTCTCCATTCTTATTCACATTTTAGACCCATTTGCATGTGAGATGGGTTCAACCATGTGATGCCCATTTGCATATAAATTATGGGTCCAACAATATGTACATTGATTTTGATCACTTTTCTTTCCTATTTCACATTATTTAATTTTGTAAATATGCATTTGAGTTTTGCATTACCATGTTTACATTAGCATGTTTCACATTCTAGGATCATATAGTGTTGTCTATAGTATATTGCATATGTTTTGAGTTCTTTTAGGTGATTGTGAGACTTGGAGGATAGACGAGGAACTTCGAGGTGGACAAAACAAGCAAAAGACGGTTTCTATGAAAAATGTAGCTAGTAGTGGTCACAACCGCCAGGAACAGCATGATATGAGTTGAAGATTCAGAGCTTTTGATGCTGAGTGTAGCAGTCATCTCACCGCTAAGAACCGACCGCTTGGAGCTGCACGGAGCGATTACAGTAGTCCCAACAGCCATGTCTAACCGCCAAGATTAACAGGAGACATTTTTTGGCGGTCATGACCGCCAACTCCGAACGCCATATCCTGCACTATCTGTTATTTTTGGAATCCAAACCGGTTTGTCCGGATCAACCCATTATATATTTGCCTTAGTATTTATAGCAGTTTATAACTAAATTAATGATCTATCTTTGTTCTTAGCTTGATGTTTTGCCTTTTTTAGATCTAAAACTCATTGTACTAGATCTTGGTTAATCTTTTGCATTTATTAAGGTTTTTTCATTTTTCTTATCTACGGTTTTTATGGTTTATTATCTCATTCAGTTTGTTTGATTTCGTTAAGCATGAATGAGTAGTCTTTTGATGAGTTAAGGGTTGGATAGATCATGATGATTTGATAAGTTAAAGATGATGGTTAGGGTTAGATCTTTACATATTCTTCATTTAAGTTGTTATTAATGTTAGATTTAACTTAATCTCTTAAATTTAGATAATTAGGATTTCACACCTAGAAGATGATTGTTGAAATGTTTTAATGATTTTAAATGAAATTTTTTTTTTAGCCAATAAAAATTGATGTTATAGTGATTAGTGTTTTAATTAAAGTTGAGTGTTAATGCTCATTAATCACACTTCAACGAAAATTTATTGTTAATGATAATGATTAGTGAAAATATTAGTACCATGAAAATATATTAGTCTTAATTAGTGTTCCATCACCTAGGATTGTGTTGATATTTGTTCTTAAACATCATTAAAGACTCATCATCTCATGTAGATCATCATCTTACCCTTGAATCATTATTTTATCATCATATTACACATCTCATCTTTAAAATTCTCGTAATTTAAGTTTGAATTGCATTGTTAATATCAATGTAGAAATAGTTTAGAACACAAAATATTCATATTTGATTATATTAATCAAAATTATGCATTCTTATTGTGTGGTTACATTTTCCTCGTGGATTGATATCCTATTGATACTATAAATGATTTCATTGCACTTGCGAGATTTTATTTGGATTTAAACTTTGTGCCTATCAAATGCACAAAACATTTTTTTTTCCTTCATTTACATTTCTAGTTTGCATAGGATGTCCGATCAAAACACTTAAAAATGGTGTAGTTACTTTGAAAGTAAATACGAATTAATTCTATCTTTATAAATCTTAAATTTCATTTTGATTAAGACATTATGTTTTAGAAAATGTTCTATTATTTAAAAATAATAGAGATCCTGATTTTAAAAGACATCTTGAGATTTTTTTTTAATGAGTTTGGCAATTAAAAGATAGGGCATAAATACGTTTAAAATCAGGCGAGGTATTTCCATGTTTCTTGGTTTTTAGAGTGTACTGTGTGTATTGTATCCACCAAATGCTATAGTAATATATATAATACTATAATGTCATCAACAACAAATAAAATAACATAGATTTAAAATTCTTTTGACAATGATTGAACTGGACCTTTCAATATCTTAAGGAGAGAAAACTAGAGGGAATAAAACTAGAAAATATGAGTCCAGAGAATTGACCGAAGACATTTCAAACCTCATTCCGCGTAGATTCTTTTTCAATCTTTTTTAATTTTATTTTACTTATTCGGTTTACTTAGTTTTGTTTATGACGTTACCAAATTGATGTCACCTTATAAATATAAACTAGAGTACCGGTTTGTCACAAAATTTTGATTGCTTAGCACATCTTGCAATATTTTTATTTGATATTTTTCATATCTTAATGTTTGATTTGCTATCATAACTATTAGAGGTCCTTTTTGTGAATTTTTGTAATTAAAAAAAAAAGAAAAAAACTATTAGGGGTCCTTAACTCCAACAGCGATGAATAAGTTACAGTTTTCCCAAGGAAAAGAAAGCTAAAAACATTCAGACGAAGTAACATAAAGAAACATGGTAACGAAAAGATAATAGAAAAATCAACAGTTGAATGGATGAAAACAAAGCAGTAACAAACAACAACACTACGAGTATCAATGTGACCGACAACATTGTTGAAACTTAATTTTTACAAAAAATGTCTTAAACCAAATTTTTGGCAATGTTTTCGGTGAAGTCTATCACCGGATTGATCAATTTTTGGAGTTTTTAGAATTTTTGTAATGAAAATTATGAAATAGTGTATTTATATATCAAAATTGAAGTTAAATTGAATGAGAAATAAAGATTTAAATTGGATAGTTTGTAAGACTTATAAAACTTGTAAGTTTGACCAAGTTTCAAAATGATTAAATATGGTGAAGTTTGAAAAGAATTTCACTAGTATATTACACTTACACTAGTGTTACACTTGCACTAAAATTCATTACCTTTGAAAATGTACATTATAAAGTTAAAGATGAATGACTATTATGCAAAATTACACACGCGTCGCCGCTGCCGCCGTCAAGCTGGGCCGGACTTGGGCTTGAGTTTGTGTCTTTGTGAATGTGGTCTAAAGGCCCACAAAAATTTTTTTGTTTGGGACAAATTTCTATTAACAATTTTGTTATTTTTTCTTTAAGTTTTTTGTGCATAATTTCGGATAGATATAAAAGTTTCTAGATTACATCAAAATATTTTCGTAATATTTCCAAACAAGACAGAATATTCTTGGTATATTCGCAGAATATCTTATTCTTGCGGATCAAAGCGAACTTATTTCTTCTTTGGGGATCAAGTGGCTCATTCCTATAAATAAAATATCGTCTCATTCTCTGAAATCATCTGATTATCAAAACAAAAGTTTACAACAAATTTTTCTTCTTTTTATTTTGTTAAAAAAAAGTCTCGAGAGTATATCATAGATCTAATTTGCAGATTATATAATCGAGTGTTGTGATTATAATCTTAAACACAGTTGTATCATGGGATTAATAATCTCATCAAACCACCACACTGCGGAAGATGTATTGAATTAAGGAAAGAGATCAAATCTCACCTCTGTGTATTCGTCTTTTCTTTAATCAGATTTGTTCGTGATTTTCAATTCAAGATTTCACTGTCCTACAATCTTAATTCAATAAATTTGTTTCCTACTAATAGCTTTATACGGATTTAATATTGTGAACAACTTTTCAAAACGATTTGATAAACGTTTTTTGTTACGATTCAAACACTTCTAAGAACGCTCTTTAGCGATTCCAACGAATGTTTAATCTTAAAAACAAATACGCAATTGGATAACGGTTTCTGCAAAGGCCTTTTGACATATCCACGAAACATTTTTCTAAACAATATACGCTATCAGAAAATAATGTTTAAGAACATCCTTGCTGATTTTTGGAAACGTCTATTGACAAGTTCCGGTGATTTTCACAGTAACTCAAAGCAAATTCTGGATACGTTTTCCACATAATACGTTGTTTAGAGAAATACACAGAGGTGAGAGACTTTCACATGAAATGGTATTTTCTAAGATCAACAGAAGAAAAACATTTTAAGCATAAATAAAGAGTGAACTGGCTAATAGAGGGACACTTAATACCTCATACTTCCACAGAGTATCACTGGTCATAAAATCTTTCAATGGAATCTGATCCTTCTTGCTGGACTCTAGTGAACTACTTCTTGATCCTACACTATGAGTCTCCATGCAATCTCCTACTTCCAATCTATTCTAGCCCCTACTAGTATGAGACACTGCTCAACCACCTTGTTATGGTTCTGAGAACTGTCCCAGTTCAGATGCTCACAATCTAACGTGATACTATGATCATACATTTGACACCTGCTGAATAACTACAATAATGTTCAGATTTAACCCCCATAAAGCTTCAGGGCCTAATGGTTTCTCAGATGGATTCTTCAAGTTAATCTGGAACATATTAGGACATGAATTCACTGTGGCAATCAGTCAATTATTCGGGTAAGCTTTTCTACTAGATCTTCAAATGCAATAATACTCAGTTTAGTGCCTAAGAATTAAAGTCATGGTTTTAGATATTTTCACTTGCGATGTGGTATTCAATTGGGCTTTTTGACCCATTAAATTCTGTCTGGGCTGGGCTGTAATATTCTGTCAAGGTTGGGTTCAACTTATTTAGAATTTGATTTCTGGGATTCTGGAAGAATTTTAATCGGTTCGGTTTCGGTTTTAATATTTTTTATAACAAAATAAATATAGACTAACTAATTTAGTTATTTTATAAAATTTTAATAAATTTTCTATATATTTAATTTATTTTATTTAGCGAGTTTGGATTCAGATAATTTAGTATAAAATTTTAAAATTTGGTTTCGGTTTAATTGGATACATTTTCCCATCCTAAAAGAAATAATAAAATAAGTAAAAATTAACAATGAATAAACATGTAAATAAATAATGAAAGAAAGTAAGGAAACAAAGATTCAAAGAAGGAAACATGTAAACAAGTAAAGCAACTAATGAAGCAATTGAGTAAGCAAAGATTAGAGAATCCAAAAAGAAATTATGTTAAGCATGTAAGAAAACAATGAAGGAAGTAAGAAAACATATAAACAACTTAACCATGTAAAAAGCAAAGAAAATAGTAAATAAAACAAGTTAGCGATGAAAGGGCAGAATCAAGCAATGAATCAAGAAAGCAAATATGATGCATGAGTGTATGCATGTGTTGGGGATTCAAAAGATCAACCTAGATCACACTATTGAAGGAACAATAACAATATAGTCTCTTCTTTTTTATGATTATACTTATAGTGTAATCTCTGATTTTGGTGATACGTAGATGTTCACTCACTACAGAATTTTCACAAGTCATAGGGCTATGAAATCTGCTACTACAAAAGATTAAAAGAGATGATAACTGCAAGGTATAAGAGAAAAATCGAAATTGATGACAAAAAAAAGAGAAAAATCGAAATACTTAACGAAAGAAAAAGATTCAAGACATACATAGGAGAATGGTTAAACTTAAGAGATCATTATGAATAACATATGACATGAAAATGGGAGAAAAGGAAAGAACACACGACATACATGATATGACATATTTTCAAATCTCAATCCATATTTTTTATTTATAACAAAGAAAAAGTTCAATAATGTCATAAATTTGTTTGGCAAAATACATAAAAGCTGATCCAAAGTTGGTTTGACGCGAATTATCCATTATACAATAATGAGAGTAACATAGAACTAAGAAATTTTTATCAAATTTACGTAAATAATGTATCATATCAACATCAGAAAAGAAGCATTTGTAGAAACTTCACCTTCATAATCATCTATGGTATTAGTGGAATGAAGTAGAAACTTACTTGAAAGAGTTTTAATTATTAGCAAAAATTCCTTGGACAAAAAAGAAACATGATTATAATTCATGTAAAAACATGATTTTATTTGTAAGTATATTATTTATTTTAATAATATGTATATAAAAAAAGGATAAAAGAAAAAACTTTTTTTAGTTAGAAGATTTAATTTGTTTGAATTTTTGTAAATTTTTCTTTTGAGAGAACGATGAAATTAATATTTTAAAACGATTAGATCAATAATTTTTTTTTTAAAAAGGTTTATATGGACACATTTTTGAAAAATCTTCTTAATAATGAATTTTTCCTATTAAATATATACCATTCAAGCTAAAATAGTTTCTAACTTTCTTTTACTTTTTACTCTAAACTCTATTTTAAAGTAAAATTTTCTCCAATCCCACTCTATTTTCAATTTCAAAATAGAATAATGTTATCCATTATTCATTTTTAGAATAATTCTATTTTTATTTCCATTATGGAGTTTGAACTTTTTTGGAATTGAATATACAGTAATACATTGGAATAAAACTTAACTCCATTTAAAAATAAAAAATAGAATAATACATTGTGTTCTAAAAAAATAAAAGAGAATTCGCCAAAATGAGTTCTTACTACCTTTTCAAGAGTTTTTTTTTTCTTTATGAATTACTAGATTTGGATTCAGAGGGTAACTGGATGTCACACATAGCGCAATAAAAGTGTAATTATTAATTACTCTGACTTCTGCTAGATAATTACTAATCAAAATAGTTTTGCAAAAATATATCTATTTCAGTTTACTCCATTTTAAAGAAATAAATGTTAATACTTTTATTTAATTTAAAAGTGGCTGAATTTTTTTTGTAACCTCATTTATACTTTTCCGTTCATTTTTTTTTCTATTCTGTAGTGACGTCCAAAATAAATCAATTAACCGTTTAAAATATTCTCCTATCCACCTAGTTATAAAAATAATGATTTATCATAACAATATTTTATTTTTCATGAATCCAGCAATCGTTTTTGTTTGAATTCGAAACTAGTTGATAAAATTCAAAGAGAATTCTAAGAAAATTCTAAAACAGGATTCTAAAACACTTGGTTGATCATAAGGTTAATAATTCTTTTATTTTTATTTTTAAAATAACAACAATCAATTACTACTATTTTAAATTCAAATATGTTCAACTTTAAATCTAGAAATATTATTAAAACTCTATCAAAATTTTATTCATAATTGAATGAAAATGAATATATTTAAATAAAAAACTGTTTAAGTCAATAAGTTTTCTGAAATATTTTGAAAATTTAACATTATATTACTCTCTTGCTTATTTCTTTCTCCATTTTTCCGGCTTTGTGTACAGCAGTCTAAATCCGCAAAACCAAACTAAAGTCAGAAAAGGTATTTTACTCATTTAAACTATTGAAATTCCCAAAAGAAAGGCGCATTGTCCCCAGGCCAACGCTTGCTCTTCCTCTCTCGCAATCTTCAATACAAACTCATGTCTCCTAATGTTTAAATGATAACCTAACTTGCATTTCCTTCCCACATCTTATGCTGCTCGCTGTATTGCAACTTGTTGAAAGAGAAGTTTAAGATAAATTGTTGGGAGAAAGACAATATCAGCATAAACTAAAAAAAAAACTTACAGCTTCTTTAAATTAACAGAAATTAACATGATCTCTACAACTTGCCGACCTTGTACATATCAACTGAGACCAACAAAAATTAAGAAATTAGCTTTATATACTCTGAGAGTGTTAATATGTGTTATCATATCCATAATATATACCAAACCATAACTTGGAAAAGGATGAAATTTCAACAACTTATGAAATTAGCTTAGAAGTGATCCACTCTATACCAACCCAAGCTTAAAAGACAGAGCTTCTTTTTACCATCAGAGAACGCAAAAAGTAAAAGATCAAGATAAACTATAGTTTAAAATTCATAAAGAAAAATAACAAAATATAAGAACTGTCAAGTTCCAAACAATATTTCTGAAATATACCAATCTAGCGTAATGTGGAATCTTAAGTTCATACAGTATACCGCAGTAATGAGCAAATCTCGAATCATAGATGGAGTATTTTTTTTTAATTAAGAATAAAGGTGATTGTTGCTTCCAAATACACATAAGTTTTTTTGTAATGCGAGTCTGCTACTTTAGAAAAAAAAAAACATCCAATCATCTGCTACCAATCAGATTACGTCACGTATACATTGGACTAAAACCTTTTGTGAGCTGAAATGCATTGCAATAATTTAGCAGCTGGGATCCGGCGAGCATTTAATCGATAAAATTGCTGTTTCTTCCAAGTACTTCCGAGTTGACTCAGTTTTTCTCTGGTTTCACTCGTCTTCGGATCCAAAAGTCTTTCCTTTTGGTCTCAGTGAAACAATCAACTTGCAAAATCTGTAAACAATTTCATCTCTTTATCTTCTCTTCCATTCTTTAACTTAGTCAAATTACTTTAAGATTTTATTGATTCGTGAATCAGTCAATTTTATCGTAAAACTAGCGTTTCTTTTTCTCTTTTGCATCTCCTTGCTTCTCATATAAGTTCAGTAAAGTATCAATCTTTGAACCTTCTTGATTCAAGAACTTATAACTTTTTGTGTTGTTATCGTCCTATGTTACTTCAATTCGTAGAGTAACATAGAACTATGTTTCATTTTGGTTGCCAAGTATCAATTTTGACTTGGATTTTCGTTTAATTTGTGTTCTGATTGTGCAGATGAAGACTGAAAAACCCATTACTACGGAGACTGTTGCTCTCACGGAGAAGAAAATGGCTATGTCTTTAGGTGTGTTTATGTTTTCTTTTTACTCATATATCATACAAAGATTCATCCTTTCTGTTTATATATAGCTCATGAATCATTCCTTTTTTTTTGTTGGTTAAGATGAAATTATAAAGATGTCAAAGAGTGATACCAATGTGAATAAAGGCAAGAAAGAGAGAGTTTCGGTTAGTAACTTAGTTTCTTAAAGCTTATATTTTTTTTACTTTGTAAAGAATTTGATGTCTCTGGCTTTCTTACTGAACATTTGTGTTTTGAGCAGAATAAAAAGGAGAAATTAAGTGGTGCTGGGAAAAATAGTGCGGTTAAAGCACAGCGTTATATGGACTCTCGGTCTGATGTTAGACAGGTCAGTGTTGTTGTGTTCTCAGTCAATTTTTTTTGTCTTAGCTTCTTTATCAATTAGAAATTTTATTTCTTTGTGGTTTTGTTCTGAGTTGCATCATAATTTTCAGGGTGCTTTTGCTAAGAGAAGGTCTAATTTCCAAGGAAACCAGTTTTCTGTAACAACAAGCATTGCTCATAAAGCCGCATCTTCTACTCAGTTCCGTGGTAGACCTTATAATGCTGGAAGGAGGACTAATACGAATCAATCAAGGTCTAGACTGCTTGATAATTCTCTGATCTGCTTATTAACTTGGGTTACGTCTATGATCTTCCATTGTTTCTGATGCAAGAAGCTTCTAAGCTCCTTACCATAGGATGTGAAAAGCAACAAGGGTTTGTATCCTCGTGTTTTGTAATTCCCTTCCTGGATGATTGATGGTCATCAGATTGATGACTCTATAACCCTGGCGCAATATTGCGATTCAAAATCATGTAGCTGAGTTTAAGGGAATGTTTGGAGTAGCTAACCATTAGTTTGTTGGTAGATTTGAGGTAAAGGAAGGAGTTCAAGCTCATTAAGATTAAGCAGAGAGTCAGTGATTTTGCTGATCACTGGCTTTGGAGTTTGCTCAAGATTTTTTCTTTTTTTGCTTGAAGTCAGTGTTTAATTGTCAGATTAGCAACTAGCAAGTTGGTGCGATATGATACCGTACATGGTCTGTGATGTTATCGCACTCAGTTCATGAAACTCAGTTGCATTTATATCTCCTAGATGTTTAATTCTGTCTTCTTGCTGCAACCTGACGAATATAGCTTGGTTCAGTTGGTCACTGTTGTTTACATTGAAATGGTGGATGCACGGTTACTGGATTAGTATAGAGGAATCAAATGCTCAATTGCTCAAATGCACGGTTACTTGTTACTGGATCGTCTTTCAAGCTTTCTGTTCTTAATTCCTGAGAAAGTCTTAAAGAAGTATGCTTTATCGGGACCAGAAGCGCTCTTGTTGAATTCAAGATTAAATTTGACTGGAGATTTCAAGAACTGCACTTTTTGGATTAGCTACTGGGAAACTGGAGTTATTACCTTCAGTATTCATCGATTCATTCCTGCATGAGCTGGCTACATGCTATATCTTAGCTGAGGGGTGTAGTATTATGAAGATTTGCTTTGTCTATTTTAAAAGGCTTTTTCTTTTTTCGTTTAGTACATGGTTTTCTTCTTAGTCCTTCTATGGTAGTAAGAAGTTAGTAGATTATTATCAAGAACTCCGGTATCAGAACATTGATCTATTGGTGCAAATTCTCAGCTGATATACTCTAGGATTCTGATGTTTGTTATAGGTGGCTTGTCCCTGCAAACCTGTTCCAGTTATTCCACCCTTTTCTTTTGTGCAGGTTCGTTAGCCCACCAGTTCAGAATAGATCTGCACACAGAGGGTTTGTCGCAAAGGTAAATTATTCATATTCATCTGTAACAGTTGCACTAGATCAGCGTGGACACTATCGAACTTGAAGAGATGTAGTTTAGAAATAATTAATGCTAGTGGAATGAAATTTTGAGTGATGCAGTCCAAATATTTTACATCTGATCTTAATTCCTTATTCAAGACCTATCATGAGTAGTAAATAGACCCAATTGTGCTTGGAAACTTATCCTATATTTGTCTCTGGTGTATAAGGGCATAGTGATGAAATCATTTATAACTTGTTGGCATATCCATTTCCAAAGAAATTTTAAAAGTGATGAACTGATGGTGTTATTAAATCTGCAAATACAATGCTGCAGCAGCAACAACAAAGGGAGAAGATAGAGCAGAAGCCATCAAATGGAGGAGGACAGAGGCAATGGCCTCAGACGATGGATTCTCGGTTTGCAAACATGAAGGAAGAGAGAATGAGGATGAGAAGGTTTGCAGAAAAGAGAAGTGATGTAGGCAACAATGGCGTTGGATTTCAGCAGCAGCAACGTTGGACGGTTCCATGGGCAAGAAGAGCCACAAGATTCCCCAACTGATTAATAATCCTCAGAAGAAAGGCGTTTTCACGGGTTGGGGTGAATATATTTGCTAGTAATGCAGTTTGGTTTGGATTCAATGTCTTAAATGCAGAACATTCATTTGTGAATCTGTCTTCTTGAAATTAGCATAAAAAACAAAAATCTTGGATCTTCTTGTTGTCCTCTTATGTGTTCTTGGTCAGAAAGATTAATCATTTTGCCATTCATCTATGAAGGCTTGCTAAAAAATGTAAGCACTTGAGATGATTATAATTACAGTCAATTGATTGGGTGTTAAAAAGCAAGAGCAACTTGGGATCTTTAATTTTATTTATTACTGGTATTTCTCTATCTATGTTTTTTTAAGTGAAGATTTGTAGGACCCAAAAAAAAGATTTAAGAAATGCGAAGATAAATCGTATAAAGAATATAAAGAAGAACAATTTAAAACATAAAACGATTTGAAAAAAACGTATAAAACCGATTAGAATCGGAGGTGAGATATGATCTCTCTCCTTAACTCAATAAATCTCCCGTTAATGAGACGGATCCACAGAACTTTTCGAGTCTCAGGATACAACCGATGTGAGACCACAACGCTACACTCGGTGTAGAATCTACAAACGTAGATAACTATGATATACTCTAGATGTACCGTCTTCCGAACGAATGGAGAAACGTTAGCGAGAGAGTGATGGATCAATGAGAGAGATGCTTGTGTTTTCAATGAGTGAATTCTCCAAATAAGACAAGTCCCTTATATAGGCGAGCTCAGAGTGAGTTAAAACGTATGCACTTAAATGTAAGATTCTAACACTACGATTGCATGATATTAACACATAGAGAGTTACTATTTTGTGACATTAGCATGGTGCAATAAGTTTTGATTTTTGTTTTGAATAATCAATCAACGGTTTTGATCTCGAAAAATCAAAAAAATATTAAGAGGATATTTAGACAATTTTAAGACATAAATATTCATAAAACATTGTCCCAAAAAGAAATTGACCACTCGACCACGAAACATTCCCAAAACCCACGCCCGTGCCTGAGCCTGGCCTGGTGGCAGTGGTGGTGCACGCGTGTGGTTCAATTCCATCCTCTCTCATATGCACCATAAGTCTTAGCCAATTTGAACCACTATATCACCTTCTAGTATTTATTCTAGAGTGAAAAAGTTTGGCCAAGCTATGTGGGACATTTTTTACAAACTCCCACTTACTCACTTACACTTAAATGGATCTATTTTGACACTTGACCCAAAATCCAATCCATTACATAATTTATTTCTTATTCACATTCTCAAATATTATAAGCCCAAAAACTTATTATAATTTAGACCCAACAATCCCCCACATGAATAGAAATGACTCTAAACATGGATGAATTAAAAGACTCTTGGATAGAAATAACTAAAAAAGAAATCTCAAGAATATATGCGAAAACTAATTGTGTCTGATGTGGTAGCGTTTTTCAGCTTTGAACCAATCATTGTTAATATCTGTCGAGTTTACTCGGCTAGGAGGTGAACATGATGTCTTGAACTACCCAAAGTTTTATGTAAACTTAGACAACATGCATAACCCAATTAGGTTTCTCGTAGAACTATGTTCTTTTGTTATGTTCATTGTGGCCTTGAACATGCATGGATTCATGAGTGAACTTGGAGAATATATCTTTTATCGTTCATTCTCCTAGAAATAACCCCATTTCACACTCACATAGGTGATTTCCCATAAACTATCATGTCTTGTTGAAAGCATTGTTTTGTACTTCATAAGAATGAAAGTATGAAATCATTAAAAGCTCAACGCTTAACCTCAGAAAACTAGCACTGTTTAATCATTGTAGGAATCGGGTAGAGATATTCGTCTCATAGTGTTTTCAGCATAATCAATTCAATATAGTTATCCCTTTGAAACTCATTCTTGGGATCTCCAGTCATTGAGGTTGGGTGTCCATCAAACGTCATCTTTAATTCATAGGCTGTAAACCCATTCCTCTTGATGATTTTAATACTTGATCTCGAGTTAGACCTTTTGTAAAAAGATATGCTAAATTATCAGCTGATTTGATATAATCTAACGTGACTACACCACTTGAAATCAAATGTCTAATGGTCTTATGTCGTCTTCGTATATGACTAAACTTGCCATTATTCTGAGTATTCAGTGCCCGTAAGATAGCGGATTGACTATCACAATGCAAACGTATTGGCGGCACTGGTTTCTCCTACATATGGATATCTTCCAAAAAATTCCGAAGCCACTCAGCCTCCTCTGCGGCTTTGTCTAAAGCAATGAACTCAGATTCCATGGTCGATCTGGCCAGCAGAGTTTGTTTGGAAAATTACCATGACACAACGGCACCACCTATTGTAAACACATATCCACTTGTGGATTTTGAGTTCTTAGAGTCAGATATCCAGTTTGCATCACTATATCCTTCCAAAACTGTTGGTTCTTTAGCATAGTGCAACCCATAACTTTTCGTAAACTGCAAGTAATTCAATACTCTAATTATAGCTTTCCAGTGTGTGTGTCCTGGATTACTTGTATAGCAACTTAGTACATTGACGGCGTGCGCTAGATCGGGTCGAGTACAATTTGTAAGTACATCAGACTTCCCATAACTCGTGCATATTCCACTTGTGATACCGCTTCACCTTGATTTTTAGTTAAATGAAGTTGAGCGTCAACATGTGTTTTTGCAGTCCCACTTGAGTAGAGTTTGAATCTATCAAGTATCTTGTCAACATAATGTTCTTGCAATAAAATGATTCCTTCATAGTATCTAGTGATTTTAACTCCTAAAATCACATCTACTAATCCCATATCTTTCATATCAAACTGTCCAAATAACATTGTTTTTGTTTGATTGATGATATCTTTATTACTCCCAATAATAAGCATGTCATCTACGTATAAACATATAATGATAAACCCAACTGTAGTAATTTTAACATATATGAATTTATCACATTCGTTTATGCGAAAACCGTTGGACATCATTACATTGTCAAAAATTTTATATCATTGTTTCAGAGCTTGTTTAAGGCCATACAACAACTTCACAATTCTACAGATTTTGTGTTCTTGTCAAACCCTTCAGGTTGTTTCATGTAAATTTCTTCCTCTAAATCTCCATTTAGAAAAGCAGTTTTTACATTCATCTCATCGATTTCCAGATCTCGTAAAGCAACAATGCTAACTAGCATTCTAATCGAAGTTAAAGATTATTCTCGTTACCGGAGAATATGTGTCAAAGAAATCCAGACCTTCTTTTTGTCAGAATCCTTGCACCACGAGTCTAGCCTTGTACTTGTCTATCATACCATCAGTTTTCAATTTTGTTTTGAAAACCCATTTACACCCGAGAACTTTAAACCCTTCCGGTAAATCAGCCATCTCCCATGTATGGTGTTGCATAATGGAGTCAATTTCACTATTTAGGCTTCCTTCCACGAAGGTGTATCTAGCGTAGACATAGCCTCGATGTAAGTTCTTGGTTCATTTTCTAATAGAAAAACCATTAAGAAATCATCACCAAAGGTTTTTCCTTTCGAGCTTTTGCTCCGTCTAGGTTCATCTTCAACTTCTTCTGGCTCATTAAATGAAGTACCAAAAGTGCTTGCCTCATTCCTAGAGGAACTTACATCTCTTTGATCTCGTGTCCGCTTTAGATATTCTCTATCTTTTAACAGGAAAATATTTTCAAAGACTTTTGCATTCCAGGATTTCATCACCGTATTAATGTATCCGAAATATCTGCTTTATGAACCAAAAATCGATAAGCACTACTATTGTGTGCATAACCAATGAAAAAACAATCAACGGTGTTTGGTCCAACCGTGACTTGTTTCGGAGGTGGTACAACTACCTTTGCTAAGCACCCCTACACTTTCATGTATCTGTATGAAGGAATAGTGCATTTCCATAATTCATATGGAGTTTTTCAAGTCACTTTGTGCAGAATTTTGTTGAGGATATAATTCGAGGTAAGCAAAGCTTCCCCCCCCCTCCCACATGTTCTGAGCTATCCCAGATTCCTGCAACATAGCATTCATCATTTCTTTAAGAGTGTGATTTTTCTTTTCAGCAACTTCATTAGATTCAAGTGAATAAGGAGCGGTTGTTTGATGTATGATTCCATTTTCTTTACAAAATGCATCAAACGGTCCTTTATATTCTCCACATCGATCACTTCAAACTATTTTAATAGTTTTCTCAAATTGATTTTCAGCTTCAAGCTTATATTCTTTAAATTTATCCAAAGCTTCGTTTTTACTTTGTAATAAATAAATACAACAATAATTTGTGCAATCATCTATAAATGTCACAAAATATTTCTTTCCTCCTCGAGTTGGTAGATACTTTAAATCACATAAATCCGTGTGTATCAAACCAAGAGGTTCCGTCGTTCTTTCTCGTTTAGGGGATGGTCGTTTTGTAAGTTTTGCTTGTACACAAACTTGAAATTTATCTTTAATCGATTTGTATTTAGGAATTAGACTTATATCCATCAATCTTTCCAAATATTTATAATTCACATATCTTAATCGTTCATGTCAACTAGTAAAAGACTCAACCAAATAAGCAATTTGAGCATTTTCATTAACAGAAACAATATTGGTTATATTTTTCTTTGGTATGACCATCATTACATTCATCTTGACCAGTCCACCCTTAACATAACCCTTCCTCAAGTTAATCACTAGCGGATCAGATTCAAAGTTAACACCAAATCCGACCTTGCTCATGAGTGTGCCGGAAATCAGATTCTTGCTTATGTCGGGAACATGTTTCACATTGTTGAGAGTGATCTCATGTCCCAAATTCATCTTTAGCACAACCTTGCCACGTCCTAAAATCTTGGATACTTTGGTGTTGGCCATCTTCACCCTTTTGTCTTCCTTACTCTTTTGATAAGTGCTAAACAACTCTTTATCACAACAAATGTGAGTGGTAGCACCGGTGTCGTAGAACCACTCCCTTGGTAGCCTTTGAGCGTAGCTCTGATACCAAATGATGCAAACTCCCAAGAATTGACACTCACTAAACCGATCGGATAGTTCTTGACTCAAAGAATAAATGTATGACTCAAAATAACGATGTATGAATCGAATCCCAACCCCTTTGATTAACTCTTCACTCGAACAAGATGGTGGAGTCTTCAACAAATAGAAATGTGTATAACTCAAAGAGATGGTGTATAAACCAAATTCCAAGTTCCTCGTTTAACTTTCTCTAAGTATCAAATGGTAGACGGGCTACACAAGTGATATGGATTTCATTAGATAAACTGAATTGAACTATTGGATATTACGCACCAAGAAGATTAAAGCGTTCCAAGAAGAACAAAAAGATTTGTGTTTTGCAAAAGACATATTTATTGAAATGAAAGTTTCATGATTATTTTCCTCCATTTGGCCGACTAAACTCTTTGGCCGCTTTATATAGGAGTTTAGTCGGCCAAATGAGTGAAAATATCTAAGTTAAACATTAATTAACTACTTAAGAGTTTGATTGAACTATATGCTTAAAAGCTTTAAAGATAGAAAACACCTAAATTGAAAAAATGAAGAGAAAATATCTTTGATGAACTTTGATGGACCGGGACTTCTCTTTAACAAATTCTTCTCTTTAGACCAGATCTTCCTCTTGGGCTTATATTAGAACAAAGATGGACTTATGCGTTTGAAGATCAAACTTGCCTCATTAAAACCTTTCGCAAAAAACACATTGGATAAAACCGAGGATAAAGAAAAAGAGTACAAGATTTGCCTCAAAATCCCATATAATATTTTTCTCTAGTATTTGATTGTATGGAAACCAAAGCACCATGTGGCATAACCTCCTTAGGCATTGATGCCACCATTTCTCGAACTAGACTTGATAGAGCTTCTTTGAGCTTCTTTTCCTTGCCTTGTCATTGGACCGTTTGTCACTTGTATGGACTCATCTTCCTTGTTGCTTTCTATGATCATATCACATTATCTTGCATAAATAATTCCGAAAGCAAAACCGAGTTCCAACCTCCATAAGGAGCAATAAAGTCTGAAACCTTCAAATTTAAATCCATCATTGGCATTTTGTTCATGGGTCTCCTTGGTGTCTCATCAAAAACCCATTTGTCAAACCAAACATGAGTATCCCTACCATCTCCAATTGATTTTAGTATTCTTCTTGCTAATAAATCTCGGCCATGAAGGATGCTACGCCTCACATATGAAAGGCTATTATTTTTTCTGGCCTCCATAAAATCCTTCTTGGAATAATACCCGTGATAGCAAGAAATTTGGAATTGAGAGTAATCTCCATGCTTGCTTGGCTAATAAAGTTTAATTAAAGTTGCCAATGTTTCTAAACTTAATGCATGTTGTGTTTATCTTCACCTTGAATTCCACCAAAAGTTAGCCATAACACTCGTGTATTTTGTGTATTAATATTTTGTGAGGCTAAAACATGTCATCACATATATTAGAAACGCCATCACCACATATTTGAATAAAACTTTTTTCTCATTAAAGACAATGTGTTAGCGTACCAACCACTCAACCGAGCTTTAAGTTTGTTTGTAATTTTATGTTAAGCAAAATAGGAATAATCGTTACCATTTTATATCACTAGTTTTATATCCGAAAAAAATTATTTTTTGAATTTAATATCAGTTCTAGGCCTAATCCGTACCATGTGAAAGAGTAAAATAATGTTATCCGAATTCCTATTTTTTGTATTTCACAAAAAATTGATCTGTCTGAAATTGGGAAATTTAATCTTGTTAACGAATATGATAGAGAAATTAACGAGTTGTTAATTTGATTGTTTTCTGTTAATTGCAGGTGGATCTCAGGGACAGGCCCGCCCTTGAGAAGATTTTCTCAGAAACTAAGTACGATAAATTTAATATTTTTCACTGTATCACTAACAATGATGTGATTGATGCATATGGTATAATTGGGTTTGATGATGAACCTGGAATTATTATTTACAGGTTTGATGCAGTGATACACTTTGCTGGGCTTAAAGCAGTTGGTGAGAGTGTAAACAAGCCGTTGCTGTATTATAATAATAATCTCGTTGGGACTATTACACTTTTGGAAGTTATGGCTCAACATGGCTGCTGCAAATGTATATGATCTGCCTCCACATGTCTTCGAATTCATTTTTAATTATTCTTTGTTTGATCGATCTCATGATTAGCTACTTTTACTTTTCCGTGTTCCAACTTGTGTGTTCATCATCAGCTACTGTGTACGGCTCACCAAAAGAAGTTCCTTGTACAGAGGAGTCATCAATTTCTGCATTGAACCCATATGGACGAACAAAGGTGGTTTTTTTTAACAAAACCCACTTGAATTTTCTGGTTAATGAAGTGTCAATCTGATTTATGTATCATATTGATTGTAGCTGTTTATTGAGGAAATCTGCCGTGATGTATACGGTTCTGACTCAGGAATGGAAGATCATATTACTTAGATATTTCAATCCTGTTGGTGCACATCCTAGTGGTGACATTGGTGAAGATCCTCGCGGTATTCCAAACAATCTTATGCCTTTTTGTACAACAAATCGCTGTTGGAAGAAGACCTCATCTCACTGTCTTTGGAAATGATTACAATACAAAAGATGGAACAGGAGTATGTATGTATATATGTTTTCATAATCAAAAAGAGTTTTCTACATTTTAAATCTCATTTCTGTTTCTACAGGTTCGAGATTACATTCATGTTATTGATTTAGCTGATGGACACATAGCGGCTCTTCGTAAGCTAGAAGATTGCAAGATCGGTATATACGATTCCATTTGTTTCTCTTCTCTACTAGAATGCATCCTTAACTCCGTTAACTTAGTCTGTGTGTTGTTTACATTCAGGTTGTGAAGTGTATAATCTTGGAACAGGAAAATGGAACATCTGTTCTTGAAATGGTTGATGCATTTGAAAAAGCGTCTGGGAAGGTAAAAAACATGATTCTTTCTTGTGTTCTCTGATTCTTGGAAATGTTTTGTTAAATTTTTCAACATTTTTGTGGATTAGAAAATCCCTCTGGTAATCGCTGGACGTCGTCCGGGAGATGCTGAAGTTGTTTACGCCTCAACGGAAAGAGCAGAAACTGAATTGAATTGGAAGTAAGTTCATTTCTTTAGTCAATAATACATAAAAAAAAAGTCTCTAACTTTAGCCAAAAAGAAGATGACTTTTAGAAAACTTAGACGCTTGGCACGCAAATAATATTATATGGTGTAGTTTTGGGTTTAGAAAATTGTGGGGTTCGATCCAGAATTTATTGGTATTCAAAAAAAAATAATTTTCAGAAAATTTAGACACTAATTAAAAAGTTTGCAATAATTGTAATAATGGAGGGCCAAATACGGAATCGAGGAGATGTGTAGGGATTTGTGGAACTGGGCTAGTAATAATCCTTATGGATATGATTCCTCTTCTGAAGTCTCTTCTCATTAATTTTGTTTTATTTATTGTTTTCTTTTGTTAAAACATATATATCTACACTAAATTATTATAGTGTTCCCGGAAAAAATAATAATAAAGAGTCAGAATTTAGGGAAATATAGTGATGTTGTGTATTATTTTATTATCATAATCAATATGCAGTCGGTGTTAAAAAAAATCCTGGGTTTTGATCCAAAAAGATTATGAAACAAAAAAATAAAGTTATAAGATGTGTTCTCGACTATTCCATTAAACTATCTTTTGGATTTTTATTAATTATCTTAAAAAGGGAATATTCAGTATACAAACTACAAGTACTCAAGTAGAGAACAAGACTTTTGCACATCTGTTTAACATTGTGTAATACTACAAGTATTCAGTATACTAAAACTTGTTATTTCCATGGCTAAGACTTTTACACATCTGTTTAACATTGTTAAAACTTTAGAGTTTACAAAGGAAGAGGAAGGAGTAATGATTTGTGAAAGAGATGATTTCAGCCTCATTGGCCCATTACACCTTACAGCTATAGATTGGTTTGCATCTTCTCTAAAATTGTTTCTTGATTGTTACAAAGATTCATCTACTTGTGTATGAAATTGTCTGATTTATTTGTTTTGTTGAATTTTAAGGGCTAATGAACATCATCGACGATCCGTAGCTGCTTCTTTAGTTCAAGGAATCTATGTAGCTGAGCGTGACCGTCAGCTACAAAGAGAAGGCCCTGAATTAGCTCCATCTCCAATATGGTCCGAGTTTTTTCGTTTCCGCCTCATTCGTAAGCTTGTAGATGATGCAGATAACTCCATATTCGGAGGAATCTATGAGTATAAACCACCGCAAACGCCCTCTCATACTATCAAATCCCAAGAACTGAGTCCGCGTTTTGTAATCGCCTTCAGAAGACCAGTTACAAAAGCGGACTCTATTTCTCGTGACATTGAGTTAGACATTCATGTTATTAGAAACGGGCTTCACACGAAAACACGGCTTGAGATAGCTATACAAGCCGTGAGAAACATTGTTGCTTCGGTTGGTGGTCCGAATGTGTGGCTTGTATCAAAGCGAAACCTCCGATGAAGACTGAAACTGCAAGAATGAAGACAGTGACTTCAAGAACAGAGCAAACAGAGAAAAACGGTGCAGTTTCAATTATGAATAAAGCAAAGACTCTGCGCCAAACAGAAGGTTTACCTATGTGAGTAAAGCAGAGTTGCAACCTCAATCTTTGCAACGACTATCTTCTGTAGGCGACAAAATGAAGCTGGCAAAGCAAGGTACTGAATTTCGAATCAAGACTGCAAACCGGTTTGATACACTGAAGATGGAAACCACGTAATAAAACATCATCACAGCTGTGTTTACTCTTGCTTTAATAAATCTTATCCTTTGAATGATTCAACGTTTTCTGTAATTCAATGTGTCTACATAAAGACACGAGCTTGTAATCAGTAAGGTTAGGAGAGTATGAAATAAGAAAAACATTTTAATCATCTTCTCTGTGTTCTTAAAATCTCTTCAGCTTGCTGGTCATTATCTTGGTGGATCCATGGCATTACTCACCGGTAAAACAATCGCTAGAACCGGAGTTTCTCCCTGAGTGTTTCGCCTTCAATCCGCCCTTTTTGTCTGCCTCTATCAAAAGAGTTAAGGATAAGAGAATCAAACATGGCATGCGCATTGCAGGTAAGTAACTTTAATCTTCCCTTAAGTGTTATTCTTTAATATACTGATCAGAGATTAGACTTTCAAGTGTAATATAATCAGAGATTGACATGTAAACCGGAAAATCGAAATGTCTACCTGTTACCGTTACATATAAACTTTAGCATTTTTTTTTTTTTACTTTGATCTGAGCTGCTATCTAAAATGCAGGCAGTGTGATCACAGCTGGACTTGCTGTAGCCAAAAAAGCCACTCAACAATACAACCCAAACCACCGTGCATTGCCTGCACCACCCGATCCATTTACCGCCTTATCTGACTGGTTTCCGCGGGTATATGTCAACCCTGGAGACCACTTATGCTCAGAGTATATCGGTTACTTCGAGCACCGAAACAAATGGAGGAAATTGGGATCGGGTTTGTAGAGCGGTTAGCGACACAGCATTCGTTAGGCGGTATACTGTTGGGAGGAAAAAACATGGAAGAGCCGGTATATCGGATGCTGTCGTCAGTTTTAACGGTGAACTCAAGTCCGTCAGGAGATTTTTAACAAGCTCATGGGATTCATCACTGGTGGAGGGAGGATCAGAAGTTTGAGACCAAAGTCTACCAGTACGAATGATTGCTATTACTTTTAAAAATCGAGTTAACCGGAAATACGCTTCTACTGTCCGGTTTAGCCGGTTTAATGTATCGCAGTCTTATAAATAAAGAGATCGTGATCTATTTAGACGACATTGTTTCAAACTTTCAATCTTGTACGCTTATTTAAGACGATAACGTTTGTACCAATACAAATGATTGGTATTAGTTTTAAAATCGATTCAACAAGTATATGTAAACCGGAAATAGGCTTTCTGGTTTAGCCGGTTCGATGTCTAGCAATCTTATAAATAGTCTCTATGATCAATAAGACGACTTTCCCCTATTGTAATGCTGATTTAACACGACGACGTTTCTGTTTTTATCTCTGTAAACCTCGCTGAGCTTCTCGCATTTTCCCGCCTTCTCTATCGTTAGAGAAATGTCGATGAAACTTCTCGTTCTTGTTTTCTCTCTTCTGATAATCTTCACGAGACCCAAATTGACCGCCGAGAAACACTTAACTCCAAGGATCTCTCCGTTTTATTCTTCGATTCCGCCTTTTATAGCTCCATCGCGGCCGCTCACATCGCAATCTCCGGGGCCGGAGTTGTCTTTGCCTTTTGTGCCGGCTTTGTTCGCCGAGAAACAAATATCTCCAAGAATCTCGCCGTTTTCTTCTTCGGTTCCGCCGTTTACAGCTCCGTCGCAGCCGTTCACATCCCAATCTCCGGCGCCGGAGTCGTCTTTGCCTTCTGTGCCGGCTTTGTTCGCCGAGAAACACTTATCTCCAAGAACCTCGTCGTTTTATTCTTCGGTTCCGCCGTTTATAGCTCCATTACGGCCGTTCACATCCCAATCTCCGGCGGTGGAGTCGTCTTTGCCTTTTGTACCGGCTTTGTTCGTGTTCGGAGATTCATCAGTAGATTGTGGAACCAATAACTTTCTTGGGACCTTGGCGAAAGCAGATCGGCTTCCGTACGGTAGAGATTTCGATACGCATCAACCAACAGGGAGATTTAGCAATGGAAGAATCCCAGTTGATTATCTAGGTTAAAATTCTTCCCAAATTTTCTTGGTTTTTGATTCTAGTTTTCGAGTTCCATGCTAATTTCAAGAATCATCTGCTCTAACTTGATTCTTGGATATGAAATTCCCCCAAAATGTTGAATTCTTCTTGATTCGACATTTCTTTATCCTACAAAACTGAGAAAAACCGAGAATTTTAGGAATTATCATATTCATTGATGCTAAAGAAAGAAGTAGAGATTGACTCATTGGTTTTGAATCTTGTGAACAGCTAATCGTCTAGGCCTACCATTAGTTCCTAGCTATCTTGGACAAAATGGGAATGTTGAAGACATGTTTCAAGGTGTAAACTATGCATCAGCTGGTGCTGGAATCATCTTATCTAGTGGATCCGAGCTGGTAATTTTCAAAGTCTTTTGAGTTCATTTTCTGAATACTATCTTTCAGTTTTTTCAATCTTGAGGGGAATTTTTCGTTGCAGGGCCAGCGAGTTTCATTTGCGATGCAGATTGAGCAGTTTGTCGATACATTCCAGCAGATGATACTGAGCATTGGGGAGGAATCTTCTGAACGTCTGGTCTCAAACTCGGTTTTCTACATATCGATTGGAGTGAATGATTACATACATTTCTACATCAGAAACATCTCCAGTGTTCAGAATCTCTACACTCCATGGAATTTTAGTCAGTTCTTGGCTTCGAATCTGAGACAGGAGCTCAAGGTTAGACTTCTAATCAATCTTTATAAGTGGTGGAGAGTCTATTTGGACAAATAAGTATGATTTTGAGTTAGGATACCAATTTTATAGTTCTTACATCTGTTTACTACCCACAAAACCAGAAAATGAAACCTTTTGATCAAATCACAACCCTTGTACTAGTATGGATCTCTGGTTGATACAGTTGTAGAACCCTGAATGGTATCTGGAAGCTGCATATTGATAGCCTAAAAATGATTTAGTCATATCATCCATTGATCTCATAGTATAGTGTTTGTTTCACAGACCTTGTATAATGTCAAAGTGAGGAGGATAGTGGTGATGGGGCTGCCACCTATTGGCTGTGCACCCTACTATCTGTGGAAGTACAGGAGCCAGAACGGAGAATGTGCAGAGGAAGTGAACAGCATGATCATGGAATCCAACTTCGTCATGAGATACACTGTAGATCAACTCAACCGTGAGCTTCCAGGCGCATCCATTATCTACTGCGACGTGTTACAGAGCGCAATGGACATCCTCAAGAACCACCAACTCTACGGTAAGCAACAACAACAACAATCTCAATTCTCAATTCACTTAAAGACTGTGACTGGTAACAACACCATAGCATTATAATCCCATTACATCCTCTTAGAACTCTCTAACTCGGACTGAGACATTCAAGAGTGATATAGAGTTTTCTGATCATCTTTCAAGTGTGAAAGTGACTTGTCAGAGTCTTGTTGAATCTTAGATGTGTGTTTTGTTTTGTGGTCAGGTTTTAATGTGACGACGGATGCGTGTTGTGGGCTTGGAAGGTACAAAGGATGGCTTCCGTGCATCTCGCCGGAGATGGCTTGCCCAGACGCCTCCGGTCATCTATGGTGGGACCAGTTTCATCCTACAGAAGCAGTTAACGCCATCCTCGCCGACAATGTATGGAATGGTCGCCACGTGGACATGTGTTACCCGACGAACCTAGAAACTATGCTTAAATCTGCTGGGAAAAATATGCACATAAACAACATATTGTAAATGAGCTTTGCATTTTGATTTTGGCCCAGTAGTATAGTATATCATGTATTTTCATTTAGGAGGAAAACAAAAACCATTGGGTCTTTTTGACTAAAAAGAGAAAGTACGGGGTAGTAGAGAAGAACAAAGATAATATTTTTTTGACAAGTTTTACAAAGTTGGGCTCAATGTATGGGTAAGCCTGTGTAAATAGCCCACATGAAACAGAGTTAAAATATTCGACCCAAAAAGGTGAATAAAAGCAAATGTGGTCCATCCTTGCGCAGGGGCCATGCTAATTTACTCTGTATCGTTCCAATTTTATCGGATGTCCCCGAAGGGACAGCAAATGTGGTCCATATTTTGGTTTTTATAAACGGAAATTTTCATCTTCAGACGCAATTTCATTTATTTCCTCCTCAAACCTCATAAGTCTAGGAGGTGACGTCATCATCTACATCTTTTTCCCGTTTTGCCATAGGCTGCTGCTTCGCCTTTTTGAAAATTTCCTCGGAAGATTTTTTCATTCCAGGGTTCTGAGAATTTTCCCCTCTCAGCTTCGTAGTTTTTGATCCAAGGTAGATCGATGCTGGGTGTACAGAAATTTCACCTGATTTTTTCTCACGCTTCGTTCTCGTTAGAAGAAATCAATTTCATCTTTGATCACTTTTTTTTCCAGAAAATGGAGCTGGATTATGACGATAGCAACTTGGTTGAAGATGAATCTGGTGAAGTTGGACATAATGTTAGTGTAAACTTGGAGTTTCTGTGCTATTTTCGTATTTTTTGGTTGAACATTTTTCTTCTTGAACCTAGAGCGCAAATTTGTAGTTTCCGGTGAAAAAATGTTGTATATGTAAGCTTCATAGTTAGAATAATGAACAGAAGCAAAGTATCAAGCATTTTTATTTCCTTGTTACGTTTTCTAGTAACCTTTATGTGAGTTTTTGACAAAGAACGTTAGTGGTTTGGTTCTTATTTTGATTTTAATTTTTTTTAACAGGATATGGCTGGAACTGAAGGGGAGAGATGTGGGATTTGTATGGATATAATTACTGATAGAGGAGTTCCTGATTGTTGTCAGCACTGGTAATAGCATTATCTTTTCTTAATCTACAAACGTTGCATAGTCCTTAAGAGTTACCTCAGTTCTTTGAAGCTCCATGTCTGATAAATTTCAGGTTCTGCTTTGAATGCATTGAGAAAAATTCAGAGAGAGTTTCAGTTGATTACATGTGTCCCTGTAAGATCTAATATCTGTTTTTATCTCAACATTTCTCATCCGTTTTGTTAGTGGAGCTCTTGAAATAGATATTAATGAGTTTTTGGTTTGATTGTGAAGGTGTATGATTCAGGTGAAAGCAGCAAGGTCGATGAGGTTTCGTTATCAGGGTACTATATTAATGTTCTTACCTCGTTTCCATTGTTGTAATAAACTTTACTTGCCTGAACAATCTGAGTGGTGTCTTTCTTCAATTATGAGTGGCCTATCATGATAAATTGATACTAAATGACATAGCATGATTAAGTGATTAAAATGGTGATACAAAAAATCATGTGTACCATAGATTACTATATGTGCTAAAAAGCTGTTGTGATCTGCTAACGTTGTTAAGCTAAACAATTAAATACATGCAGAGATGAGGATTGGTGCATTGAGGAGGGGCCTGATGCCGTCTCTTCCCCGTCACACTATATTGACGAAAATGTAAGTATATCATATAAGGGTTTTTCCAAGTCACTACAAAGTACGCTAAGCTTTCCTAATCATTTGGTAGGCAGTTATCTGTTTAGATGGAAATCTTTGCAAGATCCATAACAGCTTCAATTACATTGGAGGGGATTCTAACCTCGATACCTCAATTGCTTGTGATTCTTGTGACACATGGTAATTATTACCTGTTAAGCTTTATCCATGAGTTATTTTTTATGTGTCATTCTCCTGTTTGTTGTTCTGACCTTTTTCGATTACTGAAATTCTTTAACTGGTGAACTTCTGGTGCCTAGTAGTCATATCACTTTCTAATGTGATCACTATCGTCATGAAGGAAGTTTTTAATATGACTGTAAAGGAAAAAAATTACTGGTCTTTTTAGTCTTATGTATGCATGTTCTTGCCTTTGTATAGTTGTAGATTGTTCAATTGTAGAGCATTCTTACATGGTGTTATGTTTTTGAACATAAATATTATCTTCTGATTGTTGCTTTGTTCTGTGTACTAACAGGTATCATGCTGTTTGTGTGGGTTTTGATCTGGAAATTGCATCAGAGGTTACATGGGTCTGTCCAAGCCTCCAAGGTAGGTTTCATTGATGTGTTAGCTAGAGATGATTGCTAGTATTAGCCTATTTGGAAAACATACTTTATGGGAGCGTTTCTATTGAATCGTTTAATCTTTTCCCTGTGCAAGTCCTACTAACTAGAAAAGACAAACCGTACCAAATCTGAGTGAAGTCTAATACTCTTCCATACTATCCTTCCCTTCTCTATGTTTTCCAGCTATCTTTTCACAGTTTACCTTCCTTTGCTTTCTGTCCACAGATGTCTCTCTTGTGAAAAACCACTTGAACCTGATGTTTCACCAATGGAGATAAGAAAGTCCCCAGATATTTCTGAGAGGATAAATAGCGGATGCTCAGCTGAGGCTGTTTGTACTGGAAATGTTTCAGTTACAGTTGCTGATGATGGCGAGACAGCTCTTGTCGTATCAATAGTCAAAGGAGACGAGTTGGTTATAAAGCCAAGTGATAACACTCCATCATCAGTTCAAGCTAAGATGGACGGAGACCCTGATTGCTCGCATCTCGAAATATGTTGCAGGAAGGAAAATATAGAGCAGGTCCCAGAAGAATCGGAGCTCTCACAGTCCTTACCACATGACCTTTCATCTGAATTACCATCTGATTCAAATCAGCCATTGTTTGCTCCACACATGGAGAATAGCTTGATATACACACAAGAATTAATTTGGTAATAAAAAATTTCCTCCGAGGCTTAGTTGTAATTTTTAATACATTAGATTCTCTATATGCTTTGACACAAATATATATTCTCCTGGGTAATAATTTAGCCTTTTATGCGTAGACCCTGTTATGAGACTTGAAGAGAAGGATTTACCGGTAAATGATCAAAAATGTAAGAAACATACTGCCCCTTGCTCTCCTGTTTATCTCCTGCTTCCTTTCATTTCTTCCTCTTTATGGCTAAATGTAAATTTGATCAGTATCTGCATTTTCATAGTTAAATATTGTCTAACGTACTGTAATGTGCTTACTAGCTCTTTCCACTACAGTCATTTCCAATTCAGATGTTACTAATATTATCAGCTTAAAGAGAGAGCATTCAGATTGCAGGTCAGTTTCACAGATGAAATCTTCTCTTTTTTTGGTACCATCTTTACCTCTGTACTCTGCTTTGTGTCAAATGTTTGACTCTGTGTTGTTTCATTGTGGCATTCCTTTACCAGTGGTGCTGATGAGAATTCAGAAACTAAACCTGAGATATCCAAATCTCTCCATAAACCAAAAGTCGAGGAAAAGGAAGAATTAACTACCATTCACCACAAGTGCAGATCGCCTTCAAACAATACAACTGTTGATATATTCAGCATTGTCGAAGGAACTGGGCGTAAAAGGAATCTCATGCGTCCAAATCCTACTGATAAGTCTTCAGAAGGAGAGAATGCTGCTGGTTTGAGGGTAAAGAAGATTAAGAGGACACCGGCAGATGATAAAGAGTCTTTGGTTCTTGTTGAGAAGCTAAGGAAAGAAATAAGAGAGGCTGTTCGTAATAAATCGATGGAAGATATCAGAAAAACTCTTGATCCAAAACTCTTGGCCGCCTTCAGAGCTGCTGTGGCAGGACCTAAAACTGATGAAGCACCTACAAAAATTCCGGCTCTGGCAGTGAAGGCAAATAAGTTGATGCTGCAGAAAGGAAAAGTCCGAGAGAATCTCACAAAGAAAATTTATGCAGATTCAAATGGGAAGCAGAAAAGTGCATGGCACCGGGACTGTGAAGTTGAGTTTTGGAAGCATCGATGCCTAAAAACTAGAAAGCCTGAAAAAATTGAAACTCTTAAGTCTGTTCTTAGCCTCTTGAAAATAAACCAGCGGACGCCAAAACAAACATTTCATTTGAAACCCCGCAGGCTTCAAATCATGTGCTCTCCAGATTGTATTTGGCAGATACATCTGTGTTCCGGAGAAATGATAATCTCAAGCCTCTTTTGGCACTGAAAGAAACGGGAAACTCTCAAAACAATGCAAAACCCACAGAAACCGACAAGACTTTACCAATGATCAGTGATACCAAGGGGACCAGTTCAAAAGCTGCTGGATCAAAACTGAACTCCGGAAAAAAACAGTCGGATGGGCAACCTAATCTTACATCGAGTAATAAGGAAATTTTTGAGGATCCCAATGAGCTGAAGAAAGACGAAAGGAAATGGGCATTGCAGGTTCTTGCAAGAAAGAAATCTTTGGCTTTCAACAACTCAACCCAAGACAAAGAAGGCTCTCCCGAGCTAAGGTTAAGGTAGTTTTCTCGACTGTCCAACCTGAAAAGGTTATAAATCAATCGGAAGTATTGGGGAATGAAGAAACAACTGCAAACCAGAAGGAAACCACAAATGGGGAAGAAGATGGGAAAAGCTTTGTTCCTATGGAGCATGTACCCGAGGCTGAGGCCGAGGGAGAAGGAGGTGAGATCCGTTCTGTAGCTGATTGTGACGAACTGTACGGACCTGGTACAGAGAAACTAGTTGAAAAACCTCTCACAGAAGGATCTGCTGAGAATGGTGTTCAAGCTAAAGCACCTGATTCAGAGTGTGAGAGCAACACCCACAGAGAGTTCATGGCTTCGAACTTTGACAACTCTTCCGTCCAAGCGAAAAAACTTCCCAAAAGCACTCAAAAGTCCAATCTAAAGAAGAGAAAAACAAAGCTGATGGGCTTAGTAACTCGGTCACCAAGAAGGTAATAAACTGTGAAATTGATCTCTTCATGTCATAATTCCCATTTCGTTTTTCCTGAATTGGTTTTATTGTTTTCTTAAGGTAGAAGCATACATCAAAGAACATATCAGATCACTGTGTAAGAGCGGAGTGATAAGCGTGGAACAATACAGATGGGCAGTGACTAAAACCACAGAGAAAGTGTTGAAGTATCATAGCAAAGCCAAAAGTGCTAACTTCTTGATTAAAGAAGGCGACAAGATCAAGAAACTGGCTGAGCAATACGTTGAAACTGCTTCCTCCAGTGCACACCACAAGGACAAGTGCAAGTGACAATCAGATGCGTCGTAAATAAGAAGATGAAGGAACAAGTAGTTTCAGTACAAAAACGTAAATAGATTCTAATTATCTCTCTCTTTTGTCTTCGTCTCCATGAATTTTAGAGATTGCACAAGAAAAGCAATTCTTGTTTTACCCGACCCAGACAGAGACCCAAATGTGTCTGAAACTGAGATTAACTTAGTCGCTACAAGTCTTGAAAAAATGTTCGAAGATGAGAAGATATGTTCACTTCATCAAGAGACTCTTCCGAGTTTTGGTCAGTGTGATTTATCGATACGAGGAAGTTATTATCAGAGATTAAAATAAGATGAAATCGTGAACAAATAATAGCGAGCTCCCAAGGAATATAACCCCTAGTTCTGAAAAAGGTGATCCTTGAAAGGCTTCTTGGGCTTACCAAACTCATTGCCGAGGAATGGCCCTCTTAAACTCGGTCCCGCTCAGGTAAACTCAAAAACTGTCTTATTAACGTAAACTACGGTAATACCCTGGAAACTAAAGGCTACTTCCTATAAATGACCCCACATTGATAAACATTACATCTAAAATACATTAATACCCTTGAAACTTAAGGCTATTTTCTATAGTGACAATCCCATTTCGATAAACATTTGCGATGGTAAGTGCTTTCTTTCGCAAATTTTCTTTTTCAAAAGATGTTACTAATCAACTTTAAATTTGTCGCCGGTATTACTTTTTAACTATATTATCTATAATTATGATTTATATATAAAAAAATTTTAATATATTTTTCGTCGTGTCTTTTTAACATGTTTATTCATGTGTTTTACCGGTGAGCCATCAAAACAGTTTTCGTACAAAAGTATAAAATTACAAGACACAATGGAATCGTCTCTTCTTTCTTCCGTAGAGTTTTTGTCCGGCAGCCATCACACTGGTGTTGTTGATGGTGTTTTGTTATGATTTCCGCTGATGGAATAAAGTTTATCAAAATCAACTACTTTTGGATTTGAAAGCGGTTTGTAACTTGAGTTTCTGGATTACAAAGTATGACGTTTACCATGTATAATAGTTTGGTATATTAGATTGAAAGAAAAATGAGTCTTATTGTGTTAGTTTTATGTTTTTTTAGTAGAGTTTGAGTTCGACGAAGTTATTAGTTGTGGTGTTTCTATCGGTTTTTTCTGTTGGTTTGTCCAAAATCTAGACGAAAGACAAATTTATACAGAGACCACTATTGGTATTGGTAGTGGAATTTAAAATCCTTATATAATAATCTTTTGGAATTTACAGAATTGTTATAATGCGTCATAATTGGATAATAGCTAAAAATCGCAATACTAGAATTCAGATAAAAAAAAAACCATAACAGATTTACTAATCTATTAGCAACTAAATTTGAAAAAGTAGCATCGTCAATTTCAATTTCACTTCTAACGTTAAAAAACTTTGCCAATCTCTCTTCCTCGTCTCGCCATTTTTTCCCCGATTCCCTTCTAGGGTTCCGGCAAAAGAAGGGAACCGTATTAAACCTATGTACGTCACCATTCAAGCTTCTTCTGTAGTTTTTTTCTAATTCATTTTTAATAAGTTTTCATGTCTTATCAATGGAAATGATCATTTCTAACTTCCTCTCCTTATTTCCGCAGAATAATAATCTCTCGTTCTTCATAATCGCAGTATCAATTTACTCCTTGTCCCGATCTGTGCCTCAGAAGAAGAATAATAATCTCTCATTCTTCATAATCGCAGTATCAATTTACTCCTTGTCCTGATCTGTACCTCAGAAGAAGAAAGCTGGACAAACCTATGCCGTCGACGCCGTTAGCGAACGGTACGCCTCTAGGTGGTGGAGAGAGAACGGAGGTTGCGGCTTCCACGGCGGTTGTTATTGCTGATGCTAAGCCGGGAATTTCAATGATGGAGCAGTTGGTTCCGGAAATTACAACACACGCGCTTAGTTACTTGGATTATCCCAGTCTTTGTCGTTTGTCTATGACTAATTCGTTGATGAGAAAAGCTGCTAATGATGATAATGCTTGGAAAGCCCTTTATCACAAGGTAATTTGACTCACTAATCACTCGTTTTCATTTGTATTAGCTTGAGTATTGGAAATTCAGAAAGTGTGTTTTAGTATCTCTGGTTCTAGGTTTAGCTGTTTACAAATTTGGGTTTAAGAGACATTTTAAGATGTTTTAATGTTAGAATAATTTGTCCCACATCGGGACTTGGGATGACTTGTGGACTTGTATATAAGTGTGTCAATCCTCCATTCTTGAGCTAGCTTTTGGGTGTGAGTATCAGCACCCATGGTTTCAATTTCTCGATTGTGGGCTACCACCCGCTGATGTCCAGTCCTAGAAACTTCATGCTTCGGATGTCCGTGAGGGGGTGTTAGAATTTTCCCACATCATAAATTGAAAGTTTTGTGGAATTGTATATATGGTACATGTGCCTCTTCACTTGCTTATGAAAGAGAGATTAACAAAAGGTGTAGGACTAGTGAAATGTGATTGTTATGTAAGAGTGAGTTTCTAAGTTTTTCTAGTGTAGAGGTGTATATCTGCTTATAGCAACTTCTGGATTCATGACTGGTTTAAGTGAATGGTGCTTTGTATTTTTAGTGCTTCAAGATCGTTTTCTTACTATTTTCTCATTTTTACTAGGATTTTACGATGGAACAAGATGGTATAACCCCAGTAAATGGGTGGAAAGCATACTATGCAACTACTAGAGAAATCATTAGTGTGAATACTGAATTCTTCACCATCATCAGAGAGAGATCTCTTCAAGCTATGGCTCGATTATGGCTGAATTCGGACTATGTAAAGTGTATCCATGCCTCAGGCGAACTCTTCTCTGGGTAACAACTCCACATTTCACTCCCTTTACTTTTTGCTTATGAGGAATGCCTTGATATTATCTTTTTTTGTTACCAGTCCCTTTTATTCTGTCATCCTAATGTGCATCTAGCATGTTCAATAACGGTTTTGGGTATGCTTCTATGGTGTTAGCTGTATGATGGACCCTTTAGATGGTCTCTATGTTCGATTATACTAGTGAAACACACGTTGTACCTTTCTCTGGCGTCATATCCCAATGCTTTCATGCAGTTCCTAGTGATACTATTAGAATGGTTAACACTAGTAATCCCACAGTATAGCTCTAAGAGGATTTGGATTCTTTTCAACATTTTCCCTTTGCTATGTATAAAAACGGGAAATGTAATGCTATAGGTTTGAGTCTACTCCACACAATTACTTTCTTACGCATCCATGTTCTGGGTTTGGCCATCTGATAGATGCATCGTTGCGGATTTCTTTGAAAGAAGCAAGATAATCATCTATTTATTTCTCCTCCAATTGCAGGTACAACAAAGTGATGCAAAGCTGGCAACTTTGTTTCAACTGGGAACAAGGATTTGACTTTCAGGTCCACACTGTTTGCTCTAGGATACTAAGCGACATGGCTTGGGTGACCATGAAAGCATACCTGAACGTTGATGGTGGTCCGTTCCTCATCACGAATGTATTTGAGTTCCATAATGGTAGGTGGCACATGGTTCATCATCACAGCTCAGTGATGCTCATCGATGACGGCAATCAACAGGTTGTTGTTCACTGATTATATCCTTATGGGTTCCCTCTTTTCGTTTCTTTTTTATGAGGACAAAAAAAGAAGAAGGAAACAGCATATTGGAAATTGACTTATTAGAGTTATAGTGTCATTATTTAGTTTTAACGACATGTACTGAATGCTTTTTTTTCTTCAGTTGCTCTTGAATGGTTGGTCTACTTTTTCTTGTTCTAATTTCTATTTGGTTTTTGAATGGTGAGAAATTGGATGTAAAGTATTGCAAATTTACTTTGGACTGTTTGTACATTGGTGCCGTCCCTTACTATTGAATCTACTTTTCAGTATCAAAGTATTGACATATTAAATAGAGATTAGATCAATACAAAAAATATAATATTGTGATTGATGAAGTTGTAAGTTTTGTATTTTCTGTTGATACAGACATTCTGCAAAAAAATTTGAAAGCAATATTTGTTGAGTTTTGCTGCCCCAAAAAAGAAGAAAATAAAAGAGAAATCAATAACTGTGAGTAGATTATACTTTTTCGGTGGTTAGGCAAATCGGCTCCGTGCCGAAATCGTCAACAAACGAAGAAGAAGCTTACTCCGGTTTAGATATCGGTTAACGTAAAACAAACTTTTCATTTAGTACGTAGAATGGCCTAATAAATGCCACGTAGGCTAAAACATAAGATATAATAGTTGAGGAAGGGTAAACGGTCGGGGAGGGGCGAGAAGTTAGAGAGAGAATTCTCTGTGTTTCTCTTTTGAATAGATATCGATTCAATTCTTTTTTTTTTTTTCTTTCTTTTGTTTTATCCCAAATGTTATGTGGTTTGTGGATAGTTTTTTTTATCTATTTTCATTCTATGTTCTTCAACAAATCATTTTGTTCCAATTACTTCAATTTTTCTCATCACCATCGTTAATTTGCAAAATCTTCCAACCATTGGCAACGGTGTTGTTTGGTTAGATAGAGACGAACGTGAATCTGTGGAGTAATTCGGTTGTGAGCGGCCTAATCCTTATGAGGATCTCATTCTGGGTACAAGATAGGGGTATACTGTTGAAGATTTTTATCCATCAAAGGTCATGTCGGTTGGTTGACAGTTTGGCAATGGTTCAACCAGATTTTCGCTGAGCAAAAGCCGTAGAAGTGATTTTTCAAAGTGGAAGGTGAACGATAGAATCCAGCGTAAAACTGTTGAAATGCTAACATGCGCGAAAAATCTTTACAAGAAGTTTCTATGTTGACGGTTTAAAATAGACAACATTCTATCACTTATATTTACAGTATTTCTCATTAAGTATATAGATTTTTGTTTGGTGTTTTTCCTAATGGTGGATCTACTGGTTTGCTAGCCTGTATGACATTCAATATCCTCATACGCAAATTTGGATTGACAAGATGTTTTGTCATCGTAATGGTTAAGACATGATGCGTTGGTGGAAGTCAATGGCAATCCTATCTTCGGTTGTGGTACAAGGTTCTCGGTGATATCCGTATTTGGTCTGGTTATAGACGAGACTCTTCGTGGTATTTTTATCGCTATTTCACGTTTAGTCTATTTTGTTGTAAACCAATTTTTATTAATGAAGACGTTAAAAAAAATGCCATGTAGGCTCACTGAAATGGCAAAACGACACCGTATGAAATCTGAAACTGAACATTAGCTCAAGAAATCTCCAATTACCTGATCTGGTTAAAACTTATTGACGGAAAATTTCTGAGAAGTCTCCCTAAAAAATACCCTAATGGAGAAAGATATGAAGGAGAAGATCGAGGAAACAGTGCTAGAGATACTTAAGGGAATCAAACATGACAGAGATGACAGAGTTCAAAGTCCGTAAACTCGCTTCAAAGAGACTCGACATCGATCTCTAAGAGCAATCTCACAAAGCACATGTAAGAATCGTTGTGAACTCATTTCTCGATAAAGAGAGAGCGAAATAAGCTAAACAAACAGAGGTGGAGGAAGAAGAATAAGATGAAGCTAAGAATGGTCGTAAAGGAAGCAAAGAGTTCGATGATGACGGTGATCTCATCATTTGTGGGGTTTGATTCACTGTTTTTTCTCGAATTCAATTCTTTATTTTGCTCGGAATAGGATTATTTGTGATGTGATGTGATTCAATAGTGTCTTATACTGACTTAGTCGAATGTTGTTTTTGAATTCTTACTGATTTGTGGTTTGTCAGCTTTCGGATAAGAGAAGAGTGACGATTCAAGAATTTAGAGGAAAGACTTTGATTTCAATTAGAGAGTATTACAAGAAAGATGGTAAAGAGCTTCCTAGTTAGATTTCAAAACACACACATTTTGCGACTCGTGTGTGTCCAAATACATCTTTGAATTGTGTGTTTATGTGAAAATGTTATTATTTCTTATATTTTCTTTCTTTTGAGTTGCATCAAACTGCCTTATGTTCACAATATTGAAATTAGAAGCCTATTGTTTTTGGGTGTATTGAGTTTCATTTTAGTAATATAGTTCAAAAGCTTGGCGATTTGAAAACGTTTTGGCTGAATTAGTATTTTTTTTTCTTGGAAAGTTGACTTGAATAATTTCTTCAGTTGATTTTTTATTTTCAAACGAGTTTCATAATTGTCAAGTATTTAGATTTGTCCAAGTCCTAATATTTCTGTTCTATCTATAAGAAAATCGTAATTTTGGTTTAGATATAATTCATCTTTTCTTTTCTATAGATAGATAGTTACCATTGCCCTCGAAATCAACAATGGTGAGACAATATTTTTGAGTCTCTGATATATATTATAATGTTATCCAGGAATAAGCTTAATTGATGACCAATGGTCAACTTTCAAGAAAAACATTCAAGCCATCGAGAAAGCTGTCAAGAAAATGCAATCTCGTGTCTGAACAATATCTGATTTTCCTCTCTAAAATGTGTAAGTGTCTTCTTAATGAGTTGTTTGAATGTCATTGTTGAATATTTAAATATTCAATCAAACACAAACTTGCTTTGTAACAAGAATCACTCTCTTATTATATATGTTTAGAAACTCTCTCAAAACTAAACATTCAAAACTCTCTCTTAGAACTCTTATTCTCTTTTAGAACTCTTATTCTCTCTTAAAACTCTCGTACAATTATCACAATCCAATCATTGTATTTATAGTGGTTTAGCTACCACCTATTTCTAATAAAAATAGAAAACCTTATTAGATAAATCCTAATATATATTTAGATAACTACTAAATTTAAATCTTATTCTTATCCTAATTTCCTAAATCCATACTCGGTTAGGATTAGTTTTCCTTGTCGATTAAGCTAATCTTCAAGCTTACTCCAACATTCACCCCCTTAAGCTTCAAGTTAGTCTTGGTGAGGTCTTGAACTCCTATCAAGTTTCTCATCTCCTTGAACTTGATCTTTACTAGGGCTTTAGTAAATATGTCCGCACATTGTTCTTCGCCGAATACATGGTCCACCTTGATTTGATCATCTTCAACCCTCTCTCGAATGAAATGATATCAGTTGTGGATATGTTTGCTTCGACCATGGAACACAAGATTCTTTGTTCCAGCGATTATAGACTCGTTGTCAATTCTCATGACAACTTTCTTGCTAGTCGTCGTCTTAACAAGCTTCAAGTGTTGCTACAATAAACTCGGCCTGATGCAACTTGACAATATGTTGGACATACTTTTTACTTGGATTTAAGTCTTCTTATGTTGCTCATGTCTTAGGCAACCTTCTCAAGACTTAGATTTAGGTCAAAGGAAATTGACTGAGACCCATAACTTGACAATCTCCATCTTGATGCTTAATCAATGTCACAAATCAATATTGATATTTATAAGGATAGCACACCTTTGCTAAATCTATTCCTAGTGGAATTAGATAACTCCTAATTCTACTTGTCTTAGCTAACAATTATCTTATCCTAACACATATGGAATTCTTTATATTGTAAGCGAACATAGTCCTATTAGTAATAGATATCTCCTATTCATATTAGGAAAGCTCTAAACCTATCTTGTTTAGGAAATACTTGTTCCTCAAGTCATTAGGAACTATCTAACATTATCTTCTTGAAACAACAAGGCAATCGCCATGTCTTTCTTCTCATCTATGGTCGATCCTACCTCGATCGTCTCCCATACCTTGTGAACATGCAAGTTCACTTTCATTCTCATCGCCCACACCGTGTAGTTTGATGATTTAAGCATTTGACATTGTATTGATGAAGGTCTAAGCTCCTTTGACCTTGTCGTTAGGACGCTAGTATCTCCCATGACTCGGGTATGCTTCTAGTGTTTGATTGATTGATAACCAATAGCTCTGATATCAATTGAAGAGTTAAATATTCAATCAAACACAAAGTTACTTTGTAATAAGAATCACTCTCTTATTATATATGTTTAGAATCTCTCTCAATACTAAAAATTCAAAGCTCCCTTTTAGAACTCTTGTTCTCCCATAGAACTCTTAGAATTCTTCTTAACTCTCATACAATTGTCACAATCCAACAATTGTATTTATAGTGTTTCTAGGTAACACATATTCCTAATATAACTATAAAAACCTAAAATTTATTAGATAACTCCTAAGTATATTTAGAATCTCCTAAATGCTTTGTAACTCATAATCTCCTAAATCCTTACTCGGTTAGGATTAGTTTTCCTTGTGGATCAAGTTATCTTCAAGCTTACTCCAACATTCATTGAAGAGTTAAATATTCAATCAAACACAAAGTTGTAAGAATCACTCTCTTATTATATATGTTTAGAAACTCTCTCAATACTAAACATTCAAAGCTCTCTCTTAGAACTCTTGTTCTCCCATAGAACTCTTAGAATTCTTTTTAATTCTCATACAATTGTCACAATCCAACAATTGTATTTATAGTGTTTCTAGGTAACACATATTCCTAATATAACTATAAAAATCATATTAGATAACTCCTAAATATATTTAAATAAATCCTAAAATATATTAGATAACTCCTAAGTATATTTAGAGAACTCCTAAATATACATCATAATCTCCTAAATCTATACTCGGTTAGGATTAGTTTTCCTTGTCGATTAAGCTAATCTTCAAGCTTACTCCAACATTCACCCCCTTAAGCTTCAAGTTAGTCTTGGTGAGGTCTTGAACTCCTATCAAGCTTCTCATCTCTTTGAACTTGATCATTGGTAGGGCTTTAGTCAATATGTCCGAATTTTTCATCTTGAATCTTTCGAATTCGGATATGAGGGTTTGAAGCCTCGCTTTTTTGACACGATCTGCTCCAAGATGTCTTGCTTTAATCGTTTCCTAAATAAATTTTGGTGAATCAAGATCACCAGCTTGTACTCGGGTTTGCTTGAACAACAAGGCAATCACCATGTCGTTCTTCTCGTCTATGGTCGATCCTGACTCGATCGTCTCCCATACCTTGTGAACACGCAAGTTCACTTTCATTCTCATCGCGCACACTGTGTAGTTTGATGAGTTGAGCATTGGACATTGAATCGATGAATGTCCAAGCTCCTTCGACCTTGCCGTCGGAATGCTAACATCTCCCATGACTCGGGTATGTTTCTAGTGTTTGACGAATTGATAACCAATAGCTCTGATACCAATTGAAGAGTTAAATATTCAATCAAACACAAACTTGCTTTGTAATAAGAATCACTCTCTTATTATATATGTTTAGAAACTCTCTCAAAACTAAACATTCAAAACTCTCTCTCTTAGAACTCTTGTCCTCTCGTAGAACTCTTAGAATTCTTCTTAACTTTCATAGAACTCTAATTCTCTCGTAGAACTCTCGTACAATTGTCACAACCCAACAACTATATTTATAGTGGTTTAGGCACCAACTATTTCTAATAGAAATAGAAAAACTTATTAGATAAATCATAATATATATATTTAGATAACTATTAGATATAAATCTTATTCTTATCCTAATTTACTAAATCCATACTCAGTTAAAATTAGTTTTCTTTGTGAATCAAGCTATCTTCAAACCTACTCCAACAATTGGCCTATGTAACTGCGTTTTTTTCTTCCTCTCTCGAATTGGTCGTAATGTGTTTCCTCTCGAGGACCAAGCAAACAAGCTATTATCATGAGTAGGAATGTACCATTTCGGTTTAACCGATTCAAACAAAACCAAACCTAAGTAGAAAATAATCTGATTCGGTTTCACTTTTTAACCAACTAAAACCCAAAGTTTTTTTTAATATATTCTAAAAAGCTAACCAGATTGAACCTATCAAACCGAACCAAATATATATAGTTTTGTTTCAAAACGAAAACTTCGAACACAAAAAAATTCTAAACTGTAATGGATTGATTTATTTCTTTATATTTTCCATATCTTAAATGGATTTAATTTTGTACAATATGCACTTTATTTTCAAGGATTACAAGTGAGAACTACTGCAAAAAAAAAAAAAAAAAGAGAAAACAACGGCCACCATCGAACCTAACAGAAATAGTTCTCTTTATTTTTCCGTCAACGGAACGATAAGTTTCTAACTCCGACCATCTCCGAGGCAGAGGTTGAAGAAACTAAAGATTCTGCAGCAGCAAATCGGAGTTGATCAATTAAACCATGTGTATTACCTTCAACCGCCAAAATCTCTTCAAGCTGCTCACTTCCGATCACCACTCTCGCTTTCCAAACTCCGTTTCTTCTTTGCGGCGACACTTGAATCATTGGCCCACCAACTCTTCTAGGGCTTCTTGTACCTTGTCTACCAAGGTACTCTAGGGAATTCTCCCTAGTCAATGGCAACGAGCTAAATCTCTGGCTTCCGTAATAGTCTTCCATGATGTTTCGAGAATCTGTCTGAATTACGGTAACTGAATCACCAACATCGGATACTGGTCTTTGAGAGCAATTCCCCATTTTTAGAGGAAACTAAAATGAAGAAAAAAAAAGAGAATGAGAGAGTTACTAATAAAAATTTGAGTGTGATTTGATTGTTTTTTTGGTTCAAGATGGGTAATTAAGTAGAGAGTAACTCTCAGACAAGAATTGATCCAAGTCCAACAGTGTCGTTGTTGTCTCTTAATGCTTTTCTCTAATCACTGCATGTGATACTCCGCGCTGTTTGTATAATATCATTTATCCTCGTCCCTTTTTTTTTTCTTTTTTTTGTCATCACTTTATCCTCATCCTTTAAAACTGATTTTTCTTCTTTAATTTGTCACTCTTTTGTTGTTTTCTTACATTCGTGTTATTTTCTTTGCTAGATAATCATATAAATCATATTTATAATTAGGGAATCCTTTCTAGTGTCCATCTAAGCAATTTTTTTTAATTAAAAAAAAATTAAAATATTCACAAAATACATGTTTAGTCTAACAATATTTATAAAACAAAAAATAAATAAAATGGATAGCAATTAAAAGATTATAAATTATAATGAAATACAATTATAAGATAAAAAATACGAGATAAATAATCGAAGTGTCATAAATGTGGTTTTGTTTATATTGTGATCCAAAAAATTATATGTTTGATGGATATATTTTGAATCGAATAATTTTATGCTAAGTTTTATGGGAAATAATGGATTGATTTGTAATTATATTTTTAATTAATGATTTACATTAAAATTTATAAATAAGTTAACAACATTTTATAATATATTAATATTAAAATCCAGCGCAACGTGCAAGGTATTAATCTAGTGCCATCAATCTTTTAGTTCCATTTTACAGATAATAATGCATGTACTGTATACGTAGCAAATCTCTCTTTTTTGTAAAAATATATGTAGCAAATCTTTGTACTCAATATCTAACTTTTTAAAAAGATACGCATATTAATAATATATGCAAACTATAATATGTTAAAATATTATCATATATAATAGAAGAAATATATTTATACGTAAGGACAAATAGTTAATATGACACCAATAATGTGTTTGATTCCGTTTATTAATTTTGTAGTTTCACCAATATTATGCTTGATTCCGTTTATTATTCTTAGGGATATTATATTTTTTTGGGTGAACTTAGGGATATTAATTCTTTTGGGTCAACCCGGATGCGATCCCGTGACCTTATTATTATATTCTTTTCATCAAATAATTCACGGGTTGAATAATATGAGAGAAACCACTCGGTGAACCAGAGGGTTTGTAGTACATAAAACGTAAAAAGGGCCCATCCGAGTTCGAATGCTCTACCACTGAACTATGGACCCTGTTGATTTAATTAATCAACTTCTAATAAAAGTCCAATTTTTAATGGGCTTTACAGGTCAGTTTCGGCTTGCGTGGGTTATTAACCTTTTTTAATCGATTTTTACTGAGTCTATTACACCACCAATCGATTTCTAAACGATAACCTACACATATTAATTAAAATAAACAAAATGAAAATATGTGAGTAAAATAGGAACATGTTATACTTTCTTTCTTTAAAGGCACACACATGACCTCTTTCTTTTCCGGTCTAACTAACTTTATAAAATCTGAGCTAGGAGTGCTAAGTTACTACTATACAGAACTTTCATAATGCAAATTATAACAGAAACAAAAATATACGTAAAAGAAGAGAAAACACTAATAAAATTACACTATATTTTCTTTAGAGTATTATTTTTATCTGTTTTTCTTGGTTATAGATCTCACTCTGATACGAAATTTATAACTCTAAATCTTGCTCCATAAGACAAAATCTAATGCTTTCGACAACAAAAAATTTCTGCAATCTGCTACCAACCTTTTTGTACCGGAGTATACGATTTGATTTTGACATTGATTTTTTCCGATTCGATCCCAATTATTCTTAGTTGACTTATGTTTTGAGATCTAAGTGTAATCTCAAATGAATATACCTATTTGTGTTAGATCTATAAATTTATACGATGATAACAAATGAGCATAAGCAAGAGCATAACTAAGAGCATAAGTAATATAAAATAAAGATGATATATAAATTTGTTAATGGGGTTCATTTTACAACATACATCTTTGGGACTAAATTTAGAACTTATTCGCTAGAAAAATCCGCAACTTACAATTTTTATATGGAAACCACACCACTTTTTCTAGAATTACAATGAACGAAAACTACTACTCCATTGTTTTTTCTGACGAGTGTACCTTCACAACAAACCACCAACAGATCTACCAATCTTGTATTGGTGGGACGACGCCACACACAACCATGTGCATCTCATGATGGAATCCTAGGCGCGTGAGTCTTCATGTCACCACTTCGTTCCTTATATACCCCATGATCAAAATCTTAGGCTAGATCCACGTGTCTTCCAAAACCCATAACACACTTCAAATCCAAATAAGTTTGCCTTGAAATCCACGTCAGCTACTTACATTCGCTGATAATTATTCTGCCTAGAACAATGTCCACCTTGTTCTAGCAACAATTCTTCTGACTAGAACAACGTCCATCTTGTTCTAGCAACAATTCTTCTGACTAAAACAACATCAACCTTATTCCAGCAACTTTGTACATCTTTCTCATATCAAGTAAGTCATGCACTGTTAGAACCACATAAGTTTTTCACTGATGTGTCTTTCTGTCTCAACAACTTTTCAACTCAATCAACACTGTACTTAAAATCCTCAAAATCCTCCGACTTAAAATCCATTGCAGTGATTCATGGTGTGGTAATATAAGAACTTATTATCCCGCATTTTTGACCTGGAAAAATGATTTGTGCTTTCCACGGTGGTCATTTTCAGAGCAAAGCCATCAATATTTACTCCAAAATTTGTAAAACAAGATTCACTGGAAACTATATGTAGCAGAAGAAAAACACCGACAAGCGCCAGAAAGACAACACCATTAACACCGCCAATCATCCGACGGAAATAACTATTTTTGGAGAAGATAAACGGTTAGAAAACCTCAGTGATCGCTTCAGATTTTTCTTATTCTTAGTCAGAGAAATCATAACCAGGGAGAATGAGATACGGTGGGGAAGCAAAAGAGAATCGACCGATGTACGGATTTTAATGTTGAATCACATCACTATCGTACTTTCTACTGCCTCATCTCAATATAATGGCAAATTATTGTAGAAAAAGAAGAAATTATAAGAAAACTAGAAACTTGACGACACAAAAAAAAAGAAACTAGAAACTTGGAAAAATGTCAAATAAGGGAAACGATGTTTTAAACTCAAAGAAAAACCTAAAGAGGTGGTGACCTAATACTATTACAAGGGGTTGGTTCTCCTGCGTCTCAGTTCAATTCTTTTTTAATATGAAAAGTTTTTCTTTAAATCAGAATATCTAAAATTTGATTCTGCATACCGATAGAGATTATATATCAAAGATCCAGAATTCCTACGATTTAACCAAAAAAAAACTTAAAAAACTCTTGAAGCGACAGATTTTTCATTTTTCCGTCGCTAATATATATATATATATATATATATATATATATATATATATATTTGTTAATTCGTCGTTAATATAATTAGGGAATACATACGAAGTTTATGAAATCCGTTACAGCGTTGTACAAGCAGTTGAACAGATGTACACTCCCTAAATATTTTGTAACATCAAATAACTGAATTTGAAGGTTTTACATCGAAGTTTAGAGTAAGATTAAGTGAACTAAATATTCAAAGATGACAAATGTATAAAATATTTAGAAGATTCAGCTATATATGTCAATCACAAATATAACATTTGGTTACATGCGATTCAAAAAAAGAGCTCAATTACGAGGACGAGTGTTCTCAGTAGTCCCACCAACGCCTGACATAACTTTAGCGACGTCACCTGCTGATGTTTCAGGCTTCTTTTTGCTATACAAAACCATGTAGCCAAGTCCACTGATTATAACCGCTCCAACCGCTGCTGCTCTCACTGGACATATCCCTAACGATCGTCGTTGGCTCAACACTTCACTCGACTCCTTTGCTGCTTGATCTGGTCCCGCCATTTCCCTTCTTTCTCTATGTATATTTTTGTGTCTTTCTCTATAAAAGTAAACTCAAATCTCCCTCTCAAGTTTAACTTCTTCAACAACTATTTTTGTGTTGTTGAAAATTTGAAATATTTGTAGAAGAGATTTGTGGTTATTATGGTCAACCGCACTCGTAGGACATGCTAAAGACTCGCTCCTTTACTACGTTTTTGTTCTTCCTTTTATCTACTTTTAGCTTCATAATTAAATATGAAAATATGTTTTAGAAATTTTATTGAAGAAAAAAAAAAGTCCAAATTTATTTTAAGCCAACTTTCACTCCATCGTACATTAAGAGAACTTTTTTTTTGTTAAAGGGTTTATACAGAACTTCGTGGAACTAATTATTAGTCTTATGAATTACTAAGTGAATTTAACTTATCTTTTGTCCAGTCCTACCCTAAAGATATTGTTTGCTATGTTTATACATTTTACTTCATGTATAGAAGAAACAAATTACATTATCATTTATTTTTCTGATTTATCATGTATTTAATCTAACATGTATCTATCATTTGCTATTTAAACTTTTTCTTTTTGATAAAAGTTGATGCAATCTATATACTATATAAAAGTTGATATAAGCTTAATTTTATTGGTTCAAGTCATCACATCTAAATTAAAAACTATATTTCTTTAAATTAAATAAAAAAGACAAAAAAAACAGAAATTAATGTTACCTTAAGAAAGTTTGAGGTTAAATTAAAGGAAAAAATAATAATGAAAAGTAACAATTCTAATTGACAACAAAAAAAAAGTTTTTAGATTTAAAAGTAGTGGTTTTATCTTATAAAATAAAAAGATAGTGATTTTGGTGAAAAAGTTTTAAGAAACTTTTGATTGTCGCCTTCACAATGCGATTTGCTGTCCCATTCATAGCAAAATGACTAAAGGATCATTAATAAATCAATTTAATTATGAAGTCATGTCATTAATTAGAAAATCATGATAGAATATTAGAATCCTCTGATAATTTGCCTAAACTTTACATATTGATAATTTAATCAACATTGACATTTCCAAAAAAAGAAGGAAAATCTACACTTATATATATATATATATTGTTGAGTTTTAAGTTCGATTATAACTTAGGATTAATTCGGATTTATGCGATTATTAGAGTAATCAAGAACAAGATTTAACGAGTTCCTCTCAGTTGAGAGTACGTCTCGAGTAAGCCTACGTTACTAACTTCCACTAAAACAACTTGTAAGTTTCTTTTGATTACACTTAGTCTTTGGTATCTCTCTCACACTAACTCTCTTGCTTTCTTGTGATAGGTACCTCACCAAGAAGAGCTCCAATGTGATGCTATGCCTAGGAAGTATGACACCTACTCCTAATCCCGACCCCAAGACGAAGAACAAGAAAACACTCACTGAAAATCCCTAGGAACTATACTCTCTTTACTGAATGACTAGCTCTCTCTTGTCTTCTTTTCTTCACTCTTTTGTGGATGGATTATTGTGTTAACCATGTGACTCTATTTATACTTGCTGGAACCTCTGTTTCCTACTAGGAAAAACGTTTATCAACTCTTTTTCCTACTTGAAATAGGATAACTTCCATGCCAAGAAATACACACACACACCTAATCCCATTAGGAATTGGATCTTTAATTCCTTTAAACTTGAGCCTACTAATGTCGACCCATTAATGCTCTTTGTGCGGCCCAGCTTGAGCCCACTCGAGATGAGAGCCGTTGGAGGTCACTCGGCTCGACATTCCTCACAATCTCCACTTTGTTGAGGCGCGTGCCAATCAGCTTCTCTCTCTTATCGCACCAAGAAACTCTTTCTCTTCCCAATGCTCTCTTCTCTCTTCTCTCTTCTCTCTTCTCAAAACTATCTCTCTCTTTCCGATGGACGCAGGCGGTTCTTCCAATAAGTCTCCGATCTCCGAGTATGACATGCTCGAGATGATCTGCCAGAACGCCACCGTGACTCAAGGAATAGATAACGTCTTTTCTCTCATCACCTCTGTAACCAAGACAATTCAGATTCTCCGGTTTCTTGAGCTCTTCCTTTGAACTTTAACCCGTTCATCTTCCTTCTTTTCAGGTGAAGAAGAACGCAAGGAGTTCGACGCCTTGCCTCTCTGCGAAAAGTAAGCCACTTTTCTTAACCGATTCTTTCTGATTTAAGCTTTACCGCCTTCAAAATCTAGAATTTAACTTTTGTCGATTCTCTTATCGAGACTTGTACCACTACTAACTTGAGTCTCTTTCCTTTCCCTCTGAGATATTCAACCGACAGAGAAATCTCAGAGTACGCTCTCGCCAAATCAGGCGATGACCTTCACATTTATGAAGAAACTTCCCTGTGATAGCTTAAGAACTCCATTCTTTCTATCCCTGATGATATCCATGCATAGAATCTTTGTAGCTGAACCAAAGTCTTCATCTCAAACTTGATGTTTAGACTTTTTTTTAAGATCTCTATCTTCTTTAAGTCCTTAATCGCTACTAGCATATCATCAACATAGAGTAATAGGAATACCTGATCATCAATGGTTGATCCTTTGTGATAAACACACAAATCATTGATGCTTTTGTGAAACCCCTGTGACTTCATGAAGTCATTGAACTCGTGGTTCCACTGTCTAGGATACTATTTCAAGCCATAGAGAGATTTCTTCAACAAATATACCTTGTTTTCTTTTCCTTTTTCAATGAACCCTGTCGGTTGGTCCATATAGATCACCTCATATAACGTTCGTGCAAGAAAGCAGTTTTCACATCTATTTTCTCTAGCTCTAAGTCGTAATTTACCACAACCGATAACATGATTCTTATGGATACATGTTTCACTACCGGTGAGAAAATCTCATTGTAGTCTACTCCTTCTACTTGTGTGAATCCTTTTGCGACTAGCCTAGCCTTATGTCTTGATTTTTCAACCCCGAGAATTCCTTTTTTTAACTTGAAAATCCATTTGCAACCAACTGTTTTCTGTTTTTTCTGGTTTTGAAACAATTTCCCATGTTTCATTCTTGTATAGGGAATTCATATCTTCTTCCATAGATAATCTCCATTTCTTCCATTCTCTACTTCTCTTAGCTTCTCCTAGAGTTTTAGGCTCATCTAACTCTAGGTCTTTGGCACAAGCTAATGCATATGCCACATAGTGAGATGAGTCGCCATACCTTTGTGGTGGCTGGATATTTCCTCTTATGGTCATATCCCTTGCCAGTAGGTAATCATCCGGTGACTCTGCTTTTTCCTCTTCCTTTTCTTCTGACACCTCTTCCTCCTCTGATTCTTCTTCCTCTTCACCTTGAGTTTTCGCTTCCAACTCTGGAGATACTCCACCTTGACCGGTGTTGTCCCTAGTATCTTCTTCTTCTTGATTTGTATCACTTTGGACTGAAGAGCTTTGGACCATAACATTGTTGTTTGGTCCTTGAATCAGTTCTGTTATGAAAGTAACCCTCTTAGTCTTAGCTTTCGGTTGACTTTCTTCTTTGTCTTCTTTGTAGACTTTATCTTCATAAACTACCACATTCCGACTAATGGTGCATTTTCTTTCTTCGGGTAAACATACCATGTATCCTTTTGTTCCTTAAGGATATCCCATGAAGAAGCCTTTTATAGCCCTAGGACTCAGCTTGTCTTGTTGAATGTGTACATAAGCTACGCATCCAAACCTTTTAAGTGGTTGTAGTTAACCTTAGCTCCTGTCCATATTTCTTCTGGTATCTTGAAGTTTAGTGAAGCATTAGGTGTCATATTGATTAGGTAGACAGCTGTGGCAGTTGCTTCTGCCCAAAAATTCTTTTCCAAACATGTCTCTGCTAGCATGCACCTTATCTTATCGGCTATGGTCCGATTCATTCTCTCGGATACTCCATTTTGTTGTGGAGTATAGGTGCAAGTTCTATGTCTTTGTTGATTGCAAAACTCTAGACCATTATCCATTCTTAAACACTTGAGGGTTTTCTTGGTTTGATTTTTTTACTAGGGTCTTCCACTCGAAGAAGTTTTCAAACACCTCATCTTTACTTTTCAAGAACTTGATCCATACTTTATTAGAGTACTCCTCTATAAATGTCAGAAAGTATTTGCATCCCAAGAAACTAGATTCATTTGAGACTGAACCCCATAGATCGCTGTGAACATAGTCAAGAATACCTCTTGATGTATGTTTTGCATCTGGAAAGCTTTGCTTGTGTGACTTTCCGAGTACACACTCTTCGCAGAAATCAAGAGTGTGTATTTTTTTAGAGTTAAGGTAACCCTCTTTTACCAGAACATTCATGTTCTTCAAGCTCATATGTTCGAGTCTTGACTGCCACCTATTTGTTTGGTTTGTTTCAGCCCTTGCTATAGACACTTCTCCTTGCAACACTGATCCTTGTAGGTAGTACAGTCCTTCTTGATACTTTCCCATGAGCACTTGCTTATTGTCTTTGTAGAATTTCATTGTGAAATCTCCACTTGCATACTTGTAGCCACTCTTTTCCAGTTGGATGTATGATATGAGGTTCTTGCCCATGTCTGGCATGTACCTTACCTCTATAACTGTCACGATGGTTTCATCAAAATTCTGTATCTTTAAATTAGTTATTCCTTTGATCTCACTCTGTGTGTTGTTGTCCATTAGTACTTTGCCTCCATTGATCTCTTTAAAATCAAATAGTACTTCTTTGTTTGGTGTGATGTGAAATGTACATCCTGAGTCCATCACCCACTCAGTCTCTTGTGTCTTGTAAGTTGACTGTTAGAACCATAGGTAGCTCATCATCCTTAGCTATATTAGCTAAATTGTTGGTTTTCCTTTCAGGACACTCTGCTCTGAAGTGACCCTCTTTTCCGCAGATCCAACACTCAATTTTCTTCACTTGTGTTCTCTGCCTTGACTTTGACCTTCTGTCTCTACTCTTGAAACGATTTCTTTTGCTATAGTTTCTGTTCTCGTTTCTCCCCTGCTCACAAAGAGACCTTCAGAATGGTTTCTTGTTCTTTAACAAACCCTTTTCTTCTAGTTCTATCTCTTTGAAGTAAGCTGCACTTGTGACATCATCCATACTTAAAGGTTTGAGTCTTGCCGGCGCCATACTTAAGTGTGTCCCTTAGTGCCTCGTAGGGTTCTGGTAGTGCAGACAAGATTTGAATGGCTTGATCTTCATCTGATATGTTGATGTTCAAGCTGGCCAAGTTGTTTATTAATTTCAAAAACATATCCATATTATGATCCTTTTATGTTCTTCAAACTTGAAACTTGAAATTTTCTGTTTCAAGTATATGTAATTGGCTTGAGACTTAGATTGATAATCTCTCTCGAGAGCCTGCCATATCGCTAATGTTGTCTTCTCTTTCATAACCTTCCGGAGAACCACATCTCCAAGGCTCATGCATATAGTATTTTTGGCCCTCTTTTTTTTTCTTGTTGTGTCGGGTCTATCTCTATCTTAACTTCAGGTAAGGTTTCCGTGACTTCCTTCCCTTTTCCTGTGGGATCACCCTCACCTGATGCAGATGGATTCGATTCTTTAAGACATGAATTCAAACCGAGTAGTTCCAGCTGACACAACATCTTGTACTTCCATAACTCGAAGTCTCCTTTTCCATCGAACTTTTCCACATCATATCTTCTTGAATTTGACTCCATGATTCTTTGTTTTAGGCCTACAAAAGTTTAATCACTAGCAGCTCCAAAACCGTATGACACTAGGAATTTGTAGAACTTGGATTTTAATCACGCTTCTGCTTTGTCCTATGCTCTGATACCACTTGTTGAGTTTTAAGTTTGATTATAACTTAGGATTAATTCGGGTTTATGCGATTGTTAGAGTAATCAGGAACAAGAATTAATGAGTTTCTCTCAATTGGGAGTATGTCTCGAGTAAGTCTAGCTTACTAACTTCCACTAAAACAACTTGTAAGTTTCTTTTGATTACACTTAGTCTTTGGTCTCTCTCTCACACTAACTCTCTTGCTTTCTTGTGATAGGTACCTCACCAAGAAAAGCTCCAATGTGATGCTATGCCTAGGAAGTATGACACCTACTCCTAATCCCGACCCCAAGACGAAGAACAAGAAGAAACTTAAGAAGAAAACACTCACCGAAGACCCCTAGGAACTAGACTCTCTTTACCGAAGGACTAGCTCTCTCTTGTCTTTTTTTCTTCTCTCTTTTGTGGATGGATTATTGTGTTAACCCTGTGCATTTATTTATACTTGCTGGAACATCTGTTTCCTACTAGGAAAAACGTTTATCAACTCCTTTTCCTACTTGATATAGGATAACTTCTATGCCAAGAAACACACACACACCTAATCCCATTAGGAATTTGATCTTTAATTCTTTTAAATTTGAACTTACTAATATCGACCCATTAGTGCTCTTTGCGCGGCTCAACTTGAGCCCACCCAAGATGAGAGCCGTTGGAGGTCACTCGGCTCGACACTCCTCACATATATATATATATATATATATGACCTAATCTAAAAAACCTATATATAATGATAAGTAGAAGACTTTTTGAGATAAATCAAAACCTTCTTAAATCAAGTCTACATTAACAGTTCCTTTTTATTCTTTAATTCCATTGGCTTTAGTTGTTCGATATTCTATATAAAGACACTTGTATGCTCTGTTTTTATTTCACGTTTCTATAAAATTAAGAGAACTTTCTTCTTAAACCTTTCCCTGAATTCGCTACCACTTTTGCTCGTTGATTCTGATCTTTGCTAATAATATGCAACATATTTGAAAACTTATAAACTAACAAGGAAAACAATAGTTTCTGAAATCAACATGCCTCTGAATCCTCCTCACCAAGCCAGCGCTATTCGCAAAACAACTTGCGGTATCTGACGATATTAACACTAATGATATGTTTTATGTTGATAAATGCAGTCATCGATTCTGTTGCGAGTGTGTGAAACGACATATAGAGGTGAGGTTACTCGAAGGAAGTATGACTATATCTCCTCATTATGGTTGCGAATTGAACCTGACTCTTAGAAGCTGTGCGCGTCTTTTGACACCTAAGCTAAGGAAGATATGGGAGCAAAGGATCAAAGAGGACTCAGTTCCTGTAAACGAGATACTTTATTGCCCAAACCCGAGGTGCTCAGCTTTAATGTCAGTTAACGAGCTCTCTAAATCTACTGAAGAAGTTAGGAGATACTGCCTCAGATGCGGTCAACTCATTTGCATCAACTGTAAAGTTCCGTGGCATAATAAATTCTCGTGCGACGATTACAAGAGACTGAGTCCAAGTCCTACATCAGATGACATAAAGCTTAAAGCTTTAGCAAGTAGGGAATTGAGGCGTCGATGTGAAAATTGCCAAAACATGATTGAACTTTCTCAAGGATGCATCAAAGTAACCTGCAGGTATCATCTCTTTTAATAATATTCAAATTTGGTAATGTTTTAATCTGATTAAGCATTTGCATTTTCATGGTAGATGTGGACATAAGTTTTGCTAATGTGGAGCCGAGGCCGGAGGTTGCTGTCATGGTCGTTGGCATTTTTATCCTCCAATGCCACCACTGTCGCCATCACAGCCGTTGCCGCGTCCACCAGAGTGGCTTACCATCTTGTGCTTTGTTTGCGTTTGGTACTTATGTCATATTGTTTTGCTTCATAAATTAGTATGATTGGTTTTGTGGATTGTTAATAGGGATTATACTAGCCAGGAGGAAAAACTAAATACAATTTGGATTGAATTTGTTAAACGTTTATGGGAATAGAGTTTGTCTCGGAGACAACTCACAAACAATTCATATAATACAGGGAGGGCTAAGCGACTTTGTAAATTTTTTGTAAAAAAAGAAGCAAGAGTTTACATTTGTTTTACCAAAAGCTTACTATAGTCACAACTCACAAGCCCACAGATCCAAAAGAATCTAACCAAACCCTTGATAGAAGAAGCCCATGGCCGAGTTTAGAAACCTCCGTCCAACGAGCCGATCTGTTGAAGAACCAAAGCTACATGGCTGGGTTAGCGGCTGCAGGATTCAACAAGTGTCAATATATAACAAATTATCATATATGTCGGAGAAAAAGAATATTACCACTTTTTAGATGTACTGATAATAGGTATGTTTTCTAGCCATAAATGAAAATGAGATCAAATGAAAAAGAGTTGCCTATTTATGTAAAATGATCCCGGGAGGGGTTGTGTAGAATGACTAATTGTGTATACTTAGATTCAATTAAGCATTACAAGTCTAAAATATGAAAATTACGGAGTTACCTTTCGTTGAAACAGACTCCATTTTGTGGTTTTTGCTGGTATCATATTCTGGAGGTAATTTTGTTAAAGACACTGATGTTTGCGGGTTATTATCAGAACATGTTTCTGTAACATTTGGTCTCTGAAGAATGGAGAGTATCTGATTTACTGCAAGGAAAAGAAACAGCTTGGTTTAATGTATGTTCTCATGTATTGGTATTATGAAGAAACCACTTGGAGAGAAAAACACAAACATTTGACTTACCATCACGTAAAGGCTTGTGTTGAAGAACGTCCTTGCTTAACTTATCATTCTCTAACCTTGCATCTGCACAATCACACAGTACCAATTTTAGGAGGAGAGATAAGTCAATTTTCAGACGAACACCAATTTTAGCAGAACGACTGAAACATTTCTCACATTAAGGATTGGTTTAATGATGAATGTGGCTTAACAAGCATGAGTTCTACGATTCAAATCTAATCTAGTAAACAGTTTCTTGGGTAAAAAACAATTCAACATCTTAGACAAAGGTATCTGTATTAACAAACAAACAAAAAGACGGTCTGCAAGAACAGTAACCAAACTGAGCAAGTGCTTCAATTACCACAATTATGAAAGGAAAAAATCCCAGATCTTGCCATCAAAAGGAGCATTGACGTTGATCAAGGGGTGGTTATTGCTTTCTTTATTAGCTGAGCCAAGAGGAACAGTGCCTGCATAGCATGCACAAAGTCAATAGGTACGCATACGGCTGTGTTTCAATCTCGCAATTTACTATTAAATAGTAAACAGGGTAAAAACACATGAAAAGAGTATTATATCCCTAACATGAACTTTGTTAATCCACATAATTTGAAGAATTATGTTTTCTCCATCCTGTTGGAGTTACCAGATACAAAAGGTGTCTACGAACTCCAGAAGATCTTTGAAAATAAAATGGCAATCTAATTCAACAAAAAGATACATAACTAAAACGATTTAAATATACTGAGTTTAGGACTGATACATAGCATGGTTTTCACTATATCATCCATCAGTGTGATTGACATTTTTTGATATGCCAGATAAAATGGACATAGTTCAGCTGTAGGTGGATGCAGCATCAATTTTGAATTTAGTGAAATGAAAAAACTTCAGCTATGAAAAGGTTTGACATCCTATTCTCCAATAGATAACTGCACAAACATTTCAAAGAAAGGAAAAGCATCAAACCTTTTGTAGTTGGCTTTACAGTGTCTGGACTTAGTGTCACATACTTATGCAATTCTCTCTTTTTGAATACTGAAATTGTAAAAGGCAATCATTAATAGCCTGCAACGATTAACTTTCGCTCTCCATGGGATTTAGACAATAGACATTGAAAGTTCTTGCTAAGAATAGATGAGGGAGTTACAGTTCACTGATACAAAGATACCAACGCAACTAAACTCACCTCTAATCATTTTGTGAGATGGGCTGAGACTTTTTGAAGAAAATTTATTCAGAAGGTTTGGTTTCTTCTCTTCTGCCAGAATAAAAGGGAAATAAGTGGAATAGTCTTTCAAGAGGAAACACTTTCCTGAGAAAATTCTAAAGAGTTGGAATCATACCACAATGAAGAGAACTTTTCTTAAAATTTGGCCTGAGAACTGCAAATGGTTTGCGCTCACGCCCTTGATCACTTGGCTGGATCACCTTTGGATCAGATGAAGCCATACTTCCTTCGTTAGGTTCGCATACATCCACAAGATATGCTTGAAATGTGAGTGTTTCGTCTGACCTCACAACTTCCTCTGCCTTTAACATTCTGCTTTCAAGTAGATTATTGGCTTCATCATAAAGCATCACCTGGTTTACAATACACTAGGTTAGCTCCGAGACCTACTAAACAGATGAGCAGAAGATAATGATCAATTCCACTTAATGAGTTTCAAAATATAATTCTGATGAAACTGGAAAACATAGTATTCACATAACAAATCTATTTGAGGAAGTGATTCAATAAATTATTCAAAAAAAAAACTTCAGATCTGCACAAATCACTCAACTCGTTTTCATAGTTTCTTCTTGAAAACCTTCCAAAATCCCAAATCCAAATGTAGAAGCACCACAGAAGCTCAAATTCGATAATCAAATCAAACATGGAAACCAAATCAAAGCATAATTTTAGTTTAAGTGAAGCTTCTTATCATTCTCTTCACTAATCAACAATCACAAATCAAAGGCCGAATTCCACAAAACGAACTAAAAACACCATCTCGAAACAACAAGGATTAAGGATAATCAACGAACTAGGTTAAGCATCAACGACGGTATTAGAAATTTTCTCTACGAAATCAAACAAAAACAAATCTCATGCCTCTAAATCCAGATAATCAAGTGGATTTAAACGAATAATTGCATACGAAGAGTGAAGAAGAACCTTTCTTGTGGTGATATGCAAATCGAGGAAGCCATCGTGATAGACCTTTAGCTTCTGTTTGATATGCTTTGTATACATCGCAATCCACCTCTTCTTCTCCGCCATTTTCTTCTTCTTCCTCTGAGAAGAGTCACGTTTTCGCTGTTTGATAACTATTCAAATTTGGGTGGCGCCTACGCTTTTGACTGTAGAGTGAGCAGAGACGACGATCAATGAATGAAAAAGGAAACATGATAAATTTTAATTTGAACCCACATACTCTTTAATTTTGTAATAATACACCTAATACTTTGAAAAGAGCCTATGGCTCCCCCAAAACCAAAATACCGGACAGCGTACCTTAATAATAATTTTAATTCTTCATCTTTTGTCTTTTTCACGAAATGAGATGACAAAGTAGACAAACAAATAACAAATAAATATGGGATTTTTGCTGAATATACCCTAAAAAAGGAAAAACGTTTTCGTCAATGTACTATAAAAATATGATTTGCGGGTTTTATGGGTTTTGACATGTTGGGGAATGGATATAGATTGATGAAAAAAAAAATTTTACAAATCAGTTGTGGGTGTGGATTATTGGTTCAAAATCTGCACGCTCACGAGTAATCCACAAATATTGGTTTTTTTTTTAATAAATATTCGGCAAATTGGCAGGTTGAAAAGCGGGTTGATGAATCGTCATCCCGAAAAATTGTAAATTTTTTTGAAATTCTTTAACTAAAAAAAAAGATAACGAATAACGAGTTACCCATAAATTTTACGGATTTTGAGCAGAACAGATACGGATTGATCGATTTTGATTTGCATATTAAATGAGTTGAAGATTTACAGATAAAATATTTAAACTAATCCGCACGTTAATCATTTTTACATGCCTACTTTTGGCATTGCACTAGCAGATAGTAACTTTTTCTCAGGGTATGATAAAATTGAAAAGACGAAAATGCCCATGAATTATTAGCTGGTTAAAACGTTAGGCGGGAATTAAAATTTGAGTGAAAATTTTCAAAAAGTTTACAGTACAGTTAGCATTTATTGATGGACAGTTGTTGAGAAAGAAATGAGTTAAAAAAAAAAAAAAAGAATAAGATCTTGGTCGCTAGATAAGAAGGAAAAAATGTTTCAAGCAAATTGTCTCCAGAGCATAACACAGAGAGAGTTATGAATAAAATATTGCCTGGTTGGAGTATGGAATCGAACTATGAGCATTCTCACAATGAAAAATTTTGGATTGTTTGGAGCAAAGTAGCCCCGGTAAAAATATATAACAAGTCATGCTAGCAGATTACTTGTGGAAATTAATTGGATGGAGGGAAACATCAAATTCTCAGTCTCATTCGTTTATGGCGCTAACCTCAGACACGAAAGAGTACATTTGTGGAATCAGCTTCATGACATGGCATCGAATACACCATTAAGAAGCACTCCTTGGCTGGTTCTTGGGTGTAGTTTGGAGAATGAAGCAGGTTGGGTGTAGTTTTTCTGGCAACTATCGGGGTTTGTTAAAGATGAGGAAAAGTTGGTGTTCGTATCGGGGTGGATCATTGGTCATTAGCGAAAAGGGTATGGAGTATCATGTTATAAGTAGTAACATTTCAGAATCTCAAACTGCGGCTATGAAGAAGGCAGTGGATTATCTGATAGCATCTATGGTTGGAGTTCATAAGAATGATGTTGATGAGGTGGTTTTACTTGCCTCGAAAACATGTGGCAACGCGAAGTAGAAGACCAGTTGGTGAAAAACTTGAAAGATGCCACTGACTATGATGTCCTCTCAGCAAGCGCATGGAAATACCAAGTGAATGACGGTACATGTGTTTGTTTTCACCGTTGACTTTGAGAAGAGACATGCATTTGTCGAACTTTTGATGTGCTAATGATTCCAAGATGCCACACGTTAGCCACTGTCGGAGTAGACAAAGTTAAGATTTACTCTCTAGTAGGAAAGTGTTACATGGGCGGTGTTTGGGCGGACTTGTATAGCAAGGTCATCCTACCAACGCCGACGTGGTGATAACCCTAGACAGTAACTGAGAAAGTGGTCAAGTATCATTATCTTCGCACAAATTAATATTTAAAATAATATTGTTATCTAGCAAAGCAAATTATTATTATTATTAGTCTTAACTCATAAGCATGTTAGAGAAAATCAGACTACATATGACATTAAATCAGACTACAGTTGAAAATACTACTAATGAAAGTTTCCATCTTATTAGCATATTAAAGTCCTTGGATGGAAAAAAAGTCTGATGATCGAACGGTGAATAACATGTAAAAGCCATTTCAAACGTCGTGACGCTGTTGATTTAAATTCTCCATTTTCCCAGGTTCAGTGTGGACGACCGCACGAGATAAGTCTACTTCAACAATATAATTGGCTTGTTTCTGTCTTTCCGCCATGATCCTTTTGGTGGATTTATAGTAAGTACCATATAATATCAATTGGGCTAACCCAAAAACACATCCAATTCCATTTGGTATCTGAAAAAAAAAACCATCATGAAAATAATAGTAAACTATATACATATTTCATTTTGTATTTTAATTTGTGTTTCGTAAACAAAAAGAACAATTAAAATTCACTACTCTACACAATCCTACGTTTAACATAAGTAATTTTTTTCTTTTTCTTTTTTTGAAATTTACTTTTAACATAATTAGTTACTCATGTATATATATATATATATATATATGTATGAAATATAGTATACAGGTGAATCATGAAGTTTTTATGAAAAAAGAGAACAAAAAACTCAGTCCAGTTTTTATTTTAACATAATTAGTTACTCGTGTATATGTTTCCCTCTTATCACGTAAATATAAACATAGTGTTATAGGTGAATCATGAAGTTTTTATGAAATTAAAAAAAGAGAGAAAAACTCACAGCTATGTATGGGTCGAAAGGTATGAGTGCGTAAATTGTCCAAACGCTCGCGTTTAGAAACCCAGCTAACGATAGCCAAAATGGCATGAACTCAACGCTTTTCGTTTTTATTACCATTTTCTTCATATATTTTCCCAAAAAAAAAACAATAATTTAGGGAACAAAAATTAACGAAGAAAACAATAGAATAGAGCTATTAATTAAAAATAATAATAAACTTACCATGACAGACAATGGAGAAGCGTACATCATAACGTTGAAAACGCAACAAACGATTCCAACGCTCATCGAACGTTTCTTGGTAGTGTGTTGGAGAGTAAGAATCAAAAGTGCTAGAATAGCCATGAAGATAATCTCAATCGTTATAACAATAGCTATAACCAATCTTTGTTTTAGGCAGCGACAGAAAACGAAAAAGATGGTAATGAACACGACTTCGATCACGACTCCTGTGCCGTTGATTGTCACTACCAATGTGCTTTTTGGATGCACCATAGGAAGCCCATAGAGAACCCAAACCAAACAGTTTATGAGAGTCGCTAAATATGGTATTGGTGAGTACTGCTCCACTGACTTCTTTTTCACTATCCTTATAAATGTTGGCCTGATACAATATAATGTCACATTAATTATCTTACTTAAATGAATAGTTTAACTAATTCAGTTGCTATTAATGATAAATAGTCAAATACAACAAAATTTTATCTTTTTGGAAGTAAATCTACCAAAACCATTATACAATGAAAAAAATATATAATAATTAAAGAAAACAAAAACTCAGATCTTTCAAGAGGAATCATGCATGTGTTTGAATTTATAAAAAAACCTTTGGTTTTTCTTTAAGAAAATTAAATTAAGTTTTATGAAAGGAAAAGAGAATCAAAGTAGGTAATTAGTCAGATTTTAAGAAAAAAACAATGTTATTATGAATCACCCTTTGATGTATGTTTTATTGTCTCCAGAATTTTGTTTAAATAAGATAGTGATGAATACTTACGTTGGTGACAGGAACAAACATAGAGCAATGAAGTTTCCTGCAAATAAGATCATATGAAGTAAGAAAAAAAAGATATTTAAAATAAAACAGCCACTAAAATTTGTTATGTAGATGTGAATAATCAAAGACTAACCTATTATCCCCACACAGTTCCGAATGAGGTTTAATTGTGCAGACTCCATAGTTCTGAGTGTAACTAAAGATGATGAAGGAGAAGAAGAAGAAAGAAGAAGAACTTAATTAACTGATTTGAGAAACCAGTTTAGCTAATAATCAGAGAAGAAGGTTAGTTTATTGGGTGAAGTTTATGTATAGAGGAAACAGATCAAAAGGCTACGAGGGACCATGGATACAAGTGATATGATGTGAGATACATACATGCATCATATGCATGGGCGAAACTATGTTATACACTGGGGATGTGATTTAGCAATTTTGAGAAATCTATTTGGGCATAGTTGGTACTATTCGTTAACGTATTGAGATGAATGACTCCTCTTTCCACTTAAAATATCATTTCTTTTTGTCTTTTGTAGGTCCATATATATGTTAATAAATGCTTGTACCCAGGACCGACCGAAGTAAGGAGACATGTGGTGCAACGGCTCGAGGCTCCATGATAAAAGAGGCCTATATTTGTATATATACTTTTTATTTCTATAACTACTTTTAAAAAATATCATAAAAGACTAAAAAAACTTATGTATAAAAGGATTCGAAAAGAAAAAAATATATGATTTTCACTAAAAGAGTAAACAAAACATTTTCACTTTAAAAAAAAAAAACATTTCGCTTCAGGACCCCGAAAAATCTTGCACCGCTCTGCATGCACCGAGTGAAAATAATTGTGTGATTAACGATCGTGTTGTAAACTAATTTTGGAGGGTAGTTGAATCGAATTAAACACACATAATTATGACGCTTTGTATACATTCTCTATGTTCTATATTTTAAGATATTTTAGAAGTTTTTTTCACGTTATCGGATGTTTTAGTGAACCTTTCAAATTTTCATGTAAAAGAATAACTGATTTATTTTTATAATAAATTGTATTTTCTTAATATATTATATTTTTGGCTGAATTTTCTCCAATATAGTTAGATATTAAATTCTATTCTTAATGCAGAAAAATAAAAATGTATTAAATTTACTTAATTTCGTAATCTATACATTTTTAAGAAAAACATCTTAATATCATATATGAATTACGGAGAAAGTATAAAGTATAAACTTAAACGTCTTGGCAACTGTATAACATTTTAACCGACTCATGATTAAACAGATGGTGACGAAGTTGTTATATAGAACCAACTCACTAAAGTTAAAAAATTTCCACTATTAGGTTGCTAATGTAGACTTTTTAAATCTCGAAAAATACCAAAGCTATTTATGCATAGTAGCGTGTCATTAGAAATCTCATCATAAATTTCTTTGAATTTATCTCTTTTTGCATTTCTTTGAATTTATGCATGAGCATCTTATAATGCATTTATTACGCGCATATCAAAACTTATTTTTTAAAGATTTTGATTCTTCCTTAAAAAAACAAAATCTGCCGTTATTCAATCGTTTTTAAAATCTTACTTTTGTAAAGGAAGAAATCACGAGAAAATTTGAAATGTAATTTATGCTAACGAAGAAAATATCACATTAACTAAAAGATATCTATATAAATGCTATGTGTAAATTTGAAGGAATGTATTATTAAGATTAAATAGCTCACTATACAATAATAGTGACTGGTAATTTTTTCACCAAATGATTTGTATCGCCGTTAAAGCTGCTAATGCAAAATTTTATGGTAAAAATTACAATATGTCTATATTTAATATTAACAACAAAAAATATACATAGTAGAATAGAATTTCAAGAGTTTAACTTGTTTCTTAAAGGATATAATAGAAGGTTTAGTTTTTTTAATTAGTATGTAAAATTGTCGAAGCGGCACTTATATTTGTTTAAATAACAGAATATTATTGATAATATTATTTTCTCAAGATTTTCTTAAGATATCAGTGTGAACTACTAATGATAGGTTACATCACATAGTTTGGATTCTTATGGAACTAACACGAAAATTTTGAAAAACCTTAGGTCATTAGGGGACATAATTATTTCCGCATAAAGGTTAAATTACCTTCAAAGCATAAATATAAATGTGGTGTATATATACATATAATAGGAAATGTGAATGGATTGTATGTCTTATCCATGCAACGAAACAAAAAGACATATGTATATCTGTGATTGTGAATGTGTATGTACTGTATTATATGTGTATGATGTCTGTTTATTCCCATGCAAGAAACACACATGACATACATATCTTTATACGCAGCCACAATTTTCAGAATGAATTGACATCTACCCACACACATATAAATGTTCAGCGCATCTATCGTTTACGTGCTTTAAACTTTTAACACACATGGGCGGATCCAGAAACTATTTTTATCCGGGATAAAAACAAAAATATAACATAAAATAATATATTAATAGGGGGTAATATTACAAAATCTTTTAACAATTAAATTAATTTTAAAAATTTTATGGGGGCAACTGCCCATCTCTTATAGACGTGCATCCGCCACTGCGAACACACATACAAACAGAAATTTCTAAAGGAGAGTACTAATATCGTTGTCTATTCTTGTTTTAGTAAACAATAAGTATGATGCCTTCGACCTATAATTTTTTACTCGTGATTAGAGCAGGTTTATGGCCGTTTCTTGAATTCGAACTCGAGATCTTATTAAACTTAGGATCGCTCCAACCAAAATATGGCAATGAATTTAAGAAATGGTGGTTCTTTTTATTCAAATACTGAAAGTTATTAGTTGTTAATAATGTGTAAATTGTATCCTAATAGTTAATATATATACTATTATCATGAAAGTACATTTAAGAATATAAACTTAAAATTATAAAATATTACAGCAAATGTCATCAGAAATAAAACTAAACTTTTGAATTCATTAAGGGTACAATGATATTAAAATCATCTAAATTTTTTAATTTATATAATATTCATTTAATTAAAAATTAAATAATTTGTGGATCTAAACTCAACACAAAATCTGCAGAAATCTAAAAACAAAATTTATGATTCATCAAATATATTATTAACAGAAATATTCTAGGCATTTAATTAATATACAAAATCAAAAATATATAATTGATACACAAAATCTTTTTACTAGTCTATGTGTATGTATTTTGATTCTGCAGGAACATACAATATCCTGATGTTGATATTTTGGTGTCAACACAAGAACCCCAGTCTGCATCAGTAAAAAGTTTGAGACATAAGTCAGAGTTTGATGAGATTCTTTAGAGAGAAGCAGAAAATTGACATACCTTGTTAAACACATGTAATATTATTTGGTTTAGTAATAGTCAAATACATCAATTTACCAACTAGTCATCTGTATATCTCATGTTTGACCAATTATGATTCATTATTATGCTGAGTTAATTTCAAACTTGGTTCCATAGGAATCGTAGAAGGTCTACAACCCAAAAGACCAATATCCTCTAACAACTCCAATGTGTATTTTCTTTGATAAATATAAATGCCATCTTTTGATCTAGCGATTTCTAGGCCTAAAAAATATTTCAAAGAACCTAAGTCTATAAGTTTAAAGGCCTTTGCTAAATCATTCTTCAGTTGTGTTATTGCATCATCATTATTCCCAGCAATAACAATATCATCCACATAGACTAATAAAACGAGAAAGATATTACCAGTCTTACGAGTGAATAAGGTATGATCCGCATGAGACTTTTTAAAACCAAGTTGAAGCAGAGTTGAACTAAACTTCAAATACCATTGTATGCATGCTTGTTTCAGGCCATAGATTGATTTGTGCAGTCGACCTACAACATTTTCAAGTAGTAATCCTCCTTTTCTCATTGAGTATCCTTGAGGTATTCCCATGTATATTTCCTCATTTAGATCACTATTAAGGAAAACATTAGAAATGTCTAATTGATGTAGACTCCATTCCTTTGCAACAGCAACAGACAAAAGCATCTTAACTGTTGTCATCTTAGCCACAGGGGAGAAAGTATCAACATAGTCTAAACTTTCTTGTTGCATGTAGCCTTTTGCAACTAAGCATGCCTTAAATCTTTCCAGATTCCCATCAGCCTGAAGCTTGACTTTAAACACCAATTTGCAGCCTATTGGTTTCTTACCATTAGGCAATGTACAAACTGTCCAAGTTTGAGTATTTTCCAAAGCATTTATCTCAACATCCATAATATCAAGCCATTCTTTAATCTTTTTAGCTTGAGCATAAGAACTTGGTTCTGGATATTTGTTAATTGCACAGATGTATGCAGAAAATTCATAAGAAAAGTTTGCAAAGTTAATGAAGGCTGAAATGGGATACCTAACATCTTTCATAACTTCAGGGACTGCATTGCAGTAATAATCTTGAAGGTGACTTGGTGGCTTGGTCTGTCACTTGGAAAGGTCTGCAGGAAGTTGATTTTCTAGTGATGAATCAGTTTCCAGTCTCTCAAAGATAGTATGAGGAACAATTTCCTTATTTGCAAATGGAAATACTGTTTCAAAGAACACAACATGTCTAGAAACATGAATTGTGTTAGTCTCCAAATCAAACAACTTATAACTCTTATATCCTGTAGGATAACCAAGGAAAACACAGGCTCGCTCGTGTTTCAAACTTGTGTCGTTGATGAGGACTGATTGATTGATAGCACAAACAACCAAAAACTTTGAGTAAAGAATAATCTGGTACCTTGGAATGAAGTATTTCAAATGGCGATCTGTTAGATAGAAGAGGAGTAGGCAGCATGTTGATCAAAAACACTGCAGAAAGCACATAGTCTCCCCAAAAATCTAAAGGTACACATGATTGAAACATCAATGCTCTAGCTACATTTAGTATGTGTTGATGTTTCCTCTGCACTATTGAGTTTTGTTGTGGTGTTTCCGGACAAGAATGGTATGAAAATACCTTTTTCTTTATAGAATTTCTCAAATCTCAGATCCGGTACATTCTCAGATGTCACAACTTTCACAAATACACCATACTGAGTCTCCACCATTTTGATAAAAGTTGGAAAAATCTATAAGACATCATTCTTGGCTTTCATCAAATAGATCCATGTAGCACGACTGTGATCATCAACAATCGTTATGAAATATTTATATTCTTTAATAGTGTGTGTTCCAAAAGATCCACATGTATCAATATGAATGAGATAAAAAAATATGCTTACACATATTATTCTTTGCTAGGAAAATAAGATGTTTCCGTTTAGCCTTTTGACAGATAAAACAAAAAACTAAATCATTTTTATTCCTTTTAGGCAAACCAAGTACAATGTCTTTAATATCAGTTTTCTCATAGGATGAATGTCCTAATCTATTGTGCCATAAGGCATTATTAACCACAACATTACATAATTTTGTATAAGCGACATATGAAATGTTATTAGAACTAGAATTTTTTGCTGAACTAGTATCTAGAACATATAGTCCTCCAATTTGGTTACCTTATCCAATCGTTAACTCTTTGATGTGATCATGGATGACACATGAAATCTCATCAAAGTAGACCCGAAACTTCAAATATGTAGTTAGCTGACTCACACTGAGATGGTTTAAACGAAACTCTTGAACAATACATTTTTCAGTGTAATGTATTTATTCAGTTTAATTAGTCATATTCCAGCTATTTCGACATTCATACCCGTTAGAAGAGTAACTGCACTACTTAAACCATCAGATAGGCTTTCAAATAAATTTTTATCAAAAGAAACATGATGAATAGCACCACTATCTATGATATATGTATAAACAGTTAACATTCTCTTAAAGGTTTTCAAAAACGCATAGAAACCATAAAGTATAGAGGGTGAAAAAAGATACCATTCAGAGTGGAACCATTCTCATCACTATAGGTTGCTACCAAGGCAATTATGATTGGTTGTGCTGCATCAATGAATTTGAGTACTCAAGTAAGTAATCATGTCTTGTAACTGATTATTTGACAAATTTCTCATTAGCTCTGCTATTCCATCTATTCCAACACCTTTAGAAATTGTTGCTTTACCATCAGTGATATCAAAATTAGCGACCAATGGTTTGGTTTTATCAGTTGAAAATTGTCTTGTTGTCGTCTGCTTGTGTTTGAAACCCGGTGGATAGCCATGTATTATGTAGCAAATATCGATACCATGGCCAATATAAACACAATTTTGAGCATTGTACCTTGTTCTGTCGTGGATTGCTTTAAAAAGAGTGAGTAGCATTGACCACATATTATTCATTAGAAGTAGTTACAATTTGAAATGCAGAAGCATCGTGTGGCACTGTCACTATGTTGCGCTGGATGTGATCTTGGTCTACAAGATTATAAATCTCTGCAAGATCAAGAATGGTTTTCTTCATAATGATTTGACTACGAATGGTAGCGTAAGACTCATTCAATTCTGTAAGAAACTTAACAACCTTTGCACGTTCTTCTTTAGTATTCATCGTGCACAACTTTTGCAGTTTTGACAGGTGCTAATGCAGTCGGCTCCATCTAAAGCATCCCATAATGTTTTCAAAGCGGTGTAGTAGTCTAATAAACTCATCGATCCTTGTTGTAGCCCTCAAATTTGTTGCAGCCCTCAAATTTGTTGCATCAAGTGATAGGATCTTGGTAAGTTAGTGATATGAAACCGCGCCATCAAATCTTTCTAAATTTCAGCAGCATTGTTAATCTGTTTAGTAACCGAATTTAATAGCCAAGATTTCACCATACTGTTGCAGTGTGACCAAACTCTAAAGCTAGGATCAAATTCAGGAGGTCTTGGTAAAGATTTATCAACAAATGAAATTTTGTTCTTAGCATCTAATGCAACAAACATTGCAATTTTCCAAGTGGAGTAATTAGATCTATCAAGTACCTCAGATATGATTGCATTACTCGGACTATCACCAATCATGAGAACATACGGGGAATAGTTGATATCCGTGAAACCAAACTTTAGCAATGGCGGAATCGACGACTTCAATGTGAAATTTGTTTGAATTGGTGACGATTCTGACATAATCAGTGAGAGCGGTTCATGATCTGTAGTTTTTTCAGCTAAATCTTTACTTGATCTTCTTGTGCGACCCCGAAATTTTGATAAGGAGACCATCACAAGATCTTGAATTAATCAGCTGATTGTGTATGATCGATTGAGGTTTCAGATGAATTTATCGCAATCAATGAGTTCCATGAAGAAGAAACTCAAAGATTCTTGAAGAAAAGAGCGCGAATCAGAGCAAAATGCTATGATACCATGATAGAAAGGACGAAGAGAGATCGAAGAAATATGTTATTCTCATTAACTTTTTTGTTACGGAGTCATCACTCTCTTATATGTGAGAGAATACAGTTTAAGCTAATCTAATTACAATATCATTGGTATGACTAAACCAAAGACCAACTAAACCGTACATTAATAATCTTGATTAATATGTCGAGAATCACGAAGCTATCAGTTTCCAACTACATCACCTGGAAACTGCAGGTTCGTGCGTTAATTGAAGCTCATGAACTGCACATATTTCTTGATGACACCGACATAGTGCAGGCACCCAGCGTCACCGTTACGGGTTTTGATCAACCCAATCCGCTTTTCACCATCTGGAAACACCAAGATATGATGCTTTACATCGCTCTTTTTATCACATTCACTCTTGTTGTCCAGTCGATCGTTGCTTGCGTGACTATGTCGAGAGAGATTTGGCAAAAGCTTGTGAACACATATGGGCGACCATCAAGAGGACATGTGAAAAAACTCAAAAATAGTTGAAACACATCTGAAAAGAGAATCAATTTGTTGAAGATTACAGGATAAATATTCTCCCTAAAGCTGATCAATTGGCGCTCCTTGGCACACCGGTTGAGCATGAAAACTTGCTCGACATAATCACTGATGGATTGGGTGATGAGTTTCGGGCAGTGGTTAAAATGGTGAATGGAAGAGATAACCTGATTTTGCTAGAGGAGCTTCACGAAAAGCTTATTAATCGTGAATATACTCTCGCTCTTCACCGAAGCGCACTGGTATAACGTTACCAGTGACTTCAAATGTTGCTTAGTTCTCTCTGCAACATTCATCACGAGAGAATTATTGTGGTGGCTCTGGGTCTTGCAGTAGCTATCGTAACTCTCGGTCTTATCTAGAAAAATGTCAACTCTGTAGTACACAAGGTCACAACGCTCAAAAATTTTCTTAGTTGACCACCTCTACTCCGTTAGCTCCACAGAGTGGTGGAACTCCTTGGCAGGACTTTCACCGGCTCACTGGATCCCACATACTCGTCTCACAATGCAAACACCATCCGATACAACGTCGTGGCTTCTAGACAGTGCCGCGTCTCATCATCTTGCTAGTGATCTAAGCAATCTTTCTCTGCACACCGTCTCAAGAAAGAGATGAAGTCATGATCGGAAATGTGAATGGCTTAACCATCAGTCACACTAGTTCCACTCTTCTACCCTCGTTTCATAAACCTCTTTTACTTACGAATGTTTTGTGTGTTCCGGAAATGAGAAAGAATCTGATTTCTGTAAACAAGTTATGCAAGACTAATAAACAGCAAGGCCAATGAATGAATGTATGAACGGCCAACAAATCTACTTTTTTTTTTGCTTTTTTTTGTGTGTGCTCCAAGTCATCTCTTCGACTTGGCACTCCAAATTAGGACATTCTTCTCCTCTAATTCTTCGTTAGGTTATTTCAGATTTTTCATTTCCTATTATATCTTTGTCGTATTTTTCGTATTGCAACTCATGTTCGATTGCTAGTTTATGAAAATAGTTGATTAGGGTGTTTAATGGTTAGTTAGACTTGTATTTAATGTTTTTTATTACTTGATAGCTAGCATAAATTATTAATGATTAAATAATTAAGGAAAAGATTAATGTCATCGAAGTAAATTAGTTGGTTTTAGTGATGTAAAACCGAAAAATTAGCTATTTGAAATAGATTAAACTCTGATAGTTAGCAATTAATGACTCTAGCCTGATACCTCTATTCTCAGAGTTTTATTTTATTTAATTTTAAATCTGATGTTAGTTTTTTTTTACTTTCATTTATTTTATTTAAAAATTACAAATACTTTTATTTGTTTAGATTGAATATTCTTAGTTTCTTGTTTTTGTTTCGTTGTGGTTCAATAAACTAAAGTGCGTAGTATGATAAGATAATTGCTTCATTGAAAAACGTATTATTGAGTCGTAATTCGTATTCCAATCCATAGTACTTCGAGTAGATGAATTCAAAAAGACAAGACTTGTAAATATCTATACTACTACAGTTCTACACGAATCACCAAAATGTATACAGTTATACAAACATTTATGAAAAGAAATATAATTATCGAAAAAGGTACTGAATTAAAGCAATTCTCTAACTCAAACAAACAGCTCACCACCTTGGCAGTATTTCACCAAACTCAAATAATAACACTATACATGGAAATTAATTCATCAACCTCAGATTTATGATACAGAAAATAGATCAGATAAAAAAAAAAATAATAATATAATATTGAAATATATATGTGGATGATTTATTATATATGATTATTACTTTTTCTCAGAACTTGAAACCGAGGCTTGGCCATTTCTTAGCAGAAGACTCTTTCTTGGGAGCTCTTGCGTTTGGATCGATCAGATTCTGTAGTGACTTGGCTTTGTGGTTCCGTGACCGTCCCGCTTCTTTCAAAAGCTCGGCCAAACGCTTCTTCTCGTCCTCAAAATCCGGATTCGCAATCCCGAGCTTCTCCTCTCTTAGCTTCAGAACCTGCTCTAATATCTCAATAGCATCCTCTATCCTGCAATTACATAGCCATCACAAATACGAAAGTCTTTAAATTAAGGATGTCTAATCTGGTTTAACCGATCTCAACTGAACCAAAACCATCCGAAAACCAAAAATTTCTAACGCAGAAAAGTCTAAACCCAAAACCAGTTGGGCATTCCTAGTTTTCATATCGTATCGATCATGTTAACACATTTTAACATGAACCAAGTATGATTCTGGTTTTGATAAATCCGCATACCATCAGTGTTAGGTCAGACAGTTTTTTTTAAAGACATTACCTTCCCATAGCATCATAGGTAGCAGCCAGATTGCTGTAAACACCGAGAGTGTCTTGATCGCAGGGTCCACGTTCTTGTTCAAGAATAACTCTTGCTTCTTCAAACAGCTCACCGGCCTCATCAATCTTGAAAAGCTGAACGCAGGCTAGTCCCATTTGGTTTAGTACAACTCCGAAGAAGGCAGATTTCTCACCAGCTGCTCGCAGTTTTGTCACAGCACTCTCAAATGCGTTTCTTGCATCCTCATACCTCCCCAACGTGTAATACATAACTCCCATCCGTGCCTCTAAACCTGCAAGTATTTACATACAAAGCCAAAGAAATGTAAAGACTCATAATTAAATTCAATTTCTTGCCTGATCACAATCTACTTCCCTATACTACGGCTCCGATAAGCATTTACATCCCTCATTTCTAGGATTCTTCGATCATATCCCTAACAAACTAATAAATTAGCGTCTTGGTTAAGCCTAGAACAGGTAAAATTAAGCCAATTTCAGCAAACCAGTCAAGTTAATTCAAGTGGCTTTTACTTACATGCTAGACAACACAAAGATCAGTACTTAAAACATTTAATATGTGACCAAAAATCGCACAATTTTCAAAGACATTTGATAGCAATCCAGCTATAAGAATATTTATGGTTTTGATAATTTTGCCTGCAATGGCGCTCTGCTGTCCTGGTTTATCCTCGAGCAATTTCATCGACTTCTGAAGTAGCTTCAATGCTTCCCCAGGTTCATCCACAGACTCATAAATCGCAGAAATCTCGGTTAACCCACCAGCAATCTCCTCCACTGTTGTCCCAGGCACTGGCTTGTTATATATCCTCAATGCGTTCTCACAATAGGACTTTGACTCGCGGAGTTTCCCCGTCCTATGGTAAAGCTCAGCCAGTCTCACAAACACTGATGCAACTGTCGGATGAGTCTCTCCGTTAGAGGACTTGAACACAGTGAGAGCCTTCTGATAAGAGAACACAGCTTCATCAAACCGACACAGTGACATGTAAATATTCCCAATGCTGACATCAATTGACGCAACCTCGGATTCTTGCCCGCTCGCAATCATGGCCATACTAGCAAGAACAAGGTGCTCAAGGGCGTTTTCATAATCTCCTTTAGCCTCACAGATGATTGCCATCAGTCTCCTATCAGCTGCCTCCTCCAGTGAAGCCGGTTCACTATGCGCACGGTGGATTTCTAGAGTTTTCTTGCATAACTCTTCTGCTTTATTGAATTGCATTGCCTGAACATATGCTTCTGCTAAGTACCTGGAATTATTGGGAGCTTCAGCAACCTTCCACAAGGCTAAGCAAATTTCTGCAATATCCTAAACCCTAAAATTCTAAATCTCACTAATTTTCACTTTGAGCTTACAGATAGATACCAGAAGAACCAATGAAGAGACAAAACTAATATGAATCTTACTTAGATTCACTTACTACAAACTTAGATCTAACGAATATAGTAACTTTCAGTAAATCGTAAGCCAATACTGACACTAATTGATTAGTCTTAAGAATCTAAAGAGTTTAATTATCCATTAATTGCTTAATCAAGAGCAAAATCAAAGAAATGAGAACCTGCAAGTTTCTCCAACTCGTGGATCCGTATCGCCAAGAGTCTGGATCTGGATCTTAAGACCTTCCTCATAACAAGCAATAGATCTATCGATTTGACCAAGCATCGACAACGTATCACCAAGTTGCATATGACCGGAAAACGCAGCGAGAGAGTGGTCAGGGCCACGGGTCAGTTCAGGGACCTGGATAGCTCGTTCAAGCGGGGGTACAGCTTCATCGAATCGACCAAGGCTGCAGTAAATAGCAGCAAGCACGTGAAGACTCATAGCGAGGTCAAGAGCAGGACCACCATCGCTTCCGCCGGGGATAGGTGGAGCAACGGCGGCGCAGCAACGCTCAAATGATTTGGTAGCGCGGACCGCGTAATCTAATGCTTTGTTAGGACCTTCACCTGAAGCAATGGCGTCACGAGCTAATTTGAGAAGGAAAGGACCGAGATCTGGATTATCTAGAGATGGATCGTCGACATCGACTACTACGGCGGCGGAGGAAACGCTTGGGGAATCTTTTTTTCCGCTGGATCGACCTGGTGAAGGTTTGGATCGAGATGGAGTAGAGGAAGGAGTCTTCTTCATCGGAGTTCGGGGCGGGTTTGAGAGAGGTTGCGTGTCAGGCACGGCCACACGTAGCGGCGGCGCATCGGCCGGAGATTTAACTGATACGAGACCTGGCATTGCTGGCCTGAATGTAAATGTGTAAGTGTGTGTGAGAGAGAGTGAGAGAGTGAGAGAGTGAGAGACAGAGACAGAGAGAGTTATGGCGGATTTTGATTTTGGATCGATTCCAAGTGGAGAAGGAGACGAGTCAGTCAGTGAAAGGGGTAAGGGTAGGTTCGTAATAAAGTTTGAGATTGGAGGAGGTAACGGTCATGTTGTTGGGAAATATTGGGTTCGTTATTTACATACTAGTTGATTTTTATTTTTATTTTAAGATTATTTGATAAATTGTCCCGAGTTCTACTCTTACAAATAGGGTTGACTTAAAAATTTATTTTTTGTGTTTTATTTATATAATGTAAATTTGTCAAATAATTTTTATTTTTACTTAATATTTTAGCTTATTAATTAGAAGCAAAACTTATTTAGGATATTAGTAAAAAGTACAAGAAAATGTTATATATTTTAATAATTTTTATGACAAAAAATTATAATATTTGTATTTGGCGCTTCTATTAATATTTTCCAATATTCAATTATCACAAACATAAGAGATCTAAAAATACACAATAAAAATGTGAACTGAAAAAAGAACAGAGTATACTATTGAAAAACTTAACAAAAAATTGAAGACAGTAAGATAAAATAAAATATAACCGTAGTTTTCCTATTGTTTATCCTTGGTTATGATAATGCGTTACACTGGCAGTTGCAGCAGTAGTAGTAGGTAATCACTAATCACTAATCACCGTAAAAAAAAAACAATATTCGATGTCTTGTTCCAACCATTATGGCACTGCCACGTGGAAAAGATAGACTTGTGCCAGCTATTAAAGAACAACTTAAAATGTCAGCTTGGTATTGCTAACGATCGACCAACAAATAACTAAAGAGAACTGAAACAGCTCGTTTGTGTTTTTTCAATCCATACAACATGTGCTATGATACGCTTGACGGTGGTCCATGTCACCATAATTTAGGAGCAAACTTCTATATCATTCTAATTTATATTCTTAAGATTTAATTAAGTATCATTATCACTCTAAATAATCCACTCATACAATTGCATTATTTGGAAAATGGTTGATACTTCAAATTCTAAAAATTAAAAAAATTGAGATACAAAATATAGGTATTTTTAAATATCAACCATAGCAATCATTGATCGAATGATGCAGCGATCCTTGCAAACTCGAATTTTTTGTAAAATTTTGTTTAATCTAATTGTGGGAGTTAAATTAACTTTGAAGTTCATAACTGGGTGATGAAAAATTGTTTCCAAAGTGCACAATTTAAATAAATCAGGTTTAACAAAAACTCAGTTGCTTCACAAAAAAAAGCTTTTGGGCTATATTAAAAAACAGAAGGGTTTTGGGCTTCATAAGACCAGTTGGAAACGAATTGGTTGTGGGTAACTTTGTATGTGATTAAAGTCCAAATACATGTCAATCAAAAAACTATCAGGCCCATACAACTAATAAATTTTGTTAGGACAAAGAGAGAAAAGGCAGGAATAAAATTGCGCATCCAGGGAATCGAACCCTGGTCAGTACCGTGGGAGGGTACTATGATACCACTACACCAGATGCGCTTTTTATTAAAGGGTCTCATTCGGTTAATATTACTAGATTATGTTTTAAATCACTAATACATTATTTCCGCATCGTGCATCGTGCATCGTCAAAATCCCTAAATTCATTCTCTCTTCGATTCAAAATCCCCCAAATCGCCAACACGATCTTTGATCTTGTGAGATTCTAAATCGAATCGGGAAGGCATGGATAACAGCAGCAGCATCAATTCCACCGCATCTGCCGCCTCAAACCTAAGCACGACCTCCCTGGAAAAACTGGATCAAGCGGCGAGCTGGGTCAGCACCACCGTTATTTCCGCCTTCTTCGCCTCTCTCGAGCGTTGCTCCTGCGTTAATCTATCTACCTCCGATGATGATGATGATGATGACAACGAAGAGTCTCACAATCGTCCTCTTGCTCTCTCCGCCGCTACGCACCCAGATGACATCGTTTAGATTCCTTTGATTCCTCGGGTAAATTTTTTTTTTTGTTTTTTTTGGTTTTTATTAATCGGTGGTATGAGTCAATGTATCTCCTATGTATGGTGCAATGGAAAAAGCTCAGAACTTTTGGTTGTATATGCACGATTTGGTGTTTGATCTTAATTCTCTCCTTGAAATGTTTATGTGTTATACCTGCGTTTGAACGGATATGGCTGTGCTTTGTTAAGTTTATATATATATATGATGTTTGATTTGGAATTTGATTTTTGGATCAATTTTGTAGATTTTCATTTCTTGCAAACAAATCACTCAGAAATTTGGTTCTAGGTGATTCTAAGGATTGTATAGTAGTAGAATGTATAATTATTAGTGAGATCCTTCCTTAGCTTATTTTGGAGTATATGCAACCTTGTTTCAATCCTTACATTGGATCTGATGTCGAGTTTAAATACAAAGATTGCAGTTTGTTTTTGAGAAACCTGCCTTGCTGCAATAAGAAAGCATTGCTTTGTAGGTATGTTGATCGGTTCACATAAGTAGTATAGTCTTTGCTTGGTAGTCCGGTGATGAGTTGCAATGAGATTTTCACTCATCGTTCCAATTGCTAAAGCAATTTGAAAACTGCTATGTTGAAGCATGATTAATGACTCTGAGGACCACATTACGTTTTCTTCTTGTTTTGTCCCCTCTCTAGCTCTCTATCTCTCTACGTGACAAGTTTTAGTGAAGCTGCATTTTTGGGAGATGATGATGATCATCTGTTTAAAGATTTTGGGAAAAAAAGCAAACTATCTAAAAGTGTTTTGTGTTGATGGATAATTTTTCTCATCTCATCATCGGATAGCTTTCTCAATCTCTCTTCTTGAAATTTGAGTTTGTGTCCAAAAAATTGGCATGATTGTTTCAAGATAACCTGAGAAAATGGCTCATAATAATTTCTCTTTAGGTTACTCAACAAAGTACAAGCATGTGCAGTGTTCGCTTTTGAAAAAGTATCTAAATATTTTATTCAGCTTCCTTCATGTTATTTATTGGAAAAAAGCATAAATCATGTTTCTTTCGGCGAAAAAATCTTTGTTGGGTCTATATGCTCTTCTCCTCCTTGCCTCAATTGGGTTTCTCTGATTGATAATAATAATTTTCTGATGCGGTCCCAATCGAAGCAAAGCGAGAATAACAATTTCATAATTCTTAATCTTGTCAGACCAGACTAATTATCTTGATCAATCACTTGGAAACTCATTGACCTATTCATGACCGATTGATATATTGTTAGATCCTTTAAAGTTGTCTCTTCGTGTTGCTCTTCTTTGCTTTCCGTGTTTGTGCCTGGTTCTGCACGAATATGTATTTTTTGATTTTGAACATTTGATTGATAGGTCCGGCTTTGCACAGATCTTGGATAGTTGTTTAGACTTATCCATGAATTCCATCCAAAACTCTTTCTGTTTGCATAACTTGTCAAGGGTCCGATTGATATATTGTTGGATTTGACCGATTGAGATTTTTTCAACCGTCTGACCTTGATCTCTGATGTAGAGTTTGGTTTGCTGGCTTAGATATTCGTCTATTGATGAGAGGTAGACGTGCTTCAAGCTCAGATTGTTGAGTCCGTTTAGAGCGTAGAACCTTCTCGCTTGATGCTTGAAATGTTTTGCCAGATCTTTCTTCTTCAATGAACAACACTTTGCTGCAAAGTATTCTTCTTGTATTTGCTCCTTTTGATGATTTGGTGTACCGATAAATTCTCGATGGATTTCTCCGAGTAACATCGGAATTGTAGTGTCATAAACTTGGTTTTGTCTATAATCACCGAGTGAGTTCCACCATTCTTTGAGGGCTCCATAAAGCCTTGCAGTAAATTAATGGATGACAGCGTACGTTGTCGAAGTTAGTGCTTCAGAATTCATCCAAGCGTGAAACTCGTCAAGACATTCTTTCCATTTCTCGAACGGAATATCGTCGAACGTAAACGTCATGACTTTTGAAGCGAATTGCTTTTCTGGCTTTTTGTGTTCTTGAAAATGTTGATAATTCATCTCTTCATCGCTTGAGAAAACTTCGTTTACACTTGGCTCTCGCTTGGGTGTATAAGAACTTTCTCCGATAGCAAATTGTTTCAGCATTGATTCTTCTTCTGATTCGGTTTGCGATTCAGTTGAATTCGTGTCCGAGTAGTGCTCTATTATCGGGGTTGGTGATTTCGTTGTCTCCGCTAGTTGCGAAGAGTATGCCTGTTTTGTTTTAAGCTTTTGCACTGTCTCGTTAGCTGTTATGTTATGGGTTCTCCCTCGTCTGATACCATAACATAACAGACGAGGGAGAACCCACGATGAACTAAGCAAGAACCCGACGATAGACCGTATTGACTAAGTCGGATCTCACGCTAACCGTGTTGTCAAATCGAGGGGGTTTATGGGCTCCAAGTTACAGCGAGCATCGTAGGCGTTACTCAGCCATGGCTCAAGCCGTCTCAATTAGGATCCAATACCCACGCCACCCCACGAAAGTCGTGTTGGTTACTGTAAGATCAAACCGTCGTGTTGATCTACCGGAAAATTCTTACAAAGACCACCGGAGTTTCCTCCGAAAATTAAGCCATAGAAGCAGATCGTCAACTTATGAATGAAAAGAAAGAAACAAAGCTTATGAAGATCTATTGAAGTTCGGAAAACTTAGAGAGATTTAGAACATGTTTAGAGAGAGAAAATTTTAGAGAGAAGTTTTTATTATTTCTCGATGTGTCTTTTACAATGGGGGAGCACACATATTTATAGGGGGAGGTTAAGACGCTGACATAAGCGCTTACCTCAGCGATGACATCATGTTTACATCATGATTACATCATCGCTTACATCACACTACTTATATATTACATCATCGCTTACATCAGCGATGACATCATACTTATATCACACTAATATCATGCTGATATCATATTGACATCATGCTGACATTATTTATTTAGCATAATAATTATACATAATTAATCATCAAGCTTACTCAATGATTCATCTCGAAATCTTCAATGTGCTTCGTGCAGCATCCGTACTCTGTTCCCGGGCACTTATACTGTGGTTCTGGCTCAGAGAAGTCTTCAGGGGAGTCCATATTAACGTTAATATTGAACTCTCGTCCGATTTCGTCGAGATCCATAACAGGATTATCGTCTGGTGACTGAGCGTCTTGGAAGTATTCTGCTGGACAGCTTGGTGAGGATGGTTCTGGTTTTGCTGCTTTGAAACGACGTTTTTCTTCATTAGACATGAAGAATTGTAGATCTTCGTCGAGACTCATTTGATAGTCGATGGAATAGTAGGACCAGTTCTGGTTGAACGGGATGTGAAATGTCTGTCGAGCATTGTTGAGGCGGAATGCATGAGTCTAAAACTCTTCATATAGAGCATTATCGCGAACGTTGAAGTCTGGTCTGATTCCATGCTTGAAATCCTTGTGATGAATGAGGTTGGGTAGTGCGTGAACCTTTGCGGTTCTGTCGTTGACTTGAATTGGTCGATGGAAGAAATAGATAGTGTGTGGACTAAAGAAAGGATTTAGACCACCTAGTTCTTTGAGTTTCTTGTAGGGGATTTGCATCGATTTTGCTGAATTTCGTAGCTTGCCACTCCAGTTGACTAGCGGGTTGAACCATGTGAGGAATGTTGAAAGTCCTTCTTGTTGACCTTGTTATTCGTTGACGTATTGGTATAACCATTTGATATCGAATGAGATACCAATAGTGTATACTGCACAGAGATACCAGAGGAAACAGAGAACTTCTTCCGGCATATATTTGTTCTCGATCCTGTACAGATGAGCGAACGGGTAGTCGGGATGAATGCCTAGCGGTGCAATGTATCTTCCGTAGAGCCCGTGGTTTGTTAAGATGATTGATTGGTAGTGGAATATCCTGTTTCGCAAAGTTTCTCGAAAATGTCTTTTTGTGATGAGAGGCTTCACGTCTTTTGGCATGTTGTTGTCGAAGTCATAATATGTCTTTGATGATGAAGAACTCGCCATAATGTGTATGTCTTGGAGAGGCTTTCTGCTGAGCATATCGGCTAGAATGTTCGTCGTGCCCTTTAAATAGACGGTGTCGAAGTCGTACTTTGAAAACCATTTACTCCATCGTAAGAGCTGTTGATGCGGGACCATCTTCTGCTTGAATTGTAACATCTTTGGAAAAGAAGACATCCATTTCGATGCGAAATTTATGTCCTATCAGATGAAATTCAAACTTTTCGATTGCTCTTTTGACGGCTAAAATCTCTTTGAACGTTGAGTGATAGTGCATCTCCGAATCTTTAAAGCGTCCACTTTTGTATCCACATATTTGTCTTTTTCCATTTTCTTCTTCAAGTAATACTGCGCCCCAGTATTTGTCGCTTGCGTCAGTCTGTAGAACCCGTGTTCCCGTAGAGGGAATCTTTAAAGGTGGTAGCTTCTGAATTTCCTTTTTTAGGTGTCTGACAGCTTCAGTTTGTCTTTTTGTCCACTGTTGAGGATTCTTTATCAACATCTTTCGTAGTGGATGAGTCAGCTGCGAAAGTTGCGGGATAAAGTCGCCTAGATAGTTGATTACACCAAGGAATTGCTGAATTTGTCGCTTTGTCAGATTTTCTTCTGGGAAGCTCAGAAGTTCTGTAGCTAGATGGGCTTGGGCTGCGAACTGTCCTTGAGTAATTTCCATTCCAAGAAATTCGATACTGGATTGGGCTATGATCATCTTTCGGGCCGAAAGCATGATACCATATGATTTCACGATTTCGTGGAATTTCTGAAGGTCTCTGATATGATCTTCTTCTGTAGTTGAAAACAGTAGGATGTCGTCGATGTAGATTAACACCGTATGTATTAGCGGTTTGAATATCCTTAGCATCGCCTGTTGGAACAGCGATGGTGCTGTCTTCAGACCAAAGGGTAGAACCTTCCATTGTAAGTGACGGTTCGGTAGGCAGAACGCCGTTTTGTATTGATCTTCAGGTTGAACACCGAGTTGCCAAAATCCTGACTTGAGGTCGAATTTGGAGAATACTGTTGCTCCTGAGAGATGTTGGAGCAGCGATCTTTTGTTCGGTAATGGGAACTTGATGTCTTGAAGGTATTGATTCAGTGGCTTGTAATCAATTACCAGTCTTAGCTTTCCTCGTGCTTGTTCGGCTCGGTTGTTGACGTAGAATGCTTTGCACGCCCATGGTGAGTTGGTTGATGAGACTATTCCTTGTCGGATTAGTTGGTCGCATTCGTCGTTGGCTTGTTGCAGTAGAGCTGGAGACATTCCTGCGTGACTCGCTTTAGTAGGAGTTGTTGCCATCTTTTCTATGAACGGAAGTGAGACAAAAAAGTCTTGGTTGAGCCATAGAGGATTTTTGCATTTCGTCAGAAATTCAACATGTGAATCTGCACAAGAGACTGCTGCAATCTCCTTTTTGATTTCTTCAAATGTTGGAGCGATAGGATTTTCTATTGCAAATAACCTATGCAATGTTGTGAAAGCCTTGAATAGTCCTTTCCATTTGATTCCTCTTGGTTCGATTGAAATATCAAACCTTTTCTTCAGTATATTGTAGGAATCCCATCCGAGAATTAGATCTTTTCCGGGTGCGGATGATCCGAGGACTTCTGTAGTGAATTGGCATCCAGGGAAAACTTCGATTGTAATAGGCTTGGACTTGAGTTTGATTTTTAAAGCTCCTGAGTTTGCCACTCTGAATTCTTGCTCAAATGGTGTCCACATCGATGGAGGTAGAATCTTTGGATTTAGTATCGACGTGTGAGCTCCAGTGTCGATGAATGCAATGACATGGATTGGATCTTCAGTTTCTGTTGGATCAAAGATTGTGACCGGCAGGTGTGGAATCGTCATGATATCTTCTTGTTGCGGTATCTGACAAATCTTGAAACAACAATCATCAAATGCTTCTTCATATGAAGTTTCTGAGGAAGTATCATAGTCGGAGTATCCACATATTGCTTCGTTGTCATCACTGTCGTAAGATAGGACGGATTCAAGATCATGATTGTGGAGGTCGATATCCGGCGCTATGCGTGATATTGAGCTGATGAGATACTGCTTTTTCTTCGTTGACTTGTTCGAGCAGTTCTTGGCGTAGTGTCCTTCTTTGTGACAAAGAAAACACTTGGTTGATTTTCGAAAGCTCGTTTTCTTCTTGAAGAATCGTCTGCGTCGAAAACCTTTAAAGTTATCTCTTCGTGTTGCTCTTCTTTGCTTTCCGTGTTTGTGCCTGGTTCTGCACGAACATGCCTTTTTTGATTTTGAACATTTGATTGATAGGTCCGGCCTTGCACAGATCTTGGATAGTTGTTTAGACTTATCCATGAATTCCATCCAAAACTCTTTCTGTTTGCATAACTTGTCAAGGGTCCGATTGATATATTGTTGGATTTGACCGATTGAGATTTCTTCAACCGTCTGACCTTGATCTCTGATGTAGAGTTTGGTTTGCTGGCTTAGATATTCGTCTATTGATGAAAGGTAGACGTGCTTCAAGCTCGGATTGTTGAGTCCGTTTAGAGCGTAGAACCTTCTCGCTTGATGCTTGAAATGTTTTGCCAGATCTTTCTTCTTCAATGAACAACACTTTGCTGCAAAATATTCTTCTTGTATTTGCTCCTTCTTCTGATTCGGTTTGCAACTCAGTTGAATCCGTGTTCGAGTAGTGCTCTATTATCGGGGTTGGTGATTTCGTTGTCTCCACTGGTTGCGAAGAGTATGCCTGTTTTGTTTCAGCCTTTTGCACTGTCTCGTTAGCTGATTGGGTTTGTGCTGCCGTTTGTGCTTGATTTGCTATGTCGTTGAGCAGATTGGTCATCGAGAATTTGATGATTCCAATGTCTTTATCTTTTCTCTTCTTCTTGCGATCATCAAGGGAATCTTGGCTCGAGTGAGATGAAGTAAGTGCAGGTGTTCGCGCTTGCTTGGTTTGGGGTGGCGTGGGAGTCAAGCAAATTCTCATCTTGCCAAGTTCCAGCTACAGAAGAGGAGCAGTTCATATCGCTCAATCTTCCAGAGAATCTACCACAACTATGGCAACACCAAGGCTATACGCATCTACACTTCGGAATAGTTCGTATCGGTCTGACCTTACACGCACGAAAAGGTCTACCAGTCTACGCGAGAATTGCCCTGCTCGACTCAAGATTAAAGTCTTACCAGCAAGCATGTATTGGAACGGTACAGACAACGTTAAACGCCGGAACAGTGTTCATTACATTGTTTCCAAACTTTAATGTTTCTTTACAAGATCCACATCTTTTAAAGACTTTAAAGGTCCAACTACAACTCACTGGAGCCAGAATGAAAGAAGATAGTATCATGGCGACTATTCATCATCAAATAGTCTATCGGGTTCAAGACCATGCTCTTGATCTCATCCTGCCATCCTCTGACGAAGCACTCTACCTTGAAGTCACGTCAGCATCACAAGCTCCAAACGCTGTCCAGATTCCTCGACAAATATCTCGAGAAGAACTCATCTAGCAGCTACCAGATAAATGGATAACTAGCTACGAAAAGCTACATCAATCGGCCCAAACTCCGATTCAACTATCTGAAGCTAGCTTTCACACACGAAACGACGGTACAACCGAAACCAAGTTCGAGAAACCAAGATCATCCTCGTTTCGCAAACAGCTGTTCACTCAGTTCTCCATTAGAATTGATGAACACGAGTTCTACGGTCCATACAAAGAACAGATGCCAAAACCAATATCCTTTGGTCAAGACGGCTCTGTCGAATTCCCGTTCAAGGACGAAAACGGTAATCAATACTTTGATGTCTGTTCATGTTCAGCATGTATGGATGCCGATTACGAATCTGATGAAGAAATCCGACAAAGAAGAAGAAAGAAGAAGGATCCTCTCTATCGAAGATATCTTGATGGCGATCCTACAGTCGGCACTTTAGGCGAAGGAACCAGAAGATACGAATTCTTGGTCCAATATTCGGACAAGAAGAAGGAGAAAGAAATCATGATGATAAGTCCAAATGACTTCCCTCCTTTTCCCCCGCCTGAAGACTTCACAAGAAATAACATAGCGCATAGTCCAAAGATAGTATCGAAAGCTATCAATTCATCCGGACCAGAGCAATTAAGCCAAGGAGAAAAGGTCCTCAACTGGCAAACAGAAAACGCTATCGCTCAAAACCATATTTTTAGCAACATGAACCAGAAGTTTGACCAGATGAATAGAGACTATAACAGAAGACTGACGTCTCTCACTAAGTCAAGCGCAGAAATCAATGCTCGACTCGAAACGCTCCATCATAAGATGCTAACAATGTCAAAGCAAATGATGGTTAATACTTCACAGTTTCAGAGCAGAGAAGCCGAGATGAATAATCTCAAGTTCCAGTTAAAAGATCTGCTGAAATACTTTGAGAGCATGCAGCAACAAAGGCCGTCAGAAACGTATTACCCTTCCTACGGAAATACGTTCTTGAGCACTCCAATGCCTCAAACATCCTATTCTCCAGGATTCCTTTTTGGAGGTCAAAGTCAAAGGCCAAAGACATCCTCACCAGGATTCTTGTCATCCGATGAAGCGCTCATTTCTCGTTATGCCATGACGACGCCTTACCAGTACAAACCTAGGCCAACTCGAGAACGAACTAGAAGGTACAGAGAACCTGAAGTTCAAACCAAGCAAGCGCGAACACCTGCACTTACTTCATCTCACTCGAGCCAAGATTCCCTTGATGATCGCAAGAAGAAGGGAAAAGATAAAGACATTGGAATCATCGAATTCTCGATGACCAATCTGCTCAACGAAAGGGCAAATCAAGCTCAAACGGCAGCACAAACCCAATCAGCTAACGAGACAGTGCAAAAGGCTGAAACAAAACAGGCATACTCTTCGCAACCAGTGGAGACAACGAAATCACCAACCCCGATAATAGAGCACTACTCGGACACGAATTCAACTGAGTTGCAAACCGAATCAGAAGAAGAATCAATGCTGAAACAATTTGCTATTGGAGAAAGTTCTTATACACCCAAGCGAGAGCCAAGTGTAAACGAAGTTTTCTCAAGCGATGAAGAGATGAATTATCAACATTTTCAAGAACACAAAAAGCCAGAAAAGCAATTCGCTTCAAAAGTCATCACGTTTACGTTCGACGATATTCCATTCGAGAAATGGAAAGAACGTCTTGACGAGTTTCACGCTTGGTTGAATTCTGAATCATTAACTTCGACAACGTACGCTGTTATCCAACAATTTACTGCAAGGCTTTCTGGAGCCCTCAAAGAATGGTGGAACTCACTCGGTGATTATAGACAAAACCAAGTCTATGACACTACAATTCCGATGTTACTCGGAGAAATCCATCGAGAATTTATCGGTACACCAAATCATCAAAAGGAGCAAATACAAGAAGAATACTTTGCAACAAAGTGTTGTTCATTGAAGAAGAAAGATCTGGCAAAACATTTCAAGCATCAAGCGAGAAGGTTCTACGCTCTAAACGGACTCAACAATCCGAGTTAGAAGCACGTCTACCTCTCATCAATAGACGAATATCTAAGCCAGCAAACCAAACTCTACATCAGAGATCAAGGTCAGACGGTTGAAGAAATCTCAATCGGTCAAATTCAACAATACATCAATCGGACCCTTGACAAGTTATGCAAACAGAAAGAGTTTTGGATGGAATTCATGGATAAGTCTAAACAACTATCCAAGATTTGTGCAAGGCCAGACCTATCAATCAAATGTTCGAAATCAAAAAAGACATGTTCCTGCAACACCAGACACAAACACAGAAAGCAAAGAGGAGCAACACGAAGAGAAAACTTTAAAGGTTTTCGACGCAGACGATTCTTCAAGAAGAAAACGAGCTTTCGAAAGTCAACCAAATGTTTTCTTTGTCACAAAGAAGGACACTACGCCAAGAACTGCCCAAACAAGTCAACGAAGAAAAGGCAGTATCTCATCAACTCAATATCACGCATAGCGCCGGATATCGACCTCGAAAATCATGATCTCGAATCCGTCCTATCTTACGACAGTGATGACAATGAAGAAATATGTGGATACTCCGACTATGATACTTCCTCAGAAACTTCAGATGAAGAAGCGTTTGATGATTGTTGTTTCAAGATTTGTCAGATACCGCAACAAGAAGATATTATGACGATTCCACACCTGCCGGTCACAATCTTTGATCCAACAGAAACTGAAGATCCAATCCATGTCATTGCATTCATCGACACTGGAGCTCACACGTCGATACTAAATCCAAAGATTATACCTCCATCGATGTGGACACCATTTGAGCAAGAATTCAGAGTGGCAAACTCAGGAGCTTTAAAAATCAAACTCAAGTTCAAGCCTATTACAATCGAAGTTTTCCCTGGATGCCAATTCACTACAGAAGTCCTCGGATCATCCTCACCCGGAAAAGATCTAATTCTCGGATGGGATTCCTACAATATACTGAAGAAAAGGTTTGATATTTCAATCGAACCAGGAGGAATCAAATGGAAAGGACTATTCAAGGCTTTCACAACATCGCATAGGTTATTTGCAATAGAAAATCCTATCGCTCCAACATTTGAAGAAATCAAAAAGGAGATTGCAGCTGTCTCTTGTGCAGATTCACATGTTGAATTTCTGACGAAATGCAAAACTCCTCTATGGCTCAACCAAGACTTCTTTGTATCACTTTCGTTCAAAGAAAAGATGGCAACAACTCCTACTAAAGCGAGTCACGCAGGGATGTCTCCAGCTCTACTACAACAAGCCAACGACGAATGCGACCAACTAATCCGACAAGGAATAGTCTCATCAACTAACTCACCATGGGCGTGCAAAGCATTCTACGTCAACAACCGAGCCGAACAAGCACGAGGAAAGCTAAGACTGGTAATTGATTACAAGCCACTGAATCAATACCTTCAAGACATCAAGTTCCCATTACCGAACAAAAGATCGCTGCTCCAGCATCTCTCAGGTGCAACAATATTCTCCAAATTTGACCTCAAGTCAGGATTTTGGCAACTCGGAGTTCAACCTGAAGATCAATACAAAACGGCGTTCTGCCTACCGAAGCGTCACTTACAATGGAAGGTTCTACCCTTTGGTCTGAAGACAGCACCATCGCTGTTCCAACAGGCGATGCTAAGGATATTCAAACCGCTGATACATACGGTGTTAATCTACATCGACGACATCCTACTGTTTTCAACTACAGAAGAAGATCATATCAGAGACCTTCAGAAATTCCACGAAATCGTGAAATCATATGGTATCATGCTTTCGGCCCGAAAGATGATCATAGCCCAATCCAGTATCGAATTTCTTGGAATGGAAATTACTCAAGGACAGTTCGCAGCCCAAGCCCATCTAGCTACAGAACTTCTGAGCTTCCCAGAAGAAAATCTGACTAAGCGACAAATTCAGCAATTCCTCAGTGTAATCAACTATCTAGGCGACTTTATCCCACAACTTTCGCAGCTAACTCATCCACTACGAAAGATGTTGATAAAGAATCCTCAACAGTGGACAAAACGACAAATTGAAGCTGTCAGACACCTAAAAAAGGAGATTTAGAAGCTACCTTCTTTAAAGATTCCCTCTACGGGAACACGGGTTCTACAGACTGACGCAAGTGACAAATACTGGGGTGCAGTATTACTTGAAGAAGAAAATGGAAAAAGACAAATATGTGGATACAAAAGTGGACGATTTAAAGATTCGGAGATGCACTATCACTCAACGTTCAAAGAGATCTTAGCCGTCAAAAGAGCAATCGAAAAGTTTGAATTTCATCTGATAAGACATAAATTTCGAATCGAAATGGATATGTCTTCTTTTCCGAAGATGTTATAATTCAAGCAGAAGATGGTCCCACATCAACAGCTCTTACGATGGAGTGAATGGTTTTCAAAGTACGACTTCGACACCATCTATTTAAAGGGCACGAAGAACATTCTAGCCGATATGCTCAGCAGAAAGCCTCTCCAAGGCATAAACATCATGGCGAGTTCTTCATCATCAAAGACATATTATGACTTCGACAACAACATGCCAAAAGACGTGAAGCCTCTCATCACAAAAGGACATTTTCGAGAAACTTTGCGAAACAGGATATTCCACTACCAATCAATCATCTTAACAAACCACGGGCTCTACGGAAGATACATTGCACCGCTAGGCATTCATCCCGACTACCCGTTCGCTTATCTGTACAGGATCGAGAACAAATATATGCCGGAAGAAGTTCTCTGTTTCCTCTGGTATCTCTGTGCAGTATACACTATTGGTATCTCATTCGATATCAAATGGTTATACCAATACGTCAACGAACAACAAGGTCAACAAGAAGGACTTTCAACATTCCTCACATGGTTCAACCCGCTAGTCAACTGGAGTGGCAAGCTACGAAATTCAGCAAAATCGATGCAAATCCCCTACAAGAAACTCAAAGAACCAGGTGGTCTAAATCCTTTCTTTAGTCCACACACTATCTATTTCTTCCATCGACCAATTCAAGTCAACGACAGAACCGCAAAGGTTCACGCACTACCCAACCTCATTCATCACAAGGATTTCAAGCATGGAATCAGACCAGACTTCAACGTTCGCGATAATGCTATATATGAAGAATTTCAGACTCATGCATTCCGCCTCAACAATGCTCGACAGACATTTCACATCCCGTTCAACCAGAACTGGTCCTACTATTCCATCGACTATCAAATGAGTCTAGACGAAGATCTACAATTCTTCATGTCTAATGAAGAAAAACGTCGTTTCAAAGCAGCAAAACCAGAACCATCCTCACCAAGCTGTCCAGCAGAATACTTCCAAGACGCTCAGTCACCAGACGATAATCCTGTTATGGATCTCGACGAAATCGGACGAGAGTTCAATATTAACGTTAATATGGACTCCCCTGAAGACTTCTCTGAGCCAGAACCACAGTATAAGTGCCCGGGAACAGAGTACAGATGCTGCACGAAGCACATTGAAGATTTCGAGATGAATCATTGAGTAAGCTTGATGATTAATTATGGATAATTATTATGCTAAATAAATAATGTCAGCATGATGTCAATATGATATCAACATGATATTAGTGTGATATAAGTGTGATGTCATCGCTGATGTAAGCGATGATGTAATATATAAGTAGTGTGATGTAAGCGATGATGTAATCATGATGTAAACATGATGTCATCGCTGAGGTAAGCGCTTATGTCAGCGTCTTCACCTCCCCCTATAAATATGTGTGCTCCCCCATTGTAAAATACACATCGAGAAATAATAAAAACTTCTCTCTAAAATTTTCTCTCTCTAAACATGTTCTAAATTCTCTCTAAGTTTTCTGAACTTCAATAGATCTTCATAAGCTTTGTTTCTTTCTTTTCATTCATAAGTTGACGATCTGCTTCTATGGCTTAATTTTCGGAGGAAACTCCGGTGGTCTTTGTAAGAATTTTTCGGTAGATCAACACGACGGTTTGATCTTACGGTAACCAACACGACTATCGTGGGGTGGCGTGGGTATGGATCCTAAAGAAACGGCTTGAGCCATGGCTGAGAGTAGCGCCTACGATGCTCGTTGTACCTGGAGCCCATAAACCCCCTCCCTTTGTCAATACGGTTAGCGTGAGATCCGACTTAGTCAATACGGTCTATCGTCGGGTTCTTGCTTAGTTCATCGTGGGTTCTCCCTCATCCAAGCGTGAAACTCGTCAAGACGTTCTTTCCATTTCTCGAACGGAATATCGTCGAACGTAAACGTCATGACTTTTGAAGCGAATTGCTTTTCTGGCTTTTTGTGTTCTTGAAAATGTTGATAATTCATCTCTTCATCGCTTGAGAAAACTTCGTTTACACTTGGCTCTTGCTTGGGTGTATAAGAACTTTCTCCGATAGCAAATTGTTTCAGCATTGATTCTTCTTCTGATTCGGTTTGCGATTCAGTTGAATTCGTGTCCGAGTAGTGCTCTATTATCGGGGTTGGTGATTTCGTTGTCTCCGCTGGTTGCGAAGAGTATGCCTGTTTTGTTTCAGGCTTTTGCACTATCTCGTTAGCTGATTGGGTTTGTGCTGCCGTTTGTTAACCTTTCAAAGTCCACCAACGGCTTTGTCAACCTTTCAAAGTTGGGTTCTTGGCTATCTTTCATCTTTACAAGTTTGCTTAAAAACAGACCGCACGATTTATGTATCAGAAATCAGAATTCAGGATCAAAGTTTCGACCTAGTACAAGAATCAGAGGCTATAGGTCACTCCTAATACAATCAAGTATTACAATTAAGCAGCAACAATTCAAGGATAGTGAAGATGAAACAAGAGTGCATATTCTAGAAGAAATGAAGACTCAGGTGATCTGAATCCCGAGCTCTTCGGTTTCTCCTTCTCTTAGTCTACATTTGAAACTCTTCGCTCGAGGTCCAGTCAAGGCATTGTATGTAAACAGTGAATTGAATAAAGCTATACTATCTTTATTCCACCATTGAAAATAAGCACACTAGCTTGGATCTTCTACATTTCCAGTTCCTAAATCTCGGAATCAATATATTATATTCAAGGGTCAAGATTATCACTTGCAAGTCTATCACATCTTTCCAACAACCTTCTCTTTGCAGACTTACTTCTATAACACCAAACCTCAAATGCTTCACTCAAATCCGGAAAATTCACACCTTCCAACCCTATCCTTCTCATCCATTCCCCAAATACCTCTGCTTGGTCATTGGAAGTCAATGTCAAAAACCAAAGGCACCATTGATCCTTCAATGAACGCGAAAAGATCATCATCCATTCTATATTCAAACTCGGATCCTTCTGCTTCAACCAAAGTCTTTAATCTCCTTATGAAAGGGAACCATATCTTTAGAAGACAAGCGTAACTTCTAAAAGGAACAATCACAATTCCATAACCTACCGCTTCTAAAATCTTCCCTGTAACCTCAACTGACTTAACTTTCACACCCAATATCCTAGAATCTAACTTACAGTTCTGAGCAATCACAAGCTTGGTTTTAAATGGCGCATGGCGCACCGTGGCTCCATTATACTCTAAGTGCGCCATGCGCCATGGCGCACGAGGCACAAGACAACATGGATCCGAGGCACAGCGAGGTGAATCCTTACTTCATTCATGTATGATTTGATATGCTAAAGTAGAAATTGTTGCAACTCCTTTGTTAAATCTTCGACTTTCTTGCTAGTTTCCGTTCTGTTTAAAATCAGATCATCAACCAACGGTTTACCGCTTTAAGGTGGAAAATAAGAGACTCTTTTCCATTTGCTTCTTCCTTCTTCATCAAGAAAAATCCTTTGTTCATTGAGTTCTCCAAGTATTTCAATAACCATTGGCTGGAAACTCGGACTAGCTCATCTGCTAGACTCATTGACTCCTTCAAACTGCTTTTACTTTCTAAGCTACTTTGGTTTAAAACATAACGATGTTTTGTTGAATGTGGTTTCACGCCCTTGTAAGCTGGTTTTCTTGGACTTGTTGTCTCCTTTGGACTCAGTTTCTTAGATAATTTTTGTATAACAATGTAGTGATGATCAACAATATACTCTTCACTTCCAGGCTCTTTGAATAAGTTGAATTGAGAACCAGTCACTAATGTAGCTTGAACCCATGATGCTGCATTTTTATTTGCTACTAATCTACTAGCCTTTTTTGTTTTGTGTATTGTGGTAGATGTCCAAGAACCAGCGCAATATTTGCCTTGTAGATAACCAGATGCAAACCAGATCTAAGTGGATGAAAAAAAATAGATCAAAGTCGTTGGAGTCTCGCAGATCAAGGTCGCAGATCCACAAAATAGATCCGATAAATTTGTCTGTGGGAGTCTCGCAGATCAAGGTCGTCGGAGTCTCGCAAATCAATGTCGCATATCAAGGTTGTGCCACATGTCTCTGTAGCTCTCGCCTCGCGGAATGCCGCCTTGACCGTGGCTCACCTCGTGGCGCGCGCATCATGAAAGCAGCAGGACCATCACCTCATAAAGCGCCAACCTTCTCGCCTTGGTGTGCCTCGCGCCATGGCGCGCCTCAAACGTGCTTTTTACAACCAAGATCACAAGAATCTCACTCGATACATTGGCCCATTTAAAGACAAGATCTTTCATCAATTCCATCCTTGGCAATACTTTGCATAGCCACTCAATATCATAGAGTGTCTTAAGAAAACTATACTCAGGACATTCAGGAAGAAGAATAAGCAAGGATGATAATATATCCAACAATGTCGATATAACATTCGAGATGCCTAATCTTACTACTGATTTCACTTCCTCTTCAGAGATCAACAACCGTACCTCTTCGTCTCCAGATATCATGAGTTCCACTTGTTCTTGAGCTGATTTTTTGAGCTCATGAGAAAGCTCAGGAGAGCTCTTCTGTGTATCAGTGGACATAACGAAACGAAGAGCTGACGAAAAGACAATCTTTGTATTGATGGATAAATCAACGACAGCTTCCTGCATTTTTCGATGTTTTCGAAGTTTAACTGCAACTCAAATAAAGAGCTATCGAAGGCCCAAAATTTTCTATAATCAGAAGCTCTAATTACAGAAACAGCAAACCCTAAGAACACAATTACCAAATTCGTAACTAAAATTTGTTAGTTTTATCAACAATTTCTTCATCCACTAACCAGATTGAATGCTTAGAATATGAAAGTGATTAATGAAGGTTCTTAAGTTGATTTACACATCAAACCCCCAAAATCCAAAAGCAAAGAGAAGAAGAAGTGAAGAACCCTAAATAGCATTGGTTAGCTCTGTTTTTGTCAATCAAACCAGTTTTAAGACATATTACAGAGTAATTAGTAAACAAATTCAAACAGAGATTTATGGTAAAATCAAGAGAAAGACAAAGAACTAACCTTTTCCCAAAATAAGCTTCATTTTAACAATGGAGGATTCAAATGAACAAATGAAACATATGGGGACAAGAGAAGGAAGAAAGATTAAAGTTTTTTCAGTTGGATCTTAACAAGCTGGTTTAATTTTATCAAACAAACAAAAAAGGGTTTAATCGAACCAATTTGAGTTTGGTTTATAAGGACAGTGTGTCGTATTAGAGTTTAAGGGTAGTTTTGGTAGTTAACTTCGAGGCCATTCGTCAAGATTTATTTCTCAAATGCCCTTAATGGTAAAAAAATAATCTCATTTACCCTCATTTAATCTCTATACCCCCGATTATTAATTTAATTCAAACAAATGAAATTAAAATTAAAATGGGCCCCACTCACATCTTTATTACGAAAAAAACAAATCAGATTCTAATTTAAGGTTGGATGGGTCTCACTCCACCCAACCACTATCTTCTTCTTCTTCACCATTAAATTCAAACCTATCAACCTTAAATTCATCAATTTTGCTTTTTTTCTCACAAATCGAGCATAAGATTATGAAATTAAAGAGTTTTGGAGTTGTTTGAGAAGAAATTTGGGCGAAATGGAGGTGGAAAGAAACTCGAGGGTCGCCATTGGAGGTAAGCTTTCGAGTTTTCCAAAAACCCAAAGAAACTCGATTTTGCTCATTGGAGCTCGAATCACGTATTATTATGACTATATTTGAGGTTTTTGTTGTTATATAACGACATTTGTGGTTAATGACAGCGAATTGAAGAGATTTGTGTTTGTCAAAACCCATATTTATTGTATTGATTTGACTGATACGACTAAGAATGTATATGACTGATACGACTAAGAATGTATATGACTGATACGACTAAGACATATTATATATCTGTGTACACCTGATACGACTAAGACATATTATATACATGCGTACAGTTGATACGACTAAGACATATTATATACATGCATACAACTGATACAACTAAGTAATTAATGATACAATTTTATTATTTTCAGGGTACACTGAATAGAAAACAGCACACGATCATACATTTTGATTATGGGGGACAATATGTAAAGAAAAGAGAGGAAATATTATGGATTGCAAGAGAAGATGTTCATCACGCTCTTTTGATGAGACAATCGGTTGAGGAGGTAACGCACGACATATTAGTTGAAAGTATACGTAATAAGATGGGGGAAATGAAGCAAAGAGCGAGATGAAATTGAGTTATTTTCCGGTTGGAGTTGATCCTAAGTGGCCGATATAGATCTTCAATGATGATGATGTTGTTTGTTATTTGGAACTATGTGAAGGTAAAATGAAAGGTGTGTTGCATGTTGAGACGAAGACGAATGATTCAAGAGAAGATCGCGTTAGTTAAGTTAATGCAAGTAACGAGGACATGGTTTCTACTGGTCGAGTAAATTGTGGAGTTAATTATGGAAGCATCACTATTTCTGCAAGTGAACTGTCCGAAAATATGCAACGGTTTTCCACGAAGTATAATGTGAAAACTTGGAAAATATTAAGGTTAAAGATACACACTTGGTTGAATTTGATAACGTTCACGTGAGGGATACCCGTGTGGTAGAGGGAGATGAGATTCATAATATAGAATGGGAAGATGATATGAATGTTAAATTAAGTCAAGAATTTGGAAGCAAAGAAGACGTGAAAGAATTAGTGGAAAAATCTTTATTTGTGAATTTTTTCACTTCAATATCGTAAAATCGGATAAAACGCGGTATGTGGTAAAATGTTGTGAATCAAAGAATGGTTGCAAGTGGTATTTACGAGCTGCGAAGATTAAGGATTTAGACATTTTCTCTGTTAGGACGTACAACAAAATTCACACGTGTTCTCGTGTGTCATCAACCTCATTGGTAAAGAGAAGAAAAGGCGCACCCCAATTAATGGCATCTGTTGTCCAAGATCATTATCCAGGAAAGCTTGACACACCAACTCCAAAAAGCTTGATTGGTATGGTGGAAGGAAAATATGGTGTTAAAGTGTCGTATTCGACGGCGTACAGAGGAAAAAAAACAAGCTAGTGCCGATGTACGAGGTATTCCAGAAAAAAGTTATAAGATGTTGTATTTTTATTTGTACATGTTACAGATTACAAATCCGGGTACAATTTCATATGTGGAAGTGGACGACGAAGTTTAAGTACTTATTCTTCGCATTGAGAGTTTGCAGTGGAAGGCTACCAAGTGATGAGAAAAGTGATCGTTATGGATGTAACTCACCTTAAGAATGCATATGGTGGGGTGTTATTGGTTGCAACAGCGCAAGATCCTAATCATCACCACTATCCGATTGGTGTAGTTGATGGCGAAAAAGATGGTAGTTGTGCATGATTTTTCAATAAGTTGAAAACACTAATATTGGATGTTCCTGGATTAGTGTTTATTTCTGATAGGAATCAAAGTCTCATCAAAAAAATGTGAGGTTTACCCATTATCTCATCATGGGTATTATGTCTTTCATTTATCACAGAATGTGAAGATGCATGCCTCAAACGTCAACAAAGAAAGAGTTGCAGTAAAGTTCAGGGAATTGGCTCATGCATACACACAAGCTGAGTTCCAAACTGAATAAGGTATCCTAGTGCATCGGAGTATGTTGAAAGAAGTGTCAAACTGAATAAATGGGCCCGATGTTTTTCCCTAGCGAAAGGTACGACCTATATACCACTAATTGTGCGGAATCTTTAAATGCCGTTTTCAAAGAAGCAAGAAAATACTCGCTCTTACCAATGATTGATGCAATTATCGAAAAATAGCTGAGTGGTTTAACAAGCATAGGCAGACCTCTACCGAAGCACACAGATTGGTGCATTTTATTGAGAATGTGTTTCACGAAAGTTGTGTTGAAGCACAACATTTAGCAGTGACTGTGTTGAACAATTACTATCTACAATTTAACGTCATCGGACGCGATGGAAGAGGTTATTTCGTTGATTTGAGGATGAAAAATTGCACATGCAAGCATTTTCATATTGACAAATATCCATGTGTGCATGCCATAGATGCCCTTATAAAAGAGAAGAAGAAAGAATATACTCACCTAGAAATGCAAGATTTGTGCTCCAAATTCTATGCGATGGAGCAATGGGCATTTGTCTACTGTAGGACGATATTTCTAGTTCCTCATATGTCTCAGTGGAATGTGTCTGACAATGTACGTGCCATGTGTGTGCACCCTCCAGATTATGTCAAGAAAAAAGGAAAACCTCAAATTACAAGGTTTCCGTCCGTGGGAGAACATAAACAAAGGAGAAAGAAGACTACTTAATATGGGTGGTTTGAGGGCAGTAGAAGTGAAAACACATGATTTATATGTTCTATGAGCTTATTGTATTTCGTTTGTGTTGTTGTTGAACAATCGTTTGTGGTGTATGGAATTGTTGTTGTTTATACAACTATATATGACTTATACGACTGTGACATGAAAAATTCGATAAATGTTTTAAAAAATTCTGTAAAATATTGATTGATTCATAAATAATCTATTCATTTATATCGAATTTAATCATATAAAAATTATTAATTCACATAATTATGAATAACTTCCATTGTTGAATCTATTATAACAATATAAGGATGTTCACTAAACACTTTACCTATTATGACATGAATCACCCAAAAATATTTTTCTACTTTTTTTATATGAGAATGTCTTTTAAACCTACTTCTATAACCAAATGTTACTGATACAACTAGAAAATCGTTTAAAAAACTTGAATACAACTAAAAAAAGGTCAAAAATGCCAAATATACGACTATGTGTAAACCCCTACGATTAGTTGCTTAGGATACGATTATGTGTTAAATTTATTAATATAAAAATAAATTGGCAGCGCACACGTGGTTTATGACGTCGCATGTGTGTCTTGGCAGCGCACACGTGGCTTTTTTTAATATTTTTAATATTTTTTTTAAATATTTCCAGTAACACAGTTGTATCAGTCGTATACAGTTGTATCATTTTAAATATGACATTTCATTTTAAAATATTAAAATACTGATTCAAAATATTAAAATACGACAATACCAATTTAATAAACCCATAAGTTCAACAAAAGATCATAAGTTCAAAACATAAACATAAGTTCAACAAACCCATAAGTTCCAAAAGATAATAAGTTTCTAAAAACATATCTTAAAATATCATTATTTCAAATAAGAACTTTTCTTATACTTCGATGGCTCAACCTTCCTTTTTGTCTTCTCTGAACGGTGTAGCACCACCTTCTCCTTAGGTGTACGGGTAGAGGTTGTTGGAATCCCTACTTCTTCTTCTTTGTCCTTTCCTTCATTGTCTTTTTCTTCATTGTCCTTTTCTTTTTCTTTGTCATTTTCTTCTTCTGATTCACCATCCTCGTCATCTTCCGAAGCTACAGCTTCAGGAGGAAAGTCCGCCAATTTTCTACATGTTCATCACCTACAATTGTGGTACCTCTTTGTACAAAAATAAAACTGAATCCAGATATGTATAATTATAATTAAATAAAATTCAAATACCTCCATCTCCATGTTACTCTCGTCATCTTCTTTTGCCACCCTCACATTGTCATCACCCTCATCATTGTCATCATCCTCATCATTGTCATCACCCTCATCACCTCCAACATTATCTTTCTCGGGGTTTATTCCAACACTCCTTTCCATCAGTGAAGTCACACATACTTCAAGGTCCGACATCCTTGTCTCCATCCCAGCAAACTTCTCATTCCACTCGTTAACCCTTAGATGAATTTTAGCAAAACCTTCTTCAATGACCTTCATCAATGTGTCTTTAAGGCTCATGGTCCGTTGGACATTCAGATTGTCCCTTCGGCCAGCCACATCCAAATTGTACAAATCTTTAAACCATATCTTCTTGTTTGCCGGAAGAAGGGAAGTGTTCCAATTCACGGACAAGTAGTCATCTCCTTTGTCATCATCCTCCATGATATGGGTGAGTAGTGGTACCTCTTCAAGTGTAGGATGTAAAATGCTCTGGATTTCCTGCACATCATCAAAGAGTATACAAATACATATAATTAACACAACTATATACCAAATACAACTAGATATAACCTATACAACTGTGTAGAACAATTTTAGACAAAATATCATTTTCATACCTTAGTGTCTCCAAGAGCATCGTTAACTGTTTCCAATGACCACCCTTTCATGGTACAAGGCTTCCATTGGGTCTTACACATCCTTGGGCACCTACTACTCACTTCACCCTCATCATCAACGAACTCAGTCCTAAATGCCGTCTGCATGTTTGGAATAGCTTCAGTCGCTAAAATCTGCACATTAAAAATTAAAAATTAATTTATAATTTTTTGCACATTATAAATTATATATAATTTATGTTTATACCTCTAACGGAAGAATGAATCCCGGAAATGTCCACGTGGGTTGAACACGTACTCTAAAATGATCTGTGGTGCGCCAGATCTCGTCTAACTGATCATAAAACGTGTACCTCCCCCAGGGAAATGTCCGATAAGTTTCGAGATCTTCGACAACTTTGTAGAAGAATTTATCGATTTGTCCATATGTCTTGGACTTTTTGATGACGGTGCTCAGGAACAGTAAGATCGCCATCTTCAGTCGATCTGGAGTTTCCAGCATCTTCTTAAATTTTTCGATTACATCTTGAACAATAATCCTTTTAGTTCTTTTGAATTGTCTCAGCACGAACTGATAACTCCCCACCATTATTTCATAAGACTCAGGGTACCTCATACAGTCCAACCCACTCAAAAGACCATGCTCTCTTATCGAGTACCTAATAGGCACTCCATTCACAACGAACCACACCATCTTTCCCTTCTTCTTGTTCACCGTGCGCGCAAGCATCAACCACATATGTGTTAGTTTGTGGTTCTTCTGTCTCGGCATGCGCCACACATGTCGGAACTGAGGATGGTTCAAAAACCACTCCAATTCTCTGTCTTCAAGCACCTCTTCTATCAATTCAATTGTCTTCACATCATCGCACTTTGAAGACAACTTGCAGAAAACCGCATAATCGGTGTTCTTGAAGAAAAAATTCTCCGGAGGAATAGGCTGTATACCTTATGTTTCCTCCTCGTTCTCCTGAAATCCAAACAAATATCCACATACATAAATATCCACATACATAGTTGCATTAGTCATATTCAGTCGTATATACACCTATAGTTATACTAGTTGTACATTACGCATAGTTGTACTAGTCGTACCCAAAAAACACAGAGCAAACAACAGTTGTATCAAGCGTACTAGTCGTACCCAGAAATCATATAGCAAAAGACCATTCAATTCTTTCCCAACAACCATACATTTGGATTTAACTTTTAGGGAAAGAATAATATAACACTTACCACCCAAGGTCGAGACAAGGAACCGGTGGCGGGCTTTGTTCTTCGCGACGAAGCTTGAGCTTGGCGGGTTCGTCGGGTCTCGGGGGTTCGTTTGATGGGTGGTGAAGACGGCGGCCTCTCCTCAGGCGAATCAACTAGGCGAGGTCTTCCACTTTGTTGCGAACGAGTTACATGGTTCTTCCTTTTCAAATTTTTCGTTTTCACCATTTTTGGTTTTTAGGGTTTTGATTCTCATTTTTTAGATGAAAAAGACAAATTCAAGATTAAATAATGAAAAGAGATGATTGAATTGTAGTAATTGCAAGAAAACAGAAAGAATTCGAAGTTAAATGATGGAATTGTGGGTGTAATGTTCGTGTTTGTCGTGGATTAAGAAAAAAAGAGAAATATTTTTTTTGAACATCAAAAAAAAAAATTTTAAATAATTTGAAAAACCATCGTCGTAAATATATGAAAAATATATGATTTTTTGATATTTTATAATATTTTGAATTAAAATAAACAAAATATAATAATAATAAAGAGAGTAGTATATAAGACTGGTGAATAAGAGAAAAGGGTATATGAGAATTAGACTGCATTCGTCATTGTCATTGAACAGATCAACCATGTACATTTTTGTAAGTTTCTAGAGAGATAAGAAAGAGATAGAAGTGAGAAGATCCAAAAGCGTGGGAAAAAAATCAATCTGTGATAATGGTTGATGTTGCTGACAAATTAGGTTACTTCCAAGCGATTACAGGTCTTGAAGATCCAGATTTGTGCACAGAGATTCTTCAAGCTCATAATTGGGACCTCGAACTCGCAATCTCTTCCTTCACTTCTTCAGATCGTGGCGATGACGCTTCGTCTTCCGCCGTCAATGGTAACAATCGCGATGGCGATGATCATTCTGCCGTCTTTACTGACTCTACGACTCCTGTTGGATTTGGCGATGATTATCAATCTCGCCGGATCGTTGAAGACAATAGAGAGCTTGTTATGCATGATGATGGAAACGCTCGAGGTCCTCCAGGAGTGTCTTGGAGGATTATTACTTTACCGATTTCGATTGTTTCTGGTAGCTTAGGGTTAGTTTCTGGTGCGATTGGGTTAGGGATTTGGGCTGCTGGTGGAGTTTTATCGTATTCACTTAGTATGTTAGGGTTTAGATCAGGTTCGAGAGGTTCTTCGGAGGCATCATCGTCTCGGCTTGTTTCGGTTTCTTCGGCTGCTGGTGAAGCAATGGAATTCGTTGCTTTGTTTGATAGAGATTATGGAAGTAACAATGTTTTCAAGATTGACTTTGTATTGGAAGGTTTTATGGATGCGCTTCAGCGATCTAGGAGCTCGTTTAAGTTGTTGTTTGTTTACTTGCATTCTCCTGATCATCCTGATACACCTGTGTTTTGTGAGAGAGCGCTTTGTAACGAAGCAGTTGTAGCGTTTGTTAATGAGAATTTTGTTTCTTGGGGAGGTAGTATTCGATCTAGTGAAGGATTTAAGATGAGTAATAGCTTGAAAGCATCGAGGTTCCCGTTTTGTGCTGTTGTTATGCCTGCTGCTAACCAGAGAATTGCTCTTCTTCAGCAGGTAAAGAAACAGTTGTTATTGGATTGCTCTTCATTGATTAGCCCAAAAGATTATTAGTCCTCTTAGGGAACTGCATTGGAACTCAATCCATTTTACTATCTTGTTGAAGTGATTAGTAGAAAATGGGGTAGAGATAGTTGTTTGATTCTGCTTTCATCTATGAACAGATATCTGTTCCATTTAGTGTACATTCGTCTCAAATTGTTATGAGTTTAGTGTGTTGTGTGGCAGGGGATGTATTTTTTTTAATATTATCGTTTTCTTTGTTCTGCTTGTGGCAGGTTGAGGGACCAAAATCTCCAGAAGAAATGCTTGTTATACTCCAGAGAGTCGTAGAAGAAAGTTCACCTGTTCTGGTTACTGCTAGAGTTGAGGCAGAGGAAAGAAGAAACAATATGCGTCTGAGGGAGGAACAGGATGATGCTTACCGGGCTGCTCTTGAAGCCGATCAAGTATGTTTCCCAGTTTTTTGTAGGCCTGTTTGAAATTTTATGATTAATCTATTGTCTAAATTTGTGGCAAATTTTCTTTCTGCTGATAAAGGCAAGGGAGCGACAGAGACGGGAAGAGGAAGAGTTTGCAGAGAGAGAAGCTGCTGAGGCAGAGATTAAACGCAAAGAAGAAGAAAAGGCTCGGGAGAGAGCAGAACGTGAAGCTGCAGAGAGAGAAGCTGCTAGAGTGAGAATGAGACAAGAGAAAGCACTTGCTCTTGGAGATGAACCTGAGAAAGGCCCTGATGTTACCCAAGTAAGTTCTCCGTCTTCCTTGACCATTCTTTACTTATTCTTTGAACCCTTCTATTAAGAAAAGAAGAAAAATTTGCTCATAAAATTCTCTGTATGTCAAACTATCACTTAGTCTATGCAAAGAACATCAATCTGTTGCACCTTTATTGGTAGTCTAACACTTCGTGAGGGGTAAAAAACTTAGTGGCTCTTTAAAGATTAAGTTCTATGGTTGATTCTCAATGATCAAATGTCTGAAAATTTGCATTCTTTTGACTTGGGGCTATAAGAATATGTGGGAACGGTCTGATTAATTGTAACCGTGACCGTTGATTTGCCCTGAAATGTAGGTTTTGGTGCGATTCCCGAATGGAGAAAGAAAAGGAAGGAAGTTTAAAAGCGAAACCAAGATCCGGGCATTGTACGACTACGTTGATTCACTTGGAGTCTTGGAAACAGAAGAGTATAGTTTAATAACAAACTTCCCAAGGACAGTGTACGGAAGAGACAAAGAGTCAATGACACTGAAAGAAGCAGGTTTGAATCCTCAGGCAAGTCTCTTCATCGAGATCAACTAAAATTTCAGATTCTTCAGTTTCTTTTCTCCTTTTAGCCTCTCCTTTTTTTCCCAGGTTTTTCTCTATTAAAACATTTTAGTTTGTTGCTTCAGTGATCTGTTGGACTGAGATATTACATATATAGATACACCACAGATATAATCAGAAGTTGTGTCACATGTTGATATGTTTATTTCTTTAAAACATGAAGTTTCGAATTCTCTTCTTTTGTGATCACCACCAGGTTAACTAAATAGTCGATAATTAGCTGTGAAATTCCAAATTTTCAAGCATGTCAATTCATACATACTAGATGTGTGTATTTGTGTTATGTTAAAGAATACAATTTTTAAGTATATTGTCTGCTGTGGAAGAACCTTAGTTCACAAAAGTTCTAAAGAACACTTTGCTATGTCCAAAGTCGAAATCATCCCCGTTATGGCGTTATATGAAAGGGGAATTTTAGCCCTTCCTAATCCACCTACATTAGCATGTTAATCTCTAGTTAAATATGTCTAATAGTTTCGTCATTAATCTCTTTTGAAATCTCATTCTTCTGTAACTCCTTTTGTGTTCCATTCTTACTCAAAAAATCACATCTAGCTGATCCGATTGAGAGAGAGATTGAGAAAACTCTTACAAGTGATTACACCTCTACTGCTATGTTGTGCCCACACTTTGGATCATTTTACACATTTTTCTTTCAAATTTTAAAAACCGGATCCGTTTTGTAGGGGAGTAAGTGAGACAACATAGTCGGCAATTTTTGGACATGCTTAACCGAGTATGCTCCAAGTCCAACATCAATTCTCTTCCAAATACAATTTTTAGAGAACTTAAAATCCATGTCGTAGTTTCTTACACTATGTTAAAAGTAAAATTAAAAAAATCGAAACACCGTATAAATTACTATTGTTTAAGAAAATATATAAATAAAGTCAATATCTAAACGTAATTGAAACTATCACATCACATGTGATCCCAAATTCTTCATGTTAGCTAGGTTCATTCTCTAAGAGGACTAGCAAATATGGAAGTATATTCTAGCAGGATAAAAAAAATCTATTAGATTTAGTTGGTAACCAAATGATGTTACTTCTTAGATACAAAAAATATTGCTCCGTTATACACAAATTTTCATAAACTACTCCAAAATTTACATAGCAATTCTCTGGTTTGGAAATTAATTTCGGAGATTTAGAGAAATAAACTAAAAGGCTAAAAGCAATACGTTCCGTAGATTTCGGATATTTTTTTATTTCATGTAGATGGTAGGTAATCAGAGGGAAAAGAGAAAAAAAGCAATGTTCCTCTTTCGAAAGCAAAAGTGAGAAAGCAATATGTTAAACGTTTAAAGGCATGGGCACATTTTGCAAGGATCAAAGATGATTCGGATTATAGTAAGTGTCACAATTGTGGTAACCCAATTAAATGTGTAGCTTGAGGTGGGATTACTGCACTCCATAACCACCTCCTTGTCTGTATACCATACAAAAGTTCTTAAGATGCAAAACAGAAAAATTTAACTAGTAGTGGAGACGAGTCTGATGGTTTGGTTGCTATGAAATATTTCCATGTCGCTTGTAGGAGTGCAATAGCCAAAATGATTGTGTTAGATATTGCCTTTCACTTTTGTTGAAAGATTAGATTTAGAAATTTTTGTGCTACATCTATCTCTCTGTTTACTATCCTTTCTCAAAGAACAATCACCAGGGATATTGTGGGGGGAGGGTGTACACCTTAGAAAAAGCTATTCTTAGGAACCTTTTCAATGAGCATAAACAAAGAGTTTGTCTAGCTGCAGATATATGGACAGCGCCAACTACTATTGTCATCTATATGGTCGTTACTGCTCATTTTATTGATGTGAATTGGTGTTTGCAAAGAAAGGTCATAAGCTTCAAGCCTATTTCTAATCATCGAGGAGAAACAATTGGAAATCAATTAGTGAGTTGTATGGGTGATTGGGCTATTGAGAAGGTGTTTACAGTCACTGTTGATAATGCTTCTGCAAATGATTATGGTATAAATCAGTTGAAGAATAATGTGAAATTTTCAGGAGATGAATCACTAATACTGGGCGGAGAATCTATACATGTTAGATGTGCTGCTCACATAGTGAATTTGATTGTAAAAAATGGGTTGACTCGTATAAATAACAGTGTTGTTGCTGTTAGGATCGCAGTGAAGTATGTGAGATCTTCTGATCAACAATTTAAATCATTCTATATGCGTTTGGATTTAAATAAAAAGGTTAGTAGAGGTAGTTTGACTCTAGATTCTACAACAAGGTGAAACTCTACATATTTAATGTTGGAGAATGCTCTGAAGTATCGATCTACATTTGATAAACTGGCATTTGAAGATCGAATTTACGACATTTATTTCCGAGAAGAAGATAATGAAGTGGAAAGACTCGGGCCACCAGCATTTGTCGATTGGGAGGATGTTACTCGATTGGTAGACTTCTTGAAGTTTTTCTACGAATAAACTTTGGCATTTTCTGCATATTCAAAGGTTCTTGTTATGATGAGATCTGCACTATCGAAGCACACCTAACATCATCGATGAACAGTCTTGATAAAGACGTGAAGAATATGGTAACTCCTATGAAAAAGAAGTTTCATAAATACTGGGATGACTTTGAGAAGATAAACTTTTTTTTGATTATTGCTAGTGTTCTAGATCCACAATGCAAGATGGAATTTGTGACAAATTATTTTGAGGAAAATTTTAGAAAAGGAAATGTAGCTTCAAAAAAGTTGAAAGAAGAAGTCTTGGGTTTGCTACGCAGGCTGTATGATACTTATAGTGCATTTCGTGCTAAGAAATTAGTTGGATCCTCAAGTACATCTAAAGATAGAAGCGTGGAACCAGTATGTTCGGATGAGAGGATTTGTGGATCTCGTCAGACTATATTCTCTCGATATAGTCAGATGCAATCACATAAGAGAGTTGATGATGGTGATGAGCTTGCCAATGAGTTGACTATATATCTGATAGAAATGGTTGAACCACCAATAACTAACTCTCTTGGGATTCCCTATAATATTTTATCATGGTGGAAGTTTAATAGCGCTAAGTTCCCAATCTTAGCACAAATAGCAAGGGATATGCTTGCTATTCTCGTTTCTAATGTTTCATCAGAATCTGTTTTCAGCACCGGAGATCGCATCTTAGACCCATATCGAAGTTTGTTAACTGCTTTTTATGGTCGAAGCTTTGATTTTAACACAAAATTGGCTTAAAACGTCATTTTATTCAGATGCAAGCGTTAGCATTCACACAATGTTAGAAGAAACATAATTTATGGATTCTATACAAGAAGGTATGTATTCATAATTTTTAATTCTCTTAAGCTATATTGTTAAGTATTTGGATCTTATATGCTAATTTTTATTTTTGATTTATTTTAATGTGTTGAGCAAAGATTCATGAACAACATGAAGAGGTGAACAATCGTGGCTGATGATAATGATAAAAGTTTTCTAAGTTTTTTTCGTTTTAGATTTGCGATTTGGGTTTATTATTTATACTTTTTTGAACTTCCTATTTCATCTGATTGATATTTTATTATTTTCTTATGTTGCTCTCTAAGATTCATATTATTTTTTCTTTTGACTTTATACATCTGGTCTCTTGTTTTTTTAAATCATGGAATAATCTATAGAAACCGAAACCAAAACCAAACCAAACCGAACCAAACTAATTACGGTATTTATATGGTTTTAGTTTTAATGAAACCGTTAAATCATAACCAAAGAAAACCAAACCGTATTTCAATCGATTTCTAAATGGTTTCATTTTCTACCAGACCAAAAAACTGAAACTACTGAATCGTAATCAAACCATAAACCAGAATGTTCACCCCTAGTCTCAGGCGTCCTTTCATTCTAATCCCTGATGAAAACATGGAAGTGGCAAGGGAATAATTCAAAGAATATGTATATGCTCAATTTCATAGACCAGCTCTGTAGATGGGTCATATAATCATTGTTGTGAATGCGTTATAGGCCCAATTTGGTCCCAGGATATTTGTTCACCTGATTAGAACTGATGTATTCCTTCTCTGAGTCACTAATTATAGAACTCGGTCAATATTGCTGATCTGAAATCTCTAGCACAATGCAGGTTATCCAATGTTCGTTGCGCCATGGTCCCCGGAGTTCACTCCAGAAAGGCCTCCTCTTACAAAGGCTTAAGTCACGATGGATTTTAGAGGTATTCCTTATTTGTTGTTCAACGAGGAGGGTTTAATTAAGATAGCTTCAGGAGTGGGTTATCCAAAGGTAATCATCCATAATCCCTAAGAAATGAGACTTTTAAGGATGGAAAACTATTAGTGGAAGTCAACTTGTTCGAGCCACTACCTCCTAAGCTCATCTAAGGTCTTAGTGATGGGTAGAGAATTCCAGGTTGATGTCATATACCAATGTATCCCGCCAAAGTGTGGATCATGTCAGGAGTTTGGCCACACGACTTACTCTTTTCCTAAGCATCCACCACTAGACTATAAACCTCGAGAGAATCCAAGATCAAAGAGCAGAAGATCGGGTAGTAAGAGACCAACTTCTCAGCACGGTAGAGAGAAAGGTAGATCATCTGGTCTGTGGCTTAAAATCTATAGGAGAAAGCGTTGTTTGGGTCAGCCAGCTACAAAGGGTGATGCATCACCTTCTAAGGACGCAACTAGTATTTCACCCGCAGTCTCAGTTGCTACTACTGATCATTGTGTTGAGACTCAAGGAGAAAGTATAACAATGATCAATGTTAATGTTGTTGTAATGGAGGTTGAGTTAACTAGTGATCATGGTACAACTATTGCACATATGCAGGACCGGGGGACTACTAAGAATGTTGCTACTGCTAAGGCCATTTAGGTTCAGGGGTTGTCGATGGGTCTGTTCAGAGTCAGAGTATCGTTGCTAAGTCTTGAAAGGGTCAGGTTAATATTGTTGATACAGTGCAGGCTCAGGGCATTGCTGATGAGTATGGTAAGGATCAAGGCATTGTAGTTAGGACTGGTCAAGGTCAGCAAAATTTTGAGGTATCAAGCAGTCAGGGTATTGCTAAGGCTGTTCATGTTCAGCAAGGGTCATAATTTGGTATTTTATCTCGCTTAGATCAGGCTGCAGTTGAGGATGAGGCTTTTTTTATTTTGGTAACGTGTAAGAATAATGGCCACAAGTTTGCGATTTCCCACTAATCTCAAGTAAATATATTTTTTTTGGATAGAACGTAAGAAGGCTTAATAGCCATAGAAGACAAGTAATGACAAAAGAGTGGATTAACCTCCACAAGCTTATTTTGGATCTTTTTTTAAACACACATCCAACCATCAAATGCTAAGAGAGCATCGAATGCGGTTCTCATGGTTGGAAATCTTTTGAAAACTATGACAACCATGAAACGACAAGAGTATTAGTTATATAGGATCCTAAAGTATCAATGGTTGTCTACCAAGCCTCAACCAAAGTAGTCACATGTGGGTTATTCTTACGAGATGAGTCTATCAACCTTACTGTCTCTTTTGTGTATGGTTTTAATCAGGTAGAAGAGAGAATACCTTTATGGGAAGAGCTTGTTATGTTACATTCTACAACACCTCTTTCTCGATTCCCTTGGGCAGTTATATGAGACTTTAACCAGATTCTGAGAAATTAACATCACTCGGAGGTTTTGATCTCCATGGAATCAGTGATTTTGAGTTTGCACTACATGATGTTAATCTTTTCGAAGCTCCCTCGAAAGGTTTGACTTTTACATAGTGGAATCATAGGGAAGCATGACATGTGTTTAAGCGGATTGATCATGATTTAATCAATGAACACTGGGCTTCTAGAGACCAACATGTGTTCTCTGAGTTCCTTGAGCCAGACCAATCGGACCACGCCCTTTGTTTGTTCTCTCTTCCAAGTCTCAAGCGGATGGTATGGTAGCAGTTTAAAATTTTTCAGCACATCATTGATCTTCCCGACTACTTGGTTACAGTAAGCTCAGTCTGGTTAGCTGTAAGTATAATTAGTTCAGAATAATTTAAAGTGGTTCGAGCCCTTAAACTATTAAAGCCAAGTCTTAGAAGACTAAACAAGAGGCACTATAGTGGGATCTCATTGAGGGTCAAAGCTAAAGCAACTCAGTTAGCAGAGGTACATAAACATCTCATAAGTTCCCCTACTCAGGAGTTAGTAAGAGAAAATAATGCGTTGAGAGAGGAATGAACCAGGTTGATAAGCCTTGAGGAAAAGTTTTATAGTCAGAAATCAAAAGTGCGTTAGTTACACTTAGGAGATAGAAACACATATTTCTTCCACAAGATAGTTATTCAGAGGAATTGCTAGAACCTTATTCACATTCTAAAGGATCTAATGGAAGGAGATTCTTAGGCCCGGATGAACTATAATAAGCCAAAAGGGTATCCAAAAAGCGTTTGATGTAGGGTGCTGGGACTTTGCCTTAAAGATTCTCAAGCTCAACAATTCCCTCCTCTATTTATTGCTTGGATAAGGTCTTGTATTTCTACTCTGTATTTATCTGTCACAATGAGTTGCGAATTAACAGGGTTCTTTTAGGGAAAGAAAGGGTTGAGGCAGGGGGATTCCATCTCACCATACTTTTTTGGTATGGTAATGGATGTGTTATCAAGAATGTTGGATATGGGCCTTTGACAATACAGGTTTAAGGTGCATCATAAGTGTGTGAACCCACAGTTAACACACTTAGCTTTTGCAGATGGTTTACTTGTGTTCTCTGATGGCTTTGTAAGTTCTTTTTCTGGTATCACTCATACTCTGCATCTTTTCCGCTCTTACTCAGGTCTCGACATGAATGTCGCAAAGTCAGAGTTATCCCTAGCAGGTTGTAGCGCAGAAGATGCTGAAACTATTTCTGACCAGTTTGTGATCCGGCTGGAACATTCCCTACAAGGTACTTGGGTTTGTCCCTAAATTCAGTCAAGATATCTCTTACAATCTTGCAACCCTTTGTAGAGAATATCTCAAGTAAGATGCATTCTTAGACAACAAACTACCTCTTTTATGCTGGAAAAATTTGGTTGATTGTATATATGATATATGGAAAGGTAAACTTCTTGAGTCAAGCGTTTGTTATGCCTAAGATCTTTTATTCAAAGATAGATTCTTTATGTTCTGCCTTTCTTTAAAAAAATTATGGATCTTCAACAAAAGTGCAAAGTTGGCTTGGAAAAATCTGTGTAAACCTAAGAATAACGGTGGTTTTGGCACCAGATTGTTGGAAGAAATTTAGAGAGGTTTTTATAATGAAGCAAGTATGTTCTCTGTTAACTAGAGCTAGTTCGTTGTGGGTTCCATGGCTAGAACAAAATATATGTCACATGAAGAGCTTATAGCTTATGGATTCTTCACCTAGGGTCTCCTGGAATGTGAGGAAACTATTGGAAGCAAATGAATCATTTAAGAGGTTAATATCATGTAATCTCGGAAATGGACTGAAAGATTCCTTTTGGTTTGATGTCTGAACTTCCTTAGGGCAGTTGATAGATGTTTTTAGAGATTCTAGACCTCGAGAGCTAAGACTAAGAAAAGATGCCAAAGTTGCTGAAGCGGTTTAGGAGGGCTATTCGCATATGCCTAATGATTGTTCTCCACAAGCCTAGGTGCTCCAAGCACTCCTAATCTTTATCAGTCCACCAACAACTACTAATGGGCGTATCATTTTCTCTGGAAACAACCTTCAGGGTCATACATATATTTTTTCTCCACCAGATGAACTTGGGCTCAATTATCCATGGCACAAATCGGTTTGGTTTAAGCATGATGTTCTGAGGTTCTCATCTATACAATTGGTTGGCTATAAAGGAAAGACTCACCACAAGAGATAGGTTGAGACAATGGAGAATGAATGTGTTATGTGTACAACAGGTAGGTGTTATAAATAGACTGAGCACAACCTAATTGCTCGGCCCAAATTCGTCTAGATATATTCAAGACCAAGTCATAAAGCCCACGAAATCCATTAGGGTTGAAGGACAGGAGAAAGATAAGATATCTATAAAAGGGAACATACTTTGTTTATTAAATAGATGGAGAATTTTTAGAGAGGATAGAGAATACAAAGATTATCATTTGTATTCGGTTTGGCATCTAGGCTTTAGCAAACTCGGTTGATATCCGACCTCATGTTTTCTCTTGTTAGATTTGTATTCGGTTCAATTTGGTTTGACTTATCTGTACTCATTTTTCTCTTTCAAATCAAATAACAAAATTGGACTCAAGTTTTTTCCTCCAGTGTATACCTACTAAACTGAATAATAGCAAACCACCAAATTACCGAACTACCCCGATTAAAACGAGCGGCCTCTAGAGCAACAAATGATCTACAAACCCTGAATCTGACCATGATGCCTAGACTCTGGGTGCTCGAGCGATATACCTAAAGGAACCCTGGCATATCACTACTACCATCTGAACTCATCACTACTACCATCTGAACTCATCACAACTACCAGTCTTAGCCTCACTGTACCCGCATAGACCGAGAACCTAGTAAGTAGTGTACCCTTAAACATACAACTTATTGTGATGTTCAATACAACCCAAGCGGTTCACCCTGCGCCTAAGGGCATAAACAACCAGGCCGAAACAGATGCACTACTCCAAACCCTGCTCACGCAGATACGCGAGTTTGTCAGCACCACGAATAGACTAAGCGTATTTTCATAGCCGAATCAACCAGCTTCAGACATCGCTCCCATAATTTGACATCGCAACCGCAATAACATGCATATCTCCCAAAAAATTTCTCCCAACTAATCACAGTCGGTTCCGCTAGAACGAGCACCCATATAAGTCAGGACATAAACTAAAGCACCCCTCAGCTCACTAGACACCCAACGTGACAGGGTATTCGAGCGATTAAAATAACAAATCCAAGAAATGGGATCGCGAATGCATAAAGCAACGAGTTCTACGCTAAAGATCGATTAAGTGTTAATGAAAGCAGAGAACACCCCATTCTCTGACCAAATGCGCAGCATAAATGCGCAAGGGCATGGGAAGTTGAAATTCCCTACCTGGGATGGGACAACTGATCTCCAGAGTCCAGGTTCCACCCGAGTCTACCGATGTTTGTAAGAATCATTTTATTTCATATTTTTTTCCTTCATTCTTCATTCTTATATACATTGTGAGATCACAGCTATTTCATATTTTTTCCTTCATTCTCATGTACGCCAGACAAAAAACACAAGAACGAAAAATCCTAAAAACTGTGATCTGTACATACGGCCTCGTTTTGGCTCCTGTGGTTGCTAAAACCCTTTTAACTCTTTAAGCTTACTGGATGAAGACACGAACTTTATTTTTGCTTTGAAGCTTTTCTACTTTGGAATCCATGGAAACTGAATCAGATCGAAACGATGACGCCACCATTACCGTCGTCAAAGATATGAGAACTCGATTGGAGAATCGAATTCGAACCCAACACGACGCTCACTTAGATCTCCTTTCCTCACTCCAATCCATCGTCCCGGACATAGTCCCATCTCTCGATCTCTCTCTCCGACTCATCTCCTCTTTCACAAATCGACCTTTCATCGCCACACCTCCTTTACCCGAACCCAAGGTAGAGAAGCATCATCCAATCGTTAAATCAACAACCCAACAACAACAAGGGCACGAGTCAAAATCGATACGTGTCGATTCAAATCAGAGAGATTCTGGTTCAGGTCTTGAAGCTGATGGATCTTGTGGAAGTCCTATGGCGCTTGTTAGAGCAATGGTTGCTGAGTGTTTACTTCAACGAGTACCGTTTTCACCTACGGATTCATCTACTGTGCTTAGGAAGCTAGAGAATGACCAGAACGCGAGACCTGTTGAGAAAGCTGCGTTACGAGATTTAGGTGGTGAGTGTGGTCCGATTCTTGCTGTAGAGACTGCGCTTAAATCAATGGCGGAAGAGAATGGTTCAGTTGAATTAGAGGAGTTTGAAGTTAGTGGGAAGCCAAGAATCATGGTTTTAGCTATTGATAGAACAAGATTGCTTAAAGAGTTACCAGAGAGTTTTCAAGGGAATAATGAATCGGGTCGGGTTGTTGAAACCCCTAATTCGATTGGTGTTTCCGGGTCTGGTAATTTTCCAAGACCTGAGATGTGGTCTGGTGATCCTAATATGGGGTTTAGGCCTATGATGAATGCACCAAGAGGAATGGGAATGATGGGGATGCATCATCCTATGGGGATGATGGGTAGACCACCGGTGTTTCCTTTGCCTTTGCCGTTGGCTGTGACGACTAATCAGAAGCTTAGAAGTGAAGAAGATGATTTGAAAGATGTTGAGGCTCTTTTGAGTAAGAAGTCTTTTAAGGAGAAGCAACAGTCTAGGACTGGGGAAGAGTTGCTTGATCTTATTCATCGTCCTACTGCTAAAGAAGCAGCTACTGCAGCTAAGGTGAAGTTAATTATACGGTCTTTAATTTTAACTAACAGTTAAAGTTATGCTTTTTATATAAATGCGAGCTTAGATGCTTTCGAAAGAGATTTAGGAAGAACTTAGTGTTGTTCATAGCGGACTAGATAAGTTATGTCGATTCAACCCTGTGTTACATTGGACTAGGTAGTGGACTAGAAATTGTATGATTCTTGAGCAAGTTTTGTAGAAGTTATGAGCCATTTAATGATACTTAGTAGTTTGTTATCAAGATTATAGGGGAGAAAATACTACTGCATTTGGTATTTTTGTAATGTGTTTTAAGTAATTGTTTCAGGCTTTACCAGTCTCATCATTTTTCGTTGGTCAAAGAAATTTGTTTGCATGTTTCTTCGTTAGTCTCAGCATTGTGTTGGAATTACAGTAAGGTGAAAAGCAAGGAGCTATATAACTGAGATGCGTGTTTCTTCGGTGTGAACGTGGCCAGATGTTTTGAAAGCAAGGGGCTTTCTATTGAAAATAATCATTTTATTAGATCTAGATGCATAATGTTTTTGACCTGTTCATGTTCGTATCATTTCTAGCTCTCCATGCAAGACTTGTGTGTTTTGTCTCTCAGTGTGGGGTTGAAAGTTTTTGATATGTGGTTTGTACTTTCTAGTTTCAATCTCTATGTTGCGAAAGCAAAAATCTTCTAGCACAAAACTTGTGTGTTTGTTTTTGACTTTCTCTCATGGTATCTTGTGATCTACACTCCTGCCACTGTTTTCTAGCCTCAACTCTTCTAGGTGTATCTTTTGCTAGTTTTGATTTCATCTTTTGATAAAACTTTTCTTGGTTCTTGTGGTTGACTGGTGTATTGTTATGTTCTTTACAGTTTAAAAGCAAAGGAGGATCACAGGTTAAGTATTACTGTAGGTATTTGACTAAAGAGGATTGCCGTCTTCAGTCTGGTTCTCACATAGCCTGCAACAAGGTTTGAACCAACTCAAGTTTACATTTTACATCTTATTTGATCAGAAATATGGAATGCTATGTTGTTATAATTCCATAGTGAACAAACTGGAATTGGTTTGAAAGTCAAAATTGTTTCTTTGACTTAAGTTTTGTTTTTTGAGTTTTATTTTGATCTCCTGCTGTGGTGCTTATGATGTTTGACCAATATGAACTTAGTTCTTCTGTCTTATATATGTTTTCAGAGACATTTCCGTCGATTAATCGCTTCACATACTGACGTCAGCCTAGGAGATTGTTCCTTTCTTGATACTTGTCGACACATGAAGGTAACTCTTTAACAACATTATCTGGTTCATTTCGAGTATATAATTTGTAATTCAGCAACAAATTTTTGGATTTGGACAGACTTGCAAATACGTGCATTATGAGCTCGACATGGCTGACGCCATGATAGCTGGTCCAGATAAGGCATTAAAGCCTCTGCGTGCTGATTACTGTTCTGAAGCTGAACTTGGTGAGGCACAATGGATTAACTGTGACATCCGTTCTTTTCGAATGGACATTTTGGGAACTTTCGGAGTTGTTATGGCGGATCCACCATGGGACATTCACATGGAACTTCCATATGGAACAATGGCTGATGATGAGATGCGTACTCTCAATGTTCCCTCATTGCAAACTGACGGTTTAATTTTCCTCTGGGTCACTGGTCGTGCAATGGAGCTAGGCCGTGAATGGTAGTTTAGTTAAATCTCAACGAATCTTTAGGTATCATGTGATTTCCATCTAAATGGAGTTTTGTTTTTTGTAAAGCTTGGAGCTTTGGGGATACAAGCGAGTGGAAGAGATCATATGGGTAAAGACGAATCAGCTTCAACGTATTATTCGAACAGGAAGAACAGGTCACTGGCTCAACCATAGCAAAGAACATTGTCTAGTTGGAATCAAAGGAAATCCAGAAGTGAACAGAAACATCGACACAGATGTGATTGTTGCAGAAGTTCGAGAGACCAGCCGGAAGCCAGACGAGGTTTGTTCATAGTGCCTCACACTTTGCCAAATCATTCCATAGTATATAGTATGATTCATTATTCTTCTTGTTATAACAATGATTTGTTACCTACCAGATGTATGCAATGTTAGAGAGGATCATGCCAAGAGCAAGAAAGCTCGAGTTATTTGCCCGTATGCACAATGCTCATGCAGGGTAAAGCTTTTTTTATTAACTTTCCTATTGTCAAATGATTAGTAATTTGTTTTCATGAATCTTCTGTATCTACTTTGTTTACAGATGGCTATCACTTGGGAACCAGCTTAATGGTGTCCGGTTAATAAACGAAGGTCTTCGAGCTCGGTTTAAGGCATCATACCCTGAAGTAGATGTGCAACCACCATCACCACCAAGAGCCTCTGCAATGGAGACAGACAACGAACCAATGGCTATTGACTCAATCACAGCTTAGTTGAAAAAAAAAAAACCAGAACCCAAGGTCCAGCTTTGTTGCAGTATATTGTGAGCAAATGACCGTTGATCTTGTTACTTTTGTTTTGAAACATTTGTGGCATGATTGTAAATTCTTTATGAAAATGAAAGAAACTACATTTAACGAAATGGGAATAAGGATATTAACATTTTTTGTTTGAATTAATTTTTTCAAATGAAAATTTGCTTAATAAGGATATTAACATTTTTTTCTTGTTCCAACGAATCCTCACCGTCCGATTCATTGACAAACCCATCTTGAATCTCCTCACGTCTTCCACAGCTGCGTTCCTAAACAGTCCAACATCGACAGCTCCGGCGACCATATGGTATCCACGTCCCCGGATCTCTGCAACTCCGTCGACCGGCATCGCGAAACCCGTCAAGTAGGTCCCACATTTCGCCGAATCTGACGTCAGCACGGATTTCTCCTCTTTCCTCATCATCTCTCTCACTTTCTTATGTCCTGGGTCCCACAAGTATCCCATACTCGCGCTCAGTTCCAACGGTCCCATTTGCACGCAGTCTACACCATCAACTTCTGCGATTTCATCAGCATTCTTCACTCGTTCAAGCTGATTCCACCTAGCACATGATCAGAATCTCATCTGCGTAATTACCTAAATATCCTTCGTCGATTCCGTAGTTAGAAGCGCACACCACCGTGTGCGCCGAGGATCAATGGTTCAAATGCCATTTGGATCTCTTGCGTGAGGATCGATATCATATGAGATAATGTATTTTGCTTCACATCATTTACACATACTATTATACTATTATATGTATTTAGAATTTTCAAATAGTTGTACATACTTGTACCCATTTGTACTCATTGTACCACACACTTAGGTATAATTGAGTACAATTAGATGGTTGTACTCGAAATCTAAGTACCAGTTGTACCAGTACAATACTAGTTGTACCAATTATACCACAAAAATGAGATTTAAACTCTGATTGTACTACCACGTTTAACCATCTGCACTACCACGTTTTTGTTGGTGTCATTTAATTACAAATATATAATCCGATTTAATCAAAACACATATTTTATTAAGGGTAAAATAGTCATTTTACCTTTGAGTGGCATTTGGGATCATGTTTTTTTTCATTTGTGGCATTTGAGAATCGGACCCGTGCGCCGATCCACGTATGCCGTCGGGAGGAAACCGGCAATACGACACCGCTTTGCTGGCGTCCTTGCGAGACTCAATCATTGGGAACATGAGTCCATGTGGGCCTAGATCTAGGGTTTTTTAACCCAGGTAGGGCAGTTTTCCGATAATCGGAAAATGGCTGATGTTCTGGCAGCGTTAAGAGCTCGAATGCAATCTAAAGCCTCCGGTATATCATCGGGACCGTGTTCCATATCAACGACGACATAATCGTAACCTGAGTGAACACCGATCTCAGCTAAAGTCGGCGAGAAGAAGAGAAAAACAAGCCGTAGAGAGTTTTGCCTCCATGGAGACGAAATGTCAAGGAGGTTTTGGATCGATTTGCGATCGCATCCACGAAGGGAGAATATACAACGACGGTGCAAGATTTCTTGGTGGGAGCAGAAGAGTATCGTATTGGAGTTAGGGTTTTGCGAGAAAATGAAACCGAGGATTTGAATGACCTGGAATTATGTAGAGGTGTCACATCGGTGGTGACGGTGGCAAAGAAGATTGAAGTGGTGGCCATGACAGTGGCAAAGAAGATTGAAGCGGTGGCCATGACAGTGGCTTGGGAAGTATCGAAGAAGCAATGTAGTGTTGGATTTAGGCTTTTTAGCTTTTAAGTGTTACTAATCGATATGACCAAAAAGAAATTAGTAAATCGCTAATCATCGTTTTTGAGCCAAGAACTTAAACTACATGCTGTTTTTTGCTTTCAGAAACGGCAAAATGTGTTCACAGCTAATCCGGTGTCAATTCTAAACCATGGAGAATATAATACAGTTAGGAAAAAAAACTTCATGAAAATTGTACACACTGTGAAAAAGAAGAATCCAAAAATAACATCAGCCACTCACCACTACCAACAGCTCGATCTAGCTTGGTTTAAATTCAGTCATTTTTTGTTAGACTACTTACAATTGAGGTGTTGGAAAAAAATACATTTGAATTGATTTAGTGAGGGTGTTGAATATGAAGTGGATTAAATTGAGTTGAAAAGATTCAACATGTTGATAAGTAGAGTTCCAAGCGGCAAAATTTTATTGTCTACTGAAAATTATTGTTGGATAAGAAAAAGTGAAACCATATGTTGAGTTATCATTGGCTGCTAAGATTCTTTATACATTTTTTTCTTTCTAATTATTTGAGCTCAATTATTTTATAATAAATAAATTTTTTAAAAAAAAATTATACTAAAAGTCATCATTTTCATACTCTACAAATAGAGACTTGTTTCATTTTATTTGTACACACACAAAAACGAATTTTCATTTGTAGACTTATTGCAAATATTAGGTAGACTTATCTGGCATATTTATATGGCACGCTTATTGCAGATGTTTTGCAGACTTGATGCAAACATTTAACAGATTTGGTGCAAGTATTTGATAGATTTGGGTAACGTGGTGGGGCAGGATGTTGAATTTTACTAAACAAACTCATTGTAGGGGATACAAATAAAATGAGTGTTGAATTATAAGGTGGAAGAGAGAGTAACAAATGTGGAATGTTGAAAAGAAAAAAAGTGTTGAATAATAAAAATATTGTAGATAATCTTATACTAGCGGGTGAAATTATATAATTTAAAGATGTATAATATAAAATATTAGTATCTCGTCTTTAACGGTTTTATATGTATTTAATAAAATAAAATTTATCAACAACATATACATAATATAAAATTATATGTATCAAAGATCAAATCTTAAAATGATTTTGAGTTCATAAATTTTGTTGGGTATCCAATTTTTGTATATTCATACTCACATACAAAATTTTAGATAGTTACATATGTAATATTGATCTGAATCGTTAACTTTAGATCAAAAAAATTAGATTGAATATAATAATTAAACAAACACGTTCAACCAATCAATTGCAGTAGACATGCATTCCCCCGATATATGAGATGTACCATAGATGTTACTCAACCTCGTCAAAAAATTTAGCGTTTAAATCACATCATCCAAAAACATCTTACCCATGCCTAAACTGAATCCAACCACCCGTAAATTTAGTCTCCAATCTATATCCCTATGTAAGCTCTTGGATATCACATATAAAGTGAGAGAACTCTCAACATGATTCAAAACTTAGGTTAGAGAACAACTAATACTTACACTTCTCTTTTTCAAAATATGAGTTGGATATTCATTCACTGATCTATATCCATAAATGTCTAATATGTTTCAAAATACACTAATTCTCTTTCTCTCTCGTCCTCTTTTTTCTCTCTCATCAACGCTATAAAATTGAAGCATGAACCACATTATGTAGATCACCAACAACATTGAACTCCTACCATAACGCTTTAGGCCCTTATGTGTTTCCAAGTTCCACTCATACTATCTATGTTTCTCTCATTGATGCAAAAGATTGAACCACAAACAACATGTTCGTCCGTTTTATACTTAACCTTCACTATCTTCCTCATGTTTTCATTTTTTCTGTCTATTCTAGATGTATTCTCATTGACTTGAGCGTTGTAAAAAATTTTATAAGTCTTTACTCATTTTGTCTCTCAAATATTGGTTTGAACATGTTAACGTTTTGGGATACTAGAACTTATCTATAATAACATGCATTCTCATATGCCTTTTAAAAGTTTGGAGTTGTCATTCAAGTTTATAGAACCTCACATGAGTATTACAGTGTTGAACGAATCCTCGTTCGCTCGAACACTGATTTCTTACCATCAAATGCATGTTTTTATTTTTCCCCTAAAAGATATTTTAATTCAATAGTTTTTCTAATTATAAATTGAAAAATATCAAACTAAGAAATGTATTTTAAAATTTATGTACTTTTTTAGAACTAATCCTTATTGATTTTTTAATTATATATCATAATATTTTTGTTGTGAAGTTACATGGTTGCCACACTTTGTACTCCTTACATTCACATTAAAACAAATTTACGAATGCCATGTGGATAGAATTGGGAGAAGTGAGAATCTATGAACATTTTCTACATTAAAACAAATCTACGAACACTTTCTATATTAAAAGACACTTTATGGAGTATTACATTGATAAACGTTTTCTCATACCATAGGGAGAAATATTTTAAATTATCTGGGATGTTTTTTTCAGTTAGGAAGATATGTTGTTAGGTATTTGTTAAAAGAAACATTTGTAGTTCTCTTCAACAAATCACAAAGATCAGAACCTCTGAAAGAATGGTTAAACATCAAAGCAGTAGCAATTTTATATCAAATTTGAAACATATGAACTGATAAATATGCTTTATTTCATGAAACTCCCTATAACATAAGAAAATGAGAAATTCAAATAGCCAACAACGATGGATTGTGATCCTCTACATGCATGAATACTGCTATAAAAATGAAAATATACTTATAGTTACTAAGCATTAGATTCCCACTTGATAAGCATCAACTATAAGTTAATTTCTTCTAAGTTAATAATTTATATTTAAGCTTCTGAGTTCCAATTGCCTTCATATATCGAACTTTAAAATCTAAGACCTTTGTACATGTTACAAATTTTTAAAATATTCATATGTCTTAATAAGTGCTAATGTGGAGAAAAGTTAAACAAATTGGTGAAAAATTGAAGAGTTGGTTTTGGTAGATGAACAAGTATAAATTTTCGAATATATGTTTCTGGCTTAAATTTTTATCATCAAATCAAAAGATACAAAGTTGTTACAGAATTACAGAAACAAATTATTACATAAACATGTATATGTGCCATATAATAGACATTTAAAACAAACAAGTGAAGTATCGATGTTTTTTATTGAACCTTATTCGTAAACAGATTATTAATCCGTTACATTCCTTGCCAGAAAATGATTTTCTTATGCGAATGTTTTGCTTGGTCTTCTTTTCTTCATAGATACTTCTACTTTCACATCGCGTTATTAAACCCATTGATTCCTCTGCGGGGATGGAGTGATAGAAGTTTTGAGAATTCAAGAGAATGCCACGACGAGATGAGCTGTTTATCATTACGATAGACAAACTAATATCAATCATTTTGTATAAATATCATTTTAGAAAACCTTGATTTTGATGTTCCAAATGATCGATGTAACAATGACCAGAACTTGGATAAGGTTTCCTTTAATTGATATAACCTCCTTAGTGATGCTTAGATGTAAACCCAAAATTGATTCTCCAAAGATGACATACGAAGAGAAGTGAGGAAACTTACACAAAAGACACCATCATTACAAAGTGCACTGGAATAATAGTTTATCAAAAGGTTTATTCCTTCAGTTAGAGTAGTGCCAATGATTCTGGGGTTGAAAATCCAAGTGACATCTCTACATTATAATATAGGAGAACATCAAAGTCAAATTCTCTACTGTTACACTGAACCGACATAAAATAAGGGAATAAACCCAAAGAAATCACCCATAACTGAATCACCATTAGTGACTTGCCTAGAAAGATGTGAATTGGACTTTCTCGATTTCAAATTTTCCACCAACGATGTCTGAATCTTAATCGAAAACTGGTTAAACTTCATCATTCGTGTGGTTCCGATCACAACCTCCACTATCATAATGAATGTTAGAATAGATCGGTGTAGAAAGTGCCATAGTCTCGTCAAATTCATCACCAACCAATTACCACCAACATAATCTTACCAAGGGCTGAAAGTTAACAACAAAAAGGATTGGAAAATCAACAAATTTTCCGGAAAAGAATAAGAAATCAATGTCTACAAAATATTTCTTTCCGAATATTTATTATTACTTTTAAAATTAACATTTAGAAAATAGTTAACTGTAAACCACCATAAACAAGACATATTTCTTCTATAAAATACATATCATAAAAATAATTAAAAATAAGTAGTTGTAACTTTACAAACAAATTTTTGAGAATCATTTTTTACAAAAAGGTTTTCAACAACCTACATCCAAAAAGAAAAGGTAAGTTATCAAACTTATAGTTAGTTAAATGATATACAACTTTGTTTACAATTCTTAAAAATTAGTGGAGCTCAATATCAATGATCCATCACAAGTAATAACTATACTATAAGAAGGAGATAGATTTGCAAAACGACTTTAATAGGTGAGTGTAAATTAATTTCGATTACATAATTTTTATTAATAAATTATACATTTGTAATAACTAATGCAGAACAAAAAGGAAGTTATGTGTGAACAAAGGATAAGTGTAAGGCGTAGAAGCTCAAAAAGACTACATTTGAAATTTAGTAATGCATTTTTATTTTGTATAATGTTTCCAACAATTACATTATTATATTTAATTTTAGAAAATTATATTAGCTACGCTACATGGAATCGTCTAAACTGCTATATTTCTCACTCCAGAATCGGAAGGGAAAACGGTTAGAATTTTCTCGGAAGTAGGTTTCTGAAAAGAGGTGTTTGGAAGCGGCGTTGAAGTGGATGATTCTGAGTTGGAAGTGTTATCGGGGTTGATCGGAAGCGTCGTTAAGAGAAAAAAATATATATACATGTTGACAACTAAATTTTGGGCTTATAAGTTGTTTTGTAGCTCTTTTCTGAAGACGCTTAAAGGTAATTCTAAATTTTATAAGTTAGAAATTTGAACAGTTCAAGTTCGTGTGATTTTCTAACTTGTTGTTCTTTAGAAACCTAGTGAGCTTAACATTAAAGACACTTGCGTTGTGTTGTTAGTGGTTGAACTGATGGTTGTTCTTTTTAAACCACGACAACACTAGATCTATTAGTGGTGTTGTTCTTATTATTCAACCTAGACACGAATATATTTTTTTATAGTTGTGAAAATTCCAAATATGTTAGTGCTGTTGTTCTTATTTTTCTAATCATACACATTCACTAGATGCTTGCCTAATAACCTAATGATTGTGCTTTTGTTTTTCTTATTACCTATCTCAAATTATTATATTTAGTTATTAGTTTAAGACTTATTAATTATTATTCAAACATACAGAGCCTAACACAATTTTTTTTAAAGAAATACAACAACATCTAATATATCTCAAGATCCTCTAAATACTGATGAGTCGTCTAATATGGATGATAAAACGACTTTGCGGATTTATGTGAAAATAATTGAGAAGATGGCTGGTGGAGGGGTCTTGGAGGTTTGAATGTAATTTCTGAAATAATTCATATGTTGGATCTCATAGTAGAGTCATAACTCATTTGGTACAAGATGGAATTAAAGACATTAAAGGATGTTTGAAGGTTATGCCTCAACAAAAAGCTAACATAAAAAATTGGTTGATGAATGCAAGGAGAGAATAAAACGTGCAGCTCATAAAGTAGTTGCATTGCCTTAGTCATCAAGGAAGCCATCTAGTTCTTCTCTTTGATTATGATATGAGCTATAAAGTTCCTAATATATGTGTCTGATCCAAAGAAGAGAAATGCAATGGGTCCTTTGGAAAAAGCATTTCAAAGTGAAGCTAGGGAGCAATGTGATGGCGAGGTAGCTAAAATGTTCTACACAGGTGGTTTGTCTTTTAACCTTGCAAGAAATTCTCATTATTGCAACTCATATGTGGGTGCATCAACAATTCCAAGATAATGGATATAATTTATTGAGAACTACACTTCTTTAAAAAGAAAGAAAAAATATTGACATGCACTTGTAACCTTTAAATAAGACATGGAAACAAAAAGCTCCACATCAAGTAACCTCAAGAATTGGAGGTTACTAGAGAAAGAAAACATTGCATCATGAAGTATTTTCAAAATCAAGATAAAAGGAAGAGGTTAATGTTGAATATTCTAATATCGCTTTATACTTGGAAGATTTTGGAAGTGTCGATGCAATTCATGTTAGGTTTATTCTAGAGCATTTGAGATGGTTGGCAGTTCATGGATCTTCTGCACCATGAAGTTGCTTGGACAACCGTTTTCATCCTCATGTTGTGAAAAGAATTGGAGTACGTATAAGTTCATACATTCTGCAATAAGAAACAAGATTATTCCACAAAGAAGGAAAGATTTGGTATTTGTGCACACTAACTTTCGTCTTCTATCTAGAAATAGTTTTATCTATAAAGAACGACCAAATCATATGTGGGATGTTGGAGGTGAACATTTTGATTTACTGGATGAAATTAATCTAGAGGGTCTTGAGTTTTCAAATCTTTCTCTTGATGAACCAGAGTTGGAGACAGTTATGTTCAATAGAGATGATGAAAATGACAATGATGACGACGGTCTCAATATGTGACTTCAAGAGTTATTTTTTATCTTCAAACGAGTTACATTTTTTAATTATGTATTGGATTTTCTTGTTTAAAACATTTTATTTAATATGATTTTTATTTTTATTTTTATATTATATTATAGAGGAAATGGCACAGTTTAACCCAAATTTTATATGTAATTGCTAGATTGACCTGTGTTGTTTAGTTAAATTTCAGAAGGTTAAAATACATTATAACCTAACAGTTACGAAATAATTACGAAAACTGCCATTAATATTTAAATTTTTCGCAAACAGTTATGAAAAAATTTCAAACAGTTACAAAAAAACATTAATGGTAATTTAAGGTCATAAATTTTTCAGAAAACTTTTGTCGAAAAAAAGAAACTTCTGCGAGACACCACCGTCGATACCGTCGAAGAGTTAGGGTTACTCGTCGTTGCCGCTTTCATCGTCGTCGTTCATTTCCGTCTTTCATCGTCGTCGTTCGTTTCTGTCTTTCTTCGTCGTCGTTCAGTTTCAGAAAGGTCCGGTTCATCAAAAACTCTAACTTATTTTTAGATTTCATTGTTCGTTGTCGTTGATTTCAGATTTCGTTCACATTTGTCTTGTGTAGTTTTTTGTTGTAAGATTCTTTTAGCTTTTATGTTGTCACAGAGTTATTGTAGTTACCGCAGACTTGTTTGGTAGTTACCGCAGACTTGTTTGGTAGTTACCGCAAACTTGTTTGGTAGTTACCGCAGACTCATTCAGTAGTTACAGCAGACTTATTTAGTAGTTGCCACAGACTTATTTACTATTTACCGCAGACTTGTTAAGCAGTTGCCGCAGACTTATTCATTAGTTACCGCAGACTTATTTACTAGTTGCCGCAGACTTATAGAGTAGTTGCCGCAGACTTATTCAGTAGTTACCGCAGAGTTGTTTAGAAGTTGCCGCAGACTTATAGAGTAGTTACCGCAGACTTATTTAGTAGTTGCCGCAGACTTGTTCAGTAGTTACCGCAGACTTGTTCAGTAGTTACCGCAGACTTGTTCAGTAGTTACCGCAGACTTGTTTAGTAGTTGCCTCAGACTTATAGAGTAGTTACCTCAGACTTATAGAGTAGTTACCTCAGACTTATTCAGTAGTTACCGCAGACTTGTTTAGAAGTTGCCGCAGACTTATAGAGTAGTTGCCGCAGACTTATTCAGTAGTTACCGCAGACTTGTTTAGTAGTTGCCGCAGATTTGTTCAGTAGTTGCCGCAGACTTGTTTAGTAGTTACCGAAGACTTATTTAGTAGTTGCCGCAGACTTATTTTGTAGTTGCTGCAGACTTATTTAGTAGTTACGACAGATTTATTTAGTAGTTATTTAGTAGTTATTAGTAGTTATTAGTAGTTATTTATTTTATTTTTATTTGTTATTTGTATTGCCGGTGACTTAATTTGTATTGGCACTCACTTATTTATTTACACTGATAAGTTGTTTACTTGATTGCAGAGATATGGCATCTTATCCTGCTAGGCTTTCGAAAGATGTGAAATTTCATGTTCAAGTGGCTAGCATTAACCACTATTATTCCCAATCCAAATTTGGGGCCATCAAGAAATGTATTGGCGATGATGTTTGGGAGGCGTTGAAAGCATCATCTGTTGGTATATTTTTTAAGCTATATGATATAGACATCATGGGGGAGAAGTTCATATGGGCATCTTCTTACGTTCATTACTTCATCACACATCAGTTGGCGGTGAAGAATATGCATGAAGTTTGGTCAGTGATTGATGATCAACCAATCAGATTTTCGCTGCACGAATATAAGGAAATCACAGGTCTTAATTGCGACGTATTTCCATATGATGTGCGATCTAATTATGACATATATCCAGTTGTTGATTATGAAGCCTTTTTGGAAATAGATGAACGTTCTTTTAGGGGATGGACCTACTTTTGGGGAGATGCAGCGTGTTTTGAAATGTTGTCAGCATTGGAGTTACGAGAAAAGGATGATGGTTGGAAGACTATGTATATTACATGTTGGAATACATGGTACTAATCATGAATCGAGGATCCCCTTGAGCGATGCAAAATTAGTCCTTCATGAGGAGAGCTTTGAAAACTATCCGTGGGGTAGAGTTGGATTTACGAGTTTGGTAAATTCAATCAAAGCTTTGGAATTCAAAACGGACAATTACACATTACACGGATGTGTTAATGTTCTGTCTGTATGGTTGTTTGAGTCAGTTCATGCTTTGGGGGAGATATATGGCTATAAGAGAAATATGGATGATGTTCCTCCACTACTTAACTAGCGAGGAAGTCGGAAGCATTTTAGATTTGAAGATCTAATCAAAGAGGAGAAAGCTGAACACGGAAAGGTAAGAATTGATTATGTTTGTGTTACCGTAGAGTTATTTAGTAGTTACCGCAGACTTGTTTAGTAGTTGCCGCAGACTTACTCAGTAGTTACCACAGACTTATTTAGTAGTTGTCGCAGACTTATTTAGTAGTTGCCGCAGACTTATTTAGTAGTTGCCGCAGACTTAGTTAGTAGTTGTCGCAGACTTAGTTAGTAGTTGCTGCAGACTTAGTTAGTAGTTGCCGCAGACTTATTTACTAGTTACCGCAGACTTATTTAGTAGTTATCGCAGACTTTTAGAGTAGTTATGAATTGATTATGCCACAATTGTTTATGATGAGAGATTGTTTTTTATGGTACTTGTTTCCGATGTAGGTCCGTGTTAGGCATATGGTTCCGGTTTCTTTAGAAGAAATTTATCTCTACTGGCGTGACAATGAAGAAAACAAGGATGTCCAACTTGACAACCTGATTGAAGACATCATTGGGGATAGTTTGGATCCATATTGTTGGCATCAAAAGGAACGAAAGAGTGGTAAGTCGGTTCGCGGTCGAAGTTCTAAAAAAGTCTTAATGATCAAAGACAAAGAACATTCAAATGTTAGGACTGTTGTCGCTTATTTTAACATTCAAATGTTTATTGTATGTGATTACTCTTGTTATTAACTATTGTTTTAATGTGTAGGATGCTGAAGAAAAGAAGACCTTAGCTGGAATGTTTAAGGTCATAGAAATATTAGTTCGGACCGTAGACGACTTGGCTGCAAGATTAGAAGGTTTTGAATCAAATGTTGATTCAAGGCTGACCACATTTAAAGCAGATATCAATGATCTGCGAGAGCGAGGAGGGAAGGGGAAGTCTAATTCTCCTAAAGAATTAGAGAAAGAAGATGATGAAGGGAGTAGTAAAACACCGGTTAGTTAAAGTAAAATTTTGTATTTAGCTGCAGGTTGACTTACCTATTCCTATAGATTAATTATTGTTTTGCTGCAGACTAATTATTGTTTTGCTGCAGACTAATTTTGATTTGGCAAAGCAAGGAGATATGGGCAAATCAAAAAACGTTGGTTCTACCTCTTACAAAGAACCTAAGCAACCCGAACTTGATCAACCTGATCATGAATCCAGTATCAAAACACCGGTTAGTAATATCTATTACCGTAAACTTATTAATTCGTTGCCGTAGAGTTGTTTAGTAGTTGTTTTGTAGTTGCCGTAGAGTTGTTTTGTAGTTACCGCAGTGTTTAGTAGTTGTTTTGTAGTTGCCGCAGAGTTGTTTTGTAGTTACCGCAGAGTTGTTTTGTAGTTACCGCAGAGTTATATATTTTTGTTTTACATGTTTAATGGGTTTGTTTAACACTTATATGCAGTCATGGTTAGTAATGGAGTCTAAGAAACCGGCAGATAAGCTTCTAGTTACAAAAGTTGATAAGAGTGATGCTCGGTTGAAGAAAAAGCAAAAGATTTCTCATGGTGAAGATGATGTCGTGGACATAACTAAAGAATTTGAAGCCAACGTCGCCAAAATGGAAATGGAAATGGCATCAACTTCAAAGGAAGGGTCAAATCCGCTAGAGACTATTGGTGATATAGCGGCAAAGTTGAAGGTTTTGGATGAAAAGACAGAAAATTTGCAAGACCTGGATGGTCTATTAAAAATGCCGAAAAGAGTACCACATTTGGCAAGTTCCCAAATATTACCATACGTTGGTAACTCTACTGTCAAACGTATTATTCCAAGTGTCAAACGCAGACGTCCTAAGGTTATAACTTCTGAACACGACTATGATCCTATGGAAGCTGTCGATGAATCCAAATTGCGTAAGCTAATGGATTTCATGAAGACTGATGAGTAAGTCTCTTATATCTTTGTCTCTAATACCTTTATTTTGAACATGCAATGCTGAGAAAATATTTTTTTCCTTTAAGGGAACAACCTCTTGGAAGCATTAATCCAGATGTGCAACATTTGAAAAAGATTATTACTCCAAGGAAGGAGTGGCCGGATCCATATTATGGATGGATAGAAGATGCGGTAGTTACTTACCTATAACCTTTATCTATTGTTGCATACTTATTTATTAGTTACAGCAGACTTATTTACTAGTTGCCGCATACTTATTTACTAGTTACCGCAGACCTATTCATTAGTTACAGCAGACTTATTTCCTTGTTGCCGTAGACTTATTTACTAGTTACCGCAGACTTATTTAGTAGTTGCCACAGACTTATTTATTTAGTTACAGAAGACTTATTTACTAGTTACCGCAGACTTATTTAGTAGTTGACGCATACTTATTTATTAGTTACAAAAGACTTATTTACTAGTTGTCGCAGACTTATTTACTAGTTACCGCAGACTTATTTAGTAGTTCCCGCAGACTTATTTATTAGTTACCGCAGACTTATGCAAAAAAAATTTTTTTAACACATTGTTGATGCTTTGACAATGTTCCGCAATAGGACTACTGGTGGTCCTTCACCTTACCGGGAAAGAATCGGCTTCCTTGACCCATATTTCACCTCTATCATGGGGAATGATTTCAAACAAGTCCCGCCAAATAGCAGGAAATTCTTGCTTGACAAGAATTATCTTGACCATTTCTACAGTTTGATTCCTCTCCAGCCGTCAAACAAGTCATGGTTCTATGACATTGATAACTTGTACGGTGTGCTGAATGTAAAAGGAAATCATTGGGTTGCTTTAGACATTGACTTCCCAAAGAAGAAGATATATGTCTACGACTCTATCTCGAATTATACCTCCAACAAGGAGCTGCTTGATGCGTGTCTATTTCTCCGGAAAATGATCCCTGCAATTCTAACCATTATGGTCCCGGAGAAAGACCGCAAGCCAAGCTATGCAATGTTTGAGGTGCATGGAGTCACACATGGCGTGCTGATCAATGAAAATCCGGGGGATTGCGGTGTATATGCCATAAAATACATCGAGTGTCTTGCTTTAGGATGGACCTTCGAAGGGCTTAGCGATAGGACCATTCAAGACTTGCGGTTGCGATTAGCGGCTGAGATGGTTGATGAACTTCAGCAGTATGTAGGACACACAATGACTAATCCATTACCTCGTGGGTTAGATATGAAAATTCCACAACTTAATGATAACTCAATATGAGTTAGATTTTGTAGATTTTGTTGATTTTGTAGTTTACAATGTTTTCGTTGTAGTTTAGAATGTTTTCATATATATTTGATTTCAGACTTATTAAGTACTTACCGTAGACTTATTTAGTAGTCACCGCAGACTTATTTAGTAGTTACCACAGACTTATTTAGTAGTTACCGCAGACTTATTTAGTAGTCACCGCAGACTTATTATTTAGTAGTCACCGCAGACTTATTTAGTAGTTACCGCAGACTTATTTAGTAGTTACCGCAGACTTATTTATTAGTTACTGCAGACTTATTTAGTAGACACCGTAGACTTATTATTTAGTAGTCACCGCATCGCAGACTTATTTAGTAGTTACCGCAGACTTATTTAGTAGTCACCGCTACAAGATAAGTCTGCGGCAACTACTAAATAAGTCTGCGGTAACTACTAAATAAGTCTGCAGTAACTACTCCGTTGGTCTACAAGATTTAAAGACGCGGGGCACACGACCACTGTGCCACGGTTGTTTGCGGGATGGTGTTTCACTAACTAATATATATAGATACCTTGATAATTGCGTTAAAAAAATATTTGATTTTCTGGCAACCAGTAGGAATTGAACTTGGGAAGCATAGTTATGGGCATTTAAAAGACTCGGGGCACTCGACCACTGTGCCACGGTTGTCTGCATTATATTTGTTCAGAAACTTATAAATATACATAAGTTACTAATTACAGTAGTAGATACAACAGACTTGTGTTGTGGTTACCGCAGACTTAGTTTCTTGTTGCCGCAGAGTTATTTGCCACCAATTCCCGAGGAATCAGAAACAAAAAAAGTTTGAGGATATAGCAACCTCAAGGGTTCAAACCACTGAACCCGTAACTACAAGATAAGTCTGCGGCAACTACTAAAAAAGTCTGCGGTAACTACTAAATAAGTCTGCGGTAACTACTCCGTTGGTCTACAAGATTTAAAGACGCGGGGCACATGACCACTGTGCCACGGTTGTCTGCGGGATTTTGTTTCACTAACTAATATATATATAGATACCTTGATAATAGCGTTAAAAAAAATATTTGATTTTCTGACAACCAGTAGGAATCAAACTTGAGAAGCATAGTCATGGGCATTTAAAGACGCGGGGCACTCGACCACAAAATAAGTATGCGGCAACCACAAAATAAGTTTGCAACTACAGTTATTTAGAGTTTACAATGGTTTCAAATAGAGTTTACATGTTACAATGTCTAGTTTACAAGTAAAAATGTAAAATATAGTATACAATGCTTTAAAATAGTTTACATGTTACACGATTATGTCCCACTTGATTACATTTTCCACAAGTGTGTTGTTTCATAGGCCTCTTTATCGCCTTCGCAGTTTCGAGGAATGATTTCATCCTTGATCTTTTCGGCCAACCAGGTTGTTTTCGGCCAATCAATATCTCCAACACTTAGAACCTTAAAATATTCCACACGACCCTGCAAAAAAACAAAACAAGTCAGCCACAATATAAGACAAAAGATGTAACCAAAATAAGTCTGCGGTAAGTATGAGCTTTAATCAAAATAAGTATGTGGTAACTATGAGCTGTAACCAAAATAATTCTGCGGTAACTATAAGCTGTAACCAAAATAAGTCTGCGGTAGCTATGAGCTGTAACCAAAATAAGTCTGCGGTAACTATAAGCTGTAACCAAAATAAGTCTGCGGTAACTATAAGCTGTAACCAAAATAAGTCTGCGGTAACTATTATCTGTAACCAAAATAAGTCTGCGGTAACTATTATTTTTAACCAAAATAAGTCTACGGTAACTATTATCTTTAACCAAAATAAGTCTGCGGTAACTATAAGCTGTAACCAAAATAAGTTACCTCTAGCAATCGTTCTACTCCACGGGTTAGTTTTGTTTTCAAATTCATTGCAGCAGTCCTTCGGTCCGAAAACCATCTTGTCATCATTGATCTCACTTCTTCCAGTAAATGTAGAATAGGCAAATTCCTAGGGCGTGATAGTACTTATTCATTGATTCAGCAACGTTGCTAGTAAGAAGATTGTACCTATCTCCAGGAAAATGAGCACAAGTCAACAATCGTACATCAGCTTTTTGAAGATAACTAAAAAGTGCAGGATTTAACGCTTCAATCTGATCAAAGGTGGTCTGAAATTCAGCAATTGTGAAAGCACTGGCCGCTTTTTCACCAAACGAAACGCATCCTGACCTCTAAAACGGACCAATATATTCTTGTACAAATGATATGTACATATTCCACGACTAGCCTTTGGGTATACTATTGTAATAGCTTTTCCAATAGACTTGTGCCTATCAGAAATAATGGCAAGGCTTTCATCATCAAGAATCACACCGCTGAGTTGCTTGAAGAACCATTCCCATGATTCATCATTTTCAGTATCAACTATGGCAAAAGCAATCGGAAATATCTGAAAATTACCGTCTTGAGCTGTAGCGGTAAGAAGTGTTCCTTTGTATTTACCTTGCAAATATGTACCATCTACAACCACAACTTTCCGTACGTATGGAAGTCCATTGCTGCTTGCACCAAATGCTAGAAACAAATACTTGAATCTTTGCTTTTCATCAACTTCAAGTCGTGTGTGTGAACCGGGATTTGCTCTCTTTATCATGTATAAGTAAGTAGGTAGCAATGCGTATCCACTCTCCTCACTTTCCCTAACCAAATTCCGAGCATGTTTTAATGCTCTATATTCCTGCCATTAACCAATCTATACAAAAAAGTTTTAAATATATAACCAATTTATATATAAAAGATATAATTCAAATACATATGCAAAAATGTACCTTTATTTGAAATCGTCTATTGAGAGCTTCAGCAACATGTATTGGCAAAACGGTTGGTCCAACGCCACCAACGAAATCCTTGTATAATACCCCAAGTATCTCATGAGTTGCTTGTCGGCATAACACTCTGTAACTGAACGTGTATGTGTTGTAACATACTTCCGAATGTGAAATCTTGGATAATCTCCTATTGGCGAAGCGCGTAACTTCCAAGAACATCCTTTCACCCAACACTTGACAACCCATAGCTCCGGTGTCGATTTATATACATAGAAATCAAATTTCTAGATAACAAAGAGAATTTTCACTCTTGTCTCTACCTGCTCTTTTGTGTCATAACATTGTCCAACAACTAATTCCACAGAACTCATTTCTAAGTTCTGAAATTCAACACTACCATTGTCTTCACTTACATACACTGAGCTACCTCTCTTCTTGAGAGAATTTTTGGTTTTTCTTCCTCTTCTTCAGCCTCCAATCCGTACGCTGCAAAATTCTCATCCCCCGAATCTGTTCCGTCAGAGTCATCACAATAATCGAATCTAGATTCACTAGCTTCATCATCATCTTCATCAACATCGAAAACATGGACCTGTATTTTCTCTTCAGCTTTTGGAAAACTATCTTCAGACATCTTCTCCGTATCAACTTTATCATAAACTTCCACACAAAGACGAAGCATATTTGCTTTCGATTGGCCCAAAAAAATATGAAATTGCCTACAATTATCAACATATACAGGAGGTGTATCTTGAGGCAAATATTGCTTAATCTTATTTGGCAACATGTAGCTCAATTTGACATCACAAACTCGTTTATCCAACCCATAATCCTCGTACATCATTCGAACGAAATTCTCATAACTGGTACTATCTTCAGCTGCTAGAATTCGAGATCCTAACTTAACATCAACAACAAACAACCATCTATTCCTATCAAAATTCCATTTTCCATATACAAGAATAATCTGTTGCTCCATATCTGCGCCACACAGAGACCGAATTACACGACGACGATTAGGATGAAGATAAAAAATAGCTTCAATTGGCTGTTTGGATGAAGATAATTGGCTGTTAGTACGAAGAAGAAGAAGCAGAGGAAAAACCGAGGAAGAAAATAAGAGGCGGCGTGCCCAAACCAGGACGAAGCCCTTATCGTCTAACCGAAGAAGATAACTCAATAAGTCTGCCCGTTAATATAACAACTCTGTGGCAACTAAACAATAAGTCTGCGATAACACATTAAGTCTGCGGTAACTACAATAAGTTTGCGGCAACTACAAAATAAGTCTACGGTAACATATATATCTGCGGTAACTACACAATAAGTCTGCGGTAACTATAATAAGTCTGCGGTAACTACAATAAGTCTGCGGTAACTACAATAAGTCTGCGGTAACTACAATAAGTCTGCGGTAACTACAATAAGTCTGCAGTAACTACAATAAGTCTGCAGTAACTACAATAAGTCTGTGGTAAATACACAATAACTCTGCAGTAACTCCAATAAGTCTGCGGTAAACCAAATTAAGTCTGTTGTAACACAATAAGTCTGCGGTAACTACACAATAACTCTGCGATAACTACAATAAGTCTGTGGCAAATACAAAATAAGTCTGCGGTAACACAATAAGTCTGCTGTAACTACACAGTAAGTCTGCGACAACCTTTCAATAAGTCTGCGGTAACTACAATAAGTCTGCGGTAACTACATAAGTCTGCGGCAACGTTTCAATAAATCTGCGGTATCTCAATAAGTCTGCGGTAACATAATAAGTCTGCGGTAACAAAATAAGTCTGCGGCAGCTACAATAAGTCTGTCGTTACTACAATAAGTCTGTTGTAACTACAATAAGCCGCCGTAACTGAATAAGTCTGCGACAAAGTTCAATAAGTCTGCGTTAACACAATAAGTCTGCGGTAACTACAATAAGTCTACCGTAACTAAATAAGTCTGCGGTAACTACTATAAGTCTGCGACAACGTTACAATAACTTTGCGGTAACTATAATAAGTCTGCGGTAACTAAAATAAGTCTGCGGTAACTAAATAAGTTTGTGATAACTAAATAACTATGCGGTAACTGAAATAAGTCTTCGGTAACTAATATAACACAATAACTCTGCGGTAACTTAAAATAAGTCTGCGTCAACGTTTACTGAATGACATTTTTGTAATTTTTTTCGGCGGTGGATTTAACTAATAATGGCACCATCATAATTTTTTTTTTCCTAACACAGCTTGGCAAGGATACGATTGGGATTTAGACACAACATTTAACTCTAAATACACGGGAGTCATTTTAGCAATTAAACGGTAGTTTTGAGTCAAACTGGTCATCCTCCCTATATTATATTATATATATATATATACATCTTTCCAACACGTACCCACTTCCTAGTTATTTTTTAAAAATTCGCGTTTCTGCTTCCGAACGTTTTTGCTTCTACCTGTCCGCTTCCGATTCTATGCAACTTAGGTAATTAGAACCATAGTTCTAATATGTTGGTTCTAATTTTAAGTTTTTTACATTAACATTATTAAAAACAAATAAATGTATAATACTTCAAATTTATATGAGGTATATACAATATGTATGAAGAAAAGACACATTAAATTTTACATACATTTACATTTGAAGTTCAAGTTTAGGAAAACAATATAGAAAAGCCTAACAAACACCATCACATAAGTGTAAACAGTCATAAAAACATATTTCTGTGTATATATATAACACAATACTTTCTTAAAAAATAAGAAATTTAATTTATTTACAAATAAAGAATATAACAAACAGCAACATTTGTAACTTTTAAACATAGGAATACCAAATCAATTTTGTAGAGACTTTCAAATATTTTTGAGACTTCTTGTACTACTTTACACATATTTGTTGGTGCATTCACATAGATGATGACATAATTAATGCATTTATATAGATAGATAAATATCAATATTGAGTTTCAATCACATAACTAAATGTGTTAGTCACTGTTTACATGAAAATTTGATTACAATAATGTTAAATGATTTGAGCTAGACGACTTGTTCGATCGACTAGTTTTATGAAGGCTTACACAGATGCACCTATCCCGTGCAAGCCAAACCATTGGTGCGTACGCGTGACACACTTTTTTTTTTCGACATCAATGTGACGCAATTATACATAACACATAAATATAATACTTTTATTTCTTATTTTTCAAGATTGTCATGGATATCCTCAGAGGCACCAACCCATCAAGAGATACGAAAAAATTTGTTTGAGCTATGTTTTGATTTTCAATATGCATTGCTTTCTTAATGTTTAGGAATGTAGCAAATTAATATATTTACTACATCAGTGCAAAAATTTACTTGCATTACATATAAAGTGATAGTAGTGTAAAAGACATTTAAAAAATGTACTAATAGTTAATTGTGTCCATGATGTTGTGTTTAGATCTAATTGACATATTCGGCACACTTATGTTTTTAATTCATTTGAACCTATGATCTTTGGACTCTAGTGCGTTCAGTTAGATATGGAATGAATATTATAAAGAATAAACATCTATTTTATTTGAGAGCATTTGATTTCCGTGTTGCACGATATTGATTTGTCCAAGCTAATGCACTTATATACTTCACTCTCTTATAAGTTGCTTTTATTTATAATTTTTTCTTTGGAAAATAGTCAAGTAATTTCTTGCATTAACATATAAAAATGGAACATACATATATCTACTGAACACGATGGCTTCTGGGCTTAGGCCCAAATGATTCGTATGATGAAAGATATCTAACAAGCCACCTCATCATAGAACAGTCTGTGACTTTGGCTCAGAATACCTGAGTTATAGAAAAAACCATAATTCAAACAAAATCAATATTTCTAGAGAAAGTGAATATACGTAGTTTACATCAAAATTTTAATCATCTATATATGTATTAAGCATATATGAACCACTATTTAATTTTCTTCCATTTTTGAAACCAACATCTCATGTATATTTTTGTACGTATACATTGTTGTATATCATCAACTAAATAACACATACATTCCATCTTATAAAAAAACCTTAAACACCACAAAACATGTTTTTGTACAATACGAAATATACTATCAACGTGTTTCTCTAGAACATAAATTTTTAAACTGCTTTCTCTCAAAAAAACTTCTCTCTCAAAAATGCTCTTCCAAATCAACTTTTCGTCTTCGTTTTTCTGTAAATTTTTGGGTCAGCATCGACTCTTTCGTCGGTCGTACTCTTTCTAATTATATTTATTTATGGTTTATCTATAAAAAAACTTCAATATTTGGGGATGGCAAATTGGAAAGACATGAGTCTTACTGTATCTTCTTCTTCTACGGAGGAATTTTACTAATCTCCATTATTGTTGTTAGGCGTCGTGAAAACTCCATGCGGAACCAGATTTTGCACGAATTTCGTGCAAAATCTGGTTCCTGTCAAATATGTCAAAAATCCGTTGAGACTTCTGTGCAAATTTTGGTTCAGATGTGGTTCTGGGCTCCGGACAATTTTTCACACATTCTTCTTTTTCGGCATTCCCATCAAAGGCTTCTCTCATTCGTTGGAATTGGTGAATAGTTAATGATTTAAAAATTGGTCAATCTTTGCCTTGCGGGTGATGGTTGCTATATCTATACTGGTGGGGTAAGATTTTTACCAAAATCAACTACCTTCGGATTTTTGGAAGCGGTTGGAATTTGGGATTTTGGATTAAGCAGTACGACATTTATCATGTATAATAGTTTGGTAGATTAGTCTGGGTGGAAAATGAGTCATATTGTCCACTATGAATTTTTTTGATAGTTATTTTATGTCTTTTTCGTAGAGTTTAATTCCATCAATGTTATCATTTGTGGTGGTTCTACCGATTTTTCTGTAGGTTTGTTAAAGTTGAGATGAAAGACAAATTCATACAGAGATAACCATTGGTTGTGGAGTTTGGAGTCCTCATGCATTGGTGTTTTGAAATATGTGAAATTCATATGGTGTTTCATAGTTGGGTGACAACCAAACATCGCAATGCTTGAGTTCGAGTACGGAGAAGAAAAATAATATATTTGTTAATTTGTTAGCGAGTAAGAGACTTCTGAAGAAGAAGTATCGTCAATTTCTCTTCTTACGTTGTATCGTTCTTTAGCCTCTTTGTATAGAGTATATATATATGAATGTTATCTCTGTAATTTTGTAAACTCTTGATCGATATGATAATAATACATAAACGTTAAAAAAACGTGTTTCTCTAGTCAATTAAACAAAGCAACATGAAAAGTATCAAACTAAGCAATGTATTTTAAAATTTATGTACATCTTTTGAAACTAATTCTTATTGATTGTTCTAAATCATATATCATAATAATTTTATTTAATTTATATAAATCTTATTTGATATATATTCATAATTTAAACACAAAAATCTATAATGTTTTTTAATCATAACTTCAATTATAATATGAAGGAAAATCGTAAATTAGAATAAGAATTATTAATACTTTGATTTATATATTTGAAAGTATATTTTTTCTAAACTATATAAATAAATCTAATAACATTAAAATTATTAAATTAGAGTTTTTATATCATTTTCTACAGAAATTTCTTTTCAAATTATTTTCAAAATTATTATATTAAAAATGATAGTTATTATAATCATTAAAATGTAAATAACATAATAAATAAATCAAGTAATCAACTTAAAATTAATAAAGTAATTGTTGATGTGTCACAATTTTAGGATGTGAATAGATAATGTGCCATCATGAGATGAGAGGTTATTCTACTTTATATATATATTCCCAATGAGTAAAACTTTCCTAAATATTTATACTCCAACATTCCACAAGCTCGCAACAACAATTTCAAGAGTAAGAAAGATCTTTGTTGAAAACAATTGTTACAATTCCTAACTCTTCTTGTTTCTTCAAATTGTTTAAAAAGTCATTGATTCTAACAAGCATTTACAAGTAAACCTAATTTATTAGAGATTTTTTTGTACAAAGTTTTTTACCTTAGGAAATTGTAAAAATCATAAAAATATTATAGATTTGCATAAATTATTATAGATATGTGTTATCAAATTTCAGTTATAATAAATTAGACTAAGAAGTTTCGTAATTCATTTTTATCTCTAATATTTTTAAAATCGTTTAGTTGAATCTCATTATTTTAGGAAACACGTTTAATCAAAAGTTCAAACTCATTTATTTTCAAATATTGGATTCAAATCGTGAGTTACATTAAAATTTCTCGAAACTCTTGGAATGACATGTAATAAGAAAACGGCATTGTGAAGGTTTTATCAATAATTTTTTTCTTTATGCACGATGTTGGTGTGACTTTCAAAACTAATTTCAAAGACTAAAAATTTGGGGTTTTGTAAAACCTGTAATTGTTTGTAAGAATATTAATTTCGAAAATATATTTTACATAGAATTTTTTTTCCCAAGCTGAGAAACTCTACAGAGCATATTCGACACACAACTGGGATGATAAGAAATCGGATATTTGAACAAAATAGAACATAATTCGGGACGCGGAACGAACATAAAACATAAGTAGTATTTTATTCTACAACTCTTTTAAATGTCCTTTACTTTTTTCTCGCAAACAAAAAAACTGTATATAATTTATTTTATAACTCCTTTTTCTTTTTTTTGGTCAAACCAATAATTTACATTAAGAAATCTCAAAATCACTCAAGAAAGGATGAATTACAACCATACTAAGGGGAAATACAAGATAACAAAGCAAGAAGTGCCTGAAGATACACCAAAGGATAGTAAACTAAGGATAAATTGAAGATACAAATTAACAAACAAAACCAAAGGAGATCGAACAATAACAATCCCAAAAGCGTCATGAGAATCCACATCTATCGCATCCCGAAGGGTTACAAGCTCTGCAACAAGGACAGAAGAAACTATCAACCGGGAAGAAAATCTTTACAAAACGAGTGACGCTTGATCATCCAAACCACTCCAATCAAGAGAGAATTTTGGGAAGAAAAATTGGCAAATAATGCCAAGATGAGGAGGCTCAGCCCTAAACAGAGTCTGCACTTCCCACTTCACATCTATGAAACCATAGACGGTAATGCTAATGATCGGGAAATCCCTTAGCAACACACAATATTAAAAGCGGCGACTTCGACAATGAGGTGACCACGGCAAGAGGAATCCACATCATTGGAGACTTGAGGTAGCGATTAGGCACAAGAGACGATGAGGTTCACCAGATATTTCGCGATGAGGTTCACCGGATATTTCGTTGCGGTGGGAGGAGACAACAACTTCAGAGGAAGGAGACACTTCTCAAAGGAGAAAAGACGTTTGAAGGAAGAGAGCCCACGGTTGAGATTCATCCTAGATCGGAGCAGATGCGCTTCACTTCAAAGACGTTTTAGACTTTGTGTCAATCCTTTCTATTTATTTAACATACCCTACTCATCAAAAGCTTGAAGAATGTAACATATCAAAAATTCCATGACATACATGATTTTTTTTTTTTTTTTTTGTAAAATGTATATCATTTTAAAATTTGTGACAGAAGTTACAGAGATAACAAGAAAATGGAAAGAGCAAAAACTACCGAAGAGCAACCAAACAACAGTAATCAAGAGTTGGACCAAAAGATACAATGAAATAGGTCCACACCTAAGCAAACACAGCAGAGTCAAGAGGAAGAAACACCGATTCCGAGCATCTAGAACCGGACTTTTGGTCAATGCCACAATACCTAAGAACTGGAGTCCTCATCGTCGTTGCCATGAGCAATCCCCTCCGAGACCAGCCCTCAAAATCTCAGACAAAGGGGAGGGAGGGCACCTCACAACTTCTCCAAAGACACAGAAAAACAGAACCACCTTGACGGACTATCACACACCCGACGGCATGGGAGCCTCTTCGGGCAGCAAGAGCTGCCTCCAACCGTTTTCAGCCGCCATTTCTGAGCTTGCAAAAGCTACTATAATCATCTCACACAAAAGCATTATAGCTGCCAAAACTAGAACCACTGCCTCTATTCATCAACGGAACACCACTGGTATCTAAATGAAAAGCGGCTCCAATCGAACTTTTAACCACTCCACGAACATGACAAAGAAAGCACAGTTTGAAAGGAGACCAAGCAACCACAAACTACGCCACCACCGAAGTCCATAGCCCCCATCCAAACGCACAAACTTGGAGACACCAGTTGCTCGCACCCACCAAGCCGCCACCAACGACGAAGCCACACTGAGCCACCGAGACTCCTTAACAACAGCCCCGAGGAGCACACGACCAACGAACCTCCGTAGTCACATCCCCAAAGAGCATACTTCCCCCCCCCCCCCGTCCCCCCCCCCCCCCAAATCAAAAACACGAAGGAAAAAACTCAAAAACTCCAGTGAGCCACTGCTACTGAGCCACCGGAGATAATGAAAACACAGCTACCACCCAGGAGTTCACCGCCGAGCATCAGAGATCTAAAGCCAAAGAAGGAGCCTCGACGAGAAAATAGAAACGACTACGGAACGACCAGATTCGAGAAACAAAAGCGAGTGACAACGAGTGGAGAAGTTGCAGTGTCGTCCTCACACACCAGAGACTCACACTCGGCCTTCACCGGAGGATCTGAAACTTTCGTCGAAGCTACTCTCACCGAATTCTCAGCACCGAACCGTAGAACTAGAGCAGGAACACCGACCAAAAACCGTCGGTAAAAAGGAGAAACAGAGCTCGATAAACGCCTTTAACCACCGTCGACTAGCAGCCAAAACGACTACACAGCTCCGAAGATGTCAAACCCACTGAACTGGCCACTGTACCTACTCCGGAGACGCCACACAACGAGCTGAAAGGAGAAAGGGGGAGACCGGAGCCAGTGCTGCCTTGGAACGGAGCAAGCTTCGCGAAATCGAAGAGAAAAGTTTGGGAGAAACCTTATCCGCGTGTGAAGTGGACGCGCACCTCTACTATTAGGAATTATAAAAAAAAATAATGACAAATTTTCGTCACCCACGATGTTTGATAATAATGTTGGAAAACATCCAAACGTAAATTGGACTTTTAACATGTTCCTCTTCTCGTGAATCAACAACAAAGCAAGATTGATATTTTTAATGGTTACAACTGAAGCAACAAAAAGTTCGAAAACTGTTTGAATAACAAGCCAAAGAAAGCCAAAAACATAAATAGATGTCTCAATCAAATTAAGCAAAATTGATAAAGAAACTAATAGTTTGGTGGTTGCTATAAACCACCACAAGAACCATAAATATTTTTAAATTGGAATTGTTAAAGGGTAAAAAACATCTTAAAAATTAGCGCCTAAATAGAATGTGTATGAAGCATTTCTCGATCATAACATCCTTTAACATTACTATGGAAAAAAATAACATAGAATATATATGGAAAGTTCAACAATGGCTAAGCTATTCTGAAACGTATAAAAATGGATCTGGTTGGAATAAGATGAGGATTAACATTACTATGAACATATTAAGTAAATCAGTTAGTGTTATATGCTGATTTAAGGATGATATGTCAATATCAAAAAAGAAAATAAAATTAGCTTTGCTTGTAAAGTCTATGTTAGAATCAATGACATCTTAAATAATTGCAAGAAAAAAAAGAATTAGGAATTGTAACAATTGTTTTTCAACAAAGATTGTTCTTACCCTTTAAATTAATGTTACGAGCTTGTGAAATGTTAGGCTATAAATAGCTATACATAGTTGAATTATTCTTGCTAATCTCATCCATCAACTCCATCAGTCAGTCATTTATGGGACTTACGTAGCTCCGACATGAGCATCTCCTTGCTACTACTTTCTAACAGTCATTCGTTGTCAGTCTACATTCAAACCAGTAGTACCTTCAAATCCAAAGGGAAAAACTTTCAAAACCCCCCCCACACAAAAGTACCAATTGCAAATGATGGTGATTCGGCAGCTGAGACTCTGCGAGATCAGCTTGTTGTTTAGAGAAAGGAGCACGAAGGCGATTAATCTCAGTTTAAGTGATTTGTAATTCTGCATCGCCATGGAAAAAGTAGATGTAGCCGTCGGAGGAATACTTTTCAAGTCATCGTATAGCCTTCGTAACTCATCCTACATTTCCGGTCTGTAATCCTCGTCTCGCATTGACATGAACATCTTTGGAGATAATCTCTCTGAAGAATAGGAATAGAAAAGAGAAGAAATCGTGATTAAGGAGGGAGAAAGAAGAAAAAAAAAGAGTGAGAAGAAATATTATTTATTATCATTGTTTTGGATATCAAAAAATAAACAGTGATAAAAAATTTCAGGGATATTCATCCAAATTCGTTGGTAAGAGAAAGAATGCTATGCATCCACATTTTTTCAAATTAATATTCTTACAAATAATTTAAGGTTCTACAAAACCTCAAATTTTTAGTCTTCGGAAATTAGTTTTAAAGGCACACCAACATCGCGCATAAATGAAAAATATAATGATAAAGCCTTCACAATTGTAGTTGTTATCTTATTACACTTCATTCCAAGAGTTTTGATAAATATTAATGTAACTCATGATTTGAATCCAATATTTGAAAATATATGAGTTTTGACTTTTAACTAAACGTCTTTCCTAAAATAATGAGATTCAATTAAACTTATTTCTTAAAATATTAGAGATAAAAATGAATTACGAAACTTCTTAGTCTTAATTTAATATAACTGAAAATTTGAAACACAAATCATAATAATTTATGCAAATCTATAATAAATTTTGTGATTTTTTATAATTTCCCAAGGTAAAAATATCTTCAGAAAAAACAAAATCTCTAAAAAGTTATGTAAATTTGTACTGGTAATAACTAATATTTAAGTTTGGATATCAAGAAAAACAAAACGATTATAAAATTCCATAGATATTCATCCAAATTCGTTGACAAAAGAAAAGATCAGATGCATCCTCAATTCAACGCCCAACCAAATTCATTAGTCAATGTCACTCATTCATGATATAACTCATCAATCTCTTCGTTACAGCCACGTGTCATAATCTTACGTGCTTAACTAACTTGCCACGTCAGCTAATCTGTCTCTCTCTCTCGGTTCTCAAATCGCGTTTCTGTCTGGCGGAGGTCAACTTGATCAGAAGAAATATAACACAGCCGAAGCCGAAATGTAAAAATCCAAAAATTTTTTTAAAAAATTAGTTTAATCAATTTCAATGGTGTCTCGCTTCGTCTTGTTCTAGAGTACTTCTTGTACTCTCTCTTTCTTACTCTAAATTCTTTTCTTTGATTATTGTTTTTTTGAAGACCGATTTGGTGGATTTTAGGGCTATTATGGGTACGAGACGACTTAAGAACATGACGAGTATTGGTGGTGGTGTTGGTGGTAAGAAGACGAAAGGTTTCTCTGTAAACCCTAAAGATTATAAGCTTATGGAAGAAGTTGGATATGGTGCTAGTGCTGTTGTTCATCGTTCAATTTATCTTCCTACTAATGAAGTATTTGCTATTAAGTGTTTGGATCTCGATCGTTGCAATAGTAATCTGGTATGCTCTAAATTCGATCTCGTTTTGGTTTCTTAAGTTACCTTGAGCGTTGTATTTGATTTCGATTTTTCAAAGTTTGTAGATTTTAGGTGGTTTGGTTTTAAGATACAAAATTTGAAACTTTGCTTCGTTGTGGCAGTAAAGCTGTCATCTTTTGAGGGAACTAAGACCAATTGCTCTGTATTTGTCTAGAGTTTTGAATCAGTTTATTAGTCTTAGTCTCTTAGATGATTTCACCTGTAGTGAATCTAGTTAGCTTGAGCTTCGTTTCGATTTCTATTGTGTGTGGTGGTGGTGCTTCGTTTGGGTTTATGCTGCGATTTCTATTGATTGAAACTTTGCTTCGTGGTTGCAGCAAAGCTATCATCTTTTGAGGGACTATGACCAAATGTTCTGTTTTTGTTGGTTTTTGAATCAGCTTATTAGTCTCTTAGATGATTTCGCCTGTAGTGAATCTAGTTTGCTTGAGCTTCGTATTTGATTTCGATTGTGTATGGTGTGATTCGTTTGGGTTATACTGCGTTTTTCAAAGTTGTAGACTTGAGTTGGGGATTTTAATTACAAGATACAAAAATTGAAACATTGCTTCGTGGTAGCAGCAAAGCTATCATCTTTGGGGGAACTAAGACCAATTGTTCTGTTTTTGTTAGAGTTTTGAATCAGCTTATTAGTCTTAGTCTCTTAAATGATTTAACCTGTAGTGAATCTAGAGCTGGTATAAATGTTGATCATCTTCCCAGTTTGTGTTTGGGATCTTTTGTTTTTAAGATTTAGATCAAATGGGAGGGTTATTAGCTCTGTTTTGTAGCTATTTGTGCTTCAGCTTAGTTTCCTTGTTGCCTTTTAAATTAATTTATTGTTTTGGTTTTTTTAGGATGATATAAGAAGGGAAGCTCAGACCATGGCTTTGATAGACCATCCGAATGTTATAAAATCGTTTTGTTCATTTTCTGTTGACCATCATCTGTGGGTCGTGATGCCATTCATGGCTCAAGGTTCGTGCTTGCATCTTATGAAGACAGCATATCCAGATGGATTTGAAGAGTCAGCTATATGTTCTATGTTGAAAGAAACACTTAAAGCTCTTGATTATCTTCATAGACAAGGGCATATCCATCGTGATGTTAAGGTCAGCTTAATTTGAAATTGTTTGTGTTTTTTCTTTACTCTGAACTTTATATCGCATCCATGACATGTATTCAAAATTCCTTTGTTTATTTTATTTTAGGCTGGAAACATACTTCTTGATAACAGTGGGGAGATTAAGTTAGGTGATTTTGGTGTCTCTGCATGCTTGTTTGACAGTGGCGATAGGCAACGTGCAAGAAACACATTTGTTGGTACTCCATGCTGGTTGGTTATTGTTGTTTTCTTCAATTCAGTCTTCTTAAGCTTCACAATTGCTCTTTTCTTGACGGTAGACATTTCATATCTTGTTTATGTTTGTAGGATGGCACCAGAAGTCTTGCAGCCAGGAAGTGGATACAATTCGAAGTGAGTTTATGCTTTGATAGCTAAAATCGACTGCCGCTGATTTTAGTTGATCTAGATAGTGTTTAGAAATAAAAGATCTTTAGAAACTGTTTGCATCAAAGAAATGCAATAACAGCTATTGGTTGATTGGTCTTCTGTACCTTTACAGGGCTGATATCTGGTCTTTTGGAATAACCGCGCTGGAGTTGGCTCATGGTCATGCACCTTTCTCAAAATATCCCCCCATGAAGGTATTCAATACTTTTCTTATTTGTATTGAGAAAATATCTTATTCCCTTTTCCCGGTAACAGGTACTGTTAATGACTATCCAAAATGTACCGCCTGGCCTTGATTATGACCGTGATAAGAAGTTTTCAAAGGTACTTGTGTTCTTTCTAGGTTTATTCTTATGTTATTTGAATATTTTTTGTTGCAAGTATTGTTCTAATTAAAAAATTATCAGCTGTGCCCAGTCCTTTAAAGAAATGGTAGCATTATGTCTAGTGAAAGATCAAACAAAAAGGCCAACTGCTGAAAAATTATTGAAACACTCATTTTTCAAGAATGCAAAGCCTCCAGAGGTCTGTGTGAAACAGTTATTTGCTTATTTGCCACCTCTCTGGACACGTGTAAAAGCTCTTCAGGTTTGCCATGCTTATCTTTTCTTCGAGCTTGCAGTACTCGTCCTGTTCTGCTCTAATTAATGGAGTCATTGTATAACAGGACAAAGATGCTGCACAGCTTGCTTTGAAAGGAATGGCCTCTGCTGACCAGGAAGCAAAATCACAGGTGACAAACGCGCAATTTTGACATTATTACTTAAGACTCGAATGGCAGAATGCTTATGAAAAGTTATTTTTTTCTGGTCAGAGTGAATACCAAAGAGGAGTAAGTGCTTGGAACTTCAATATCGAAGATTTGAAAGAACAAGCATCTTTGGTAAGCTATGCTTTGATAGTATCTCTTAAACGATACCATTTGAGAAACCACTGGTTTCTACCAAATAATCATGTTCTTTACATTCTTTCTTTTTCTGCGTGCAATAGCTAGACGATGATGACATTCTAGCAGAGAGTAGAGAAGAAGAGGAACCTTTGGGGGGACAGTTGCATAATAAGGCCAGTAATTCGCAAATAAATATTCAAAACATCGTTTAACTCATCACTCTCTTGGAATCAAAGTCCATGGTGGTTTGAACTTGATTTAGAAACACATTGCAGGTGAATGACACAGCGCAAGTATTTGATAATCAAATGCTATCTGAAAACATGAATGAAAAGGAAAAAGTTTCAGATACTGAGATGGTAAAACTGATCTGTGAAGAGAAATCCACTCTCAATTCAACCGGGTCTTCTGTTGAACAAACGACACCAAGTTCAGAACAAGACGTTCAACAGGCCAAGGGTAAGCCAGTGAGACGCCAGACTCATAGTGGACCACTTTCATCCTGTATCGTGTTAACCAATTCAGATTCAGAGAAGGGTCATGGTTATGTAAGGTTAGCCATTAGCTATGAGATCAGTAGATTACAGTAATCTACACTTCGGAGCTTCTCCTTTCTTTCGCAACTTTCAAATTCTCGAACTTAAAATTTGCTATCTGCTAGGTCTGAGAGTGAACGGCAGCTGAAACCATCAGTCCGGAAGGCACCCAGCTATAGTGGTCCTCTGAATCTTCCAAATCGTGCTTCCGCAAACAGTTTTTCAGCTCCTATCAAATCTTCTGGAGGTGAGGAAGTACATTTGCAATTTTCATGCAGCTTAGTATTTCTGTTGCTTCTACTGCAGTTGACTTAGCGTGGTTGTCAATCTTGAATAGGATTCCGTGATTCTCTAGATGACAAGTCGAAGGCTAATCTGGTTCAAATCAAAGGAAGATTTTCAGTAACATCCGAAAACTTAGATCTTGCAAAGGTGGGTATATCATTTCCTGTTATTCATTTTCCTCTTTCTTTGACAGTTACCAACCAGACCAACCTAATCTAGGATGTTCCATTAAGTACAGTCTCGTGTCAATCTCTGCGAGTTTGTTTTAGTCTCTGTGTTGTTATCAGTGTAGACTGATGATTCTCCTTACCTGAGTTTTACCTGCTTAATTCATACTGTTGAATCTACAGGCATCCACTCTGAAAAAATCTGCCAGTGTTGGGAATTGGACACTCGAATCTAAAATGGTTAGTTTGCTACCACGAAGGCTTCGTCTAATGAAGCAGGATTTATGTTTACTTACCATAAAATTTTTATTTCTTCCAGCAACAGCCATCGTGTCAGCCTATCAAGGAGTTAAGTAGTCAACATGCGTCTCCCTCATTCATCATGCCTCAACTTCAAAATCTGTTCCAGCAAAATTCAATACAAGAGGTGAGAAAAAAAGTTGCATTGAGACATGCGTTTATTTTGATTGTACAAATCTCAAGTTTTATTTTTGCTTAACGGAATTCTGTAACTTCAGGATCTTATTATGAATCTACTGAATAGCTTACAACAAGCTGCTGAAGCAACAGATGGTGAGATCAACACTTCAATCCATTTGTTTATTATAAAGATAAAGTATGGTGACAGATGATTAACTGTCATCCATGTTATAGGTTCTCAAAATGGAAAGTTGCCGCCTTTGCCTCGAGGATCTGACAGCAATGGAGCTGTAAGTAGATTTGTCAACATTCTTTAGACCTTGTATGCAGTCTCAAAATCCTGCCCTTCACATTCTTTGCTTGTGTCTTCGGATCACAGGTTGAACTTACAGCTTCTGAGAGAGAAAGGTTACTACTTGCCAAGATCTCTGAGCTTCGAGCTAGGTTTGTTCATCTTCTTGTCTCAATCAAACCTTCTTATTAGACCATTGTAGTATATAGTCTTTCTAACTGCAAATTCAATTTCTTTAGGAATATCGAGTTGACGGAAGAACTTGAAGTAGAAAAAGCAAAACAGACCCAAGTAAGTTAAACACTCTTAATCTCATGTAACAAATGTTGTATCTGAACAATAGTTATTCAAGAATCTCTTGTGATTATCAACAGCTGCAGCAGAAGTTGAAATCAGTCACCGATCGTGAGCAATTGTAAACAGAGACTGGAACACTGAGCTTACCCAGAAGCTTTAGGTGAAGAGGAAAGTATATTTTGTACACTAAAGAAACAAAGAGACATCTCTGTTCATGAAAGCAAAAGGACAGATTTGGTTCTGTTCTATATGATGTGCAGAAGTAGACATCATCGGCCATTTGCTTCTGACAGAAGAAACCGGAAAAAAAAACATATAGAGAATAAATGGAGAAGAAAGCTCGTCGTCATGAAAAAATAATTGTATATGTTTATTTAATCTTACAAATAAAAAACGTTTGAGTAAGTAAATAATGCTGTATTATAATTAATAACTACATAGGCTCTCATCCTTTTTTTTGGGTCGATTGTAAATGAAACTTGATTTGATGTATTTGTATTGTATTCACCAAATTCTTTACTAATAATCTCATAAGAGTGTTGATTAAGAGTTTATTATTAATCAATTTTTTGCTGAATGTTTTTTAATTCTTTCTCTCAGACTAATAACTTCTCTCAATTTATTTTTGCTGAATTTATCCAATTAAGAGATTTTTACCCTTTGTAACTTGAATCGCAAGAGGCAGCAGTAAGTAAAAACCCACAAGAACAATCGAGAGAGAAGACAATATAAGCATATCACTAACTGTAGCCGCGGACTGTTTTTTTTTTCCTTTGTTTACTCCAAAAAGTTAACAAAGAAAATAAAATTGGGTTTTTGCTTAAAGGATGATTAATAATATGTAATTAGCAGAACATGGTTGTATAAAGCAAAATTTTCTAACTTTGTTAGACGATTTTTAATCGAGTGTGCAAGAAAACCTAAGGGAGAAATAAGTTAATTAAGGAGATCATATAAAACTTTTAATATAAAGGCCACAAATTAATCTTTTTTTTTGTTCAACAAAATTATCTTATTCTGGTTTTGTCTTATGAAAGGAAAATGTAGTTGGATTTTAGGAGGGGCCAAGGATGTTTCTTTTCACTTGCAGAACATTTTTTTCTCAAATTACCAAAAAATTGATTAAAGATTTTGCGGGTAAGATTAAATCAGAGGTTGTTTTTCTCTTATATATCTAGATATATCTTTAACACACACACACACGCACATATATATATATATATATATTACTTAGATTAATGTAGGTATATTAAATAATCTATATGTAACTAAAAATACATATGTATATTTACCATAACTAGTATCTAATATTTGTTCATACATATTAATAATATATATATATATGTGTGAATATATCTAGATTTATATGTATATAATAATACTAAAAATATATCTAATGGATTCTCACATAACTTGTAGAATTCATTCTCCAATGCCAACGCATTCGTCCCCTTTAGCTTTTGGCCATTAACATTGATAAATAATGGAAATACACCACAGTCCCAACACTCTTCTTACATTCTTCTAATGCATTTTCTTGGTATACACCTCCTGGTGGCTGTAAAGCTGTTTGATTAGTAGCTGTGATTATCAATGCAGCTATCACTAGAAGCGCGCTGCGTGATCCTTCTGATGTCTGGTTTTTATACCAAGCTGTCTGTGTGAACAAATGCTCTGCGAAACTTATCCGAAATCTCAAGATTTCCGACACTTTCTTGGATTTTAGTAGAGGATCTCCGCTCTTACCTCCATAAAAAATTAAATGGGGTTGTCTAATGGTAGTAGGAACTTTGGAAAATAACGTTAATTCGGATTTCTATAGTAGATTTACGAGAAAATTTTTGCTAGTGAACATGTGCTAAACAATATAATTAAGGTACAAGATAAATGAATCATTTAGAGGACATTAGTTGGTGGTTTATTGGTAGGTAATTTGTCAAAAGTTATAAAATCGATAGGAATTAGAAAATATTCATAAGTTGTTATCTTTATCTATGTAGCAAACTAGATGTTTGATGTGATTAATAAAATAAAATAGCATAAAAGTAACACCTTCTCTTCCTCGAAGGCGAACAAGGGCATGATCAACCTTGAGTAAACTTAGAACTAACTGTGTTTGACCTTCCTCTATAGCAAGATGCAATGGACTTAACCCATATGTATTAAGTTTTCTAGCAAAAGAGGCTTAAGCAAGGTTTCCAATAGCGGAAGCTACATGAAGAGGAGTGTTGAAGAAAGGTACTGCATCAATGATTTCAAGAATGTATGGATTCTCATGGATAAGAACATACAATTCATCGATGCTTTCGATTTGAGTGGCTACGGTCAATCTTGGATCCATTTGAGAAATGTTAAGAACAAGAAGAAAGAATTCTTCTTTTCAAGAAACGAAAAACTTACATCACTTGCATTTAATTGGTATATGGATTTTTGAGACTCCATCGTTTGAACAAGTAAATAATGTGAACTTGACCCATCATTTGTTAAATGGACTAGATTTGGTTTGACTTTGGCAGACAAACACTCGAGGAACTGATCCGAAAGAGACCAAAAAAGTCTTCTCTAGAGAAACTGCCACTTAGTATGACTACATGTGTTGGGCTTACGTTTTATCCAATGAAGTGTATGTTCATGAACCTTGTGTGTTTTTTGTTTTTAATGGAACTTAATGCTAAATGAAGTTCAGTTTGTACAAAAAAGGTATGACTTGATCCATTAATTTAAGAGAAAATCAACCCTACCAACCCATCACATTTTGATAATCAGAAATCACATATAGAAAATTTTATTTTAAGGCTATGTTTTTATTATTAATAAAATATGTAGCTAACATTTGTTTCTTGTATAATAAAATAAATTTTATTGGAGGATTACCAATATTGTTGTTTGTTTGTCGAATGCGTTGATAATACTATTATGTGAAATGTGATCATTACAACTTAATAGCTGTTGTAGTGAAATGGTGTAAGTCCCTATATTACATATTTACATTTCTTAGTCCATATTATCAAATTTTGAGATGGTTTAAACATTCAGTTAACAAAAACCTGTGTACATATTTAAATAATATAGTTAAAATTTTATTCTAATCTTGATCTTAATTATTTTGAAAATCTGTTTATTATTAATCTAATAAATCCGACTTCCATAAGTTAAATTTTTAAAATAAAATATTTCTATATATGTATTGTTTTAATCATATTTGTTTTACAATATATGTCAGTATAATTTTATATACAGCACATAAGCTTATGTGGTATACAAGTTTTTTCTGATTCCATATCCGTATTTTAAAAATAAATGGTATAGTTAAAATTAAATTAATTTAGATTAAAATGATTTTTGGACTAAAATGATAGTAATTTTTTTTTTGGTATGGTTATCATACGATAATATAACAACCTGGTTTAATATACTTAAAATAATCATTTTAAAAGGAAAAATAAGGTAAATACAATATATAGTAAAACCTCTATAAATTAATTGGGACTTTGATATTTTATTAATTTATAGAGAGATTAGTTTCAAACTTTTTATCATTTAAAATTTTATCTTAAAATTCTAGAAAAATATAAGTTGAAATTATTTGATGTACATAATAAATGATTAGTTTCAAACTTTTATCATTTAAATTTTTATCTTAAAATTCTAGAAAACTATAAGTTGAAATTATTGGATCGACATGATAAATGGTTTGGATGTTATAAATTTGTAGTTTTGACTTAATGATTTAATATTTAGAATAAAAAAACTACTGATGAATTCACTATGAAAAATATATAAATACATTCAAAATTATGATAAATAGCTTCAATTGTACTATTTTAAGAATCTATAAAACTATAAAAATAAAAATGATGTATATTCAGAACTTAAAAGCTTACAAAAAATTTGGTTTCTTTGATGACAAAGTCATAGACAATACTACAATTTGATAGTTTGAAACGCAACACAACAACTATGTGATACAATAAAAGTTAGAGAAAAAGTCTAATGATATTTAGGTAGAAAAAAAAAACTAAAACCACACATTGGTATATTATCTTCTATATATGTGTGTATATATATATATATATTAAATACATAATTATTAATTTATGATACTAATGGGACCGTATATATAAAAAGGGATATCAAAAAAATTATTATCTTATTATCTAATAAAAATTTGCTAATATTTACATTGGTCTGAGTCGGGACCGGAGAAATTTATTTTTATAGTATGTATTAATTTATCGAGTATTAATTTTATAGAGGTTTTATTGTAATGTATATATTATTAGATTTTTTATTTTTAAATTTAAATATAAATAATAGGGTGGGCATTCTTGTTTACGGTTTGGTTTTATGGTTTATTCGTTTTACAAAAACTGAAACCATATAACCATATTTAATTTGGTTCGGTTTAGATTCGGTTTTTTTAGTTTAAGGTTTATCAGTTCATAAAAACTAAGACCATATAAACACCATATGCATTTTTGTTTAGTTCGGTTACTATTTTTTTCAGTTTATTCTATGATTTTTCAAAAATTATTTACATAACACGAACACAACTACCGTTGGAAAATAAGTTTTCTTCAAATATTTTTTTAAAATAATAATAGTGTTTCTATCTTGAATTGTATAATCTTCTATATGAATTCTATCAAACTGGAAATAAATTCCAAGATATACATGTTGATTAATTAAATGTTATCGTAGTACATATTGTTACTATGAAATATATCATCTTTTATACTGTTTTTCTAATACTTATTTAAATAAAGTTATTAACGAAATAATATAAGATTAGAAAATTTATTCATGTATCCACATAAAATAGAGCTTAAATCATCATATAAAATATAACATACAAAAATGACTAAAAGCTAAGCAAACAAATATCATGGTAATAAAATTTAGAAAAATTCAAAAAATCCAATGATTTTAAAGCGAACCGAAATTAAAATAATTTTAATAATAATAGTGGAACAAATTTTTAGATCAAACCGAACACCTAATCATGATTCGGTTCAGATTTTAGGAAAGCTATTTTTCCCACATGATATAAAATTGGAATCCACCTTGTTTATTGATCACATGGTTTCAAGGTGTATGATTTGTATGGATCGAAGTTCGCCACACAAAAGTGCAAAAAGGTTTTGTGATAAGAACACGAATCAATGTTTGAGTTAATCCACACAAAACAATTACTCAATATGTTCACTATGTAAAGGAACCCACCTAAATACTTAGAAAAACAAAAAGAAACAAGCATAGAAACTTAAAGAGCGTAACGTCGGTTTTTATTCAATCAAATATGGTTTTTACATGAAACAAAAAATGAACTTGTATAGATTCTTACATGGATGGTCTAAAACATTAAAAGACAAAATAAATCAACATAAATGACAAAAGAAATCAGCATACATTATAAATGTTGATAGAATCTTTAAAACTTGATTTTTAGCCAAATGAGGAAATGTGAGTTCTTTTTTTATATCTGGACAACTTAGGCATATAGTGCATATAGTAGTGACGTCTTAGAAGTCTTTTGATGGTGTAGAAGGTCTCCAATGTAGCTAATTCGAATAAATCAAGAAGACATACCCTGTCTACCATTAATTGCTCGATTTGGCTCCATATATGGAAAGTGAGAGCACAAAGGGATCCACCTAGTAATATGGGTGCTGGTTAACATTAAGATATCATTTGAAACTTCTAGATCAAGTTTAAAGTCTCCTGAACGCCACATATAAATTTGCATGGTGCCATTTACGGAAGTCTGTAAATATATATGTTTAGAGTTATCCGAGTTTGGATGCGAATTGTGGTTTTTTCCAAGCTGATCCGGGTCAGGCCTTGATTTTCACTATGTGTCTCTGATATGTCAAGAATATGGAACAAGTCAGTTCTAAGATTAACTCCTCATGGTTGGCTGTAATCCTTTAAGAGAGGCTAATATATTATTATCGGGCTATTGGAGTGATTTCATGATGTTGTGTTTGTTTGGGTTTGTCTTTCTTGGGTATTCACTGGTATGGGCAGGCTGGTAAAGACATGAAAAGGTGTCTTGAGACGTGGCTGATCTATCTTAGGCTCATAGAATTCATTTTTTTGTTTGACGACCGTATCACCATACTTAGATAATATCATTCACGGCCTCTCGATAATACCATGTAAAAGAATAAATATAAAATATGGAAAAATCGTGTTTGGTGAAAAATACAAAAGGGAAAGTTCCCTGTTTTCTTGACCACATATGAGAATTACAACAAAAAAAAGACTTGACAAAAATCTTCATATCTCCAAATTTTCTCTTTTACAATTTATATTTTTGGAATAGCTATTAAATCAAAATAATATTTAATCAGTTAATTGACGGAGAATAGATCATCGATTCTATAATTTGAATCGAATCAAAAGTGACATCATGCAATAAGCATCGATTCAAATGTCTCGAAGATTTCCTCTTCAATTAGGTTTTAAAATGTTTTAACGTATTTTAGTTTGAAATGTATTATGAGATAGAAGAACGGCTGGTATTTTGTTTACTCATGTTTTAGATAAGAAAATACATTAAAATCCATTCTAATCCAAGTGCAACTAAATCAAATCGACGTTGAATAACATTTATTTTTAATATACTTTAAAATATACAAACAAATACTTAATCCAATAATAGCATATTTTATTATATTTTAGCAAATACATAATTGAATAACATTAAATTTACTTTCAATCTAAAATACATTCAAATCCATTAAAATACTAGATTCAATAAACCCAGTGAAATTGGGAATTAGACTGTAGAACCTACTTTTTTTGTTAAAATGGTATTCTTTGTTTTTCTTCATTTATGATGTAAAAAATTAAAATTACAAACCAAGTTGGGCATGGTTAGGAATGGTTTGGGTTGAACCAAGTTACGAAAAAACTGGTGAACCAATTGAGACACCAATGAGATTAAACCGGAAAATAACCAGACTAAACCTACAATCCTAATTGATCATCTACGAACCCAACTCTTGTCGGCGAGTTCGAGCCACATCCACCAACGATAATCCAAGCCTAGAGCCAATCTCGCACGCCGGAGAAACCATCTCTGGCGTGTGGGTCAAAACCAGTCAATCGCACCGCCACCACTGACTCCCGGTGAAAAAAGGATGAGCACGAACCGCTTCCGGCGGTAGCCTCGGTGGCCCCAACAAAATCATTAGAGGTTGTCGGTTCTCTTCCATCCGGCCAAAGGCAGATTTAATCTAACGGATGAAGCTTAACCAACACACTCAAAAGGAGCTGTCGTTGAACACTTTGCCTACCCCAACATGCCGCTTGATTTCTGCCACGAAGGAAGCAAGAACAACATAACCATTACGACATTTGCCCAGAACCACCGTCCTCGAGTTGCTCGATCCGAAAAAGAAACCATCTCTAGCCACCGTGAAGCCCAAAATATCTCCGCCTCGAGCCGGAGAAGAAATCTCGACAACACTCCTTAGTTGCCTCCAACTGTCCTAACCAACGATGAAGCTCATAAAGGGAGCCTTCCTCGACACCGGCAAGAACCACACGATGCCGAAGATGTTAGATCTAATTGGAAAATTTGTAGATCTACTTTCAACTCGAGAGAGAAAAAAGAAGTGGGAATTGTGCCCACACGCAAGAGTCCGAATCTCAAATGCCACTTTTCCAGAAAACATGATCCCAAATGCCACCTAAGGGTGAAAATACTATTTTACTTTTAATGACATCTTATTATTTTTCAAATCAGTTTATATATCACTAATGGTAAGAGATACCAACGAAAACGCGGTAGCTCAAATGGTTTTTACATGCGGCGCGCGTCCAGGGTTCGAGTATGATATTTTGTGGTACAACTGATATAATTGGTACAATTAGTACAACTGGTACGAATTGAACACTGGTTACAAATGGTATATGTAACACCCCGATCATTTCTAATCAAAGGCGCTACAATGATACTTAGAATATCTCATCCAAAGCTTCAGAAAAAATTCAATGCCTCAGATGAAACATCCTTAGCACCATTCCTACTTATCCTCATTCATACTTTTTCAACCGGAACAAGAATTCGTAGTTAGTTTAGCTCGGACAAAGCCAAATATCATATCGGAACTTAAGTCGTAATGTACAAAACCTTTAACTTTATTTACTTAAGTTCCAAAACCACATTTTCAAACTTTCATAAGTAATGCACACAGTAAAATCCATAAAAACATTTAAGTCATTACAACATACATTTTTACAAAAAAGGCCAACTCTACACCGACTTTACTTCGTTCCTTCTTTAACTCTGCTTTCTCTACCACTTTCCTGCAAGGAAGGAGAATGAATAAGCAACTAATTTGCTTAGCGAATTCGGCTGCCTATCATGCATAAAATGATCCCACCAAACCCCAAACAAAATCACAATACATGGATCATTCACCGAAAATGAAATACAAAAATGTGGACAAGTCATAGAATATTTTCTCATCAATTCTTGTTCTCATTATCCATCCGCAGCATCCATATTCCTTAGTTCGTTCATCCTTTTACCTCGCCAACACACAGTCACTCAGACTGAACGTGCTAACGATCCTGAATCTCGTTCATCATCTTACCTCATTCGACATGCAACCACTAAGGCTGAACATGCCGAATGATCCGAACAACACATCGTCATGCGACATACGGCTGGTGGTAGCGAACCAATCCCCCGTATGTATCATGATAGAGCGACCTACGCCCACAGCGTACCGCTCTCATCGGACTAAGAACATATGGATCTATCTCACCGAGCACGCCTCACCGCGCCTCGGAATCACGGCCGTGCACGCCTCACTGCGTACTGCGCTGACCACACTTAAATACATGCATCATACCACACGAAATTATGCATGTTTCAATCCATATAAAGCCACTTTACTTGGCTACTCAACCAATTTCCAGTGGTGAATCAATTCAATTCAAGTCTCGGCATCAAGGAAATCATCAAGTAAACCACCAAATAATTCCACCGAGAACTTAACATACTAACCATTTAGTATTCATGCATCTTACATCTTATTCATGTATATGCATCATTCACCACGAAATAAACAAAAAAAAACCGAACTCACTGTCTAGGTTTAGGCAATACTGTTCTGCCGACCGAATAAACTTGTCTGTGGAACAGAAATTCCTCCGAAAATCAGTTTTTTCCTTGTCTTTTCTCACGAAATCCCCTTCTTTTCCTCTCCACGGATTCTTCTCCACACTTAGAAATTCTTAGAGATTTTTGCAAACTTACTGAGAAAGGAAGTGGACTAGTATTTATAGGATTAGAAGACTTAAGGTGAAGGAAATCTCAGCTCCAAACTTGGTGACACCTCCTCCATGAGTCATCAAGAAGACTTCATAGGAGGGTAAGCTCAGCTGCTTGCCACCACCTTCCTCCTAGGTTGCTTCCCATAAGCACCTAGCCACCATCTATCTGCTAGGCTACTTCACAGAAGCACCTCGCCACCACCTACCTGCTAGGCTACTTCACAGAAGCACCTCACCACCACGTACCTGCTAGGCTACTTCACAGAAGCACCTCGCCACCACCTACTTGCTAGGCTACTTTACAGAAGCACATCGATTCCTCTTAACCGGTCTAACTCTTTCGCCAGCTTATTTTTTTCTCATTCCGACTAGTCCACCGATCACAATCAATTCCCTTATAATGGATTCCTTCTTTTCCGAGGCTGCTTACTTCGTTGGGTCGCTACTCACTCAAAATTCTTACTTTTCCGTCCATACTTCCATAGATTCTTGGATGGTTCCTTGTCTGTTCCCGGGTTCCGAGAGTGGATCACTACAGTATATCTTATATAACTGACACTAAGATTTATGGTACAACTAGCCAGTTGTACCAAGTGTGTGGTACAAGTGGGTACAATTAGGTATAACTATGTACAAGTATTTGAGAAAGCTAAGAATAGATAGTAGTGCTTGTAAATGATGTCAAGGAAAACAATGTACCTCAGATGGTAACGATCTTTGCGCAAGAGGTTCAAGGTTCGAATCCCAACTTTGTATTAGTATAACCAAAAATTACTCGATACAACTGTATTCATCATTTAATTTGATAATTAAATTAGGGGCAGAATCGTCATTACAATGTTTGGGGTGACATGACAGATCATTTAGTAGCATGTGATATCACAATTGTTTAAAATATGAGTTATCAATTGAGTAATCTAAAATCATTGGCATCAAAATTTTTAGTCGACAACATATAGCTTGTATATAGTGTTAAAATATGGTAATTGTTAGGTACTTGTTTATGTGAGTTTCTAAATCTAGTTTATGTGAGTTTGATAAATGGTTGGCAATGTAAATTTCTTATAATTATATCATCACTTTGTTAAAATTTTTTTTCAGGATATATAATTGGAGAAAAATAGTGGGTTATTTTTTATTTCAGGTTATATAACTGGAGAATGATAATGGATGATCATAAAACATAAAGATACAAAGAAAGATAAGAATCAATTCATCTATATTTTTTACTTAATCTTAAGTATTTTAGTCATATGTATATATAAGATATAATTTTTCTTAGACTAAATGTAGATATATTTCAAAACTGTTATGTTACTATAGTTCATAAAGAGTAACACATATTCCTTGCTAAATAAATATTATGAGTCATCTATTCAGAGTGCATACATTAACGAGGTTAGCTCATATCTTTTTTTCTAAACTTGTTATTTTCTACTTTTAATAATTACTCTTATACATAGTTTATAAGATTTTGACAGTATTCACATACTTTATAATATAATCTAGAATATATTCTAATTATTTGATTACAGTAACAAAGTTAGTTGTTACTCTTTTGGTTACATTGTTCTGAAAAGAGTTTTCAGAACAAAGATTGTGATGTTCTCCAGTTGAATATATTTTGTATCAAATCAAATGATTAAAAACCCCATGAATTTGTTTCTCACAACCAATTTGCATAAAATTGAATAATGTAATATCCAAACTTCTAAACTGAAACAACAAAAACTTAATAAAAGAGTAGTATTCTTAGTTTGCATATCTCTGAAAAACCTCATGGGTTTCCTTCTGTTCAATATCACAACAATTCCTCAACTGCATTCAAAAATTCATACGAGATACTCCCTCCGTTCCATAATATTATATGTTTAAGGTTAGTCAAAACATCTTCTAATTTGGAACACAATGATATATAAGTAGTAGTAGACAAACATTTAGTCATAAGATAAATCTTTGGAAAATTTATGATGGTAAGATAAATATTTATAACAATCAGATATTTGCAACTATTCCTAGGTCTCCAAGTTCTCTAATATCTTTTTCAACACAATAATCATTGTTTTCGTATGAATATTTCCTATCTTGAATACATTAAGCACTTTTTAATCATTTTTGGGAGTTGATTTTTGATAATAACACATAGGCAAAAAACACTAGTCTAGTCAAAAAAAAAAAAGGGTCTACTTCCTTTAGTGATTGTCTCTAGTTTTTGTTGTTGATAGTCATTGCACAACTGAGATATAAATTTTAAGGATAATATTTAATACATTTGATGAGAAAATCTATAAACTAGAGGTCAAGTTATTTATAATCTTTCATATTATATCAATTCTAACTACAAGCTGAGGTAAAATCTATGACATCAAAATCAGATGGTAGTTTGATAGTTCCTATATATTTTTTAATTCCTATATTTCTTTTAATTGAATAGCAGCATATTTTTTTTAGTTTTGAATATGTATGAACAATCCAGTTTACTAAATCGGTTTCTGTTTGATTTCTTTTGTTATTAAAACCAAATAACACTGTTTTGTTATTCGGTTTGATGTTACTACGATTTGTTTTTTTATTAACAGATTACTTGAATCAAAGAAACAGATCATTTGGGCTTAACGTATTGAGTCCAGAGAATAACCTATATATGTCCATTAGATATACTGTCATCGATTTTGTTAACCAGAAATATTAGAAAAAATAAATTTTAAATTGAATTCAAAATTTTAACTTTGATTTAAATATTTTTGGTTTTGTCTAATAGTTTATGTTTACAGAATGAGGAATAATACCCTATGAATGATATCATCAAAATGTCGTATATCTAATGGGCACATGGCTATATATTATTCTCTGGGCTCATTTTTTTTGTTATCAAAGTCGGTGTTTTAGAAAAAAAAACAGCGGGGCCCACCATCATCAAAATAAAAATATGTCGTCCTTCGCAAATTGCTTCGCTTCAGCCATTCTTTGGTCCCTCTTGCTTACTCTCTCTTTTTCTATCTCCTGGAGAGCCTCGCCGGAGTTCTTTTTCATAGTTCGCGGTTGAAACATCCGCCGTGTTGAGCCACCAACATCATTTTCCTCCGTTGCAAATCCTTTTGGTAAACTGTCTCTTCGATTTTCATGTTCTTCCCCTTTTTCGATTTCTCACTATTTTTAATCTTCGATTCAACTTGTTTTTATCTCGTTTCTGTGTTCTTCGATTCGTTTCTTTGTCTAAAAACATGTTATCAACTCGATCCGTTTTGATTTTGTAGAATTAGACTAGTAATTAATTTTGTTTTTTCTTCGTTCTTCGATTTCTAGGGTTTCGGCGACTCTGCTTGATTTGAGATTTCTTTTATTCTACTCGAGGTACGTTTATTTTTAATTTTTTTCTGGATGTTAAATTTAGTGGAATAAATTGCAATTTAGACCTAGTTTTGAAGCTATGAAACCCTAGATTTTTTTTCAATTCTGATGCGTTTCGTACTCTTCCAATAGAAACACTGCCAATGTTCGTAATGTTGCGATTATTAGTTCTCAGTTGCACGTTTCTTTCTTGCGCATTTGGAGATTGAACTTTTCTTGGTATTCATGAGATTAGGTTTTCTTGATTCAATTTGTGTTCTGCTTGATAAAAAACATTACTCTCTGTTTATATTCCTGAACAAGTGAAAGCTTTAGGCCTATGCATTTTTATCTCTCGTTTATGACAAATTTCACTATTTCTGAGTATATGTATTTGCATTTCCTTCCCAGATATGGCAGACTCTCGGAATGGTAATGCACGAGCTCCTAGTGGAGTGCCTCCCAAATCTGGGAATACCTACTCCATAGATGTTACAAATTTCATATCACGTGCAAGAGCTTTGTATTCACACTGGACCAAGCACAGTGCTGATCTTTGGGGATCTGCGGACGCTCTTGCCATTGCTACACCTCCTGCTTCTGATGATTTGCGCTACTTGAAATCATCTGCGCTGAATATTTGGCTTCTTGGGTATGAGTTTCCGGATACGATAATGGTTTTTACCAAGAAGCAGATCCATTTCTTGTGTAGCAGGAATAAAGCTTCTCTACTTGAAGTTGTGAAAAAAGCTGCACTTGATGAGTTGAAGGTTGATGTTATTATGCATGTTAAGCCTAAGGGTGATGATGGAACAGGGCAGATGGATGCTATATTTCGTGCCATCCGTGATCTATCCCGTGGTGATGGTAATGATTCCCAGGTTGTTGGACACATTGCTCGTGAAGTCCCCGAAGGTAAGCTTCTGGAGACATGGACTGAGAAGCTAAAGAATGCAAACTTCCAGTTTGTAGATATAACTGGGGGGTTGTCTGATCTCTTTGCTGTTAAAGACGGTACTGAGATCATTAATGTGAAAAAAGCTGCGTATCTAGCGTACAGTGTGATGAATAATGTTGTTGTTCCAAAACTTGAAAAGGTCATTGATGAGGAGAAAGATGTCACACACTCGTCCTTGATGGATCTGACCGAGAAAGCAATACTTGAGCCAACTAAAGCCAGTGTAAAGCTGAGGGCAGAAAATGTTGACATATGCTACCCGCCTATATTTCAAAGTGGAGGCAAATTTGATCTCAAGCCTAGTGCTGCAAGCAATGATGAACTGCTCACTTATGATCCAGCAAGCATTATTATTTGTGCTGTTGGTGCTCGGTATAATAGTTATTGCTCTAACGTGGCCAGGACTTACCTAATAGATGCAAATTCGCTCCAGAGCAAGGCTTATGAGGTTCTTCTCAAGGCACATGAGGCTGCTATTAGTGCTTTGAGGTCGGGAAGAAAGATAAACACTGTCTATCAAGCTGCCCTTTCTGTGGTTGAAAAGGAAGCCCCTGAGTTGGTTGACAAGCTAACTAAATCTGCTGGGACTGGTATCGGTCTTGAATTCCGAGAGTCGGGATTAAATATTAATGCGAAGAATGATAAAGTATTGAGACCAAAGATGGTATTTAATGTGTCTCTTGGTTTCCAGAACTTGGAGTGTGAGTCGGAAAGCCGCAGCAAGAACAAGAAATTCTCGCTTTTGCTGGCTGACACTGTTCTCGTCACAGAACAGAATCCGGAGCTTTTGACTAAGTGCTCTAAATCTGTCAAGGATGTGGCTTACTCGTTCAAGGAGGATGAGGAAGAAGAGAGACCAAGGAAGAAACCAAGGTCCAGTGGACTTGAGAACTACATGACCAAGACAGCTCTTAGATCAGATGATCATGCGGTGTCAAAAGAAGAGCTACGGAAGCAGCACCAGGCAGAGCTTGCACGCCAGAAGAATGAAGAAACTGCCAGAAGGCTTGCTGGTGACAGGTCTGGGGCAGGAGACAGCCGGTCTGCTGCAAAGACTTCAGCTGATTTGGTTGCCTACAAGAACGTTAACGACGTACCCCAACCTCGGGATTTGATGATCCAGGTTGATCAGAAGAATGAAGCTGTATTGTTACCCATCTATGGTAGCATGGTTCCATTCCATGTGGCTACAATAAGAACAGTCTCGGGCAATCAAGATACCAACCGGAATTGCTACATCCGGATCATTTTCAATATTCCGGGTACGCCCTTCAACCCTCATGACTCCAACTCTTTGAAAAACCAGGGAGCTATCTACCTCAAGGAGGTCTCCTTCCGGTCCAAGGATTCAAGGCATAGCAGTGAAGTGGTTCAGGCGATTAAGACCCTCAGAAGGCAAGTCATGGCTCGGGAGTCAGAGAGAGCTGAAAGGGCAACATTAGTGACCCAAGAGAAACTTCAGCTTGCAGGAAACAAGTTCAAACCCCTCAGATTGTCCGAGCTGTGGATCCGTCCGCCTTTCAGTGGCCGCAAGAAGATTCCTGGGACACTGGAAGCTCATGCCAATGGTTTCAGGTATTCAACAACTAGGCCCGACGAGCGCGTAGATGTCCTGTTTGCAAACATAAAGCATGCATTTTTCCAGCCGGCTGAGAAGGAGATGATCACTCTCCTGCATTTTCACTTGCACAACCACATCATGGTTGGAACCAAGAAAACAAAGGACGTCCAGTTTTATGTGGAGGTGATGGATGTTGTGCAGTCTTTAGGTGGTGGAAGGAGATCAGCCTATGACCCAGACGAGATTGATGAAGAACAGCGGGAGCGAGATAGGAAAAACAAGATCAACATGGATTTCAATCATTTTGCTAACCGGGTCAATGATATGTGGCAACTACCCCAGTTTGCTAGTCTGGACCTTGAGTTTGATCAACCTCTGAGAGAGCTTGGTTTCCATGGTGTTCCGCACAAGACATCTGCATTCATCATACCGACCTCTAGCTGCTTAGTTGAACTCATAGAACACCCGTTCCTCGTGGTGAGTCTGAGCGAGATTGAGATTGTGAATCTCGAGAGAGTTGGGTTTGGGCAGAAGAACTTTGACATGGCCATCATCTTCAAGGACTTCAAAAAAGATGTTCTCAGGGTTGACTCAGTTCCTACAAGTTCCCTAGAGGGGATAAAGGAGTGGCTCGACACAACAGATATAAAGTACTACGAGAGCAAACTGAATCTCAACTGGAGACAGATCCTGAAGACAATCACGGATGATCCGCAGAGCTTTATAGACGATGGTGGATGGGAGTTTCTGAACTTGGATGGAAGCGATTCAGAATCAGGCGGCTCTGTGGAGTCAGACAAAGGATATGAACCCTCAGATGTAGAGGTTGAGTCTGAGTCAGAGGACGATGCTTCAGAGAGTGAGTCACTTGTGGAGTCAGAAGACGAAGAAGAAGAGGACTCAGAGCAAGAGTCAGAAGAAGAGAAAGGTAAGACTTGGGACGAGCTGGAAAGAGAAGCTACTAATGCAGACAGAGAACATGGAGTTGAGTCTGATAGTGAGGAAGAGAGGAAGCGAAGGAAGATGAAAGCGCTTGGGAAATCGCGGCCTGGAACTAGCGGTGGTGGAGGTGGTCGTAGCAACAGCAGCATGAAGAACATGCCACCATCTAAACGCAAGCACAGGTGAAAAGCTCAAAAGTGTCTAATTCTACTTATCTAATTCCCCTCATTGTTCCCATTAGAGGTGAAGCGAAATCAGACATTTTCGAAGGTTAAATTAAAATTAGTGTTTTTTTTCTTTTCTGTTTGGTGGTAAAACCAAAAACTAGCGTTTTGTTATGGTTTTAATCAGTCTTTTGTATTATAAAAACTGCTTTAGATCATTATCAAGTCAATTCCCTAAGAAAATAAAGTCCCATTGCGTGTTAGGTTCTAGTCGTTCTTAAACAAAAAGATTTACGGTATTTTGTTATGACTTAAAGTTGGTAAAAAATAAAAAGTTACCATTTTGAAATTACAGTAGAACCTCTATTAAATTAATATTTGATAAAGTAATAATAACTATAAATTTATAAAAAATTTCAGTTCCGATTGAGATCAGAATAATAATGGACATAGTTCACTAAGGTAATAACTTTTTAAAAACTTTTATGTAAATATATGGTCCATTAATAACATAAATTAATAATTATATAAAATCAAATATATAAATAAAGTATTCTAGTGAAATATAATTTTAGTGTCGTTTATTCATTCGTGTATTCATGTTAAAGCTTATTTCTAATATTTTTTATTGCATCAAAAAATTTTGGTATTATTTTATAAAAAGATTGTGAAAAGTTGTAAATGCGATATTTGCGTCTTTATCTATAATTGTTTTTATAAATACTGCAATATTGCTTTCAACTTCATCTTCGACATTAAAGATAGTAGCCACAACTTTTTTTTGAACTCAGAACCTATTATATATATATATTATTTTTTACGTGGATGTTCGAGTAGAAAAAAAAAGAATTCTAATACAATATAAAAATAGAAAAAATTAAAACAATATGTAAATTACAAAGTATACAAAAATTTTAAGTAAAATAAAATTTAAAAGATTACAAATTTTATCGAAAAAAAATTTATTTTAAAAAACTCTAAAAGTTAATAACTATTAATTTATCAATAAATTTAATATCTACTATTAATTAATAAAGTATTTTGATCCCGACATTATTAATTTATAGAGGTTTTACTAATTTGAATAATTGGCCTAATCATGAAATTAAGTTGATATCGTCTTTTTTAAGTTTTGCACTTTATTCCTAAACAAAATTATTAAGCTACAGATAAATTTAAATTAGTTAGCCAAAATCATTTCACCAGTTAATCATATAAAAAAGTCGAAACATATATATATATTGTTGGGAGAATTACTAAACATTTATCTTTATTTATGAATGGAATTGATTACTCTTCCTTCTCAGTGCATCAAACTCACTCAGTATCATAAAATCTTTAAATACTTACAATCACTCACAAGGGTTTTGCTTAACTTTTGTGACAATCCCTATTTTATTTATATCAGATTGATAGAAACTAATCACAAACTTGATTTAGCAAGAAGAAGTCCAAATCTCCTGGAGCTCTTTAGCAAACTCTTCCTGTCTTCCGACCACCAAAGTAATGTGATCTTTGTTCTCAACTACCTTAAATCGTGTCCGAGGAATCCGACGTTGAACATTGTAGCTGCATTCAACAGGCATGACCAAATCGTCTCTCCCATGGAAGATGACCACATTACACTTCAGTTTATCTCGTACCATGTCCAAATAGCAATCTAGTTTGCTTCCTATTCCACATATTATGTTGTGTAGAGTGTGCCACGCTGCGTTATGTGTGTGACACATAAACCCTTCAATTAGAAAATTTATCGTCCTGCAGAAATAGCTCATTATTTAGCTGAAGAATTTTGATTAACAAAATTCATGTTTTAATCAGACTAAACCATCATTGCGAGTTTCACATGACGAATTTTGTGTGATTCCAATACAACTTATCTCTAAGCACCTATTCTATTTAGAAATCTTTAAGTGGAGACTATAGAATATGTTGATTATACTTTAAACTTCTCTTACTTACTCCTTTATTTTCTTAGCTTTTAACAACCAAATATAGAATAGAGTCAATTGTACCATAGATAGAGTAGATTACATATTTAATATTGTATAGCTAGAATAAAATTAAGCATTATACCATAGATGGAACAGAGAGCTAATAGTACCTTATATAGATAGGCATGACACAATGCAAAGTAACATTCAAAATGCTCTAGACATTAATAGGTTTGGTAAGTTGGAACTTGACATTAGCTATTAGCTTACGTTTCCGTCGTTAGGTTGCCAAGTCCATTTTTCTATATACATATTCGTAAGTGAAGTAAATTTTATTCAAAAAGTAGATACCTATCATTACGGGTGATGAGTTTGGCAAGAAATTGCCAAAGACGATGGTTCTTGCAGATGAGAAGACAAATGGTACGGCTAATGTGTTCATACCAACAAGCCATTAACGCTCCAAACGCTATTGGTGGCCAAACCCTCCGCGGCGCCACCTTCTTCATCACATACTGCCTTGGCTCCGCCTCTGTCGCTGGCACCGGATAGTACGGCTTCACCATACATTCACACGTGTCTAACTTCAGAAAATCTTAAACTTTAAAACTTCTAACTTTTACTATGACTTTTGAACAGATCATAAACTTAAACGATTTTCCAAAAAGGAAACTCCAATTTTCTAGAGAATAAATAAACCTATAGAGTGCAACACAAATATTGTCATGCATGCAGAGTGCAACATAAACATGATGCCAAAAAACATTTCTTAAGTAGAATTTAAAATCATGTAGAGTGCAACATAAATATTGTCAATTGAAAATTAGCTTTAAAAAAACTACTAATAGGTTTTGCCTAACCGTAATATATATTGATTAAAAAAAGGGCCACAAATTGTATTTATACTTTAGACCTCTTACATGTAAGGACCGATCCTGGATAGAGAGAAGGACAAGAATAGTATTATCTACCAATCATATTTTTTTTGTCGTCAAATCTGCCAATCATTTATCTATCACTTGCTGTATAAATTTTCTTTGGTTCTCCATTTTTAGGATTTTATAGTTTACAAACGTTCCAAGAGTTCTGTAAGAGATAATTTCAGCATTTAACGGAAATTCAGAAGACAAAATCACCATAGGAAATCTTATAGAGACGCAATTTGCTTCCTCAAAACCGGTTCTTAGGTTTTCAGAAGAAGCAAGTTAGTTTGCTGATCTCAGAGTTGCTTCTAAGATAGTATTAAATCTATATAGAACTGGTGGACTTGGACATTACACTTTAGAACATGCATCTGCTGTAGCCAAATCTTAACACAGACCTTTATAATACTATGTGAGGGCTGGTTAGTTTTCAAAAATTCACATATATAGCTCTCTTTTGGTATCTAAAGATGGTCCTTTTTCATAACAAAAATAATAATATATTTATATAAAACTATAACCACAAATTAAATTGGGCTACTTATGTCACTAGGAAATCCATATTAAAAGTTGTTTAACTGAGAATTTGCAGCTTTGTTATCTAATTAAAAACTTTCGGCACAAGGAATAAATAAAATAAAATAAAAATTAAACAAATCCCATAATAGTGATTATTACAAAAAAAAACAAAAACAAAAAAGCATCTCACTTTAACCACCGGAGATAAGTCGTGGAACAAGGCGAGATTTTTCCGGCGAACCCATCACCATAACAACAAGAATAATCAGATTCATGATCTCCCCAAAGACAACCATTATAAGCACTCTTAAAACTCGGACTCCTCAAACTCTCTTCCTCCGCATAACACAGCCGCTTCTTCACCGTCCCAACCGGTCTCCGCCGTGGCGTGCTCTGAGTCCGTACCTTAGCCTTTGCCGACTCAGTTACCGACATGTAATTTGGCTGTACCAATGAAGGTGAACATGGTATTCTTGGACTAGCTGATCTCACCATAACGGTTTTTGCGGCTCTGCACGACGGTGGAGTCGCTGGATACGATCTTTGGTGGTGATGAGTGGATACAGTCTCAAGAGTCTTGATCGGATCTTTGATTGTGGAGTCCCATTGCTTTGTAGCCATCCATCGATCAAGCCATTTGGTTCTTTCTAGAAGCTCCCGATCATCGCCGGCTGATTGATTCCGGTAAGACCGACTCTGAAGCTTTCATATAAACGGAGTTAATTAGTATCCATTATCACTATAACTGTAATTTTATAAATAAAATTTAGAATTATGAAACTAGACTAATTTGATATCATTTTTATTTTGTTAAATTATTAAAATCATATACTTTAAACACAAAATTTTAAATTTTTATTCATTAACTTTTTAAAATTAAATTATAAGTCCTAAATATAATCCCAAAAACCTAATATATATGTTAATCCTAAAACCTAAACAAAATTATCTATCTCAGTATTTCATTAATTTTGAAAAGAGTATTTTCGTGCAGTAGTAAAAAAATTTGACAAAAAATTAGAATTATAAAATATTTATTTGCCTTATTTGTATCTAACTTTTTTTCTCAAATTTTGCCATTTACCTAATTCTCTTTAAACAAAATATTTTCCCAATTATCCCCCAAAAAAGAAATACAATAAATGGATTTTTAAATACCTGATTAGAGAGAGCAAGTGCTTGAGCTTTCTCTCGCTTAATAGCAATCTCTAATTTCTTCTGCAAAATCAATTCTGTTTCTTCTGAGTTAAATTCATTGGTGCATCTGCTCATGTCCCTCGACTGCAAGAAAAATCAGATAATTTATTGTGTGAGCATCACAAGAACAATTAAAGATATGGTTTTGTCAATTTTTAATCACTAACCAAAGATCTACGGCTACGAATGTCTTGAAGATATGTTTTGGTGTCCCAGAAACCGTTAGATTGAGCGAACATTGAGTTACGTCTTGCTTCCATGTTACAATAACTCGATTGTGAAGATAAGACTCTTGAACTTTGGTGATGATTAAGGACTTGATCTTGAACTCTAACCAAAGCCTTGATGCATCTTAAAGTATGTTTTGCTTGGTTTCGTACATTGTTACCTCTCACTAATGCTTGTAGCTTCACTATCCCTCTCAATGCCCGTAATGCTCTCCTTGCCTTTTTCAAGTAAATGAAAATATTAGACAATCCATTTAAAAATGTTATAACTCATTTAGAAAACTAACATTAATTTTTTACCCTAAAAAAATCCAATATCACATGAGTTTTAATTTTTTTTTACAAAAATTCCACTTAAATTCCATTAAAAATTAGAACTCATTTTAGAAAAATTTGGAACGCATTACTAACACAGATTTTTGACCAAAAACATTTCCAATAACACATTATTTTTAATAGAATTTCCAAAACAATAAAAAAACAAATAATTTCTAAAATTAGATTTTTTGTTTTTGTTTTTGGTTGTTTTTACTTACGAGGTAGCCTCGGAAAGCTGTCTGAATAATAATGGCAGCCCAATGACGTCTAACTAAACCCGGTGTTGCCGTTAGTTTAACAATCTCGACGACAGCTTCATCCTCGGCGGAGAGAACCAACGCCGGTTTATCTTCCTCCTCTGTCTCTACCGTTGGAATCGTACGGAAAGTGTCGGTTACAGAGTCTATGGTTTCAAGTTTGGTCTTTCGAAAAATCCATCCTTTCTTTTCTTTTTTCTACAATTAGCTCAAAAATATAGAAACTTTATAGAGTTAAAAATCTATACAGAAAAAGAGATGAAGTAGTAATTAAATCACAGAGAGTTTAAATTAAGACCTTATAATCAGTTTCTTTGTGGTGAGTCTTTTTGTCGGAGTCTTTTGACGGTGACCAGAGAATCTTCTTCACGGCCATGAACCACGACGTTCCGTTCTTCTTAGCCATCTTAAGTTAACGTTTTACTAATCAATGAACCAGAGAGAAATAAAGATCGTACTCAGCTAAAGTGAAGTTGATGCCATGTGAGTAAGTAACTACAGCACGAGACTCAGAAAGATAACATGACTGTGAATATATACACACACACGACAAAACCAATAAATAAATTAAAACAATAAGAAACCCATATATAAATATATAAGTCAATTCAGTATATTGCAAGATTAATAAAGTTATTTACATAATTGACATTTTGTTAACTTGATATTAGTAAATGATAAAAAGGTACAGCTTAAAATTTAGGACATGTTAAAAAAAAATTATGTAATCTTTTTGTAGGTAGATATACTAATAATTAACACGTTAAATAGCAATATAAACTTTGAAGATGATGTATAATAAAAGTGTATTTTATATATTGGATAACCACGTAGAAATATAACTTGTTACGTATATAAAACGACATGTCCTAAAATATTTCTATTACATGGGTAAAAATTTTCCACAAAGTGTTTTATTATACATTTTACTTGTTTGAGGAAAAAAAATTATCATCATTTTTTTAATTTTCATGGTGGATAAATACTGCAAATGAATATAATTATGAAATTAAGGATATCATATTAAGGTTTATCTCTCTAGCGCTTGATTTTTTATACACTTAAAACAGTTTCACTTTCTCCACTAAACAAAAAGTAGAAAGTGTAACAGCTGTTGCTGAATCAAAAATGCTTATGATAAACAAAAATAACTAAATTAAGAATAGACTAAAATATTTGTGATGATTATATATCAAACGGGGGCATCAGAAATGTTGCAGCTTTTTTGTTATTTTGAAATATTAATAGGCAACTGCACTTGCACAGATGTTACATGGGATTATTAAATATAATAATTAATATATATATAGTAAATGAAGATTTGACGGTCCAAGATGACATTGTAAATATTTTCAAGAAGGAGAGAGCCACAGACTTTAATGCCCGTTGCACCAAGAATCCAAAGTTCCCAAATAATTTTTAATTCTTTTCTTCTTTTGTAAATTGTAATTTAGCTCTCTTTGATTGGCGTCACGTGTTAAACAACATACTACAGTATATTTCTTCGTAAATTGCAAAATGCAAAGAAAATTAGTAGAAATTCTGATATATACAATTTGGGTGGCTAGAAAATGTAGTTTTCAAGAACTGTCGGATAATAAAAATCTTTTTATTTATTCTAAGTGATACCAAACTGATAAATTTGATGATAGTAACGAATATGAAATGTCTTGTGGAAAAATATTTATTTTCTAATTATAAAGTTACAAAATGTATTGAAATATTCATTTATATAGAGAAAAAAATAAATATACTTTTCTAACCTAAAATAAATACAAATATTATATTATATTTATCAATAAAGCTAAGTTTTTAGACAACATATCAAATTTAGGGGAAAACCTCAAGTGCTTTTTTAACCCTATTAGACAATTATTTATTCAACCCTACTAACTTCGGATTTAGATTCAGTACTGCGTTTGAAGAGAGATGATTTATGGTTAATAGAACTATCACGGACATAATAAAAAACTGATTCAGAATTAAAACTCTGAAAAATAAGATCCTAGTGCAGCATAAATGATAGATACGTACGAATGTGACGATAATAAAAACGAGGCGTGCAAATGAAGCACGACGAGACCTCGAAGACTACAAAATAATGGTTTTAGCCAAAATACAACTTTGAAATTGAGATTCTTAAAAATTTTTTTACTTTTATGTAGATAGCATCGAGAAAAGGTCTCATGAGTGAGCTTTGCTTGGACTAGTCAAAATCTCCATGTCTAAAAATTATTGGGAGTGAACGTTTAGGTTTATGCACATTGGTAACAGTTTTGATAAAGCCTCGTAAGAATTGAATATTTAACTTACCGATAAGATTCTAATTCTTTGGTATGTATGAACCTCCTTTTTATGCTTTTACATTAATAGGTGGTCTTTTTCTTCTTTCAAAGATGTACATATCTCAAAATTCTTTTTCATAATGGTAAGTAAAATTGGAAACCTAACAATGATCTAAAACATGCAGTCCATATTTTGTATATTGTAGAGTGTCCATACATAGAATCGTGATGAACATCGTAATCCCTACGGCTTATAACAATCAATCTAAAGTTTATTGTCCTACAAAGGAATATTTTTTGTCACTATTATTAGGAGGAATAAGTTGGTGGGATTTAGATTTAGCGTTAGTAATGTTAATTAGTGAATAGAGACTAGAGTGTAAGATGAGGCCATGCCCATGTGAGTTAGTTGTCTATAAATTTCATAAAGTGAACAATATATATAAAATAATTTGGTCTCTTTTCTTAACTTAATAAAATAATCGAGTTTATTTAGATTTAGCTATTGATATTAGTTGTTCAATTATTACTGACATTTGTTTAATTAGTACGATTAGGGTACACCAATAATCTCAGGGCAATAAAGTCATTAACATTGACCACATAATGGGACCTGGATAAGGCCTAAGCCAATAGGGGGTTGTCCTGCACTCTGCGCGTACTCATAATTGATTAATTGTTGTTGTTTCCTCCATAACTATTATTTTCCAAATATAATTTACTTTGTAATTTAAGACACTGTGTATATACTACTAATGGGCCATAAAGACTTTAATTGGGCTTAGGTTTTCCTTGCCTCACTATATCACTAGGTTGTGAAGAAGAAAAAAAGAAACTAATAGGTTGTTTCCAAATTTTTAAAATAAAACCTACATCAAATATCGAAACTCAGAAGACAAGACAGTGCTGTCTCATCAAAAGATAAAACCTAAAAACATACAGTGTCTAATCAATGCTTGTTGGGCCATAACTTTCAGAAATTTGGTCGTTTTCATAATGCGTGGATTCAAGTTGGATTCTACGGAGATAAAAAGGATTAAGTCGATAATCAAAATCATAAACTAACTCATCGTAAGATAACTGTTTCAGCTTAAGCGAGAGTTCAAAATGTAAATGGACAGATCTAATATTTACGTTTGGCCCATACTCAACATTAAAAACGTTAGTAAGGTGCATAATCTTCTAGTTGGTACGATTGATATTTGTGTGAACGTGCGTAATTACGAGAAGGCAAACGTGTGTAACTGACTACCATAGAAGTGTCTAAAATCAAATGCAAACTCAAAGATGTGTTGATATATGGTTCGGCTTATTAGGTTATATTATCTTTTAATTTCAAAATTAATTTAGTTTTTTTTTATTTATTTGATACGATTTGTAATTTTATATCAACCTTTTATTTTCCAGTTAAATTCAAACTCAGATTTGGGTTTTTTTTTAATATACAAATAATGAATGTTTTAAACCATAATATCATATGATTTAATTTTTGAATAGAGATAATTTTGGGTTGCTTCTGATTAGATAGAATTAGTTTGTCCCGATTAAACATATCCTTACTCAGAAGTGTTCCTTTTAGATGACAAAAAAAAAGTGTTCCATTGTTTAAGTTTCAAAAGTGTCGGCAAATGGAGGAAACAACACCACTAATTCTTGAATTTGGAGGAAACTACTAAAATTTCGTCCAACATCAAGGGAATTTATTCAGATGAAGGTTTGAAACGAGAACTAATATACTATTTTGGACTGATTAATGGACGCTGGCATACCGCAAGGCTTAATAGAGGTGATTAAGGACTCTGGTATATGATAATTGGGTTTAGGGCAGTATGCTAAAGATTTTTATGTTGTTGTGAAGGGAGAGTGGTCATTCCGATGTTGCAAGCAAGTTAATCTCCTATGAGTGATTGCTCAAATAAGGACATCCACATTCTCCACTTGGCATTTGGTGAGGATCATGTCCTTTGGTGTTACTCGTCTATGGAGTATCGAGAACATATCTTGGCTTCAAAAACATGGGACCAGGTGTGCTCTCGGCAAGACAAATAATATTTAAGTCAGATTGTCTGGTTCTAGCAAGGGATACAACAGTTTGCTTTCATCACGTGCCTGGCGGTGAAAACCAGGTTTTCTACGAGGACACATACTCGAAGTTGGGATTGTATTTAGACTGATCTTTTGTGTGACGAGTAAGATGAAACGTGCGAGTATGTATTTTTGTGTGCCCTTACATCTTTACGGTAGGGATTGATGTAGTAGCTTATCTGATTGGTGTCCCATGTGACTCAGATGGGACAGAGACCTTGCATTTCTTCACTACTCATACTTTTGATAGAGACGCCTTCTTACTCTTTAGGCGGGTGTTCCAAGCGACGGTATACCATGTTTAACGAATAAGGTATGAGCGGAGGCATTCGAATAGGAGCCATCTGACTTCACACATTATCCGCCTCATTGATAAATCTGTTATGAATAGGATTACGTCCTTGCAATCCTCCTCCTCCCCTTGCTACGAATAACTTCTCTAGAGATGGTTCTATTCACATGGATTTCAATAAAGAAGCCATTTCGGTTTATTCATCCCTTATGTTTAGCTTAATTTCCATCTATTCCAAATGTTATCACTTCTTCTATTTTCCTTTCTACGTTTGAAAATAACCATTTTTTGTTAAAATAAATTTGACAGTTCAAAAGAAAGAGAAGAGAAAAAAAATTGTCTGCACTTGTTGGCCTAAAAGGATCCATCCGTTGTTTTTCTCCACTACATACAGAGTTAGAAGCATTTCTATGGGCGATGCAGAGCTTGATGTCCATTCATGTTTTAGATATCATCTTTATTACAGATTGTTCGGACCTTATATCCATGACGACCTACCCAGACGAGTGACCTTCTTTCGATTCAGAACTTAGAGATTTTTTGATGTTTATATGTTTTTCATGTTTTTTCTATTAGACTAGTTCTTCGTATCGAGAATATTCATGGAGATAAATTTACGAATGTGCAAAATCACTAGGATTTAGTTTTTCCTAAGTCAATCGGTACTATCTTGACTTTTCTTAAAAAAGAGTTTATAGTATCATTAGCTTAATGCATGGAGTTTGATGAAAAAAAAAAGAATTATATGCGAATAACCATTCTACTCTTCTAGTAACCTCTGCTTTGAAAACAGCTCTTAGTTTGGCGCTTAAAACGTGAATGTGTAGGGTCCATGCCCCAATTTGAAAAACAGCCATTCGAATTTTTTATTTATTTATAATATTTGTTCGTTTTGAATTATTATATCACAAGAAAATGTCACCAAATATAAAAATGCACCGGCACTTTAATTCAGTTCAAACAAAAAAATTATCGGTGCACAATTCAAAAAATCAATTTATTATATATCAAGGGTTTTTAATTGTAAACCTAATCTGAACTAATTTATATTATTGAATGACTTTTGAAGTTTATTTTTTTTAATAATCATCTGTAAACAATTAAAAGAACTTAAATTCCTCTCAAGACATTTTATAAAACATCCTAATCCATAGCTAGTTTAATCTTATAAGTTCAAACTTCAAAGAGATAGTGAACCTCTAGATCTTCAATCAATCGCCATCTTTAACTTTACTTTACTATAACAAACATAAAACCTTTGATTTTTTTCTCAAATTTATATAATTGTTTAAAACACAAAAGCCAAAGTCACATTTTTTTCTACTTTTATAGACTTTTGTCTTAATCTCACGTTACTCGACCGTTCCTCTCAAAATTTTCAAAAACTAAATTTTTTGAAATCTCCAAAAAAAGGAATTTTCCGGCGTTAAATTCTAGAAACAAAAATCCAATCTCCGGTGATAATGGGTTGCGTTTCATCGAACCTCTTGAATCAAGACGACGACTTCCCTCAAATCGGCGGCAGTTCCGCCTTCGGCCACCACATCGTTAAGCTTACCTCCACCACTTATGGTCTTCTCACTCTCGATCCTCCTCCTCCTTCTCCTCCTATGACACCGCCGGAGAAATTCACCATCGGTACAAAACCCAAGTCGCTATGGTCTGAGCCAAGGCTAATCAAGTCGGAGCCAGAGATTATTAACTACTGTGAGCTAATGTCAGGCCTCGACGGCGAAAGTTTCCGATTCACGCCTCTTCCAAAGACTCCGGTGAAGTATAAAGTCTTCGGCGGTGAAAACAAAGAAAATTCGGATCCTACTCCGAGAAACTCTAGAAAACCATTGAACGACGAGGTTTTTAAAAAACCGTTAGATCCGAAATTGAACAAAGAGGATTCGGATCCTAATCAGAGAAACCCTAGAAAATCGTTAGATCTGAAATTGGCGGAGAAATTCGAAAGGATTTGTCCTCCGGGAGGAGAGAATCGTGTGGTGATCTACACGACGTCGTTGCGTGGTGTTCGTCGGACATTTGAGGCTTGTAACGCCGTGAGAGCTGCGGTGGAGAGTTTTGGTGTTGTAGTTTGCGAGAGAGATGTGTCAATAGACAGAGGATTCAGAGAACAGCTTGTTAGTCTAACGGCGAAGAGAATTGGGAACGATGACGCGGCGGTGGCGGCTACATTGCCGCCTAGAGTTTTTGTGAAGGGAAGGTACATTGGAGGAGCAGAGGAAGTGTTGAAACTTGTCGAGGAAGGTTCTTTCGGAGAGCTGATCCGTGGGATTCCGAAAAAGAAAGCGGGAGGATGCGAAGGCGGAGCATGTGATGGATGCGGAGGCTTGTTTTTCTTGCCTTGTTTTCGGTGCAACGGAAGTTGTAAAGTGGTTAAAGGATGGGGTAGGGCTGCCGTGGTTGTTAGATGTAATGAATGTAATGAGAACGGTCTTGTTCCATGTCCGATCTGCAGCTGAAAGAGAGAGCTCGAGTAAGAGAATTCTATGTTTCCTCTGTGTCTCTGAAAGCTATAGTTGAAACAGAACAAATCTTGTTCTCAAGAGAAACTATGTATTATTAGATCCATTTATGTATAATTCAATACAATTCCTCTTTGTTCTACAATGTCTTTTTCTTCTTCAGACTTGTTAAATTGCAATTTGAAGCTATTTGATCACAATAGTTTTATCCAAAAGCACCGAACCATGTGACCATAGGTTCAACATTTTGGCTTAATTTGGACCAGAACTTAGCAAACTCACTCCATTTTGTGCTGAACCAATGATTACACCTTTGGATTTGAATGGTTACATCAATCAGTCACTGCGTATTAATGAATGAAATAAGCTTTGAAGAATAAAAGAAACATTAATCTTGGTTAAATTCACAGAACGAGTAATTTCAACGAACCAAGAAGAAGATAACTAACTTATAAGTCATATTGTTGGTAATATATCTGAAGGCTGCGACACCTCGCGGCGATTTTCTCTGTCGGATACAGAATCTGAAGAAGACTTGTTAGGTTTTCGTTTCCTCCTTATGAATTTGATGAAATTTCTATCAGCTTTGGCAACAATCTTGGAGACAGTGAAACCATAGTCTTCAAAAGTGTGTGCTCGTTGCGGGAGCAATCCCCTCGTAAGTCCATACACCTAAAATCGCTTCTCCTTTGAGTCCTATCGCAAACCAACCGAGACCCGAAACAGCAATATCAACTGAACTCGTGTCCCAACTGCTTCCACTCACTCGGAATTCCTTTCTAACCCATTTCCCTAACTCTTCAACCCGCTTCTCTCCAATCGGCGGCTTCATCAAGAAATCAAAATGTAAACAAAGGTTAAGACTTGTATCATCGGCACTGTTCAAATCTACCCTTAATCCTAACTACTTCAAGTTAGTTACAATACGATATTAATCCCGAATTTCTCAAGTTGTGTTTTGGAGAATACGTTGTAATCTAATGATGTTCAATCCAGAAACTCATCATATTTCTAACCTCTACAGCTGAAAAACCAAAAGCTTTACATGCAATCGACAACCAAAATGGTCCTCGAGAGTTTTGTAAGCATTCTCCTTCTTCCCCATGTGAAGTGGAACATAAGGAAACGCCCAAACTGTAACATCTAGAGAATCTACAGATGATTCATCAACGTCAAGTCTCATCAGCCCACCGATATGAATCATATAACCTTCCTGCAAAACAAAAAAATCCAATTAAACAATCCCACTTTGGTAACATATATCCAAAAACCAACACATTCAATCTAGTGAACCAAAACCTTAATCCTATAAGTTCTTGGTTTAAGCTCCTTGCTAATATGAACAAGTCTCTGCTCCTCTCTCGTAAGCCTAGTCATAATTTGATGCGGATTCAACAATCCAGGAGTATCAAACAACTTAGCCTCAAAAGGCAAAACACTTTCAACACTAATTGGAGATAACGAACTTGGTAACAAATCAATCTTAGTCACTACAACAACCACTCTAGGTACATTTCCTGATCTCCCTTCTTTCCAAGCTGTATCATTCTCATCTATTGTTCTTGATACAAGCTTAGCTACTCTCTTGGGGAAAGAACCATCAAAATTTGAAGCATCAACAACCATTAAAACAACGGTTCTACCACCAGAAGCTGAACCTAATCGTCTTCCAACAGTATGATCAAAATCAAAATCAGGAAGTAGATTCTCCACCGTTGGATCTTTCACTTTCCCGTAATGTCTAAGTGAATGACACCCTTGCACATACCAAAGGTCTCATATTTGAAGGTTCTTGATGAGATGTTTCATCATCTTCAGAACTGTTTGGTTCTTCAATGATAAACCCACGTTTGATTGAATCTATGAATTCAGGTTCTTGTGAGATTGGTATGAGATGACGAAGATTCATCATTTCGTTGTTGTTTGGTTTCTCTGTTGATGGTTTGATGAAGAAACCTGGATGTTATGGATTTGAGTTTTGCATATGAACTCCACAACCTGGACAAACGGAGATGGTGATTGAAGTGGTATAATTGTAATTACCATCTCGGTTTAAAGGTAGGAGATTTGAAGAAGATGAATAGAAAAGTAGAAATGGTGATTTTGAGATGGTGTTGGAGCGATGATGGTTATTGAGAAGTGAACTTGAAGGGTTTGGTTTGGTGCGTGCGGAAGATTTGGAGGAGGAGAGAGGAAGAGCAAATAAAGGTTTAAGCTTTGATGATGAAAGCTCTCTCGCTGGTTTCGAAAGCATTATTAGAAGTGGAGGAGCGTGGTGTTCAACATTTTTTTTTTTTGTGAGTTTGGGAAGCACAAAAGTGTCAAAACTAATAGAGGAGAAGTGAAAAAAAAAAGAGTTCTTGAAAAGCGCAAAGATGGATCAAGTGTCAGTGCAAGGAGACACCGCATATGCTTGTGACGTGGTATACTTACAAATGACAAAGTTATCCTTTGGAGTTTTTCAACCATTCGATTGAAATGCTCAACTCTGACCAAGTTGACTTGTTTGGTGATTACATTTACAAATTCAACATTTGACTGATATGTTGTTCGCTGGTGAAAGTAAAACTATAATAAATACAAATATTCAGGGTAAAATCTAAAATTTTCAAAATTCCTTATTTTCTGTTAAATTCAAAATTGTTTTGATAATTCTAATAATTATATTTTTTTGGGAAATATCTAAACTAAAGTTTTCAAGATTCTTCATTTTTATGTTGATTAAAAAACTTTAAATGTTTCTAAAAACTCCTTTTTTGGGGGGATCAAGAACGTTTCTTATAATTCTAATTTAAATATTTTAGTGACAAATCAGATTCCCATTCCCAAGTTTAAAAATTAAACATAACTTAATTTTTTCTAAAATTAGAGAATACGCTAGGTCGGATAGCAAGAATGACCTAGCGTCTAACCAACGATGATTTCTTCTACTAAGAACAGACTATTATAGTGACAAATTATATTATACTAGCACGATTCAATCGGTCATAAACACGAAGACGAGATGGTAAAAAGAGTGAAAAAGGAAAGAGAAGGGGTTTAAAATTCTAAAAGTAGAAACATTTTACGCATAAAAGCAAGTTTCTAAAAACTCCAGGGATAAGAGTATAAATAACAAAAAAACGCCCATTAAACAGAGACTAACTTCAAAGGCCTCTCACTCTGTGTTTTTTCTCTTCGGCACTGTGTAACTAACCCAAACCTTAAAAAAATTCTTACGAGATTTACCCAAAAGATCCCAAAGAAAATGGCAACAGAAGCATCATCAAGCTTCCACCAATCCATACGAGAAAAAAAAAAACAAAAGACCAGAAGTTTTAGACAAACATTCTTTACATGTCTGTGAGGAGCAGAGCAGAAACATATGTTTAAAACCTTTAGTAGCTACTGTTAATGCATTGGATGTCGTGGGTTAGCACGAGAACGGACTGGTGTCTTTGATGGACTCACCCTACAAATTAAAACAATCAAAATACGATTAAAGTTCAGATTCATCAATCAAGAGAGAATGTGAAAGAGTTGGTTTGTTCTTTGGACCTTATCGGTAAGGAACCAAGAAGGACACCACTGCAGTTGAGAGCAGCTATTGCGCTTTCCGCCTGCGGAATAGTAAAGATCAATACTTTAACGCTTAATCTATCGATATAACCGTAAAAAGATGTGCTTTTTAACCAACTTTTTGATAAAGATCATCAATAAAGCCATGCTTACCATGACAAACTCCACGAAACCAATGCGAGTTGGATGATGATTATCGCCCAGCAGCCTAAGACGGTACACCTCTCCACACACAGCCTCAAAAAAGAGTTTTATGTCCGCTTGAGTGAGCTGTTGAAAATGTGAAACTAATCAAAGTTAGCTACTTTAAGTTTCGGTGAAGGAAACCAATTCTCGAGAGACATCACCTTATTGTCAATGTTAGTGCAGTAGATAGTTCTAGCACACATCTCACGCTCATCTTCAGTCTAAGAACCAACAATTGTACTAGAAATCAATGTCTTGAGTCTAAAAAACCATAACTTTGCACTCAAACACAATAAAAATTCTCACCCTTGGCAAGAATGTTGGGTTAACCGGTGCAATAGCAGTTTTGGATGGCATAACCTTCACAGGATAGAATCCAAGCATCGTTCCAGACAAATTCAGAGCAGCCCTAGCACCAACTACAAGCCCAAATTGGCAAAAACCATTAACAAAAGGCATTATCATAGAAACAGATTACATAATGAAACTAATGATACCTTCATCAGTGAACTCAATGAAAGCAAACCGAAGTACTGAGTTAGGGTCACCACATATGCGACAGTCAACAACCTAAAGTAACCAAACAAGGTCAAAACAAGAACAGACCACGAACAAAGATGAACTTTTAGAAGTTACTTGAACCTGTCCAAAGCCGATAAACAAACCAGCAAGCTGCTCCTCAGTGACCTAAACCCAACAATAAGATAAGTATAGGTTAGAGAATACAGTAAAGTCTGAGAAAGAACCATCGAAGAAAGGTGGAAGCTTTTTAAAACCTGTTGGTCAATATCAGACACATAGACAGTTCTTCGAATGATCTCTTCACGTTGAGCCAAACTTGTCCGAGCATTCATTTTCCGTTTCCCTTGTTGTCCGAACGACTTCTTCTGTTGCAAATCAAACCATTTTGCAGTAAAAGACACAAAAAGGTGAGATTTTTCAACTCATAAACACACAAGAAGAGACAAAGAAGCCAAGTTTAAAGGATAATTTGGTAATTTAAAATCCCAAAAATCACAGAGAAGAGAGAAGAGACGTGTGTTCTTACCCGACGAAAACCGCCGTCTTCGTTGACGGGGAAATTTCCGGCAGCATGAAAGGCATTATAAACGGTGAAGAAACCACCGTTAACGCCGTTAAATCCTTTAACAACTTGTTTAGTGTGTGAAGGAGGAACAAACTCTTCAGCCATAGGATTAAGCTTAGATAAGAGCTCATGAAGCTCTCTCAAATCACGTTTATAGCTCTCACCACCGTCGGATTTCTCCACGTGGGATCCGATCTCACCGTTGATTCCATTTCCACCGTGATCGTTGCTGGACGAGATTCCTGATTCTTGACTGGTGACAGAAGACGGCGGCGACGGCGAGATCACACTAGCAGCCTCCGCATTGGCTCCGACGCTCTCAACGATCGCCATGATCAGAAATTTTGGTAAAATCGATAAAAACCAGAAATAAAAATCCGATTTTTCAGAGAACCCAATAATGACCAAGTAAAGCGATACGAGGGGAACAGTAGTATAAGAAGGAGCTACCAAGAAAGAGAAGAGGAAGAAGAGGACAAAAGAGTAATTAACTTAAAGATTAATGGTAATTAAATTGGATTAGATGAGGAAGATTAGCGAGGTTTGTTGGAAATGGTAGAGATTAAAAGCCCAAATCTGATTTTAATTTTTTACTGCGGTTAAAAAGTTAAAACGATTGGATAAAGTAGAAGAAGATTAGTTCGTACTACGGAGAAAATATCACGCTCTTAAAAAGTTAAATGTTCTCTAACGTTCAAAAAAAAAAAAGTTAAATGTTCTCTGCTATTTTCGGACAGAGCTAGATCGTAGCAAACCTGAATCTACAACTAATATTTATCCAAAAAATATATTTCCTGCAAATATTATGTACTATTTGGCATTATGTATTACTTGTTTTTTCTGTCACATATATATATATATATATGGCATTAATTGTACGAATTTTAGTTCGAGAGAATAGAGATTTTAATTACAGTTGCATAAAAAGTTCAACGTTGAGTAATCTATAACTTTCCATTCTAGTAAACAATAACAAAATAGTAGTTGGGACTTGTGAGTTGGGATTAACGTAATGATATGGCGAATCGAATAGTAAAACAACACATGGGACTTGTGACTTGGGGTTAAAGTAATGATATGGCGAATCGAATAGTAAAACATCACATGGGTGATCTGCTTCTATGGCTTAATTTTCGGAGGAAACTCCGGTGACCTTTGTAAGAATTTTCCGGTAGATCAACACGACGGTTTGATCTTACTGTAACCAACACGACTGTCGTGGGGTGGCGTGGGTATTGGATCCTAATTGAAACGGCTTGAGCCATGGCTGAGTAGCGCTTACGATGCTCGCTATAACTTGGAGCCCATAAACCCCCTCGATTTGTCAATACGGTTAACGTGAGATCCGACTTAGTCAATACGGTCTATCGTCAGGTTCTTGCTTAGTTCATCGTGGGTTCTCCTACGTCTGTTGAGAAGTAGGATATTAATGTTATCTCAACAGAGAAGTCTTCAAGTCTTCAAGGGAGTTCATATTAATGTTAATATTGAACTCTCGTCCGATTTCGTCGAGATCCATAACAGGATTGTCGTCTGGTGACTGAGCGTCTTGGAAGTATTCTGCTGGACAGCTTGGTGAGGATGGTTCTGGTTTTGCTGCTTTGAACTGACGTTTTTCTTCATTAGACATGAAGAATTGAAGATCTTCGTCGAGACTCATTTGATAGTCGATTGAATAGTAGGACCAGTTCTGGTTAAACGGGATGTGAAATGTCTGTCGAGCATTGTTGAGGCGGAATGCATGAGTCTGAAATTCTTCGTATAAAGCATTATCGCGAACGTTGAAGTCTGGTCTGATTCCATGCTTGAAATCCTTGTGATGAATGAGGTTGGGTAGTGCGTGAACCTTTGCGGTTCTGTTGTTGACTTGAATTGGTCGATGAAAGAAATAGATAGTGTGTGGACTGAAGAAAGGATTTAGACCACCTGGTTCTTTGAGTTTCTTGTAGGGGATTTGCATTGATTTTGCTGAATTGCGTAGCTTGCCACTCCAGTTGACTAGCAGGTTGAACCATGTGAGGAATGTTGAAAGTCCTTCTTGTTGACCTTGTTGTTCGTTGACGTACTGGTATAACTATTTGATATCGAATGAGATACCAATAGTGTATACTGCACAGAGATACCAGAGGAAACAGATAACTTCTTCCAGCATATATTTGTTCTCGATCCTGTACAGATGAGCGAACGGGTAGTCGGGATGAATGCCTAACGGTGCAATGTATCTTCCGTAGAGGTCATGGTTTGTTAGGATGATTGATTGGTAGTGGAATGTCTTGTTGCGCAAAGTTTCTCGGAAATATCTTTTTGTGATGAGAGGCTTCACGTCTTTTGGCATGTTGTTGTCGAAGTCATAATATGTCTTTGATGATGAAGAACTCGCCATAATGTGAATGCCTTGGAGAGGCTTTCTGCTGAGCATATCGGCTAGAATGTTCTTCGTGCCCTTTAAATAGACGGTGTCGAAGTCGTACTTTGAAAACCATTCACTCCATCGTAAGAGCTGTTGATGCGGGACCATCTTCTGCTTGAATTGTAACATCTTTGGAAAAGAAGACATATCCATTTCGATTCGAAATTTATGTCCTATCAGATGAAATTCAAACTTTTCGATTGCTCTTTTGACGGCTAAGATCTCTTTGAACGTTGAGTGATAGTGCATCTCCAAATCTTTAAAGCGTCCACTTTTGTATCCACATATTTGTCTTTTTCTATTTTCTTCTTCAAGTAATACTGCGCCCCAGTATTTGTTGCTTGCGTCAGTCTGTAGAACCCGTGTTCCTGTAGAAGGAATCTTTAAAGGTGGTAGCTTCTGAATTTCCTTTTTTAGGTGTCTGACAGCTTCAATTTGTCGTTTTGTCCACTGTGGAGGATTCTTTATCAACATCTTTCGTAGAGGGTGAGTCAGCTGCGAAAGTTGCGGGATAAAGTCGCCTAGATAGTTGATTACACCAAGGAATTGCTGAATTTGTCGCTTTGTTAGATTTTCTTCCGGGAAGCTCAGAAGTTCTGTAGCTAGATGGGCTTGGGCTGCGAACTGTCCTTGAGTAATTTCCATTCCAAGAAATTTGATACTGGATTGGGCTATGATCATCTTTCGGGCCGCAAGCATGATACCATATGATTTCACGATTTCGTGAAATTTCTGAAGGTCTCTGATGTGATCTTCTTCTGTAGTTGAAAACAGTAGGATGTCATCGATGTAGATTAACACCGTATGTATTAGCGGTTTGAATATCCTTAGCATCGCCTGTTGGAATAGCGATGGTGCTGTCTTCAGACCAAAGGGTAGAACCTTCCATTGTAAGTGACGGTTCGGTAGGCAGAACGCCGTCTTGTATTGATCTTCAGGTTGAACACCGAGTTGCCAAAATCCTGACTTGAGGTCGAATTTGGAGAATACTGTTGCTCCTGAGAGATGTTGGAGCATCGATCTTTTGTTCAGTAATGGGAACTTGATGTCTTGAAGGTATTGATTTAATAGCTTGTAATCAATTATCAGTCTTAGCTTTCCTCGTGCTTGTTCAGCTCGGTTATTGACGTAGAATGCTTTGCACGCCCATGGTGAGTTTGTTGATGAGACTATTCCTTGTCGGATTAGTTGGTCGCATTCGTCGTTGGCTTGTTGTAGTAGAGCTGGAAACATTCCTGCGTGACTCGCTTTAGTAGGAGTTGTTGCCATCTTTTCTTTGAATGGAAGTGATACAAAGAAGTCTTGGTTGAGCCATAGAGGATTTTTGCATTTCGTCAGAAATTCAACATGTGAATCTACACAAGAGACTGCTGCAATCTCCTTTTTTATTTCTTCAAATGTTGGAGCGATAGGATCTTCTATTGCAAATAACCTATGTAACGTCGTGAAAGCCTTGAATAGTCCTTTCCATTTGATTCCTCCTGGTTCGATTGAAATGTCAAATTTTTTCTTCAATATATTGTAAGAATCCCATCCGAGAATTAGATCTTTTCCGGGTGTGGATGATCCGAGGACTTCTGTAGTGAATTGACATCCAAGGAAAACTTTGATTGTAATAGGCTTGAATTTGAGTTTGATTTTTGTGTGTGTGTATAGTGTATACTATCATACTATGTTTTCTTAAACATATGTCTTATTTATATCGATGGTCGTAAGGTCTTATTTATATCGATGTTCATAAAGTCTTATATATACTATATACAAATAATTTAATAACTTATTAAAATATTTCTAATGATGTTTGTTATGCGTGACAAAACTTTAAAACATTTTTTTCAAAGTAATAGAAAGAATATATATAAACTTTCAGTCAATAAATATGCTGATAGAAACATAACTTGTAACAAGTCCATCAATAATGTATGTATATTTGGGTATGAGATATTTGATATATTCGACCAGTGAAAATCAACGACAAGGGTAAGAGTGGGGAGGTCAATATTCAGATGTCGTGAGGTCTTGGATCATATTAGAGATTTTGAAGATTCATAACCACTTCAAGGAAATAAAATTCACTTACCACAAATATTTCTAAGTAGATGATGCACCACACTTCTTTGGCCAAAATACAAGACATCAGGATGTATCAAGCGTTGTCCACTTGACCACTTCAATGCATCGCGCTTACAACTTGAAGAACCAACAAGGCCATCTTCGAAAAAGTGAAAAAATGATTGGAACATAAAGTATCACGATAAGTTCTCGTGACTAATAGTTCCCACTGTCTTAAAGCCATGGTACGTTCTCATGATTTTGATTACCATCAATGCCAAATGAATAGGGCGTAAACTATAAACAATTAGATTACAAGTTTTTATCGTTTTTATAGAAATATGAGCGTGTGATTGTAAAGGATGAATACATTTTCAACAACTTTATAATTTCAAATCTAGTAAAAAATAAATAAATTTAGGTGAACTGAATTCACTTAATTCCACTTTAAGAAACTTAATGACTTCATAATTATTATTATTATTATTTTATAAACAATTCTTTTCTACATCGTTTGTTTTCTTAACCAATAATCTTAAGTTTGATTTTTTTTCTTTGAAAGTCTATTCTATTTTTACTCTAGTGGATTTTGTTAATGTTTTATTCTATCATCATTATTTTGCTTAAAATCCACAAATTATATATTATTTACAAACAAAAAAAAAATTTACCACCTCATTTATGATTAGTCGTTTGTCTACCTTCAAAGAAAAGCCAGGATTTTATTTATTTACTTATTTATTTATTTATTTATTTATTTATTTATTATTATTATTATTATTATTATTATTATTATTATGATTATTATTATTATTATTATTATGATTATTATTATTATTATTATTATGATTATTATTATTATTATTATTATTATTATTATTATTATTATTATTATTATTATTATTATTATTATTATTATTATTATTATTATTATTATTATTATTATTATTATTATTATTATTATTATTATTGGTTAAATGAATCTATTTCCCCAAATTCTTTTCTATAAGTATTATTCTTCATATTTTATTATATTCGAAAATTACCAATCAACTCCTTCCTACGTAAGTATTTACCTTTCAGAAATCCAAGGACTAAGAACTAAATCGTAAAAGTATAATGGCCAGAATGGATAAACATGAGTTAAACTGTAACATCTCTTGCCGACAAAAAAAAGAAGGGAATGGCAATGACACTACATAGCCTCCGATAAATCCATTATTCATTTCATTATCCACATTTTTTACGACCAGTAAATAATAGAAATTACCATGCAGCCTAACCAGTAAACCAGCATATTTGTACGGTGGTGAAAGCAGTTGCCAATTTACCAGTTCCATCACCAAAGATACGTAAAACCTTTTTATTTTTTCTTGGAACTATAAGCTAGAATAAAATAAAGATGCTCGATAATAACGTTGGTTAATTGACTAATTCTTATGGCATCCTGATTAATTTGAAGTTTAGTTTTCCCAAACTATGGTTTAATTCGGTAAAAAAATGTATATTTGGTGTAAAATTAGATAGAGAAATCTCCTAAAATACAATAAAACAAGTTTTAGCTAGAAAAATATGACTATTTTGGGAGTATTTCAAAAGTACCAAAAGTTGGATTTTTTTAAGAATCCTTCTTAAACATAAAAGTATAGATAAAATATTAGGATTTTGGTGGTCATTTTGGAAAAAAAAACATAAATGTAGTATCTTTGATAATTACACAAATTAGCAATATTTTATACAAGTAAGACCCACAGTTTTTGTAACTTGTAACATATCTTATGTAATACGAGAAACTAAATGTTTCAGTAAACAAATATGACATGTATCTACTGAGTTTATAGAGCTTATTTTAAAATTTATATTTACTCAAGAGTTCTTTTTTTCCAAAGTATCCCTATGTTTTATGATATATATATATATATATATCGTTTCAGAGTTGAAAATGGTTTATCCAAACCATTAAAAAGGTTCGGAATTAATAAATGTGCTTTAGTTTTGTAATTATTGGGGATAAAATTTTCAAATCTACCTGTTTATTTTTTTGGTATTTTTGTATACATTTTTAAAAGATTTACTAAAAATAGTGGTTTTAGATTATTTCTTTAGTTTACATATTAAACAATACTTTCTAATTATTATTCTATCTACCCAATAGCTACCAAACTCTTGTCTTGTATTATTTTCAGGAAATTGAATCCCACTGGACATTTTAATCTCCTAGCAACCACCAAAATACCAAACTCATTTTTTTGGTCTTTTCTCCTTCGAATGTTATTTGGTATCACCGAAATACTTTATTTTGTAAATAGTAAACTATATGAATAACGAATAGAATATAATTAAAAATTTATATTTTTTAAATGAAATCATTTCAAAATTACAATTATGATTTCCCCCCCAGTTATTCATATTATTTTTCTATACACAAATAAAACCAAAAATCAAATTACTGTTTTATATTGTATTTTGTAATTTTACTTTTCAATAAACTTAAATTGTTATGTTTTTTTAACACACTTATAATCCTAATTCATCAAAAACTTCAAGAAACCAAACGGTATTACGAAGAATCAACTTTATAACTAGAAACAGATGAATTTAGTTTAATAAAGATGTGAATGAATTAGTAAAGCTTTTCAATAATAGTTTGGATAATATATAATAGTTTGACAACATTTGTGTTATAAAAAGTAACATGCGACTTTTGTACCGGACCTTACGATTTCCATTCTTATTCGCACTTTTGCATATAGTTTGAGCCATCCAATGCAGATAACTGAGCTATGTATCCTAATTCGTCTTCTGCTTCTTTATAAGCTTTTTGGAATAATGCAGACGCTAATTTGTAGTCCTCACAAAAATAGATTCGGTGTTTCCCAAACGGACCAGTATATGTTTGGTGGACTTTGTTGATTTGTTTGGATGCGTTGGTCACTTGTATTTGGTATCGAGCAATCTGTAATAAGTCTCAATCAAAAATCAAGATTTTTTTTGTAGAGTGAAAGCATAAAAATTACAAAAATAGAAAAAAAAACTAAAACCGTTATTAAGAGAACAATTCATAAATATAAAATTGAGATGCGAGAATGGTTACTATGAATATATTTCAAACACTATTTTCTACCAATACTCTTTGTTTTATTAGATAAACATACTAGATACTTTCTCTTTTTCATAAATAGTATTGTTTGACACATTTCATACAAATTAAAAATAAATATATATATATATGCTTATTGTTTGGGAGAAATTTAACCGGCTTAGATCGTGATAGTACTACAAAATAACATGAAAGAATGTTTCTTTATTGATCAATAGGTTTCACTTGAAACCGTTTAGAAGTACAACGAATTAATAACTGCTGAAATGCCTTAACAATATATGCAAGACAACTATTTAAGAATCCGAAAGTGGAAATTTCATGTTCTTTTGTCGAGGTTGTTAGAGCTTTTGTCATAGTTTCTGAAAGTAGGTAGAAGACAACTTCCTAAGTTGTTAGGTTATTTGATCTTTGTTCTAAGACCTCTTTATTTATAATAGATACATACCCCTAACTCCCGTAGGATTATGATATATTTTTATCTTGAAATCTTGGACCCTAGACAACTTCAAATTTCTTTTTTTTTGGATTCAAATTGTTTGGCGGTCACTAATCCTTTTTTATAAAAGATAAATTTTATTATTTAATGTCGGCGAATCCTGCGTAGGTTGTTAAGAAGTTATCGTAGGTTGTTCTAGAACCTTCTAGTAGTTATTCAAGAATTCTATACAACTTCACCTATCATCTAAACAATTGTCTATATTCGTTTGACAACCTTTCGCGTCATTTTAACAGCTGTCAAACATTGATAAGTTGATAAATTTATTTCACCCAATACTTTTATATATATATATATATATACAAATTTATGCCTATATTTAAGAAGTGGTGAATGACTTAAATTTAAAGAAAAGTAGTTTTAGGTTAAAAGTTAATTAGAAAATTTAATTGAAAAGTTACAATAAAATCATAATACGAGTCTTTGTAAAACAAAAATAAAACTGTGAAACTACACTTTTATGAATTGAAGTGTATACTAATTAAAATAATCACAAACTAATTATCTAACGTTACCACAATTAAAAGCACGTCGTTATGTCTGTTCCAAATATATTTCAAGCAGAAGTTCACGTCATTGGTCTCCTTGCATAATGCATACATGTCTTTGATAGGCATTGTGTTTGCAACTGGAAACACAAAAAAACCAAGAATAATCAAAAAAGAGGTAATGTTGTGTTTGATGAACGTTGTGGTCATCATATTAAGAAAGAAAGGTCTTTGGTATTTACCTTTTCGTATGTTTCAAACATTTTATTTATAATGATATTGAAAGGTTAAAACGGTACTTAATAAATTAGGGAAATTTATGGTTTTAAATAAGAATATTAAACTATTATTAATGGCACTAAAATGATTTAGTTGTAAAATGGATTAATTCTTTGGTGACATGCAAAGAGAAATTTACCACCAATAACACAAACTAACAAAAAATCAAACAAAATAAAAGATATCAAATAACAACGAACTAAAGTATTCCCACCAAGGTTTCAAAACTTGCATCAAACATCGGATAATTGAGCACATAATCATGTCGAAACATACAAAAACACTAATTAACGAATCCAAAATCAAAACACAGATTTGCAAATAATAATATTCAATTTGTGATCAAGCAACCTTCTTGAGTTTCGCAAGCTCTTGCCTGACAACACCAGCTTTCTGCAAACAACAACCAAACAATTAAGCTCAAAATATCCAAACGCGATCATCTAGTTTCCAATTTTAACAAACTAACCTTGATTTTAGCCAACATGATCTTGAACCTATCGAAATCATTGAGGTTAGCTCTACGTTTCTGCACGATTAGCTTCCTACCCCATGAGCTTTTCTCCCATTTGTTCTTCACATCTACAAAACTTTCACCGATTAAGTTTGGAACACTTAAAAACAAACTTCCAACATTACATTGCCACAACACTCACCAGCCTTTTCCATTGCCTCGATCAAAGCCTTCTTCTTCGGCACTCGGTTAATTTCAATAACGATATCGGTAAGAGACAATCTCTTAAAATTCATCTGAATCCTCTCCAGATCAGGAGCATCCACTAAAGCCTAAATGACAACAACATAATCAAGATTCCTTAAGAGCCTAAGTGAACCCATAATACACATTTCAAATAGAATATTCACTAATAGGATCTAATCACTGATTTAAACTTATTCAGAAACACACAATTTTCGTAAATTGTTTTAAGTAATGAGACTGTAAAACCAAATTTGCAGCTGAACCTAAGTTCTCCTTAATCAAACTATTTACAGAAACATTTATGAAATCTGGGATTGAAATATGTGAAACTCATTGATGAATTAAGTCTTACTCTGTTCTGGTCAACAACGTCGACGATGACGACGAGCTTTCCATGATCTTTGCCGTAGTTCACAAGTGCTACTCTTCCGATCTCTACGTACCTCTTGAAAACCTGAATCAATCAAAATTAAACATCAAATCTCAAAACATTGCGAGGTTTCCGATGGATAAGCCTCATTTGAAACTCACCATTTTCGCCGCCGGTAGCTTGGAAGGTGGAAGCTCCGAGTGAGAAAGTGGACGAGGGACGGCTGAGGAAGAAGCGTCTAGGGTTATGCTGAAGAGAAAATATATATACCATCTTTTTTGCGCTTTGTATTTTGGGCCCTAAGGCCCAAAGGTCATAACTGAATGTCCAAAAGGCCTTAAGTAAATATTACTAAAACAAATTGTTTTTTTGGCTTGAAAAAAGTTCGGTTAAGTTTTAATTGTTCAAACGAATACTGCGGTAATAAAATCCTCTAAGCCCACTCCAACAGCCAAAGTACTAGAGCATTACAAATTTCTTTTCTTACATAAGAGATACATTAGTTATAATTATATATGAAAAATCGAAATCCGATAATATAATTCGTTTGATTGATTCAATATCGCGAAACTTAGAAAAGAGGATTAAAGTTTATAACAACTCTATAACAAAAAATAACTGAATTTTTTTGGAGATTTCTTGATGGTGTTGAGCTAATTATAATGTAAAGTCGTATTTATTTGATTACTAAGATTCAAAGATTTATTGATCTCAGAAAATCCAAATTTATTATGAGGAAATTAGTTAAAGAGCAATGAAAAAATGCATATATAATTTAGAGTTATTTGTTGGGGTTGTGTGTGTGAAAAGTCAATCTAGCTTTGGAAGAAAATTCAGTTGAATTCTAATCTCCATTAAACAATCCTCTCTCTTCGAATTGTTCTTCTCTGGTGATTTCCTTGTTTCTTTTCTCTCATATGTCGCCTCTCTCCGATGAAATTTACGAGACACCGATAATGGTTGACTCCAGCAAAAAAAAACCCAAAGGTAATGTATATTAAAAATTCAATCGTTTTAAATTGATAAAACCATTTGTAATCCACTAAATATTTACTTTTCTATATATAACTGAAAATTATATGTACATGTATATGTATAAATATGTATTTGGTGAAATATCTCGTCGATGAATCACAATAATATGTTAAAATACTTATTATATCATATAAATATAAAAGTATACATTTATTTCTTTATTTAATGCTATAACTATATTAGTAGAAGATGAGTATCATATCGTTTAGCGCAATAGAATTAGACATAATTTTTATTTTTTTAAAACGTCTTTATTAGTACTTTAGAAAATGTTTACTTAGTCATTAAATAATAAATTCTTTAAACAATATGAAAAGTAAAATTTAATATTTTTAATTTCACTTTATGAGTGAGCCAACTTTACCAATTTATCCGCCATTTGGTTATATAGGCGAAACACTATTGTAGACGTGATAGTTGTGAAGTGATTCGCCCCAATGTAGATATCATTAAGCAATGGTTCTATGATTGCATTTCGAATATGAGAATTGAAAAGATTTTTGAGTATTTTTGCAATCGCTTTCCATGATTATATTCATGTATCTTTGACACCATAGTGATTGTAATATATGTACGACAATCATTCCTTCTGCTTCTAAAAAGTTAGATCTTTGATTAAGTTTTGTTAAAGCCGAAAATTTATATGTTCCATATTCATCTCGTAATATCCACTCCACACCTGTTGACGTATTATTATAAATGTAAGTGGTATCAACATTACATTTATAAAAATCTGATATCGGATGGACCATTGTGTTGGTGTTTGATGTGTGGAAGTGCTATAACGACAATTAGTCTGATCAGAGGGAGTGGCGTCAATCCAGTCCGATGTATTTAAATATTTAATATATTAAAAATTCAATTAATAATTTTAAAACTATGTTTTCATTATAATATAATATTTTCTGTTTTAAAATGATAAATAACAGTTTGGAAAACACAATTAATCAACTGTCTTGTTGGGAGTAAACACAGTGGAGATAAAAAATAAAATAGAAATTTGATAAGCAGCTCAAGAAATCAGATTTGGTTAGAATGTGTGAAAGATTTGGATCAATGAAGATGAAAGACAGATAAGACGAAGAAGAAAGAAGAATAAATAGACAAATATAGAAGATAAAAGTGAAGAAAGAGAAGAGGTAGATGCATATAATCTTGTTTCGACAAGTAGTTGACTTCACATCACATTAATTGATTCCAAAATCAGGCGATATTCTTCTTACCCACGTGCAGAAATGATATTTGTTTTCTCAAGTACGTGAGAGACACTGCACTCTATGTGGTACTTTTTGTCGATTACTAAACGATTTTTTCTCTTCGTTTCTTACTCAATTTGTTGGGATATATGAATCTCGTAATTGATGTAATCACCATTAATTTGTATTTCTTATTAATTTGTTTCATAAATATATATATATATATATATGTTTATACCCTCAAACATCAATACATATAAATCCTTTCATCTCTATGTGCCTCTCTCTTAAAACTAACATAATTTTTAGTTTAGATATTGTCGATTGGCAAATTCACTTATTTATTATAGACATATCAAAATTATTGAAAGTCAAATCACATAAAAGGTTTTGGTTTCATATGAGGGAATGTCTAATATTTTTTTTATAGAAATCTTGTTGAATTGTTGTTAAGAGCAGAGGGGCATGTTTTAGAAAAACTATCTTCTAAGCCCGGCCCATATTTCATAAAGCCCATATTTGATTGATTTTGGAGAACTTTCATCATGGCTGGCCATTGTTCCCTTTCATCATCCCTCTATCTTCGTTGAATCCTCGTCTCTGTCTCCTTCGTTCAAAAATCGAAAGCCGAGAGCCATAGATACATATACATCAAGATACGTTTCTTTTGCTACGTTTCAGAAGAGATGAATTGGGTTATACAAAGCTTCGAAATTTAGGTCGATTTCTGGGTAAAATCGGTGAAAGAATCGAAGAATTTTGACATTTATGGTTTGTTTTATTTTCTAGGTAAATCGATATGAAACCACACGAAGATTGGGTACATGAATCATGGACAGTAGATTGTGTTTGTGGTGTGAATTTTGATGATGGTAAAGAAATGGTTGATTGTGATGAATGTGGTATTTGGGTTCATACATGGTGCTCTCGTTATGTTAAAGGAGATGATTTATTTGTTTGTCACAAATGTAAGATCAAGAACAATCATAATGATGTTTCTAAGTTATTGGTTACATCCAAAAGCTTGAGAATGGGTAATTCTAATTCTTCAAGTCAGAATCAGATGTTGTTTCCATTGAAGCCTTGTTTAGAGATTCCAATTGAAGATAGGGTTCATGTAAATGGAGTTCCTGGTGGTGATTTGGCTTTGTCTGAATGTGTTTCGACGGTTTTTTCTCGTCAGCTTTGGAAATGTTGTGGTTATGTGCCTAAGAAGTTTAGGTTTCAGTATAGTGAGTTTCCATGTTGGGATGAGAAGGAAAATGTTGAGCATCAGGAAGATAGTTGTGCTGGAGTTTTGTTCTCTATGTCGAGAGGAAACAATGAGGATGATAAGGGAACTAATGTAAACAAAGAGAAGAGCTTGGTTTGTCATTTGAGTAGAAATAAGGGGAGGAAAGAATTGCGGGGAGATTTTGAAGATCGGGTTAAGAAGAAGGTTAAAGTTGCAGATAAAGAGGAAGAAGATGATATAAGAAGGCTTTGATTTGGATTCAGAAGAACATTTCTTATGTTTATAGTAATTTAAGTGTTTTTTTTTCTAATCACTATCATTTGTTCTCCGCTGCTTGCGAGGAAAAAGATCCACAGGAAATAGTTTTTGGAGAACCTATTGATAGTGATTGGTCTTGCTGTGGAGATTTCGGTAATATTTTCAGTTGAATGCTCCAGGAAACAACGAATTTCTGAGGTTCATGCTCGTGGTATTGTCGCAAACCGGAAGAAAAAGTTATTCAACATTTTTAAATGGTGTTTTAGAGCTTTGCAACTAGTGATCCTTTTGTCCTCAAGGCTCAACGAAAGAAGATAAGATCAATGAGGCTAAGGAGGAGATATGCTTTGGATTGGCATTGATTCAGTTTCTTCGAATTATCCTGTGTCAATTCTTAGGGTTCTAACTCTTTCACTAGTTTATATTTTTGGCCTTACATCCAGATTTTAACCCCAAGGGTTCATTATTTCGTTCGTCTTTGCAAACCAACTAAATAGTTGTAGGATACTTAAAAACAAAAATTTCATAATTCACAAACTCTTAAATTGTAACCATTAAACACCCACAAATTGATGCAAAATAATATCCGTTAATGTTTTTAATTAAAAATATTTAAAAAAATCCAAAAACAGATAAAAGCCTTTACAAAAAATCCAAGAATTGTAAACAATCTAAAGTAATTCTATAAAATAAAAACTAAACTTTGAAAATTTGGGATTTATAAAAAAAACATATAAATTGCAAATACTCTTTAAAATTCTAAAAACTCTAAAAGCTAAAATATAAAGTTTTAGATTCATAATAAAATTCCAATAATATAGTTACCAATTTTTTCAAAATCTTTTTTGAACAATAGCATAGTAATATAATATTATCTTTTAAATATATAATTGTACAATTATATTATTTACCAATTTAGTTAGATGAGAGTCTTGTGTGCAAATATAATAACATAATACGTTGTATATAATTATGTTATGTGTAAATTTTATGTGAAAAATAGAACATATATAAATATTTTTTAAAATTTTTTATAATTTAAAAAAATATTAGGAACTTTATCCGTTTTTATTTTTTAGTTTCTAAATCCAAAATTTTACACTTTCAATATTTTATTTTTGAATCATTAAAGAATATTTTTTCTTTTGAATTTTTTTATAATTTCTTTAGGATTTTATATGTATTTTCGATTATTTAAAAATGTTTTTAGTTAAAAAAACTAATGGATAATTTTCCATCAATTTGTTGGTATTTTTTTGGTCAAACATAGTCACTGGTGGTTAATGGATATAATTTAAGAGTTAGTGTATTTTAATGGAAGAAAAAATTTATTCATGTATTTTTGTAGGTACTTAAAAATTTATGTATTTTAATATAAATAAATAAATAATTGGTGTATTTTATGGAATTTTTCCTACTTAAACTCGATAAAAGATGCAATAAAATGTGAAAATGTGAAAGTTTCTTTTTATTGATGAGTCGATCTCTTGGTTTATAAGTGTTTCTGTAGGTGAGGAATAAAGAGCATGAAAAATGACAGTCAATCTCACTCATTTTTTCTACTATTAACTAATAGTTGTAAGAAACTTAAAATACATAAAATTTTGCAATAAAAAGTGAAAGTTATTTCTATTGTCGATCTCTCAGTTTATAAGTTTTTGGATTTGTAGGACTGCCTAGAACCTTTTATTAGCATCTAAGACCGTTTAGTAGCATCTAAGACCGACTAATACTGCCTAATTTTGTTTAAAAAGTCCAACGTTTACGTTTAACTCCAATGCCTAAAAGATAATTACTATATTATTATTTGAGCAATGTTGAAAAAATAACCAATTTTAATGTGTTATATTATATAAAAATGTCATTATTGATCTTTATATTTTTTAAATAAAATAATTAAGAATACAATAATAATCACAAATTAATATAATAAAATAAAATATTGTAAATAATATTTTAAAAAATTATTAGTTTCCAAAAAATTAAACTCACTTTCTCTCTCTTACTAATTATGGACGAAAATTAAATTATTTTTTAAAATTGAAAACACTAAGATTTGATATCTAACTATACCATATTATTTATTTTAACTTATTACATTTGAAAGATTTTGTTAAGATTTAAAATTATGATTTTTCTATCATCTTTGTTTGATCTTATTTTTCAAATTATTTTGAATTATAATATAATACATATAGTTTTTTTTACATATATTGTGAATCAAATTTTTAGAAACAGAGATATATTACTCAATCGATGAAGAAAAAATTGTGTACAACATCCCACATTGGTTAAAAAATTTGACAATGGTTTTTAAATAAAGTCATTAAGGGTACAATAATAATCACAAAAATAATATAACTAAATTTAAAATCGAAAAACTAAATAATTATTAGTTTCTAAAAAATTAAACACACTTTCTATCTCTTCTTAATTATGGAAGAAAATTATAATTAATTTTAAAAAATATTTAATCAATAAAAATTGAAAAACTAAATTTAATACTAATTATACCATTTTATTTATTTTAAAATATTATATTTTAAGATTTTTGTTCAGATATAAAATTATGATTTTATCTACCATTTTTGTTTGATCTTATTTTCAAATTATATTGAGTTTGTCCAAATAAATAAAAATTTTAAATTATTTTGAATTATTATATAATATATATAGTTAATAAAAATGTATCTTGTGTATTGAACACTGAGGTGCGTTCAGCAGTTGAGTTTGAGGCCATGATGAGAGAAAAAGGAGCACAAAGAAGAGATCTATAGCGAGAATAGACTTTCAAAACAGAGAAAAAAAAAACAAAGGGAAGAGGAAGATGAAATTGCAAAGAGAAAAGAGAAGAGGAACAGCGGATAGGTTAAAACCTATAATGGGTCTGATACCAAATTAAAGATATGGAATCGATAATTATATTCATGACAATGGTTGAGGTTATATACAGAGAGAGAGAGATCACTGACAATAATAAACAAGATATACACAATTAATTACACAATCAATCAGATTAATTGTATTGACCGGTGGAGAATGTTTCCATATTCTATCAGTATGTTTAGTATGCATGTATATTCTAGTTGACAAAAATGATTGTCCTCACTGAATTAACCGTCAAACCGTTTAATCACATCTCATAACTTTGGATAGGAGAAATCGAGCCATGAAATAGCGTCTTCTGGTCCGGTTTGGGAAAACCTGGAGGTTCTAAGATCAGGGTATTACAACCATCGTCATGATAATAATTTTATGGCTAATATTATATCTTAAAATGAGATACGAATAGTTATGTGGTTCGAGTTGGAGTTGCTTATCTGAGGCAAATGCCTTTATATACTATATTGTACCTATTGCGTTCTTGCTTTCCTTTATTTTTTTCTCAGCTGATCCATCATCTATGATCAGATTTAGAAAACTGGAAGAATATTGTATTTCTCTCATAATTATAAAAGTATCGTTACATATATTTATATAGTGAGTAGAGTAATATACACTATTAAGATAGTTTCCTAATATAAATATAAAAGAAATATTCACACATATATTTATGATTTTGATGATATTTTTGGATTCTTCTATATGTCCCCTCAAGCTCAAGGGGTGATGGAGATATGCGGAATCAACGACTTGAGATTGATTTTAGTGTTGAGTGATGATGAAAGTGGTCGCGACAGAGGGATGGTGCACTTGTTGAGATGAAGATCTGATGCGGTGTGGTGGAAGTGCTTGACCTGGTTTTGATCGAGAAAGAAGGATCCAGGACTTTCTCTCTTCTCCTTCTCTTTTTTTTTTGTTTTGTTTTGTTTTTTTTTTCTTGGAATAAAAGAACATATCAACAAGCATGTGGCTTAGAAGAGTATACTAACGATTATGATTTAGGAAGCACGTGGCTTAGTTGAAGAAAAACAAGAAGCCATAAAAAACATACGATTAAGAAGCTTTTGAAAACGAGAACGATGATATTATTTTTTAACTGAAAAAGACTAAAAATAGAAAAAACAAAAAACAAAAATAAGATAAGCATTTTGGCTTGCAAATGAAAATAATTTGATGGAGAAGAGGAAGCAGATCGTTGCAACAACATTTTTTTTTCTTTCTGAAAATAGATTCAGAAAAAAGATTTAGAAGCTTATAGCTAAGATTTAAAACAGAAGCTCTATGGCTTATGAAACACGATGGTTTAGATCCATAAGCTCATGATAGACTTGAATTTTGAAAGTATGTGTTTTAGATTGAGAGGCTATTATGGGCTTGAATAGGAGAAACACTTCGACTTAATAAAAGAATTTTTTTTTTTTTGAAGAAACGTTACGCTTGAAAACCAGGAACGGAGCCGATCGTTAAATCATTGTGGCACTGATACGATGATAACATGATGAGAGATAAAGAATTGGAAGAATATTTTGTTTTGCTCCCATAATTATAACAGTATCGTTACATAAGCCTATATAGGGAGTAGACAGACTAATATACACAATTAAGATAGTTTGTTAATAAAAATAAAAATAAATATTTGTATATATATTTATGATTTTGAGGATCTCTTGGATCCTTCTATATCTTATTCTCACGTTTTGCTGGAGTCTATACGGTGAACCTTTATACTATTCAAAAAACACCTAGTCTATTTTATCTTTTATATTGAAACTTGTAATATCAACCAATTATGGGATTTCTTTTTCTGAAATTTTCTCCCACCTCTTCTAAATTTGTCATTTATGTATGTCTTTCTTCTAAATGGAAGCCAATATGAATTCAATTTCGATTCTATAAAAATATCTCGAATGTCGTTTTTGTTAGAGGTAGAATATTCTAACAAATTTAAGTTTTCTTTTATCTTGTAATTTTATCTTTTGTGATTTATTACTTTTTCATTTGAAAATAAACAAATTTCTGAATGTTCGTATTTACTATTTTAGTATCTATTTAGGTTTGATGCTTATCACATGAGATCTCATGAAGAGGGATCTCCCATAAGCCAACCTATGTTTTGTAGGTTGGTTATTGATGCTCTGGTTTCTTAGCTTTATTCAAATTAGAATATATTTTTCCGGCTATTATATATTCAAGGTTAAGGTGGTGTGGCAAGCCACAATGGATAACCAATAAAACAAAGAGGCCTAACATAAGTCCTAGCAAGAGGTGCCAAATGGTCTGTTTTACGGTTTGTTTCACGTGGAATATGGATAATCGAGAATGACGAGAAAATACTCCTTAGCCCAAAATTAGATTTTGTTCAATGGTACAACTATACGTGAAATTATTTTTCAGCATAACAGTGTCGTGATTGTGTGCAAGATGTAAGGTAATATCCCTTAGTAGAAAGCACACATATCTGCTTTTTACTTATTATAATTCATCAGTTCTCGACGTAATATTAATTCAGGATCTGTGTTTAACAGATACTGGAATTGCTACATTATACCAACACAAGCTTCTAAAGCAGTTACGTTTATTTTGTGTAGTTGAGACCAATGAAAGATAACTTTGTAGTTGTAGACGTGAATACGTTGGTGTTATAGTCACATTAACGTATCTGTTGGTTCTATTTGGAGATTTATCACTGAAGCAAGCGCCTTTATATAAAGTGATATACCCTCTCAGAACTTACTGGTTTTGTAACGTGATTGGTTTGCTCTGTTTTTCATAGTTGATCCTATGTTCTCACGTTTTCTCGGAGTCAAGATTTCGTACTCGATATATTCAAAACAAACTAATTTAATTCTCTTTTATATTGAAACTTAAACATCATCAATTAACCATGAAGGGGCCAGATTTTTAAAAAAAGCAATAGAATTGTTTCTTGGCATTCAGATAGAGCTATGTTGTCGAATGATTCTACTCTCACGAGTTAATATTAAATACCACGTGTGAAGGTGATCTTTTTAAACGTGGAGAACCCTATACCAATCAAAACTTTTTTTTCTTTTTATGTGTTATCTAAAAGCATTTGTATTGATTTATCACTAAATCTATGTATGTGTGATTCACAAGAGCATAGACAACCGCATGTGCTGAAATAAAGAAATAACATAGAGTTTGTTGATGGGGTTCAGTTTTACATACATTCCTCGGACCTTGTTCAAAACCAAATCCACTAGAAAGAGTGCAATTACATTTATCTATGGTATACAACACTTACCTGTGCCACCATTCTTTTTTAATAGATTTGCAATAACATAGAGATCTGTTAAACTAATTTCTACTCAGATTATACTTAATCGGTGTTATAAAACTTGTCTCCAATCATTCTCTCGTCTGACTGCTCATTACACAACCCCCAACAGCCTGTTAGTGATATTTTGACTTTTCATTATCATTTTCATTGCATTTTTTCATTAGTTCTATCTCTCATTTGCATCTCATTTATAGGGTCTAGATGCATGCATATTTTGCATAATCTCATTTCTAGTGTCTAAATGCATGTTTTTTTCAATCGAACATGATTACCTTAGCAAGCAGGTTCATTTCTAGTGTCTAGATGCATGTTTTTTTCAATCGAACATGATTACCTTAGCAAGCAGGTTCGAGTTGTTCACGGATTGCCTTAACATCAACTTTCGTTGGCTAAGGATAATTCACTCACATATGTTCTATCAAGTAACCTATAACATTTTTGGTAAATATAGTAAACACTAAATCATAGATTAAGTGATTAATTTAGCCTAAACAATGAGAATAATAATAGTTGAAGATAATAGATGATATAACCTTTATCTATGTTTGATTCAATGATTCATAGATTTCTTTAAAACCCTAAAACATAACTATGAGATAACTTGATACAGAGAAACAACCAAAATATGAAAAAGATTCATAATAAAATAAAATATAAATCAGAAAGGGTTCAGAAATCTTCTCAGAAATGTTGAGTTAGAGCTTCGTCTCCCTAGAACTTAAAGCCAAGATGTCTGAATAAAAATCAAGCGTAGCCTAAAAATGGATAAAACTAGTATATATATATAGGTTAAATCACGTCTTTGGTTGAAATTTATGGCAAAACCAAATCAAAATGGGAAAACCCCCAGAAATTTACTTTTTTTTTGCAGTTTGGTCGGTTTAAGGCGCATCGATCGATCTGAGTGGATCGATCGATCAATCTGGTCTTCGTGCGGTCAATCTGAAATCTCACAACAGTTTGAATCGATCGATCTGGTATTAGAATGATCGATCTGAGCTATTCCACTCATTATTTTCTGACTACATTTATGCCACATATATTTGGTATCATGTACCCTAATACATGTGAAGTATTCTCTAATAAATTATCTAAACATCAGTTAACTAGATCATCTTATTGAATCTCATTCGAAATCACACTTTTTAAGGAAATATTTATAAATACTAATCCATGAAAAAAATTCATTAACAATTATAATAGTATAAAATTATTAGATGATATATATATATATATATACATATTATTGAATTAAAATAAATCTTTCATATATTACCATCAATTACTTATTTATTCAAAGTTATATTTATATATAATTAATATGTAATTAAAAAAAACTTTTAGCAATTTATGGTACTCGTAATGATAAACGCTACAAATGGCCAAAAGTAAACATTAACATGCAAAACCTGTTTTCTATATTAATTCCTTTATTTTTCTCTGTTTTATATATTATTATTAACATGCAAAACCTGTTTTTCTTTTTTAACTTTTAGCAATATATGATATACATAAATAAACATTACAATGGCACAAAAAAAACAAAAACAAAATACGATAAACGTTACAATTTCTATGATAATTCTTCTGTGTCTTTTCTATATATAATTATTCATGCAAAACTTGTTTTTCTTTTCTTTTTTTAACACTTTTATTAATACGTTATATACATAAAGATAAACGTTACAAATGGGAAACACATAGAAAAATAGAAAGGAAAACGTTACAATTTCTATATTAAATCATTTTCTCTTTGACTAGTTAAAATCTTATCCATAGATTAAAGAATCATAATTTTGGTCCGTATATCAAAAACGCCTTGAAAATGTTAAAGAGGATGTCATAAAATCAAATTCAGAATAGCCGACTTGGTAAGCATCGTGCGGTGTGCATGTGCTTATATAACACATCTAAGACATTTAGGATACGTAACATCTAAAGATAAACATATCTCTCTGACTCTCGCTATCTCTCTCATTTCAGATTTCACACCAAACCACCATGGCAGCTTCTGCAATAGCCAAGCTCCTCGTATCCGACATCGCCTCCGCCGTTGATCACGTCCCTTTAAACTACATCCGACCAATCTCTGACCGTCCAAACCTATCCGAGGTTGAAACTTCTGGCGATTCTATCCCTCTAATTGATCTCCGAGACCTCCATGGACCCAATCGAGCCAATATCATCCATCAGTTTGCTCATGCTTGCTCCTCTTATGGCTTTTTCCAGGCAACTCCTCGAGTCATTCACATTCATTTTCCTTTCATATTTACTCTGTTGTATTGCAATATTCTCTGCTTTCAAACAATTTTACTCCGTTTTCTTGAATGATACTGATTTTTCTTTATTTTACACTTTTCTTTTTGCAAAAAATCTCTGTTTGTAATGAAATTTACTCTCCTTTATTGAAATACGCTCTGTTTCTTTCTCAACTCTTTATTTTTTTCAATACACTGTTTTCAAGAACGTCTTTTAACACGTGCAAGTGAAACGGTCGAACAAGACCCCAATTCAAAAAAGAAAAAAGAATTTTAAGAAAATTTTAAATATATATATATATATATATAGATATATATAATTAAAACCTATAATCTTTTAAAAATGTAAATATACATATAAAACTTAGAGTATATAATTTTTTTATATATACATATAAGTGGGTCTATAATTTTTTGAATATTATTTTACTGAACATGGCCTATAAATAGTTTGAGACGGTTATATGTTTTCACTCGATTTAACTATGTTTTTATTGCAATAAGCTATATTTTCTCTCGTATTTACTTTGTTTTATTGCAAGCCACTGTATTTTATAAATCAATCAAATGAAAACGCCTATTTATATAAAACTGAAATAGAAAATATTCTCGTAAAACCAAATGTTTTATCCGAGTATCGTTTCATGTTCCAGATCAAGAACCATGGAGTACCAGAAAAAACAATCGCGAGAATAATGACTATCGCGAGAGACTTTTTCCACCAACCAGAGAGCGAAAGAGTGAAGCTTTACTCCGCAGATACAAAAAAGACAACAAGACTCTCCACAAGTTTCAACGTCGGAATAGAGAAAGTCTCTAACTGGAGAGACTACCTTCGACTCCATTGCTATCCTATAGAAGATTTCATTAACGAATGGCCCTCAAGTCCAATCTCTTTCAAAGAGACCACAGCTGAATACGCCACAAGCGTTAGAGCCTTGGTCTTGACACTTCTTGAAGCAATCTCAGAGAGCTTAGGCCTTGAGAAGAACCGCGTAAGCAATATATTAGGCAAACATGGTCAACACATGGCCTTAAACTACTATCCACCATGTCCTCAACCTGAGTTAACTTATGGACTCCCGGGACATAAAGATGCAAACTTGATCACTGTTCTTCTTCAAGATGAAGTCTCTGGTTTACAAGTGTTTAAAGATGGTAAATGGATCGCTGTTCATCCTGTTCCCAACACTTTTATAGTCAACATCGGTGATCAAATGCAGGTATCAAAGCCGTCTCAAACTATTTGTTGGCCATGTTCAAAAATTTTTATTGTACATTTTATTTAGTTAAGTAGTTTTTAAAATTTTATAAAATCATTTCAACGTATATTTTAATTTTTTTTTTAACTATAGGCCATAATTTATACATATATTAAAATTTCCTCTGTTTTGTTCTTTCTCTTTGTGCTAACTTTATGTGGTTGTTTCTACTCTTAGGTTATAAGCAATGACAAATATAAGAGTGTTATACACAGAGCTATTGTGAACAGAGACAAGGAGCGGATATCGATACCGACATTTTACTGTCCTTCTGAAGATGCTGTGGTTGGTCCAGCACAAGAGCTAATCAATGAGGAAGAACATTGTCCTGCTGTTTACAAAAGCTTTACTTATGCTGAGTATTATGAGAAGTTTTGGGACAGAGCACTTGCAACTGAGAGCTGTCTTAACTTTTTCAAAGCTTCCACCACCTAAGTCCTAAGATAGTGTACTTTAGAATCCATCCGTCATGACTAGGCCGTTCGTTTGGTTCTTGAATGGGATCCAAATAACCATTTGTGCTACCATTTCAAGATCAATAATTTTCTTTAATTTCCTATGAATGTTAAAACTTCTGCTTTGACAAATAAAACAAACTGTTCTTGCATCATGTTGAAATCATTGTGTTATATATTTACACATACACATGTTGTAGAAGACATTTAAGGAGGAGCATATTCTAAAAACATGACTAAAAGGCTTATTCTAGACTTTTCAGTCTTTTCTTCATATTTGAAGATGTTTTGTCCCAAAAAAATAATATGCTTTTCAAAAAATATGCTTAATCAATATTCTTTTCTACTAATCCAAATGAAAGTGAGGTCACTTATGCAAGTGACATGAAAATTGGATGCATGCGACGGTTGGATCATGACCAGCTTTACGGTATTAAAGTGGCTTAGTTATCAAATTCATGGATCATCCGGGAAAGTCTAATTAGCAAACAATTAAGTGGATTATATCTTAAGGGTTAAGTGGATTTTGACACCTACATGTAGTTGCATTGTCTATAATAAAGTGAGATTATATGGCTTTGACAGAAGCTATAAAGGAGGCCATTCGGTTAAAGGGAACTTTCACAGAATCAGGTTTCAATCATGACGGAGTCAAAATGTTTTTTACTGTAGGCTACTAGGCTTAGCCAAAAATGTGAGGATACATCTTATACATGATATTATAGCTAAATTAAGGTGAGGTTCTGGTTGAAAAGTACTCACTCATTAAGGCTTATCTATAAATAAAGCATGTTCTGTTGGCAAAGGTTTGACAAAAAGTCAAGCTTTGTCTTTGTTTATTCTCTTATGAGATCTCGGATGAAGCTGCAAAAGTTGTAAACACAAAGAGACATGTTATATGATAGCTTATAAACTCTCGCTTTTTAAGGTAGTGGAGGTTTATGGACTAAAAAGTCTCAAGCGATACGTACCATCAACGAGAAAATCGTTAAATTTGCAGTTATTTTAACTCAAGACGAAAAGGTTTTCTCTAGACAATCTGAAGAAAATGTGTTTACAAAAGAACCACATTCTTTCTTCAAAGAATTTTAAGTAATCTCCCAATCTCATGTTTTATAACATATGTAGTATGGTTGACCAATTCATCTCATATACTAAACCTCATTGCACAGTCTGGTGAAACAAGAAATCAACACAACCTTTAATAATATAAAACATCATACATCATGTGATTTTAAAGCTATAAAACAGATGCACGAGGTTCTGAACAAATAAAGTAAGAAAGAGAGGTCTTTGTATATCATTAAAACTGTTAAAAGTTACATTTTTTCATTGGACTATTGTGCAACCCAAAGTCTAACTATAATAGTTTCATGGAAAACGAAAAAAAATCGTCTAAAATATATTTTATGTTATCGTCTCACTTATAGATTTCCGGCTAGTGCTTGCTGATAGCTCATGCTATCTCCGGGACTAGATCTAGTGTTGACAAACCAAATGATAACACTTCTTTTGGAAGAAACTACTTACAAAGTACAGTTAAGTACGAGAATTCAACTTATTAAAAAAACGATGTATGGCAGCATGAGTAATTGAGTACTGAGTAACCAAAAAGGCAAAACAAATAATGATGTATTGATGTACAATCGATGTAAATACTTTTCATAGATTTTAATGTATTTTTTGTGTGGTAATAACAATTTATGTCCAACTAATTCGTCATGGTCTCCTGCACCGGTTTTTTTTCCAATAATGTCTAGATGCATGGATAATATGTGTAGGCTCGATTTATTGTACGAAAACCAGATTGATCGTTCCAACGAAAACTTATGTTAAGGTAATCCGTAAAATTTAAACCTGCTGAATGTATTCATTAATTTTGTGGTGTTCTGTCTCACACGTCTAACCAAAACTATATCATCTAGTTTTTTTAATAAATCAATGGTTAGATTAGGAAAATTTCTTAATTCTAGTCATATATTGTTGTTAATATGAAATAATATTGGAAATAAAGAAATTTGGTCATGATTTTCTTTTAACCAAAAAATAACTTAATATTAGATTAAGAAATTAAAATTATAAGTTAGTGGTTTTAATTATGAATAATCATATTTGTGGAGTTAAAAAAGTTCTTTTAAGTAATACATAGACTTAACCAGAAAATCAATATACTTATTAGCAAAATAACGTTTTCTTGTATTTCGAGACATATTGAACACCATATATTCTCATAGATAATCGATTCTGAAAAGATGAATCATTAAATTCAAATTCATTGAGATTGCATCTTTTTGAGATCGTCAATAAATTACTTAGTGTTAGATACTATTAGTATTTGAATTAGAGATTCATTCAGAGCTGAGGAGAAAAATAGAGATGAAGTAATATAAGAACCTATCAGATCATGTGTAAGATATTAGGTAATCTCCATTGAGGAGTTGATCTCATATATGTCAAGTATATATAGTAAATACAATTAGGGTTTTACCTATCGAGTATGCTACACAGAAATATTTTCATATATCTATTATATCACTCCCCCACAGTCAGAGCATTTGGTTTTTGAATGCTCAGACTGGACCGAAAATCAAGGAATAGAGGCGATGGTAATCTTTTTGGTAAAGATGTCAGTATATTGGTGCATAGACGGAACATGTAACACACGAACTTGGCCAAGCACAACGCGTTCACAGACAAAGTGAATGTCCATCTTGATGTTTTTTGTGCGTTGGTGCTTGACCTGGTTGGACGATAGATACACATTGCTAATTTTGTCACAGTAGATAATTGTGGCTCGAGTAACCAGGACATGAAGTTCCAAGAACAAATTACGGAGCCAAGTGTCCTCGGAGACAACATTAGCAACACCTTTGTACTTTGCTTCAGCACTCGAACGTGATACCGTTTGTTGTTGTTGTTTAGAGGACCATGAGATCAAATTATCACCAAGAAATTGGCAAAAGCCTGAAGTTGATCGGCATGGGGAAGGGCATTCGGCTCAATCAACATCAGAATAGGCGGTTGATGTGTCATGGTTTTAATGGTTTTAATCATTGATTTCATATGTTTTTAATGTCCTTAATCGAGTCTAAGATATGTTTTGTGTCTTTTTTGGTCTTGTATATAGCATTTACAGGTTTAAAAGTCAATGAACTAAATGGATGATATGGACCAGCTTTGGACGTTCCAAGACTTCAAGAATCAAAAGAAAAAGAAAAGGGATCAACCGATCCAATTCAAGATCGACCAGATCCATGTTTTATGAAGTGGTGCATTTCAAGGTTGGGATTGATCAATCCAACTCAAGATTGATCGATCCAGCTCAGGATATCGATCCGTGAGGCAAAAAAATCCAAATCCAATCGACTTTAGGATTTATCTTTTCATATAATAAGGCTGCATGATTTATTTCCTACAGTTCCAAGTTGTTTTAGCATTTTTTAAAGTTTTTACTCATAAGAACATAAACTACTTACAGTGATTGGAGCGCTAGTATTGAGAACGCGTCGTCCACGGACGAGACCTTCAGTACCATTCATAGTAGTGGTACTTAAGATATTTTAGCCCAAGTGATGAGATACCTCTAGCACCATCCTCGTTGGGTGATCCTACACCTCCAAATATGTCATGATTGAGGCAATCCCTCTTGATCTTTGAATCTCACATCAACAATGGCACCAAGAACTTGACACACACGTCCGATTGAGACTTTTCTGCCATACTCGTAGGTCTTCTTCGCCTCATCCTTAGAAAGACACAAGTATTAGAGCGAGGTCCAGGTTTACAAGGAGAAGTAGGTAACAAGTTAGGATAACATAAGCAACCGAATATCCAAAGATGAGGATATGATACTGATTTTTGGAACATTTTTGTGTGTGGTATTTCTTGATCAATCGATGATGGAGTGAGGTTCAACAGATTGACCAATGTGTGTAATGCTTTCACCCAATATGACAATGGCAAGCTGGCTTAATGTAAGAGGGTGCATACAATGTTGTTGATGGTGTGTAGCATCCGTTCAGCTTTTCCATTTTGTTCTTAGGTGTGACGACACAAAAACTGATTGTTGTGCCCTCCAATGCCAAGTAATCAAGCAACATGCGATTGTTAAATTCTCCCATGTTGTCACATTGAAGGGACTTGATGTTGCATTGAGATTGTGTCTTCATGTAATTGGAGAAGTGGAGATATCTATTGAACGTATCGGTTTTTCGTTTGAGTGGATAAATCAATACAAACTATAAGAAATGATCAAGAAATAAGAGATAATATTTCACACCATTTAAATTGAGAATAGAAGAAGTGAAAATATATGAATGAATAATATCAAAAGGTTTGGAAATAATCGACTTAGAAGAAATAAATGGAAGTCTTGTGTGTTTGCCAAGTTGACATGCATGACACATATTATCAAGTTCATTTTTATTAAAAGGGACAGTAGTAGAAGAAGAAGCTAGTTGACGAAGACTCGAGTTATTGAGATGTCCCAAGCATTTGTCCACACATCGCTGGCCGGAGAAACCAATGTAAGAGCTTGATGTGGAACAGACGACTGGGACAGAGGCACTGAATAGAATGGATCTGAGCTGTCATAAATCAAGTTTTTTGACAATAAAAGGACACACACGAATATTTTTGAGAAGATAAGCACGAGAATCATAAGGTAGAAGACCATGACCAACATTTTTTAAGGCACAAGAGATCCATTACCAACAATAATCACCGGAAGTGAGCTCGAATTAAGAGTAGAACGTAGGTTACGTTGGTTGTTAGTGACATGATTTGTGCCACTGGTTTCCATGTACCATCCTCCATCATTTGGATCTTGTAGAGTCATCGTTCTAAAAGCATAAGCAAGAGCTGATGGCATATACTCCAGCTAGACTGGAATGGAGTGAGGTGATGGTGGAGGTGCCTAAGCAACGTGAGTTTCAGTATGTGTGGGAGATGGGTACGGTCCGATAATACATGACGAATGTTGTTTTCTGAATATGTGTACAACACGTTTGGAAACGAAGGTTGGTGTAGGGTGATGGGGTTAATGTGTTGTTTCTTTACGAGACTGTCTTCTTCCATGATAAGCATCAATTAAGAAGTAGCAAACATTGGGAATGGTTCATGATGCGTGATCACATTGATGATGCTATCAAACTTGTTTGTTAAGTACTTGAGAAGATGCATGCGATCTGACACCGGTGACTCAATGTTGGCGAGAAGTTCCTATAGAGTCTTCAAATTTTTGTAGTAGTCATGAATGTTACGATCACCAAAAGTGATTGTTTGGAGTTTGTTTTCCAATTGGAGAACTCTAGCTTCTTTTTTATCATGGAACATGAATTCAATTGTGAACCACAAGTCACATGCGGTACACTTCGCCTTAAGGACGGTGTTGAGGATCGACTTGAAGATGGTGCCGTAGATCCACATCTTCACCAGTCCATCACATTTTTCCAGGTCGTGTCATCAGCATTTGAGGGGTGAGACGAACCATCGAGGTTTCCGAGCATGCCAAAACAAAGACAATGGGTCTCAAAGAGTTCACACCACTTGTCATAATTTAGTTTCTCCATGTCAAATATGATAGGAATGTAAGCTTGAATCTGAGAGATGTCAAAGGGCTTGTCATTCGGAAATGATGAGTTAGGAGCCATGAAGAGGTTGAAAGTAGAAGAAACAGAGAGAAAAGAACAAGGGACAAAGAAAAGAGAAGAGACGAGAGAAGAGAAAATGGAGTTGGATCAAACGTGCAGCTAAGGTTTAGTCGTCGCAAGGCTCTGATACCATGTAAGATATTAGGTAATCTCCGTTGAGGAGTTGATCTCATATATGCCAAGTATATATAGTGAATACAATTAGGGTTGTACCTATTGAATATGCTACACAAAAGAACATTTTCATATATCTATTCTATCAATATGATATAGAGACTTATTTTATGGTACTATAGTTAATAGAAATAGTCTTGGAAAAAGAGATGGCCATGAGAGTTTATTCAGAGCTAAAGAGGAAAACCGAGATGAGGTGATATAAAAAGCCTTCAAATTATATGATAGAAATATTTATTTTACGGTATTATTGTTAATAAAGATTAGTCTTGGAGATCAAATGTTTTTGTCATGTTTCTTTTCTTAGAAAACTTTTAACTTATAATTAGAAATGAAAGTTTTATAATTCTAATGTCGAAGGCCATAGTATCAATTATAAATAGTCATCTTTGTGGGGTTTGAAAATACTTTTTTTAAGTAAAACATTTTACTCTTTAAACTTAATTATTACATACTTTGAGTATTTGAATGAGAGAGTTGATAGATTAAATGGTTAGGAGATCTCATTTAGAACTTGTAAATAGATAATATACAAAACATCGAACTACGCACTAGAGAGATTTTGTGTTTAAACTGTCATATTGTATATGAGCCAACAATAATCATTTTAAGTTTTCAAAATATAAAATTTTTAAAAATTTTTGGAGATATGCAAAATGTGCAAAATTTAAATAAAACTAATCATCCTTCGGAAAGTAAGATTTCAAGTACCACCAGTTTGGATAAAAACTTCACAAATATAAAGTAATTAAACTAAGTTCTTCTATTATTCTTTATGTTTTAGATTGATTTAGTAAATATATTTGAATAGTTTCATAAAATAAATTTTGAAAACTACACAAAAAGTTAATATTGAAGAATTAGAAAGTTTGAGTCCATAACCTTTTTCTAATTAGAAAACTACAGTTGAATTTGACATTCTTAGCAAATATATAGCAAGAGGTTCAAAAAAATGAAAAATGGTTGTATAAAAAAGTTACTAATTTGGTAACCGTAAAATAAACTATTTATAATACCAGTAATTAAATATTAAATGACATAGGAAAAAAATAAAAACTCGGTCTGACTCGATTGTCACTCATCGTTCGTAATATAAAACAAAACACTTGAATTTCTTTACTAAACCCAAAAATAATGATATATATAAATGTTTAATCATCCTAAACTTTCAAAATAACTACTTTCGATTCTTCAGGAAAATAAATTCCAAATCCGATCAATGTGAAAATGATATTCTTTTAAAATTTACACAATTACAGAAAATTAAAATTTGAAAGTTGCATATAATACAAAAAATATATGAAACTAAATAAAAAATAACAAATAAATTTTGTTAAACAATTAAAATATCAAACATGTCTAAGAAAATATGAAATTTGATGAAGTAAGCTGCATTTCCAACAGACAAAAAACATTTACAAGATAATAAAGATTTAAGACAATACCAATCAATACTCTCACTGAAATATTTTTATCAACAATCTTTGTGCAGCGAATATTAACCATTGCTTTTTTTACCAATAATTGAAAGTCTTGTACATTTGAAACGATTCATTTGATGTTTACCATATTTCAAAAGACCAACAAATATTAAAAATATAGAAGATAACCATATTACTTGAGGATGTCTATTCAAAAAAGGACTTTGAAGTAATGTTAATGCAGCATCAAAATTGCGTAAAAACAACCCATATAAACTGCTTTCAAGTAAATTGTATCAACATTACCATACATAACAGTTAAATCAAAGAACTCACCACCATCCATCTATGAGAAAAACAAGTAAGGCTTCATCAATAATAAAGAATCGACACATTCAGAAGATCGTAAAAAATATTTGGTTAAATCAATTATAAATAGAATTTTTTTCAATTTAAAGTAATGTAAACTGAAAAAAGTTTAGAAAGTAAGGAAAACCGATTTCTAGAACGAAATGGATATTTAGAAATCATTTTATTTAAAATTAACTAAAGAATAAGATCTGTCAAAAGATTGCCAAATCTTTCAATTTAAAAGTATTGTAAATAAAAAATGTTGAAAGTAATCAAAAAGGATTACTTGATAGAATCGATATTTATAGAAAGTATGAAAAAAAATTTTCTTGAACGGATTGAAACATGACTATATAACAGTGAATAGACATGAAGTATCTTAATGAAAAAGTTGCAACTTTTGAAATTCACAACTTTTCAATGAAAAAACATCATTGAAAGACCATTGGCATTTATTGGGAGTGATATTAGTAGATAGATTAGTCTTGGAGAATAAAATATTTTTGTCATGTTTCTTTTTATAGAAAACTTTTAACTTATAATTAGAATATGAAAAGTTTCTTAATTCTAATGTTGAAAGCAATAGTATCAATTATAACTAGTCATCTTCGTGGGGTTTGAATGTATTCTTTTAAATAAAGAGTTTTACACTTTAAACTTAACTATTACATACTTTTGGTATTTGAATGAGAGACTTGATAGATTACTATCAAAGAAAAAATAAATGGTTAGGAGAGCTCACTTAGAACTCGAAAAGAGGTAATATACAAAAACATGGAAGCACGCGTTAGAGTGATTTTGTGTGTTTAGATTGTCATATTGTATATGAACCATCCATAATCATTTTTTACTTTTCAAATTATAAAAGTTTTAAAGAGTTTTGGAGATATGCAGAAGGTGAAAAATTTAAATGAAACTAATCATATGTGGAAAAGTAAAATTTCAAGTATTACTAGTTTGGATAAAAACTTCACAAGGATAAAGTAATTAAACTAGGTTCTTCTATTATTCATTATGTTTTAGATTGATTTAGTAAATATATTTGAATAGTTTCATAAAATAAATTTAGAAAACTACACAATTAGTTAAATATTGAAGAATTATAGAGTTTGAGTCCATAACCATTTTTCTAATTAGAAAACTAGTTGAAGTTGGCAAGTTCCTAGGAAATATATAACAAGAAGAACAATACAAATACCTAAAAACTGTCAGTATTGTTGGATCTTTTGATAACTTTCACTAAGAAAATTTGGAAGATTCGCTAAAACAAGAAAAATTTATCATTGGAACTAATAAAACAAAATCAAATAATAACAATATTTGGTTTTTTATGGTTGATGTTCTTTGATTTAAATCTTCTATGTAAATTTGCAAAAAAAAAAAAGTAAATTTTACTACTTTTGTTATTTTCATAGATAGAATCTTAAGACCTAACATATAAATGAAAATGGCTAATACTCACCAATTGTAATTTTCTTAATAGATATTTATGCATTTTTATGTTTTTATTAAGAAAAATTCACAATCAAATTCACATTACTCAAAACCACACAAAATCATAGTATATATAATTTTTTTTTTAGTTTGGTTAGGTTATATAATAAGATTATATAATTACAATGATTGTCTATTGTATGGATCCCAAAGGTCATGTTCTTAGCTCTAGTTACTGTCTTGAGTTGGTTGCATATATTTTCTAAAATAAAAAATACATTAAGTAGGCCTGAAGAAGCCCGTTCTAAAAGCCCACGAAACAGAAGAACTGGAGCTAAGATTCAGGTAGTGTTGTGTTACCCTAGCTCTAACATTTCCCGTCTCTCTAACTCTCACACAGTCATGGCGTCTCGGAGAGTCTTATCATCGCTTCTCCGTTCATCTTCCGGCAGATCTGCTGCCAAATTAGGCAACCGTAACCCTAGGCTTCCATCTCTTTCCCCCGCACATCGCGCAGCTCCTTGTAGCTACCTCCTTGGCCGCGTCGCCGAGTATTCCACCTCATCACCGGCGCCATCGTCTGCTCCTGCTAAGGATGAGACGAAGAAGACCTATGATTACGGTGGAAAAGGTGCGATCGGGCGTGTTTGCCAGGTCATCGGTGCCATTGTCGATGTGAGATTCGAAGATCAGGAAGGATTGCCTCCGATCATGACATCTCTGGAGGTGCAGGATCATCCCACAAGGCTGGTGCTTGAGGTATCTCATCACTTGGGTCAAAATGTCGTTAGGACCATTGCTATGGATGGTACTGAAGGTCTCGTCCGTGGAAGGCGCGTTCTCAACACTGGCGCTCCAATCACTGTAAGTTGTTTCTCTGCATAGATCCGGATCAGCCATTATTAGGTGTAGATCTGTGTCTTCGTTAATTGGATTTTGCCTTAGTCTGTTCTTGTTTTCCTTATTCTCAACGTTGACCCGAAAATATGACTTTTGGCTTGTTCTCACTTTTAAGGTCCCTGTTGGAAGAGCCACCCTTGGACGTATCATGAATGTTCTTGGAGAACCCATTGATGAGAGAGGCGAAATTAGTAAGAAGTCTTAGCCTCACTTGATCAATGTCTCTCTTTCTGCAAACTTGTCATGACAACATGTTTTTACTGTTTCTCAGAGACCGACCATTACTTACCTATTCACAGAGATGCTCCGGCTTTGGTTGATCTAGCCACTGGGCAAGAGATCCTGGCCACTGGTATTAAGGTAGATTTCTGTTCCCACAGTTCACATTTGCTGTCTTACGTGTTCTGAGCTTGTTTTTCTTCTTTCTTTCTTCCAGGTTGTTGATCTCCTTGCTCCTTACCAAAGAGGAGGAAAGATTGGTCTCTTTGGTGGTGCTGGTGTTGGAAAAACTGTGCTTATTATGGAGCTCATCAACAATGTTGCCAAAGCTCATGGTCTGTTTAACACTTAGGATCTTTTAGTCTCTCCTTTTGTTAAATGGTGCTTCTTCTGATGAACAGGTGGTTTCTCTGTCTTTGCTGGTGTGGGAGAACGAACCCGTGAGGGAAATGACTTGTACAGAGAAATGATTGAGAGTGGTGTCATCAAGCTAGGCGAAAAGCAGGTTAATTTGGATTAATCTTCACCTTTCCTTTTCCTGCAAATGGCGTTTGATTGATCTTTGTTTCTCAATTATATCTGTTTTCTGTCTTAACAGTCTGAGAGCAAATGTGCTCTTGTGTACGGACAAATGAATGAGCCCCCTGGTGCTCGTGCCCGTGTTGGACTGACTGGTTTGACTGTTGCTGAGTATTTCCGTGATGCCGAAGGCCAAGATGTCTTGCTTTTCATTGACAACATTTTCCGCTTCACTCAGGTGAGGCTTGTTATTTGCTGTGTATATTACTCAGCACCTGTGTGCCATATATGCATGAAGAGATTGTAGATTTAATTAGGTGTACTCTCTTGTGTAGGCCAACTCTGAAGTATCTGCGTTGCTTGGTCGTATCCCATCTGCTGTGGGTTACCAGCCAACTCTGGCTTCTGATCTTGGTGCTCTTCAAGAGCGAATCACAACCACCAAGAAAGGTTCTATCACCTCAGTCCAAGCCATCTATGTCCCTGCCGACGATCTGACAGATCCTGCTCCTGCTACAACTTTTGCTCATTTGGACGCCACAACTGTGCTGTCAAGACAGGTGTGACTTCGTCACTTTTTGATGCTTCTTTTCAAAATATTTATGTGTAATGCTTCGTTAAGCTGACATATTTATATGCTTTCTTTCCCATGTGAAGATTTCTGAGCTTGGTATCTATCCTGCTGTGGATCCTTTGGATTCGACGTCCCGTATGCTGTCGCCTCACATTCTGGGTGAGGAGCACTACAACACTGCTCGTGGTGTGCAGAAAGTGCTACAGAACTACAAGAATTTGCAAGATATTATCGCCATTTTGGGAATGGATGAGCTGAGCGAAGATGATAAGCTGACTGTTGCCCGTGCCCGTAAGATCCAGAGATTCTTGAGTCAGCCATTCCATGTCGCTGAAATCTTCACTGGTGCCCCTGGAAAATACGTTGACCTTAAAGAAAACATCAACAGTTTCCAGGTATATTTGCATTCATCATACTACTTTCTTTTCTCAACTCGCCATGGTTGCTGTACATGAGCTTATATGAATTGTAAACTGTTGCAGGGTCTACTCGATGGTAAGTATGATGATCTTCCTGAACAGTCATTTTACATGGTTGGAGGCATCGACGAGGTGGTTGCAAAGGCAGAGAAGATCTCCAAGGAGGCAGCAGCCTAAGGGATTGATTCGTCTCTCCCATGCTTATTACTTCTCTCCTTAAAAAAAAAAACAAATGCCTGCGACTCCCCCACCCAACGGAATCTGAGTTCCGTATTTATTATAGTTTCTTTTGGTTCAAATTCCAATGAGAGCTGTCAAGATGATGCTGAACAGATCCATTCACTGTTACTCAAATTTTTTGCTTCCTTTACTTGTTAAAATAAAGGATATGTTTTGCAGATTCTAATTGCAACGTATGATTAGTTTCACTTAATCTCTGTATGATCGTCGTTTAAAACAATCATAAGCAATATAACATCCCAATTCAGAAAAAGGAACCATGTTATTAAAAAACTGCAAATGATCTACCAATATGGAGTCACACTATAGTTTCTTATAGTTTTTTTTTTACATTCTTCTTTTACACTTCTATATACAACCAAACATGTATGAATCAATGCATTTGAGACCACAACAACACCACCCTTCATTAGAAACTCAAGGTACTTTCTTTCAACAATACTTTATAATTTCTCTGAACATCAATCCGATCGATTACATTCAACATTTTTTCCTTGTCGATAACAAAATCAAGAAGTGGAAAAAATAACATCGAAACCTCTTCACCGTAGCTAATTTGTGAAAATGCGGAGTTTTTTTGGAACAAGAAGTGGTTTGTTGGAACAAACTCGAGGTTAGTCGGTTGGTGCTAACGTGGCTACATAATACAAAAAGAATTACAATAGAAAATATAATTATGGATGTTCATAATTGGGTGCATAAATTTTTTAATATCAAATTTTCATTGGTATCAAAAAAATGTAATCAACCTTCTACTATCCTCCAATTTGTTTATAGAGTGTCATATTTAACAAGCATGTAATGCTATTATAATCTCAATATTTTCAAAAGACGATAATTGAATCTAAAAGGATATGTAAATATCAAACATGTTGAGGACAAAAAAAAAAGAAAAATATAAATATAAATAAATATAAAAATGTCATAATTCATTCAAATAAAAATTAGAATATGCAAAAAGTTATGATTCATCCGAACATGTTTCTTATAATACGTAAGTTATGGTAATACGTTCAACATCTCTAAAAAAAGAGCATACATAACATTAACTTTTGGATAATAAATCCAACATCAGTTCGAAACATTGGTGTCATCATCCGGATATGTCTGCACCTTATCATCTTCATCAGAATTGTACAATCTACTACAAAGTTATTTACATATTTATTAAAAACAAATACGTTCAACACTACTAAACAAATGTGAATATGTTTCTTACAATATGTAAGTTACGGTAATACGTTCAACGCCATTAAATAAAAATAAAGCATACATAACATAAACTTAAGAACAATAAAATCAACATCAATTTGAAACATCATTGTCATCATCCGAACATGTCTCCACCTCATCATCTTCATTAGAATTGTACAATTTTATAGAAAGCATATTTTGTGATTAAATTAAAACTACAACTAACAATTATAAATAAATATATTATTAAAACATTAAAACTTACAATGTATTAAAATGATCAGCTTCTGAAACATCAGGATTAACATATAATCTTCTAATATTTTCCCAGCACTGAACATTGTTCACATCTATACAAAACCAAACAATAATATAAACAATCCTGAAAATCAACAATCCAAAATAACTATTTTCACATTCATTAAATAAAAATGGTCAATATTTTAAATACCTCCATTTTTGGTGATGGTCCACCACCTCAAAACAACAAGAAATTGGGTATGTATGGTTTAACTTGTTATATTCAAGGGTTTTCTGAAAATAAACCATCAACTTTTTTATTTTTTGCAAGAAAAACCCTCACCCAAAAGTTGTGCAGGTCAATCCTACCAAATCCAAAGTCACCCGCAGTATAACCCTTCCGTATATCGTCGATGTGGCCACATTACTTGCTGTTAGAAAACTAACGGTAGCCTCAAAACGACTTCGTTTTAGACCTTTAAAAATGCATAATGTTTTGCTAATTACATGTCGTGTTTCTTACCTCAAAACTACATCATTTTGTCTTTGAACACGAAGTAGGATTTCTTTTGGAAAAAATAGATTTGGGAAAAATAGGGTTTGTTCTTCATCTTTTTCTCACTCACTCTTTGCGATTTGGAGATAATCGATCAAAGATTTCGTGTTAGATGTGGAGTGGAGAGTGACAAAGAACGAAGATGAGGATAAAGTACTTATCATGACGCTTCAGTGGCTCGATCCAACAATTGAGCTTAAAATCTTGATCGCTCTCCATGGTCCCCACAACATAGGTTCCACGCTCAACTTTATGGGAATCTGCCATGGAGGACGTGAGCCAGGGTCCATATTCTACGCCATTGATATGGTGGAGTTGACTGATGAGAATGCTGCCACGCTGAAAATCAAGTCCATGTTGAATAACAATTGTTTTTAGTGTAAATAGAATACATAAAAAAATGACTATTCCAATAATAATATATTTTCTTGTAGTTTTCAAATACATAATTAAATAACACTTGATTTGATTGTGTACTTAAAATACAATCAATTCCATTTAAATACAAGATTGAATAACCCCACCTTAGGGGCAGTTATTTTATTTTCAATGGATTTTAAATACAAGACAATCTATAGCAATTACCAAAAAAAGTATTAGTAATGGGTTTTAGAAAACACACGAATCTTAAATTCATCAAAGTCCACTAATTGGATTTAAAAACAACTGCAATTTAAAGTCCATTAAAATCATTTTCGTAGACGATTTTATGAAAACCTTAACTTTTCGTCTTCTAGCATCACTTGGTTATAAAACCCTAAATTTGGTTGCTCCAATTTTGTCAAACCTCAGCCGTTGGTTTCTTCTTTGATATGATAAGTAAGTTTTACTCATTTTCTTCATATGATCTCACTGCCCCTGTCTTATTTTGTCTCCAATGATTTGGTTTTGTTGGTACTTCTTGTTTCTTAGCCTCTTTTTGTTCTCCGTTGGGTATCTTAATGAAACTATTAGATTATTTATGTGGTTTAGTGTACATTGTGTTCTAATAGAAATCTAAGAGATCTTGTTTGAATTTTGGAATCATGTTGTTTCGATTTTTTTACTGAACTAAAAAACCACATGGAGACCTCTTCACCGTAGCTGATTTGTGAAAATGCAAAGCTTTTCTGGAACAAAAAGTGGTTTGTTGGAACAAACTCGAGATTAGTCGGTTGATGCTAACGTGGTTACATCATACAAAAATAATTATAATAGAGAATATAATTATGGATATTCACGGTTGGGTGCTCAATTTTTTAATGTCATATTCTCATTGGTATCAGAAAAATGTAATCAACCTCCTAATATTCTCCAACTTGTTTATGGAGTATCATATTTAACAATCATGTAACGTTATTATAATCTCAATATATATAAAAAGGCGATAATTGAATCTAAAAAGATATGTAAATGTCAAACACAACATGTTGAGAACAAAAAATAAAAAATATAAATATAAATAAATACAAAATTTTCATAATTCATTCAAATAAAAAACATAGAATATGTAAAACATTATAATTCATCCGAACATGTTTTTACAATACGTAAGTTGTGGTAATATGTTCAACACCACTAAATAAACAAATAGAGCATACATAACATAACATTTAGAACAATAAAACAAACATCAATTCGACACATCGTTGTCATCATCCGGATATGTCTCCACCCATCATTTTCATCACAATAGTACAACCTGCTAGAAAATAAAATTTGTAATTACAACTAATAAATATAAGTAAATATTATTAAAACATTAAAACTTACAGTATTAAAATGATCATTTTCTGAAAAATCAGGATTAACAAATAATCTACTAACTTTTTTTCCAGGACAGAACGTTGTTCACATCTATACAAAAAAATAAAATATTATAGAATTCTGAAAATCAACAATCAAAAATAACTATTTCCATATTCATTAAGTAAAAAGAATCAATATTTTAAATACCTCTATTTTTATGATGGTCCACCACCTCAAAACAACAAGAACTGAGTCTGTATGGTTTAAATTGTTCCATTCAACATAAAACTTCTCAACTATATCTCAAAAAGCAATAAAATTAAATAAATACAGAATATTTATAAAATAAATTTATCAAAGTAATAACATTAAATAAATACAGAATATTTATGAAATACTTATCAAAGTAATAACATTAAAAACAAAACTTATGACCCTCAAGTTTGAATAAAAAAATGAGTAATCTCCAATTCTTTTAGTTGGATCAGTGAAATGAAACTCATCAACCTAATGAATAATCCCAATAACATCTACAAACAAATTAAGAGTTGTATAAATATATAAAAAACACTAACAAATAAATAAATAATGAAATATACCTATTTACTAACCATTCAAGTATATGCAGTCGATAGATCCATTAAGAATACATTTAAAAGGAGTTATAAAGAATCAGAAATCAATGAACGGATGATTCAAAAACTTTGACAGATTAAAAAAAAAGATAATCATGATCACATGGTCTATAACCACCAAACGCATGAAGCACTTGAAACTGATGAATACACCTAAATTATCATTTTTCAAACTTTGAATTATCTGTCAATAAGGTGATTTTAAATAGTGGCTTGGATAGTTGTCTACAAAATACAAAAAACACTCATAAGTGATTTTGAATTATAATAATCAAATCATCAATTAAAGAAAACATTCACACTTCACACCAACACATAATATAATAACGAAAAACAAAAAAAATCAAAATACTCAACATATACCCCAAAAACAAATACGCAACAAAAAAATTCAACCATAGGTAATAAGATAAACAAAGAAAAAATTAATACTAAAATAATACTAAACTAACAAAGAAGAATTACAAAACATGAGAAAAAAATACCTCTTCATCTGCCAAGATCAACTCAATCCTTTCATAACCATTTGTAGAAATAGAACGCCACTTTCTCAGTACCTTCACCCTAATATACCAACACTTTTTGAATGGTTTGATCTCGTAAAGTGAATCATAATCAACCATAGGCTTTTCAGATTTTCTACTTAATCATTACGAAATAAAGAAAACAACAACAGACATCATAAAACAAAAAGAACAATAACAAATTCTTATAAAAACGTATTTTATAACAAAACTAATTAAAAAAAATTAATCAACAAGAGTGATTTTTTTTCAAAACTAATTCATGCATTACCTTACCAACACATTTCTTGGACAAACATAAAGTTTGATGTAGCTTAGAAGATTTTCAAAACAAAAATCAATACCACAAAAAGATGAAAAATCAAATAATTATATTGACATGTGAAAATAATATATTTGTCGTTTATATTATTGTTTAAATTTAAAAATAATCTAATAACGTATATTTTTGTTACAAATTTGATATATAGACGATATATGTAGATTATTCCAATTATACTTTTAACTAATAATTTAATTTAAAAAATTAATGTTTGGAAATATAGTTTTGATAAACTAATATAGAGATAATCAATATAATAAACCAAAGTAATTAATAATGAAAGTTTACAAGATATTAAAAATACCAATAAATTAATAAGTTTGAAAAATATATAAATATGTACAACAACAAATATGTAAAGACATGTTCTGATATGTTGATATGTCAATCGATAAAGATATGTCAAAACCGTAATAAAAAAATACATTAATTATTTTTTCTGATTTATGTTCTTAATATTGCTATATATAACAAAAAAATATGGCACATATATTTAAACTGATTAGATATTTTACCCTTTACCCTATTATAACTGTTTATTTGAAAAATTGTAACTGTGAATGATTTATTGTTGTCCATGATAAGCATTGGTAATGAAACCATACATTGAGATTAAAATAACAAAATTGCCGGTTGTTGACTCAACATTTTTGTTATTTTATCTTTATTTAAAAATTTATAATTATATATATCTCATGAATTTGTTAAGCTCTGTTTAATGATGTGTTTTCTTACTATTTTTTTAACTTCTGTAAGAAGAAAAAATAAAAAATGCTAGTTTATGATACTATCCACAAACTCAGCAATAAGATATATGTTTTCAAAGTGCTAAGTAAATGGCAATCAATATCCAAAAATGAAGTTAAAAAGAATTTAGTTAATCTTGGCTGAATAAGGGTTACTTTTTATCAGTTTTACAAATCCTTTTTTATTATGATTTTTTACTGTGTGAATGAAATTCATTTGCATGGTTTTATTGTTGTGTTATTTTTGTTCAGGTTGATTATATATAATTTGGTTTGTATAGTGAGTTTATCTTTTCAAATTATGATTTATATTTTTTTCTACACTACTATAAATGTTATCATTTCGCAAATTAAAGTTTTTTGTTCTGCATCTTCCTTATTAAAAGTCAAAACAGTGTAATAATATATCCTAATTTATTGTTCTTCCTTAATCTTTAAATTATTTTAAAATTATTAGCTTATTTCTTTTGCTTGAATGTTTGTCTTCTATTGTTTTAGAACATCTAAATTTTTTATGCTAAATTATTAATAGATATATATATATATATTAAATTTATAATAAACAAAATAAATGTTGTTTTTGTAATATTTATTTTTAAAAAATCCAAGCCCATTTAAAAATAATCTTATTGAGAAATTTGATTTGAAGCTTCAAGAAGATGAATATCGTTGTATTCATCATTTAAAGAGCAGCATACTTCTAGCGATCATAGACCATGTGGTAATGCTAATCCATGCTTTTTTTTTAATTCCGATCCTTTTGTTGAGTTATTATTTTTTACTGCTCCTTACAAACCTTTCAAACGAATTATAAATGGTTATATTGACTGCACTATTTTAATTTCTTAGTAAAACAAAATTTATTTTAATATATTTATTAATAAGTATATTATGATAGTGAGTTTAATTTTAATTATTTTTACTATAATTGTTAATCCTGATTTTCAAGAAATTTAACATTTCAAAGTGCTATAAGTTATAATTTAACACAAACTTTTATTGTTATCATGATGAACAATTTCCGATAAATATGATAAAATGGAGACAAGTTCGAATAATGATAATGATGTTTAATTTTTCCTGTTTTGGAAAATTCATGAGTTTAAATAAATTTATGAAATTTTCATATGAATTGTTTACTTACTAAACATATGTTATTTACACTTGTTTGAAAATTGGTCGGTTTTACTGGTTTAAAGTTTATTACCTATCAAATAATTACAAAATTAACATTAAAACATTATATATGCTTATATATTAAGGTTCCATCTAAAATGTATCGAGTATTTTACTATTTTTTAAAATAAAATCCAAAATATCATAAAACATGAAAAATTTAAAGTACACCAGTCAAATATATTATATATTTCAATATAACATATATATATAGTATTTAAAAATTTCACTAAAATGTGACCAAGATTTCATTACAAAACAAAAAAATATAAAATAAAACGGTTAAACATATAACATCTATTGTTGACAATTAATTGTTTTATATGCAACACCAAAATGATTTGTTAGTTATATATATATATATGTTATATATATATATTAACTATTAATGGTTTAATATTATTTTTTAAAGGTCTTTATCTTAAAGTGTACTGGCCTGAAAATAATTTAATAAAAAATTCAACAATACTATTCCTTCAAATACATGTACATAATAAAATGTAAACAAATTAAAATTATTGATTATTAGTCACCAACTGATAGGCATGGCCAAAATCTAACCGTAACCGTATTTCATATCGTAACCGTTTAGTTTTTAACTATAACCGAACCGTAACCATATTAAATGGTTAATAACCGTAACCGTTAACCGTAAAAATATATTAGTTAAGGTTAAAGTAAATTATTAACCGTAACCGTTAATTAACCGTAACCGTATAAAAACTGTTGGTTAACCGTGTGATATAACCTTAAAATTATAACCGTAACCGTTATAAAAATTTAACAAAATATACATATAATTAATTATAATGGTAACTATTAGTTGAAATATCATCATCTAATTATTTGAATAGAGTTTAAATATTTTTTTGATAAAAATATCACTTATATTAATCTTTATCATGATAATCAAATAATTAAATCGTATTTAACCGTAATAACCGTAACCGTATATAACCGTAACCGTTTTTAACCATAACCGTATCAACCGTAACCGTTTTAACCGTATATTAAATAGTTAAGATTAAGGTTAAACAAAATATATAAATATAACCGGTGATTAATTAACCGTAACTGCAATAACTGTAACCGTGGTCATGCCTACCAACTGATTTGTAAATAGTTTAAAAAGTAATTCCTCCCAAACTTCATCAACATCATTAATTACCATGATTAAAAAAATCATGTGATCATCCTGAGCACACCAAATTTTCTACAACAAAATGCGAGGCATTTAGTCCAACATCGCGATGTCAACTTCACAAATATCTTCAAAACACATCGACACCATCATTCCTCCTGATTAAAAGCACATATTAATCAATTTATAACGAATTATACATATGAAACGAACAGTATAACTTTCAAAAAACTTTTTTCAATACATATAATGTAAATAATCACCATTATATCAAAATCCAAAATAAAAAATGATATATGTAAAAAAGGCTTCTTCGACAAAACACAAAATTAAATTTTTTTATAAAGAATAATCCAACAACAATAACCATCAAGCAACCTATAATAAAATAACAAAACAGCAAAAAAAAACAAATAACTGACATGATATAACAATAAATTAACTAATCAACACTCAATGATAATTACATACGATTCCAAAGACCAACTTAAACAATATTCTAACAATCATCGTTTTCTATAAAATAATAATACTTTTTTTTTGTCTCGAATATAAAATACTTTAATATTTATCATACAACAAATAATAAATTAATAACTATAATATATTCAAATAAAAAATCTATGGAAAAAATGAGTACAATATTATATATATATCTCTTTAATTAAATCAGCTTTAAACAATACAATAGAAACCATTTTTCATTTTTCCATTCTCGAGAAGTCTGAATTTCAGTGAAAGAAACTTCTTCTGGAAATTTCCGCCATCAAATAAACGATATATTAAAAATTCTTCTACACCGTTTAAACAGTGCTCATAACCCAAAAAAATCAATAAAACTAAAATATCAACTATATAACTCAAATTTCATTATAAATAAATTCATGAAGAGACAAACAATGTAAGAAGAAATTTTAGAACCACATATGCTTTCATAAACATAGATTTTCCAATCATAATAGAAAAATGCTCCTCCAAACGACATTCATTTGAACAAATGGACCAAAACAAAAACGGACGATATATTAAAGTAACAAAAAAATTCTAATTACTTCACCAGGATTACCACCATGCAAAAAAAAAAAAACCACAAATGATGATTTATATTTAATTCAAAAAAATGTTTTAAAATCCATTAATTTAAATTATTAAATGACATATAAATAAATAGAAAATACCATGCAAAAACAATTCCAATATTATATGAAATAGAAATGATTACAACTTCCATAATATGTGTTACAAACATTAGAAAAATTCTGGTTTATATCACCATAGAGAAACTATTCTATAATTTAATAAATAATATAAAACCAAAGAACAACATTGTAAGGAAAAATAGTAAAAACCCTACCTGATCCGTTTGTCACTCATCATAAGTGTAACATATACCAAAGCACTCGAATATCTATACTAAACCCAATAATGATATAAATAAATAGTTTAATTATCCTAAACTTTAAAAATAACTACTAGGAATATAAACTTCCAAATCCGATCAATGTGAAAATTAGATTATAAATGATATTCTTTTAAAATTTACAAAATTACAGAAAATAAAAATTTGAAAGTGCCATATAAAACAAATTAACATATGAAACTAAATAAAAAAAACAACAAATAATTTCAGTTAAGAAATTAAAATGTCAAATATGTCTAAGAAAATGTGAAATCTGACAAAGTAAATTTCATTTCCAACAAACAAAAAGAAATTTACAAGATAATAAAAATTTAAGACTATACAATCAATACAATCACTAAAAGTTTTTTTTTATCAACAATCTTCGTGCATCGAATAGGAACCATTGTTTTTTTACCAATAACTGAAAGAGTTTCTGGAGTCTTCTACCATTTGAAACGATTCATTTGATGTTTAACATATTTTAAATGACTAAAAAATATTTAAAATATATAAGATAACAATATTGCTTGAGGATTTCTATTCAAAATAGAATTTTAAAGTAATGTTAATGCAACATTAAACTTATGTAAAAAGCAACCCATATAAATTGCTTTCAAGTAAAATTCATCAACATAACCATACATAACAATTAAATCAAAGAACTCGCTACATGTATCATCCATCTCTGAGAAAAAAAGTAAAGTTTCGTCAATAATATTTTATATTTAAATTTAACTAAAGAATCAGCACATTTAGAAGGTTGCCAAAAATCTTTGGTTAAATAAATTATAAATAGAATTTCTTGCATTATAAAGTTAGAAAGAAATTGGAAATTATTTTAGAAAGTAATGAAAAACGATATTTAGAAATCCTTTTATTTAATATAGTTCTGAAGAATCAGAACTATCAAAAGATTGCTATATCTTTCAATTTAAAATATTGTAAATAAAAAAATGTAGAAATTAATAAAAACGATTACTTGACATAATAAATATTTATAGAAAGTAAAAAACGAAGTTCTTGAACGGAATGAAACATGCATATATAGGAGTACCTTAATTATAAAGTTGCAACTTTTTAAATTCACAACTTTTCAATGAAAATACACAATTAAAAGACCATTGACATTTATTCGGATTGCTATTAGTAGATAGATTAGTCTTGGAGATAAAATGTTTTTGTCATGTTTTTTTTCTTAGAAAACTTTTAAATTATAATTAGAATATGAAAAGTTTCTTAATTCTAATGTCAAAGGCATTAATGTCAATTATAAATAACCATCTTTGTGGGGTTTGAATGTATTTTTTGAAGTAAAATATTTTACACTTTAAACTTAACTATTACACACTTTTACTATTTGAATTAGAGACTCGATAGATTACTGTCAAAAACCAAAAAAAAATGGTTAGGAGAGCTCATTTAGAACTCGATTGTCACTCATCATTCGTAATATAAACCAAAACACTTGAATTTCTTTATTAAACCCAAGAATAATGATATGAACAAATGTTTAACTATTCTTAACTTTTAAAATAACTATTTTTCATTCTTCAGGTATATAAATTCCAAATCCGATCAATGTGAAAATTATATTTAAAATGATATTCTTTTAAAATTTACACAATTAGAGAAAATTAAAATTTGAAAGGGCATATAAAACAAATAAACATATGAAACTAAATAAACAAACGACAAATAAATTTTGTTAAACAATTAAATGTCATACATGTCTAAGAAAATATGAAACCTGATGAAGTAAGTTGAATTTCCAACAGACAAAAAAACATTTACAAGATAATAAAGATTTAAGGCTATACCAATCAATACTCCCACTGAAAGTTTTTTTATTAACGGTCTTCATGCAGAGAATATAAAAAATTTCTTTTACCAATAACTGAAAGAGTTTCTGAAGTATTGTACCATTTTAAAACGATTCATTTTATGTTTACCATATTTTAAACAACCAAAAAATATTAAAAATATATAATATAACCATATTACTTGAGGATGTCTATTCAAAATAGGACTTTGAAGTAATGTTAATGCAACATCAAAATTACGTAAAACGAACATATATACTGCTTTCAAGTAAAATGCATCAAAATTATCATACATAACAATTAAATCAAAGAATTCACTACATGTACCATCCATCTATGAGAAAAACAAGTAAGATTTCATCAATAATATTTTATTTTTAAATTTAACTAAAGAATCAGAACATTCAGAAGATTGCGAAAATTCTTTGGTTAAATTAATTATAAATAGAATTTCTTTCAATTTAAAGTAATGTAACCGGAAATTTTTTAGAAATTAAGGAAAACCAATTTCTAGAACGGAATGGATATTTAGAAATTATTTTATTTAAAATTAACTGAGGAATCAGAACTGTCAAAGGATTGCCAAATCTTTCAATTTAAATGTATTGTAAATTAAAAAAAAGTTGAAAGTAATGAAGACCAATTACTTGACAGAATCGATATTTATAGAAAGTATGAAAAACGATTTTCTTGAACGGAATGAAACAGGACTATATAAGTGAATAGACATGAAGTACACTAATGAAAAAGTTGCAACTTTTGAAATTCATAACTTTTCAGTGACAAAACACCATTGAAAGACTATTAGCATTTATTGGGATTGTTTTTTTTTTTTGGGGACAAATATCATTAATTAATGGAATTATAATCATCGTTTATTGGGATTGTTATTAGTAGATAGATTAGTCTTGGAGATAAAATATTTCTGTCATGTTTCTTTTTTTTAGAAAACTTTTAACTTATAGTTAGAATATGAAAATTTTCTTAATTCTAATGTCGAAGCAGTAGTGTCAATTATAAATAGTCATATTTGTGGGGTTTGATTGTATTCTTTTAAGTAAAGCTTTTTACACTTTAAACCTAACTATGACATACTTTTAGTATTTGAACGAAAGACTTGATAGATTACCATCAAAGAAAAAAAATGGTCAGGAGAACACATTTAGTGCTCGTAAGGGGTAATACACAAAAACATAAAAGCACGCACTAGTGTGATTTTGTATGTTTAAACTGTCATATTGTATCTGAGCCATCAATAATCATTTTTAAATTTTCAAATTATAAAAGTTTTAAAGAGTTTTGGAAATATCAGCAGGTGCAAAATTTAAATGAAACTAATCATCCGTGGGAAAGTAAAATTTTAAGTATCACTAGTTTGGATAAAAACTTCACAAGTATAAAGTAACCAAAGTGGATTCTTTTATTATTCTTTATGTTTTAGATTGAGTTAGTAATTATATTTGAATAGTTTCATAAAATAAATTTAGAAAACTACACAATTAGTTAACTATTAAAGAATTATAGAGTTTGAGTCCACATCCATTTTTCTAATTAGAAAACTATAGTTGAAGTTGGCAGTTTCTTAATTCTAATGTCGAAGGCAGTAGTGTCAATTATAAATAGTCATCTTCGTGGGGTTTGATTGTATTCTTTTAAGTAAAGCGTTTTACACTTTAAACTTAACTATGACACACTTTAAATATAACTAAAGAATCAGCACATTTCCAGAAGATTACAAATTGTTTTTGGTTAAATCAATTATAAATAAAATTTCTTTCAATTTAATTTAATGTAAACTGAAAAAAAGTTTAGAAAGTAACGAAAACCGATTTCTAAAACAAAATGAATATTTAGAAATAATTTTATTTAAAATTAACTAAAAAATCAGAACGATCAAAAGATTGCCAAATTTTTCAATTTAAAAGTATTGTAAATAAAAAAAATGTTGAAAGTAATGAAAAATGATTACTTGACAGAATCGATATTTATAGAAAGTAGGAAAACAATTTTCTTTAACGAAATGAAACATGACTATATAACAGTGAATAGACTTGAAGTAGCTTAATGAAAAAATTACAACTTTTGAAATTCACAATTTTTCAATGAAAATGCACCATTGAAAGACCATTGGCATTTATTGGGATTGCTTTTAGTAGAGAGATTAGTCTTGGAGATAAAATATTTTTGTCATGTTTCTTTTCTTAGAAAACTTTAAGTATCACTATTTTGGATAAAAACTTCACAAGTATAAAGTAATTAAACTGGATTCTTTTATTATTTTTTATGTTTTTAGATTGATTTAGTAAATATATTTGAATAGTTTCATAAAATAAATTTAGAAAACTACACAATTAAATATTGAAGAATTATAGAGTTTGAGTCTATAACCATTTTTCTAATTAGAAAATTACAGTTGAACTTGGCAGTTTCCTAGCAAATATATAACAAGAAAAACAATACAAATGCCTAAAAAATGTCAGTATTGTTGGATCTTTTGATAACTTTCACTAAGAAAATTTGGAAAATTCTCTAAAAAAGAAAAATTTATCATTGGAACTAATAAAATGAAATCAAATAATAACAATATTTGGTTTTTATGGTTGATGTTCTTTGATTTAAATGTTCTATATAAATTTGCAAAAAAAGAAGAAGTAATGTAAAGTAATGTAAACTGAAAAAAAGTTTAGAAAGGAAGGAAAACTGATTTTTAGAACGGAATGGATAGTTAGAAATTATTTTATTTAAAATTAACTAAAAATCAGAACTCTCAAAAGATTGCCAAATCTTTCAATTTAAATGTATTGTAAAAAAAAAATATTGAAAGTAGTGAAAAGATTACTTGACAGAATTGATATCCTACTAACACCCTGGAACAGAATATTGAAGTACTGCTAGATGTCTGTGACTCACCAACTTCTTAGATTCTCCGCCATGAAGTCTTTTGGATTTTATGGCAAAATTAAAAATTACGGAATGATCTCATTTTTAATAAAGTATTCCGTGATCCTTCATCTGTTTGTTCCCGTGCAATGGAGAATACTATTGAATGGATTGATGCCAATAATCTTGATGCTCATCCACGAAGTAAAACAAATTCCTGCGATTCCCCCAAATGCTTATAAAAAATATTTATATATAAAAAAATTACAAAAAAATTAATCAACAACAACATTTTTTTTTGTTTTTACAACTAGTGCATGACTTACCTTATCAATGCATTTCTTGGACAAATATAAAGCTTGATGCAGCTTAAAAGATTTTTAGAACAACAATCAATACCACCAAAAAAAGATGACAAATCAAATCATTATATTTACATGTGAAAATAATATATTTTTCGTCTATCTTATTGTTTAAATTAAAAAAATAATCTAATAACATATTTTGTTTCTTAAAAATTTGATAATCCAATTATACTTTTAACTAATTATTTAATGTTAATAAATTAATGTTGGAAAATATAGTTTTAGTAAACTAATATAGAGATAATCAGTATAATGAAATTTAGAATATATTAAAAAATACCAATAAATTAATATATTTTAAAAAATATAGAAAACTATAATTTTAAAAAATATAAAAATATGCTGATACGTCTATCGATAAAGATAGTTGACGTTATGAATTATCAAAATAGTAATAAAGGAATAAATTAATGATTTCTTAACAAAACAAATATGGCACATATATTTAAATTGATTAGATATTTCACATTTGACCCTATTATGACTGTTTATTTGAAAATTGTAATTGCGAATGATTTATCATTGTCCAAGATAGCACTGGCAATGAAACCATACATTGAGATTAAAACAACAAAATTGCCGGTTGTTGACTCAATATCTTTTTTATTTGTATCTTTATTTAAAAATTTATAATTATATATATCTCATGAGTTGTTAAGCTCTGTTTAATGGTGTGTTTTCTTACTATTTTTAAAATTCTGTAACAAGAAAAAATTAAAAAATGGTAGTTTATGATACTATCTACAAACTCAGCAATAATAATTAAAAACTGGTATAGGTTGTTAAACTGCTAAGTAAATGGCAATCAATATCCAAAAATTAAGTTAAAAATAATTTAGTTAATCTTGGCTGAATAAGGGTTACTTTTTATCATATTCTTTACAAATCATTTTTATTCTGTTTTTTTTATTGTGTTACGGAAATTCATTTGCATGGTTTTATTGTTGTGTTATTTTTGTTTAGGTTGATTATATATAATTTGGCTTGTATAGTGAGTTTATCTTTTCAAAATATGATTTATATTTTTTTCTACACTGCTATAAATGTTTAAATTTCGCAAACTAAAGTATTTTGTTCTGCATATTTCTTATTAAAAGTCAAAACAGTGTAATAATATATCCTAATTTATTATCTTCCTTAATCAGTACATAATTTAAAACTTTTATCTTATTTATTTTGCTTGAATGTTTGTCTTCCATTGTTTTAGAACATCTAAAATTTTATGCTAAATTATTAATAGATATATATATTAAATTTATAATAAATAAAATAAATGTTGTTTATGTAATATATATATTTTTAAATCCAAGCCCATTTAAAAATAATCTTATTGATAAATTTGATTTGAAGCTTCAAGAAGATGAATTTAGGTGTACTCATCATTTAAAGAGCAACATACTTCTAGTGATCTAAACCATGTGATAACACTAATCGACTATTCTTTTGAAGCTAATCAAAAATTTCCGATCCTTTTGTTGGGTTATGGTTTTTACTGCTCGTTACAAACCTTTCAAATGAATTATAAATGGATATATTGACTGCATTATTTTAATTGGTTAGTAAAATAAAATTTATTTTAATATATTTAGTAATAAGTATATTATCATAGTTAATTTAATTTTAATTATTTTTACTACAATTTTTAATCCTGATTTTCAAGAAATTTACCATTTCAAAGGGCTATAAGTTAAAATTGAACAATTCCGATAAATATGATAAAATGGAGACAAGTTCGAATATTGATAATGATGTTTAATTGATCATGTTTTGGAAAATTCATGAGTTTCAATAAATATATGATTTTTTATATGATTTTTTTCCTTATAATTGTTTTATACGCAACACAAAATTTATTTGTTAGCTATGTGTATATATATATATATTTATTTAATTATTAATGGTTTAATATTATTATTTAAAAGGTTCATATCTTAAAGTGTACTGGCCACAAAATAATTTAATAAAAATATTCAATAATACTATTCCTTCAAATACGTGTACATGATAAAATTTAAGCAACTTAAAATTATTGACTATTACTCACCAACTGATCCGCAAATAGTTTAAAAAGTAATTCCTCCCAAACTTCATCAACAACATTAATTACCATGACTAAAAAAATCATGTGATCATCCTAAGTACACCAATAAAACTAAAATATCAACTATAACACCAGATTTCAAATATATTAATTCATGAAGATATGCCCCGTTTATGAGCTGGTAAAGTCGAGATCAATTAACTAATAGACTGGACGTCTATTTCACTAATAGACGTAGAAATTTTAAAACCACGTATTCTTTCATAAACATAGATTTTCCAACCATAATAGAAAAATGCTAATCAAAACGACATTCTTTTGAACAAATGGACCAAAACAAAAACGGACAATATATTAAAGTAACAAAAAGATTCTAATTACTTCACCAAGATCACCACCATGCAAAAATAAAGAAAACCACAAAGAATGAATGTAACGCCCCAAAATTCTCTAAAATAATATTTTTGAACGTTGCTAAATAATTAAATAAAACCTTAAAATTTGAGGATAAACAAAGTTTAAAATCTCATAAAAATTCAAATCAAAGAAATAAGAGCAAATAGAATATAAAAAAACTACAAAATTTTGCGGTACGAAAGAATTCAACACTCTAAATTTAGACTATACGCTACTCTTTCTCAAAACTGTTTGCACGAAAATCAGAATTTATTTGAACAAAAAAAATCACTCAGTGAGACAAAAAGCCGACAGACATGTACCAATACGATCTAATCCCGTACAGAAAAGTGTTCACGTATTCGTACCAAAAAACATATATTCAGATTCAATTGTTTAAATTTAAAGATAACTTATCAAATAATTTTTTTGCAATAAATTTTAGTTTTATCATAATCATATCAGCAAAACAAAACATAATCATCTGAACATAACATAATATATCAGAACATAACGACCATGTATCCATCAATGCAAAATAGATGGTACGCCCTCAACATTGGTCACCAAAACCACATACGAACAGAATATATACATAATATACTCGATAAGGATGATGACCCCTAACGAGGTGATAAGGAAGTACAATCCACGATATTAACCAACCTCAATACCACTAACAGAATACACATTTGGCGATGCCGGCCACCATAGATTTGCTCAATACAACTAACTAAATCAAAATAACATGTTGATACCGGTCTTAACAGAGTAACATAGTTTCTTATCATAATCATAAATCAGAATAACTCAGAGTAATACTATCAAAATCAATAATTCAGACATTCTAATAATTTATTCCATTCTTAATTCATATTTAAATTAATGTAATTAATTTATATTCGAAATAACTCAAATATTTAATTATCATTAAGATTTTCTAAAATATTATACCAAAAAAATAAATAATAATAATAATAATAATATTAATAATATTAATAACATTAATAATATTAATAACATTAATAACATTAATAACATTAATAATATTAATAATATTAATAACATTAATAATATTAATAATATTAATAACATTAATAACATTAATAACATTAATAATATTAATAATATTAATAACATTAATAATATTAATAACATTAATAATATTAATAATATTATTAATAATAATAATAAGAGAATAATAATAAGAGAATTAGAACTCACATCGAAACAAATTTTTAGGTTAATGACCCCTCTAACAAAAATTATACTAACGCCATTGAATACCAAATAAATCACCTAAAATCAACCACTGATCAGAAAAATTCTATCATTATATCATTCAAAAGCTTTCGAGAAGAGTAATCTGATCTTGAATCAAATTTTCCAAATCTGTTTTAAAAACTATTGAACCAGCCTGATTACCATTCGATTTAAAAATAAAATGTCTCCAAAAATAAATTCGATCATAGACCCTTCTTCCTCGTGTTCTAGAACCGGTTTCAAATGTGACAGAATCTGTCTAAAACATCCTCAATTAGAGAGATAACCATTAGATCAAAGAACTTACTGCTCAAAATTCGATCAACTCAGAACACCAAATGAAAACAGTCACTTGGGCTGAATTCAGGAGATTGAGAAGTTTCTAAAGAGCTATAGATTGTACCCTAATTCTCCCTGTAAAAAAAACCACCATTAAAGAGGTTGAATCTCAGAGCTTGAAACTCACTTACATGAAAGAAAATTAAAGAAGGAAGAAGATGAAGTTTACCAAACACTTCTACCAACGATGGGAACTACACATAACTAAAGCATCACCAACAGAGGGCACAACCAACCCACCACAAATTCCAATCATAAATTTCCAAAAATATGCAACTTGGAGTTGAGGTAAAATTGATCTCGAAAACTCACCAAAAGTCTCAATTTGAATGTTTGGAGCTTTAAAACGCATGTAAATAAATACATGGTATTAGGGTTGAAAATGAATATTTGAGTTGCCAAAAAGTATCCCTCCGTTTTCGGAAAGGATGAACTCGAATTCATCCATATTTCTCGATTTTTCACTTTAGTTCTTGCAGTTTTTGTCTACTTACAGGTTTTACTTCCAAATTTTGAGTCGGTTAGAAATCCCCTTAAAATCAGACAGGTTTAAAACTTTTCAAATTTAACAATTTAACCCAAAATCTGGTGCTTCTTTTTCTTCTCTGATTTTGGGTGTTACAATTCTACCTCCCTTAAAAAATCATCCCAAGTCAACTCCACACCAGGACGAGAAGTAACAACGCTTCTCCACCAGTGTTGAGAATCTCCAGCAAGTTGATGAGTAACCATTCACAACTTAAAAGCTTCAAGAACTTCCAAATACCCTAGTGCCTCTTTAACTAGATCAAGCCATTTCTCTGCTTCTATAGGGTCAGAAGAACCTTCAAACTTATGTAAGCCCACTTCCTTCTTGAGCCTATCCTACAATAAATAATAGTCAACTTGAGGGTTTGCCTGCTGGGCCGGCTGGGGAACAGCTGCCTAAGGTAGCTGCTGCAAGTCTGCTGGAACGCGACATTCTGTGCAAACATCTGACTCATAGATTGAAACATCTGTCGCATGTCATCCATTGGTGCAACATTAGGTGGAGGAGATGGTGGAAATTGGACACATGCTCTTGGATTAGGTGGAGCACCACGACCAAGGGGAGCAGTAGGTTTTGCCTCCTGAGGAACACATGTCCACGTCTAGCCATCTAAACACAATTACTCAAGAAACTAAAAAAATAATTTTATATTAATCTCATCATTGTTGTAGAAACTAAACTTAAAATCCTAAAACACTCAAAATCCTAAAGCGAGAATAGGTATAAGATTTTATTTTAATTTTCCTATTTAAAACCTCATAACCTTAGAATTTGTTTTGAAAATTTTCCTTTTTGGCCCAAAAATCTTTCTAATTAAATTGTTTTAAATACCAGGGATTCGTAAAACTATGCTCTGATACCAAATTGTAATGCCCCAAAATTCTCCAAAATAATTTTTGGAACGTACTAAATAACTATATAAAATATTAAAATCCGAGGATAAACAAAGTATGAAATCTCATAAAAAGCCAAATCTGAGAAATAAGAACAAATAATCTATAGAAAAAAAACTACCAAGTCTCGCGCTACGAACAAATTAAACACTCTAAACTTCGGCTACACGCTACTCTTCCTCAAAATGTCTGCACGGAAAGCAGAACTTATGTGAGCGAAAAAATCATTCAGTGAGACTACAAAGCCGACAAACATGTACCAATACATTTTGATCCCGTACAGAAAAATGTTCACGTATTGGTACCAAAAAAAATATTCATATTCGATTGTTTAAACTTAAAGATAACTTATCAAATAATTTTTTTACCAGAACATTTATTATTACCATAACATATCATATCAGCAAAACAGAACAGAATCATCCGAACATAACATAATATATCAAAACAGAACGACCAGGTATCCATCAATGCAAAAGAAAAATGGTACGACCCCAACATTAGTCACCAAAACCATATACTAACAGAATATATACATAATATATTCGATAGGGATGTTGGCTCCTAACAAGGTGAAAAGGAAGTACGGTCCACGGTATTACCCAAACTCAATACCACTAGCAGAATATCAGAAAAGGGAACACACATGTTGGCGATGTCGGCCGCCACAGAATAACATAATTTATCGTCATAACACAAATCAGAATAACTCAGAGTAATACAACAAAAAATAATTAAAACATTCTAATAATGTATTTCATTCTTAATTCATATTTAAATTAATGTAATTAATTTATATTCAAAATAATTCAAATATTTAACTATCATTAGAATTTTTTAAAATATTATAACAACGTATAATAATAATAAGGGAATTAGAACTCACATCAAAACAAATTTTCAGCTTAACAAACCCTCTAAACAAAATTCTACGAACGCTTTTGAATACCAAATAAATAATCTAAAATCAACCATTGATCAGAAAAATTCTATCAATATATCATTCGACAAGAGAAATCTGAATCTGGAATCAAAATTTCCATAACCATTTTAAAACCTACTGAACCGGCCTGATTACCATTCAGTTTAAAAATAAAATGTATCCAAACATATATTTGATCACCGGTGCTTCTTCCTCGCGTTCATCTAAGTCCAGAACTGGGGTTCAAATGTGCAGAACAGGTCTAACACATCCTCAATTTGAAGTGATAAGCATCAGATAGAAGAATTTACTGAAATTCGATCAACTTAGAACACCAAATGAAAAATGGTCACTTGGGGCTGGATTCATGAGATTGAGATGTTTCTAACGAGGTATAGGTTGTACCCTAATTATCCTTGTAAACAAAACCACCATTAAAGAGCTTGAAACTCACTTCCATAGAAGAAAATTGAAGAAGGAAGAAGATGAAGCTTACCACACTTCTACCAAGGATGGGAACACACATAACTCAAGCAGCAACAACATAGGGCAAAACCAACCTAACTCACCACACATTTCGTTCATAAATTTAAAAAATATGCAACTCGGAGTTGAGGAAAAAATGATCTCGAAAACTAACCAAATACCTCAATATGAAAAGATATTTGGTTTCTAAATGTTTGGGGTTGAAAAATGAATATTTGAGTTGCCAAAAATTATTATGCCTCCGTTTTTGGAAAGGATGAACTCGAATTCATCTATACTTCTTGATTTTGCACATTAGTCCTTGCCTTTTTGTCTACTTATAGGTTTTGCTTCCAACTTTTGAGTAGATTAGAAATTCCCCCAAAATCATATTCAAATTTAACAATTTAACCAAAAATTTGGCGCTTCTTTTATTCTCTAATTTTGGGTGTTACAATGAATGATATTTAATTCAAAGAAAATGAAAAGATGTGACCAAAAATACGAAAAGGAAAAACAGTTCTATAAAAAAGTTACTAATTTGGTAACCGTAAAAGAAAATTTTTAAAATCCATTACTTAAATTATTAAATGACATAAATAAATAGAAAATACTATGCAAAAAGATTACAATATTATATGAAATAGAAATGATTACAGCATCCATAATATGTGTTACAAACATAGAAATAGGAAAATTCTGGTTTATATTACCATAGAAAAACTATTCTATAATTTTATAAATAAAATAAAACCAAAGAACAACATCATAAGGAAAGAATAATAAAAACCCTACCTGATCCGATTGTCACTCATCATAAACGTAACATAAACAAAAAAACTCGAATATCTATACTAAACCCGATAATGATATACAAATAAATAGTTGAATTATCCTAAAATTTAAAAAATAACTACTTTCAGTTCTTCAGGAATATAAACTTCCAAAACCGATCAATGTGAAAATTATATCATAGATGATATTCTTTTAAAATTTACACAATTACACAAAATTAAAATTCAAAAGTGGCATATAAAATAAATTAACATATGAAACTAAATAAACAAACAACAAATATTTTTTTTGTTAAAAATTAAAATTTAAAAATATGAAATATGATGAAGTGATTTTTAGTTCCAACAAACAAAAAGACATTTACAAGATAATAAAGATTTAAGACTATACCAATCAATACATTCACTAAAAGTTTTTTTTAATAACAATCTTCATGCAGCGAATAGCAACCATTGTTTACCAATAACTGAAAGAGTTTATGGAGTCTTTTACCATTTGAAACGATTCCTTTGATGTTTACCATATTTCAAATGACTAACAAGTATAAAAACTATAGAAGATAACCATATTTCTTGAGGATGTCTATTCAAAATAGTATTTTGAAGTAATGTTAATCCAACATTAAAATTACGTAAAAAGCAACCCATATAAACTGCTTTCAAGTACAATACATCAACACTACCATACATAATAGTTAAATCACAGAACTCGCTAGATGTACCATCCATCTCTGAGAAAAACAAGTAAGGCTTCGTAAATTTAACTAAAGATACGGCAAATTTAGAAGATTGCCAAAGATCTTTGATTAAATCAATTATAAATAGAATTTCTTTCAATGTAAAGTAATATAAATTTATTTTTTTTTAAATTATTGAAAAAGATATTTAGAAATCATTTTATTTAAATTTAACTGAAGAATCAGAACTATCAAAAGATTGTCAAATCTTACAATTTAAAAGTATTGTATAAAAAATGTTGAAAATAATGAAAAACGATTACTTAAACGAAATGAATCATGATTACATAACAGTGAATAGACATGAAATACCTTAATAAAAAAGTTGCAACTTTTGAAATTCACAAATTTTCAATGAAAATGCATTGAAAGACCACTGGCATTTATTAGGATTGCTATTAGTCGATAGATTAGTCTTGGAGATAAAATTTTTTTGTCATGTTTCTATGTTTTAGAAAACTTTTAACTTATAATTAGAATATGAAAATTTTCTTAATTCTAACGTCGAAGGCAGTAATGTCAATTATAAATAGTCATCTTCATGTAATCTTATAAGTAAAGCGTTTTACACTTTAAACCTAACTATTACATACTAATAGTATTTGAATAAGAGACTTGATAGATTACTATCAAAGAAAACAGAAATGCTCAGGAGAGCTCATTTAGAGCTCAAAAAGAGGTAACATACAAAACATCGAACCACGTGTTAGAGTGATTTTGTGTGTTTAGGGTGTCATATTGTATATGAGCCATCAATAATCATTTTTAAATTTTCAAATTATAAAAGTTTTAAAGAGTTTTGGAGATATGTAGAAGGTAAAAAATATAAATAAAACTAATCATCCGTGGGAAAGTAAAAATTTCAAATATCACCAGTTTGGATAAAAATTTCACAAGTATAAAGTAATTAAACTGGGTTCTTCTATTTTTCTTTATGTTTTTAGATTGATTTAGTAAATATATTTGAATAATTTCATAAAATAAATTTAGAAAACAACACAGTTAGTTAAATATTGAAGAATTATAGCGTTTGAGTCCATTACCATTTTTCTAGGTAGAACAGTTTCTTAGCAAATATATAACAAGAGCAACAAAAAGAAAACGAAAATATGTCAGTATTGTTGGATCTTTCGACAACATTCACTAAAATAATTTGGAAGACTCGCTAGAAAAATGAAAAATTTATCATTGGAAATAATAAAATGAAAATCAAATAATCGGATTTTCTATTTAATCGTTGCGAAATAAAGAAAACAACAACACACATCATAAAACAAAAGGAACAATAACAAACTCTTATAAAAAAGAATATTTTATAAAAAAATAATTACAAAAAAGATCAACAATAGTAAAAAATTTTGTTTTAACAACTAATGCATGACTTACCTTACCAATGCATTTCTTGGACAAAGATAAAACTGGATGCAACTTAGAAGATTTTCAAAACAACAAATAATACCACCGAAAAAGATGAAAAATCAAACATTATATTTACATGTAAAAATAATATATTTGTCGCCAATATTATTTTTTAAATTAAAAATTATCTAATAACATATATTTTTGCTTACAACTTTGATATATAGACGAACTGTAGATTATTCCCATTATGCTTTTAACTAATACTTTAATGTTAATAAATTATTTTTTTGAAAATATAGATTTATAAAATAATATAGAGATAATTAATATAATAAAAATTATTAATAATGAAATTGAAAAAGATATTAAAAATACCAATAAATTAATATATATTTTAAATATATTAAATTATAATTGTTAAAAATATACAAAAATATGTAAAGAAATGTTTCTGATAGTCGATAAATATTTTTGCCGTTATGAATATTCAAAACAGTTACAAAATAATAAATTAATTATTTCTTTCTGTTTTTCTGTTCTTAACATTGCTATATATAACAAAAAAATGTGGCACATATATGTGGCCAAAAAATGTGGCACATGTAATGTTAATTACATTGTTTTATTATATTGATTCTCTATATTGGTTTATTAAAACTATATTTTCAAACATTAATTTATTAACATTAAATTATTATTTAAAATCATAACCGGGATAATCTACAGATCGTCTATACATCAAATTTGTAAGCAAAGATATATGTTATTAGATTATTTTTAATTTAAACAATACTATAGACCAAAAATATATTATTTTCACGTGTAAATATAATTATTTGATTTGTCATATTTTTCTGTGGTATTGATCGTTGCTTACAAATTCTTCTAATTACCGTTTTTTCCAAGGCTTTGGGGGATGGATACGATTGTCAATAGCCGTGTCATTGATCACGAAAGAGCTCAATTCCTTTTCCCATCAAATGAGGCATTACAACTAGTGTTGAGGCGAAGACCTTGGAGTTTTAATCAGTGGATGTTTGCAATGGGTTCATTGTCTCCAACTATTGGTGATTAAGAACCTTCATTATCATATTTTGGGTACAAGTACCTGACGTCCCTATCTAATTCTTATCGGCTTTGATGGTTAACTATATCGCCGGAACGTTTAGCTCTGTTGTGGAACTAGAGCGTGATGAACCGATGGCAGAGAATTAGGGCTTTGGTCGTGTTTTTTTGCCCTGTCCTATTGAGAAATCCTGATTTTTGAAATACGTTTCAAGTTTGGTGACGAGTTAGCTATGATATCGTTTCGTTTGGAGAAGCTACGCAATCATTGTTTCCGTTGTCACTCCCTGCAACCCGATATCTCATAATGTTAAGTTTCCTAAGAAGATTCAGTAGCCAGTCATCAGGACCCAGAACTGGAGAGTGACGCCCCTAGGATGTTGATCCCACTTCTTCCTGTTGACACCTCCTCACGTGTCATACATGTTGAACCCCTTCACATGGTCAATGAATTAGGTTTACACTTGCCAGTTCCCTTCTTGAATCCCTCTTCCGGATACCAGACTTTGGAACCCAACATGATAATGATCGACCGGCGCCAATTCGCAGACCTTCACAATTTTTATCAAAATTACAGCTTCGTATCTGACGCACGGAATCTGAAGCAACACGTAGAAGAATTCTTCTCTCCCTTGAACATGTTGGCAATGATATTATCCAGGAGATTACCCGTCCGAAAAGATCTCCCTCTAGTTACTCTAACAAAAGACGCAGAATTATGGTGTCAGAGGCCAGTTCACCCAAACATATAACATAAGAGGCAAAGCGGGCCGAATACCACCAATGGCCAAATGAAAATAGTGAGTTGGAAATGGTAGAGCATTGGCAAAAGTCTGGCATTTCATCATCTCGAGGAAATATGTCGTCGTTACCTTCTTGATGTAGTGTTCCTCATCGAGACGAAGCACCCATTCAACTATGTTTGTGATTTGTCTGTCTCTCAAGGGTTTCCGAATTATTTTATCGTTCTGCCTATTGGTTTAAGTGGTGGTCTTGTTCTCTTTTGGAAAAACTATCGATATCACTGTATTATAGCATGACACAAGGCTTGTAGATTGTTTTATTAATGAAAAATTATTTTTCCTTCAATTTATCTTGGGTATATGGTGATCCAAATCCACAATATCGAAATGAGATATGAGAAAGACTTAAAAAATAGACATTACCCGTAATAATCCATGGTTGATGCTTGGTGACTTTAACCAAATCAGAAATAGTGGTGAAAAGATTGGTGGGTATTTATGAGATAAGGGATCGTTCAAAGACTTCAATACGACTCTTTATATCTGTGATATGGCCGAGCTTAATTATCAAGGGAATCGTTTCAGTTGGAGTGGTCAAAGGAATCTACTTCGTAATGGTGTTCGGACTACGAAACTAATCCAACTGCAGGCTAGGTCCTGTTGAATTTGACTCCCTTTTTTCTTTCCTATTTCAATTTCTGGATTATTATATGATGATTTGCTGCCTCGACAAAGCCTTAGCAAATACAGAGTGGTTCTCATATTACCCGGCGTCTTTCTCAGAATATTTGGAACTAATTGAGTCTGATCAATGGCCTTTAGTTGTCAATATCGTCTCGGAAAAGAGATTAAAGAGAGGTCAGTTTCAAATACGATAGACGAATATATGATCGAGAAGGGTTTAAGGAAGCTATTGCGGATGAATGAAAAAGAATCTCACACCATACAGACCTTCCGACTTGATTACAGAGGATTCAGAAAATAATATCAAGTTGGAAACAGTGTAATGTAACAAACTCCAAAGCAAAAATTCAGTCTGTCAAAACTGAGCTTGAGTCGTCTTTTCTCCAACCAGTATTAGACCCATCCATTATCAATGATATAAAGTGGAAAATCAACAAAGCGTATTATCAAGAAGAAATTTATTGGAACGTTAAAAGTCGTAACAAATGGCTAAAGGAAGGAGATCGAAACACAAATATTTTCATGGATCTGCCAAGTCTCAAAAAGAAAGGAATCGGATAACTTCAATCATCGATGATAATGGCATTGAATAGACTAGGAAAGATGATATTTCAGGAGTGGCGATCGATTATTTCTAGAATATTTTCAGACCAGCACTAACAATGGATGGGGAGATTTTTTCATTCGCTGGTTACGGATGAAATGAATACAATGCTTACGCCGAATGTTACAAATGTCAAGATTATAATAGCTATTAAGTCTATTGGAGGAGATCGAGCGCATGGTCCGGATGGGTTGAGTGGTGCCTTTTATCATCACTTTCTAACAACTATTGGTGATAGTATAATTAAAGAGGTTAAGGTGTTTTTTACTAATGGCATCCTTCCTCCTAGCCTCAACAAAACCCATATTTTCCTTATCACGAAGATAGTTCAGGCGAATAACATGGCCGACTTTCGACCAATAAGTTTATGCAATGTAGCATATAAGATCATATATAAAATCCTTATTTCAAGACTGAAACCATTTTTGCCTTTGACCATCTCCGATCAACAAACTGCTTTTGTGCCGGGAAGACTCATTACTGATAACGTGTTGATTGCTCATGATTTCCTCCATTCATTGACTACAAGGAAACGTTAAGCTAAGACTTATATGGCTATCAAAACCAATATTTCCAAAGCTTATGACCGAATGGAGTAGAATTTTCTCTAGGAATCAATGATGCGCCTAGGATTCAATGAAAAATGGACAAGTTGGATTATTTCATGTGTCAGATCGGTATCATATTTGGTTCTTATCAATGACAGTCCTTATGGTGATATTTTACCAACTCGGGGTATTCGACAAGGTGATCCTCTTTCACCGTATCTTTTCCTTTTCTGCGCGGAAATGGAAAGAAAATATTCAAGGCATCGCCATAAGTAATAATGGACATAGGGTTAGTCATCTTCTGTTTGCGGATGATTCTTTCTTCTTCTGTAAGGCAAACCGTCAAAATAGTGAAACTTTGGCTAAGGTCCTTCAACAATATGGTGAACTCTCCAGAAAACAAATTAATGCAAACAAATCATCTATCACCTTTGGGTCACATGTATATGAATTGAAAAATTCAGAGATTCACCAAATTATCAACATACAGAGGTCAGGCGGTTGTAGTAAGTATTTGGGGCTTCCTAAAAACTTTACTTGAAATAAATGCTAGTTATTTGATGATATAGTCAAGAAGGTCAAAGAACGCACCAAGAGCTGGAATCAAAAATTCTTATCCGAAGGAGGGAAAAAAGCACTCCTAAAGTTTATACCCCTATCCATGCATACCTATGCTATAAGTTGTTTTAAGTTAACTCGAACAACATGTCATGAGATAGACTTTGCATTATCACAATTTTGGTGGGGATCAGATGATTTCAAAAGTCGTATGGCGTGGGTTAGTTTGAAAAGAATAAGTTTACCTAAAAAGAAAGGGGAACTTGGATTCAGGGATATTGAGAAATCTAATGATGCCTTGCTTGCGAAACAGGCATGACGCCTATTACAAGACCCTAATTGTCTATTGGCAAGAATTATGAAAAGTCGGTATTTCTCTGATACGACGCTTTGTGGCGCATTGATTCTAAGGAAAACTTCACATGGTTGGCGTTCCCTTATTAATGGTCGTGATTTGCTCTACAAAAGTTTGCGGTATCAAGTTAGGGATGGCCAAACGATAAATGCATCCACGGATCCATGGTTGCCTTCACACCTTCCAAGATCGTCGGCGAATGGTAATCTTCCTCATTCATTCTGATTAAAATATGTATGGCAATCTAACGGGAAACAATGGGATGAAATCAAGCTTAGACGTCACTTAAATAATGAAGATGCACAATATGCTCGTCGTATTTATATACCGCACCATCGTGCTGACGATAGACTACTTTGGCATTACACCAAGAATGGAAATTACCGACTTATTCTGGGTATTGGCTGTCGACACACCTTCCCAATCCAGAAGTTCAAAACCCATCCCCACCTACGGGTAATACGGAGCTAAAAACTAGAATATGAAAATCAAAGACATCATCAAAGATTAAGCATTTTCTATGGCGTATGCTATTTTCGGTCCTCGGTACTGGAGCAGAAGAATACCCATTGATGCCATATGTAAATGTTGCTGTCAACATACATAAACTTTGGCTCACTTTTTTTCCAATGTGACTATGCTACAGCGGTTTGACGAGCTTCTAACCTACCAGCATCTATGTTACCTAGCTCATCTAGTTCGTCAGAGGATAACATTAAAGGTCTCCTAGATGTTTATGACTCAGCCATGCCACCAGAGTATTGTCATGGTACTTTCTGGATCCTCTAGCAAATTTGTAAATCAAGAAACGACCTTATCTTCAACAGAGCTCACCGGGAACCTTCAACAATAATCCTCCTAGCAATGGATAATGCTACAGACTGGCTAGATGCAAACCCCCCCCCCCTTTCCCATCCTCATCCCAACATTCATTTTATTCCCAAGAGCCGGACATTCATTGGTCACCTCCATCCCCTGGTTATTAAAAATGTAATGTTGATGCAACTTACCGTTATAATCAATCTTCAATAGGAGTTGGAAGGATACTACGAGATGCACATGGAACTTTCAAAATTGTGGCATCTCTAGACTACGACAAGGAACCAATTCTCTTGAGACTGAAGGTATCGCCTTACTACATACCTTACAATCACTTTGGTGTAGAGGTTTTTGTAATATCATCATGGAAGGCGATTGTAAGGTCTTAAAGAAATCCTCCACTCACAGTCTGTAAATGCATAATAACATTAGATTCAATTACATATCTTTTGTTCTCATAACATTTGTCCTCCAACATGTTTGATATTTACATATCCTTTTAGATTCAGTTATCGTCTTTTGAAAATATTGAGATTATAATAGCATTACATGCTTGTTAAATATGACACTCCATAAACAAATTGGAGGATAGTAGGAGGTTGATTACATTTTTTTGATACCAATGAAAATTTGATATTAAAAAATTTATGCACCCAATTATGAATATCCATAATTATATTTTTTATTGTAATTCTTTTTGTATTATGTAGCCACGTTAGCACCAACCGACTAACCTCGAGTTTGTTCCAACAAACCACTTCTTGTTCCAAAAAAGCTCCGCATTTTTACAAATTAGCTACGGTGAAGAGGTTTCGATGTTATTTTTTCCACTTCTTGATTTTGTTATCGACAAGGAAAAAATGTTGAATGTAATCGATCGGGTTGATGTTCAGAGAAATTATAAAGTATTGTTGAAAGAAAGTACCTTGAGTTTCTAATGAAGGGTGGTGTTGTTGTGGTCTCAAATGCATTGATTCATACATGTTTGGTTGTATATAGAAGCGTAAAAGAAAACTGTAAAAAAAAAAACTATAAGAAACTATAGTGGGACTCCATATTGGTAGATCATTTGCAGTTTTTTAATAACATGGTTCCTTTTTCTGAATTGGGATGTTATATTGCTTATGATTGTTTTAAACGACGATCATACAGAGATTAAGTGAAACTAATCAACGTTGCAATTAGAATCTGCAAAACATATCCTTTATTTTAACAAGTAAAGGAAGCAAAAAATTTGAGTAACAGTGAATGGATCTGTTCAGCATCATCTTGACAGCTCTCATTGGAATTTGAACCAAAAGAAACTATAATAAATACGGAACTCAGATTCCGTTGGGTGGGGGAGTCGCAGGCATTTGTTTTTTTTTTTAAGGAGAGAAGTAATAAGCATGGGAGAGACGAATCAATCCCTTAGGCTGCTGCCTCCTTGGAGATCTTCTCTGCCTTTGCAACCACCTCGTCGATGCCTCCAACCATGTAAAATGACTGTTCAGGAAGATCATCATACTTACCATCGAGTAGACCCTGCAACAGTTTACAATTCATATAAGCTCATGTACAGCAACCATGGCGAGTTGAGAAAAGAAAGTAGTATGATGAATGCAAATATACCTGGAAACTGTTGATGTTTTCTTTAAGGTCAACGTATTTTCCAGGGGCACCAGTGAAGATTTCAGCGACATGGAATGGCTGACTCAAGAATCTCTGGATCTTACGGGCACGGGCAACAGTCAGCTTATCATCTTCGCTCAGCTCATCCATTCCCAAAATGGCGATAATATCTTGCAAATTCTTGTAGTTCTGTAGCACTTTCTGCACACCACGAGCAGTGTTGTAGTGCTCCTCACCCAGAATGTGAGGCGACAGCATACGGGACGTCGAATCCAAAGGATCCACAGCAGGATAGATACCAAGCTCAGAAATCTTCACATGGGAAAGAAAGCATATAAATATGTCAGCTTAACGAAGCATTACACATAAATATTTTGAAAAGAAGCATCAAAAAGTGACGAAGTCACACCTGTCTTGACAGCACAGTTGTGGCGTCCAAATGAGCAAAAGTTGTAGCAGGAGCAGGATCTGTCAGATCGTCGGCAGGGACATAGATGGCTTGGACTGAGGTGATAGAACCTTTCTTTGTGGTTGTGATTCGCTCTTGAAGAGCACCAAGATCAGAAGCCAGAGTTGGCTGGTAACCCACAGCAGATGGGATACGACCAAGCAACGCAGATACTTCAGAGTTGGCCTACACAAGAGAGTACACCTAATTAAATCTACAATCTCTTCATGCATATATGGCACACAGGTGCTGAGTAATATACACAGCAAATAACAAGCCTCACCTGAGTGAAGCGGAAAATGTTGTCAATGAAAAGCAAGACATCTTGGCCTTCGGCATCACGGAAATACTCAGCAACAGTCAAACCAGTCAGTCCAACACGGGCACGAGCACCAGGGGGCTCATTCATTTGTCCGTACACAAGAGCACATTTGCTCTCAGACTGTTAAGACAGAAAACAGAGATAATTGAGAAACAAAGATCAATCAAACGCCATTTGCAGGAAAAGGAAAGGTGAAGATTAATCCAAATTAACCTGCTTTTCGCCTAGCTTGATGACACCACTCTCAATCATTTCTCTGTACAAGTCATTTCCCTCACGGGTTCGTTCTCCCACACCAGCAAAGACAGAGAAACCACCTGTTCATCAGAAGAAGCACCATTTAACAAAAGGAGAGACTAAAAGATCCTAAGTGTTAAACAGACCATGAGCTTTGGCAACATTGTTGATGAGCTCCATAATAAGCACAGTTTTTCCAACACCAGCACCACCAAAGAGACCAATCTTTCCTCCTCTTTGGTAAGGAGCAAGGAGATCAACAACCTGGAAGAAAGAAAGAAGAAAAACAAGCTCAGAACACGTAAGACAGCAAATGTGACCTGTGGGAACAGAAATCTACCTTAATACCAGTGGCCAGGATCTCTTGCCCAGTGGCTAGATCAACCAAAGCCGGAGCATCTCTGTGAATAGGTAAGTAATGGTCGGTCTCTGAGAAACAGTAAAAACATGTTGTCATGACAAGTTTGCAGAAAGAGAGACATTGATCAAGTGAGGCTAAGACTTCTTACTAATTTCGCCTCTCTCATCAATGGGTTCTCCAAGAACATTCATGATACGTCCAAGGGTGGCTCTTCCAACAGGGACCTTAAAAGTGAGAACAAGCCAAAAGTCATATTTTCGGGTCAACGTTGAGAATAAGGAAAACAAGAACAGACTAAGGCAAAATCCAATTAACGAAGACACAGATCTACACCTAATAATGGCTGATCCGGATCTATGCAGAGAAACAACTTACAGTGATTGGAGCGCCAGTGTTGAGAACGCGCCTTCCACGGACGAGACCTTCAGTACCATCCATAGCAATGGTCCTAACGACATTTTGACCCAAGTGATGAGATACCTCAAGCACCAGCCTTGTGGGATGATCCTGCACCTCCAGAGATGTCATGATCGGAGGCAATCCTTCCTGATCTTCGAATCTCACATCGACAATGGCACCGATGACCTGGCAAACACGCCCGATCGCACCTTTTCCACCGTAATCATAGGTCTTCTTCGTCTCATCCTTAGCAGGAGCAGACGATGGCGCCGGTGATGAGGTGGAATACTCGGCGACGCGGCCAAGGAGGTAGCTACAAGGAGCTGCGCGATGTGCGGGGGAAAGAGATGGAAGCCTAGGGTTACGGTTGCCTAATTTGGCAGCAGATCTGCCGGAAGATGAACGGAGAAGCGATGATAAGACTCTCCGAGACGCCATGACTGTGTGAGAGTTAGAGAGACGGGAAATGTTAGAGCTAGGGTAACACAACACTACCTGAATCTTAGCTCCAGTTCTTCTGTTTCGTGGGCTTTTAGAACGGGCTTCTTCAGGCCTACTTAATGTATTTTTTATTTTAGAAAATATATGCAACCAAACTCAAGACAATAACTAGAGCTAAGAACATGACCTTTGGGATCCATACAATAGACAATCATTGTAATTATATAATCTTATTATATAACCTAACCAAACTTAAAAAAAAAAATTATATATACTATGATTTTGTGTGGTTTTGAGTAATGTGAATTTGATTGTGAATTTTTCTTAATAAAAACATAAAAATGCATAAATATCTATTAAGAAAATTACAATTGGTGAGTATTAGCCATTTTCATTTATATGTTAGGTCTTAAGATTCTATCTATGAAAATAACAAAAGTAGTAAAATTTACTTCTTTTTTTTTTGCAAATTTACATAGAAGATTTAAATCAAAGAACATCAACCATAAAAAACCAAATATTGTTATTATTTGATTTTGTTTTATTAGTTCCAATGATAAATTTTTCTTTTTTAGCGAATTTTCCAAATTTTCTTAGTGAAAGTTATCAAAAGATCCAACAATACTGACAGTTTTTAGGTATTTGTATTGTTCTTCTTGTTATATATTTCCTAGGAACTTGCCAAGTTCAACTGTAGTTTTCTAATTAGAAAAATGGTTATGGACTCAAACTCTATAATTCTTCAATATTTAACTAATTGTGTAGTTTTCTAAATTTATTTTATGAAACTATTCAAATATATTTACTAAATCAATCTAAAACATAATGAATAATAGAAGAACCCAGTTTAATTACTTTATCCTTGTGAAGTTTTTATCCAATTACTAGAAATTTTACTTTCCCACAGATAATTAGTTTCATTTAAATTTTTCACCTTCTAATATCTCCAAAACTCTTTAAAACTTTTATAATTTGAAAAGTTAAAAATAATTATTGATGGCTCATATACAATATGACAATCTAAATACACAAAATCACTCTAACGCGTACTTCGATGTTTTTGTATATTACCCCTTTTAGAGCTATAAATGAGCTCTCTTGACTATTTCTTTTTTCTTTGATAGTAATCTATCAAGTCTCTCATTTAAATACCAAAAGTATGTAATAGTTAAGTTTAAAGTGTAAAACTCTTTACGTAAAAGAATACATTTAATATTTGTTGGTTGTTTGAAATGTGGTAAACATCAAATGAATCGTTTCAAATGGTATAAGATTTCATAAACTCTTTTAGTTATTGGTAAAAAACAATGTTTTATATTCCATGAATATCAATGATAAAAAAAACTTTCAGTGAGGGTATTGATTGGTATAGTCTTAAATCTTTAATATATATTTGTTGGAAATGCAACTTACTTCAACAAATTTCATATTTTCTTAGACATGTTTGACATTTTAATTGTTTAAGATTTTTTTTTTAGTTTCATATTTTTATTTGATTTATATGCCAGTTTCGAATTTTAATCTTCTGTAATTGTGTAAATTTTAAAAGAATATCATTTTTAATATAATTTTCATATTGATCAAATTTTGAATTTATATTCCTGGAGAATCGAAAGTAGTTATTTTGAAATTTTAAAATAGTTAAACATTTTTATATATCATTATTCTTGGGTTTATTAAAGAAAATTCAAATGTTTTAGTTTTTTTTTTAACATTCGACTTTATTCAATTTAGAAAATGTTTACATAATCTTTAAACAACTTACTCTTTATACAAGTAGGAGGATAAAATAAGTATGTGGAATATGTTGCTAATGAGATGATATTTTAGCCAACATATCAGCTAACATAATTACCGAGAAACTGCTACTTGAGAATCGATTCGTCCAACTGCGAATATCTATCACAATATTATCAATAGTAATTCTATTGATTTTTGAGTGATTACATCATATAGTGCTTTACAATCTCCTTCCATGATTATCTTTTGATAACCTCTACATCATGTCGATTGTAGTAGGGCAATGGCTTCAGCTTGAAGTGGCAATGTCGCTTGTATTAGCCGAGAGCTACCTGCTAGTCTGAAGAAACCATTTTCATCTCGAATAACCCATCCCGCACCTATGGAGTCATTCATCATGTTATAACTACCATCAACTTTTACCTTAATATGATCTTATGGAGGAAGTTGCCAATGATGAGAACTACTAGTATAACTTTTACCTTAACATGAACGTTTTTCATTACTTTCTAAAACAATTTCCAATTTCTATTACTTTAAATTCCAAGAAATTCAATTTATAATTGATTTAACCAAAGATTTTTGGCTATCTTCTCAATGTGTCGAGTCTTTAGTTAAATTTAAATATAAAATATTATTTATGAAGCCTTACTTTTTTTCTCAGAGATGGATGATACATGTAGCGAGTTCTTTTATTTAACTATTATGTATGGTAATGTTGATGCATTTTATCTCTGACATCAAACAATAGTTTTTCTTCGATAAAAAAAGTTCTTTTATTAAATAATCACAATTTTTTCACAACCATTCCTAAACTGATAGTTTTATCCAACCGGTTGGAGGTCAAAAAATTAAAAACAAAACTATATATATTATGATTTTGTGTGGTTTTGAGTAATGTAATTTGATAGTGAATTTTTCTTATTAAAAACATAAAAAAGCATAAATATCTATTAAGAAAATTAAAATTGGTGAGTATTAGCCATTTTCATTTATATGTTAGGTCTTAAAATTCTATCTATGAAAAGTTACTTCTTCTTTTTTGCAAAATTACATAGAATATTAAAATCAAAGAACATCAACCATAAAAACCAAATATGATTATTATTTGATTTCATTTTATTAGTTCCAATGATAAAAAAAAATTTTAGCGAATCTTCCAAATTTTCTTAGTGAAAGTTATCAAAAGATCCAACAATACTGACAGTTTTTAGGTATTTGTATTGTTCTTCTTATTTATATATTTCCTAGGAACTTGCCAAGTTCAACTGTAGTTTTCTAATTAGAAAAATGGTTATGGACTCAAACTCTATAATTCTTCAATATTTAACTAGTTGTGTAGTTTTCAAAATTTATTTTATGAAACTATTCAAATATATTTACTAAATCAATCTAAAAACATAAAGAATAATAGAAGAACCCAGTTTTATTACTTTATACTTGTGAAATTTTTATCCAAACTAGTGATACTTGAAATTTTACTTTTCCACGGATGATTAGTTCATCTAAATTTTTTCACCTTCTGCGTATCTCCAAAACTCTTTAAAACTTTTATAATTTGAAATGTTAAAAATGATTATTATTGGAAGTCTAAACACAGAAAATCACTTTAGCGTGTGCTTCGATATTTTTGTATATTACCCCTTTCGAGCTCTAAATGAGTTCTCCTGGCCATTTGTTTTTTCTTTGATAGTAATCTATCAAGTTTCTCGTTCAAATACTAAAAGTATATCCTACTTAAGTTTAAAGTGTAAAACACTTTACTTAAAAGAATACATTCAAATACCACGAAGATGACTATTTATAATTGACCCTACTATCTTCGATATTAGAATTAAGAGACTTTTCATATTCTAATTATAAGTTAAAAATTTTCTAAAAAAGGAAACATGACAAAAATATTTTATCTCCAAGACTAATCTATCTACTAATAGCAATCCCAATAAATGCCAATGGTCTTTCAATGGTGTCTTTTCACTAAAAAGTTGTGAATTTCAAAAGTTGCAACTTTTTCATTAAGGTACTTCATGTCTATTCATTGTATATAGTCATGTTTCATTCCGTTCAAGAACTCATTTTTAATACTATCTTTTTTTAACGTCTTTTTTATTATAATACTAATAACGTTTAACAAAATCATTAAACAGTAATGTTCACAAACATCTAGGAGGATAAAAATAAAAATTTGAAGTAACACGTTGATTATGTGCTAACTTCGCCAACTTATCCGCTACTTGGTTGGTTTGTTGAGACACCATCGCAAACGTGATAATTGTGAAGTGATCCGCCCAACTGCGAATATCATTTAAGAGTGGTTCCATATTCCTGTTCTGAGATCGTAAGTTAAGAAGATCAACCAATACTTTGCAGTCACTTTCTATAATGACATTCCGAAGCATTATTCTTGTCGAAGCATAATTCAGGACATAACTAGCATCCACATTGCACTTTAAAAATCCTGGAGGTGGTAGTGTCCAGGAGTTGGCGCCTGAGTCGGAGTAGGGGAGTTACTTCGTGGATGAGCATCAAGATTATTGGCATCAATCCATTCAATAGTATTCTCCATTGCACGGGAACAAACAGATGAAGGATCACGGAATACCTTATTAAAAATGAGATCATTCCGTAATTTTTAATTTTGCCATAAAATCCAAAAGACTTCATGGTGGAGAATCTGAGAAGTTGGTGAGTCACAGACATCTAGCAGTACTTCAATATTCTGTTCCAGGGTGTTAGTAGGATATCAATTCTGTCAAGTAATCTTTTCACTACTTTCAATATTTTTTTTTTACAATACATTTAAATTGAAAGATTTGGCAATCTTTTGAGAGTTCTGATTTTTAGTTAATTTTAAATAAAATAATTTCTAACTATCCATTCCGTTCTAAAAATCAGTTTTCCTTGCTTTCTAAACTTTTTTTCAGTTTACATTACTTTACATTACTTCTTCTTTTTTTGCAAATTTATATAGAACATTTAAATCAAAGAACATCAACCATAAAAACCAAATATTGTTATTATTTGATTTCATTTTATTAGTTCCAATGATAAATTTTTCTTTTTTAGAGAATTTTCCAAATTTTCTTAGTGAAAGTTATCAAAAGATCCAACAATACTGACATTTTTTAGGCATTTGTATTGTTTTTCTTGTTATATATTTGCTAGGAAACTGCCAAGTTCAACTGTAATTTTCTAATTAGAAAAATGGTTATAGACTCAAACTCTATAATTCTTCAATATTTAATTGTGTAGTTTTCTAAATTTATTTTATGAAACTATTCAAATATATTTACTAGATCAATCTAAAAACATAAAGAATAATAAAAGAATCCAGTTTAATTACTTTATACTTGTGAAGTTTTTATCCAAAATAGTGATACTTAAAGTTTTCTAAGAAAAGAAACATGACAAAAATATTTTATCTCCAAGACTAATCTCTCTACTAAAAGCAATCCCAATAAATGCCAATGGTCTTTCAATGGTGCATTTTCATTGAAAAATTGTGAATTTCAAAAGTTGCAATTTTTTCATTAAGCTACTTCAAGTCTATTCACTGTTATATAGTCATGTTTCATTTCGTTAAAGAAAATTGTTTTCCTACTTTCTATAAATATCGATTCTGTCAAGTAATCATTTTTCATTACTTTCAACATTTTTTTTATTTACAATACTTTTAAATTGAAAAATTTGGCAATCTTTTGATCGTTCTGATTTTTTAGTTAATTTTAAATAAAATTATTTCTAAATATTCATTTTGTTTTAGAAATCGGTTTTCGTTACTTTCTAAACTTTTTTTCAGTTTACATTAAATTAAATTGAAAGAAATTTTATTTATAATTGATTTAACCAAAAACAATTTGTAATCTTCTGGAAATGTGCTGATTCTTTAGTTATATTTAAAGTGTGTCATAGTTAAGTTTAAAGTGTAAAACGCTTTACTTAAAAGAATACAATCAAACCCCACGAAGATGACTATTTATAATTGACACTACTGCCTTCGACATTAGAATTAAGAAACTGCCAACTTCAACTATAGTTTTCTAATTAGAAAAATGGATGTGGACTCAAACTCTATAATTCTTTAATAGTTAACTAATTGTGTAGTTTTCTAAATTTATTTTATGAAACTATTCAAATATAATTACTAACTCAATCTAAAACATAAAGAATAATAAAAGAATCCAGTTTGGTTACTTTATACTTGTGAAGTTTTTATCCAAACTAGTGATACTTAAAATTTTACTTTCCCACGGATGATTAGTTTCATTTAAATTTTGCACCTGCTGATATTTCCAAAACTCTTTAAAACTTTTATAATTTGAAAATTTAAAAATGATTATTGATGGCTCAGATACAATATGACAGTTTAAACATACAAAATCACACTAGTGCGTGCTTTTATGTTTTTGTGTATTACCCCTTACGAGCACTAAATGTGTTCTCCTGACCATTTTTTTTCTTTGATGGTAATCTATCAAGTCTTTCGTTCAAATACTAAAAGTATGTCATAGTTAGGTTTAAAGTGTAAAAAGCTTTACTTAAAAGAATACAATCAAACCCCACAAATATGACTATTTATAATTGACACTACTGCTTCGACATTAGAATTAAGAAAATTTTCATATTCTAACTATAAGTTAAAAGTTTTCTAAAAAAAAGAAACATGACAGAAATATTTTATCTCCAAGACTAATCTATCTACTAATAACAATCCCAATAAACGATGATTATAATTCCATTAATTAATGATATTTGACCCCAAAAAAAAAAACAATCCCAATAAATGCTAATGGTCTTTCAATGGTGTTTTGTCACTGAAAAGTTATGAATTTCAAAAGTTGCAACTTTTTCATTAGTGTACTTCATGTCTATTCACTTATATAGTCCTGTTTCATTCCGTTCAAGAAAATCGTTTTTCATACTTTCTATAAATATCGATTCTGTCAAGTAATTGGTCTTCATTACTTTCAACTTTTTTTTAATTTACAATACATTTAAATTGAAAGATTTGGCAATCCTTTGACAGTTCTGATTCCTCAGTTAATTTTAAATAAAATAATTTCTAAATATCCATTCCGTTCTAGAAATTGGTTTTCCTTAATTTCTAAAAAATTTCCGGTTACATTACTTTAAATTGAAAGAAATTCTATTTATAATTAATTTAACCAAAGAATTTTCGCAATCTTCTGAATGTTCTGATTCTTTAGTTAAATTTAAAAATAAAATATTATTGATGAAATCTTACTTGTTTTTCTCATAGATGGATGGTACATGTAGTGAATTCTTTGATTTAATTGTTATGTATGATAATTTTGATGCATTTTACTTGAAAGCAGTATATATGTTCTTTTTACGTAATTTTGATGCATTTTACTTGAAAGCAGTATATATGTTCTTTTTACGTAATTTTGATGTTGCATTAACATTACTTCAAAGTCCTATTTTGAATAGACATCCTCAAGTAATATGGTTATATTATATATTTTTAATATTTTTTGGTTGTTTAAAATATGGTAAACATAAAATGAATCGTTTTAAAATGGTACAATACTTCAGAAACTCTTTCAGTTATTGGTAAAAGAAATTTTTTATATTCTCTGCATGAAGATCGTTAATAAAAAACTTTCAGTGGGAGTATTGATTGGTATAGCCTTAAATCTTTATTATCTTGTAAATGTTTTTTTGTCTGTTGGAAATTCAACTTACTTCATCAGGTTTCATATTTTCTTAGACATGTATGACATTTAATTGTTTAACAAAATTTATTTGTCGTTTGTTTATTTAGTTTCATATGTTTATTTGTTTTATATGCCCTTTCAAATTTTAATTTTCTCTAATTGTGTAAATTTTAAAAGAATATCATTTTAAATATAATTTTCACATTGATCGGATTTGGAATTTATATACCTGAAGAATGAAAAATAGTTATTTTAAAAGTTAAGAATAGTTAAACATTTGTTCATATCATTATTCTTGGGTTTAATAAAGAAATTCAAGTGTTTTGGTTTATATTACGAATGATGAGTGACAATCGAGTTCTAAATGAGCTCTCCTAACCATTTTTTTTTGGTTTTTGACAGTAATCTATCGAGTCTCTAATTCAAATAGTAAAAGTGTGTAATAGTTAAGTTTAAAGTGTAAAATATTTTACTTCAAAAAATACATTCAAACCCCACAAAGATGGTTATTTATAATTGACATTAATGCCTTTGACATTAGAATTAAGAAACTTTTCATATTCTAATTATAATTTAAAAGTTTTCTAAGAAAAAAAACATGACAAAAACATTTTATCTCCAAGACTAATCTATCTACTAATAGCAATCCGAATAAATGTCAATGGTCTTTTAATTGTGTATTTTCATTGAAAAGTTGTGAATTTAAAAAGTTGCAACTTTATAATTAAGGTACTCCTATATATGCATGTTTCATTCCGTTCAAGAACTTCGTTTTTTACTTTCTATAAATATTTATTATGTCAAGTAATCTTTTTTATTAATTTCTACATTTTTTTATTTACAATATTTTAAATTGAAAGATATAGCAATCTTTTGATAGTTCTGATTCTTCAGAACTATATTAAATAAAAGGATTTCTAAATATCGTTTTTCATTACTTTCTAAAATAATTTCCAATTTCTTTCTAACTTTATAATGCAAGAAATTCTATTTATAATTTATTTAACCAAAGATTTTTGGCAACCTTCTAAATGTGCTGATTCTTTAGTTAAATTTAAATATAAAATATTATTGACGAAACTTTATTTTTTTTCTCAGAGATGGATGATACATGTAGCGAGTTCTTTGATTTAATTGTTATGTATGGTTATGTTGATGAATTTTACTTGAAAGCAATTTATATGGGTTGCTTTTTACATAAGTTTAATGTTGCATTAACATTACTTTAAAATTCTATTTTGAATAGAAATCCTCAAGCAATATTGTTATCTTATATATTTTAAATATTTTTTAGTCATTTAAAATATGTTAAACATCAAATGAATCGTTTCAAATGGTAGAAGACTCCAGAAACTTTTTCAGTTATTGGTAAAAAAACAATGGTTCCTATTCGATGCACGAAGATTGTTGATAAAAAAAAACTTTTAGTGATTGTATTGATTGTATAGTCTTAAATCTTTATTATCTTGTAAATTTCTTTTTGTTTGTTGGAAATGAAATTTACTTTGTCAGATTTCACATTTTCTTAGACATATTTGACATTTTAATTTCTTAACTGAAATTATTTGTTGTTTTTTTTATTTAGTTTCATATGTTAATTTGTTTTATATGGCACTTTCAAATTTTTATTTTCTGTAATTTTGTAAATTTTAAAAGAATATCATTTATAATCTAATTTTCACATTGATCGGATTTGGAAGTTTATATTCCTAGTAGTTATTTTTAAAGTTTAGGATAATTAAACTATTTATTTATATCATTATTGGGTTTAGTATAGATATTCGAGTGCTTTGGTATATGTTACACTTATGATGAGTGACAAACGGATCAGGTAGGGTTTTTACTATTTTTCCTTACAATGTTGTTCTTTGGTTTTATATTATTTATTAAATTATAGAATAGTTTCTCTATGGTGATATAAACCAGAATTTTTCTAATGTTTGTAACACATATTATGGAAGTTGTAATCATTTCTATTTCATATAATATTGGAATTGTTTTTGCATGGTATTTTCTATTTATTTATATGTCATTTAATAATTTAAATTAATGGATTTTAAAACATTTTTTTGAATTAAATATAAATCATCATTTGTGGTTTTTTTTTTTTTTGCATGGTGGTAATCCTGGTGAAGTAATTAGAATTTTTTTGTTACTTTAATATATCGTCCGTTTTTGTTTTGGTCCATTTGTTCAAATGAATGTCGTTTGGAGGAGCATTTTTCTATTATGATTGGAAAATCTATGTTTATGAAAGCATATGTGGTTCTAAAATTTCTTCTTACATTGTTTGTCTCTTCATGAATTTATTTATAATGAAATTTGAGTTATATAGTTGATATTTTAGTTTTATTGATTTTTTTGGGTTATGAGCACTGTTTAAACGGTGTAGAAGAATTTTTAATATATCGTTTATTTGATGGCGGAAATTTCCAGAAGAAGTTTCTTTCACTGAAATTCAGACTTCTCGAGAATGGAAAAATGAAAAATGGTTTCTATTGTATTGTTTAAAGCTGATTTAATTAAAGAGATATATATATAATATTGTACTCATTTTTTCCATAGATTTTTTATTTGAATATATTATAGTTATTAATTTATTATTTGTTGTATGATAAATATTAAAGTATTTTATATTCGAGACAAAAAAAAAGTATTATTATTTTATAGAAAACGATGATTGTTAGAATATTGTTTAAGTTGGTCTTTGGAATCGTATGTAATTATCATTGAGTGTTGATTAGTTAATTTATTGTTATATCATGTCAGTTATTTGTTTTTTTTTGCTGTTTTGTTATTTTATTATAGGTTGCTTGATGGTTATTGTTGTTGGATTATTCTTTATAAAAAAATTTAATTTTGTGTTTTGTCGAAGAAGCCTTTTTTACATATATCATTTTTTATTTTGGATTTTGATATAATGGTGATTATTTACATTATATGTATTGAAAAAAGTTTTTTGAAAGTTATACTGTTCGTTTCATATGTATAATTCGTTATAAATTGATTAATATGTGCTTTTAATCAGGAGGAATGATGGTGTCGATGTGTTTTGAAGATATTTGTGAAGTTGACATCGCGATGTTGGACTAAATGCCTCGCATTTTGTTGTAGAAAATTTGGTGTGCTCAGGATGATCACATGATTTTTTTAATCATGGTAATTAATGATGTTGATGAAGTTTGGGAGGAATTACTTTTTAAACTATTTACAAATCAGTTGGTAGGCATGACCACGGTTACAGTTATTGCAGTTACGGTTAATTAATCACCGGTTATATTTATATATTTTGTTTAACCTTAATCTTAACTATTTAATATACGGTTAAAACGGTTACGGTTGATACGGTTATGGTTAAAAACGGTTACGGTTATATACGGTTACGGTTATTACGGTTAAATACGATTTAATTATTTGATTATCATGATAAAGATTAATATAAGTGATATTTTTATCAAAAAAATATTTAAACTCTATTCAAATAATTAGATGATGATATTTCAACTAATAGTTACCATTATAATTAATTATATGTATATTTTGTTAAATTTTTATAACGGTTACGGTTATAATTTTAAGGTTATATCACACGGTTAACCAACAGTTTTTATACGGTTACGGTTAATTAACGGTTATGGTTAATAATTTACTTTAACCTTAACTAATATATTTTTACGGTTAACGGTTACGGTTATTAACCATTTAATATGGTTACGGTTCGGTTATAGTTAAAAACTAAACGGTTACGATATGAAATACGGTTACGGTTAGATTTTGGCCATGCCTATCAGTTGGTGACTAATAATCAATAATTTTAATTTGTTTACATTTTATTATGTACATGTATTTGAAGGAATAGTATTGTTGAATTTTTTATTAAATTATTTTCAGGCCAGTACACTTTAAGATAAAGACCTTTAAAAAATAATATTAAACCATTAATAGTTAATATATATATATATAACATATATATATATATAACTAACAAATCATTTTGGTGTTGCATATAAAACAATTAATTGTCAACAATAGATGTTATATGTTTAACCGTTTTATTTTATATTTTTTTTTGTTTTATAATGAAATCTTGGTCACATTTTAGTGAAATTTTTAAATACTATATATATATGTTATATTGAAATATATAATATATTTGACTGGTGTACTTTAAATTTTTCATGTTTTATGATATTTTGGATTTTATTTTAAAAAATAGTAAAATACTCGATACATTTTAGATGGAACCTTAATATATAAGTATATATAATGTTTTAATGTTAATTTTGTAATTATTTGATAGGTAATAAACTTTAAACCAGTAAAACCGACCAATTTTCAAACAAGTGTAAATAACATATGTTTAGTAAGTAAACAATTCATATGAAAATTTCATAAATTTATTTAAACTCATGAATTTTCCAAAACAGGAAAAATTAAACATCATTATCATTATTCGAACTTGTCTCCATTTTATCATATTTATCGGAAATTGTTCATCATGATAACAATAAAAGTTTGTGTTAAATTATAACTTATAGCACTTTGAAATGTTAAATTTCTTGAAAATCAGGATTAACAATTATAGTAAAAATAATTAAAATTAAACTCACTATCATAATATACTTATTAATAAATATATTAAAATAAATTTTGTTTTACTAACAAATTAAAATAGTGCAGTCAATATAACCATTTATAATTCGTTTGAAAGGTTTGTAAGGAGCAGTAAAAAATAATAACTCAACAAAAGGATCGGAATTAAAAAAAAAGCATGGATTAGCATTACCACATGGTCTATGATCGCTAGAAGTATGCTGCTCTTTAAATGATGAATACAACGATATTCATCTTCTTGAAGCTTCAAATCAAATTTCTCAATAAGATTATTTTTAAATGGGCTTGGATTTTTTAAAAATAAATATTACAAAAACAACATTTATTTTGTTTATTATAAATTTAATATATATATATATATATATCTATTAATAATTTAGCATAAAAAATTTAGATGTTCTAAAACAATAGAAGACAAACATTCAAGCAAAAGAAATAAGCTAATAATTTTAAAATAATTTAAAGATTAAGGAAGAACAATAAATTAGGATATATTATTACACTGTTTTGACTTTTAATAAGGAAGATGCAGAACAAAAAACTTTAATTTGCGAAATGATAACATTTATAGTAGTGTAGAAAAAAATATAAATCATAATTTGAAAAGATAAACTCACTATACAAACCAAATTATATATAATCAACCTGAACAAAAATAACACAACAATAAAACCATGCAAATGAATTTCTTTCACACAGTAAAAAATCATAATAAAAAAGGATTTGTAAAACTGATAAAAAGTAACCCTTATTCAGCCAAGATTAACTAAATTCTTTTTAACTTCATTTTTGGATATTGATTGCCATTTACTTAGCACTTTGAAAACATATATCTTATTGCTGAGTTTGTGGATAGTATCATAAACTAGCATTTTTTATTTTTTCTTCTTACAGAAGTTAAAAAAATAGTAAGAAAACACATCATTAAACAGAGCTTAACAAATTCATGAGATATATATAATTATAAATTTTTAAATAAAGATAAAATAACAAAAATGTTGAGTCAACAACCGGCAATTTTGTTATTTTAATCTCAATGTATGGTTTCATTACCAATGCTTATCATGGACAACAATAAATCATTCGCAGTTACAATTTTTCAAATAAACAGTTATAATAGGGTAAAGGGTAAAATATCTAATCAGTTTAAATATATGTGCCATATTTTTTTGTTATATATAGCAATATTAAGAACATAAATCAGAAAAAATAATTAATGTATTTTTTTATTACGGTTTTGACATATCTTTATCGATTGACATATCAACATATTAGAACATGTCTTTACATATTTGTTGTTGTACATATTTATATATTTTTCAAACTTATTAATTTATTGGTATTTTTAATATCTTGTAAACTTTCATTATTAATTACTTTGGTTTATTATATTGATTATCTCTATATTAGTTTATCAAAACTATATTTCCAAACATTAATTTTTTAAATTAAATTATTAGTTAAAAGTATAATTGGAATAATCTACATATATCGTCTATATATCAAATTTGTAACAAAAATATACGTTATTAGATTATTTTTAAATTTAAACAATAATATAAACGACAAATATATTATTTTCACATGTCAATATAATTATTTGATTTTTCATCTTTTTGTGGTATTGATTTTTGTTTTGAAAATCTTCTAAGCTACATCAAACTTTATGTTTGTCCAAGAAATGTGTTGGTAAGGTAATGCATGAATTAGTTTTGAAAAAAAATCACTCTTGTTGATTAATTTTTTTTAATTAGTTTTGTTATAAAATACGTTTTTATAAGAATTTGTTATTGTTCTTTTTGTTTTATGATGTCTGTTGTTGTTTTCTTTATTTCGTAATGATTAAGTAGAAAATCTGAAAAGCCTATGGTTGATTATGATTCACTTTACGAGATCAAACCATTCAAAAAGTGTTGGTATATTAGGGTGAAGGTACTGAGAAAGTGGCGTTCTATTTCTACAAATGGTTATGAAAGGATTGAGTTGATCTTGGCAGATGAAGAGGTATTTTTTTCTCATGTTTTGTAATTCTTCTTTGTTAGTTTAGTATTATTTTAGTATTAATTTGTTCTTTGTTTATCTTATTACCTATGGTTGAATTTTTTTGTTGCGTATTTGTTTTTGGGGTATATGTTGAGTATTTTGATTTTTTTTGTTTTTCGTTATTATATTATGCATTGGTGTGAAGTGTGAATGTTTTCTTTAATTGATGATTTGATTATTATAATTCAAAATCACTTATGAGTGTTTTTTGTATTTTGTAGACAACTATCCAAGCCACTATTTAAAATCACCTTATTGACAGATAATTCAAAGTTTGAAAAATGATAATTTAGGTGTATTCATCAGTTTCAAGTGCTTCATGCGTTTGGTGGTTATAGACCATGTGATCATGATTATCTTTTTTTTTAATCTGTCAAAGTTTTTGAATCATCCGTTCATTGATTTCTGATTCTTTACAACTCCTTTTAAATGTATTCTTAATGGATCTATCGACTGCATATACTTGAATGGTTAGTAAATAGGTATATTTCATTATTTATTTATTTGTTAGTGTTTTTTATATATTTATACAACTCTTAATTTGTTTGTAGATGTTATTGGGATTATTCATTAGGTTGATGAGTTTCATTTCACTGATCCAACTAAAAGAATTGGAGATTACTCATTTTTTTATTCAAACTTGAGGGTCATAAGTTTTGTTTTTAATGTTATTACTTTGATAAGTATTTCATAAATATTCTGTATTTATTTAATGTTATTACTTTGATAAATTTATTTTATAAATATTCTGTATTTATTTAATTTTATTGCTTTTTGAGATATAGTTGAGAAGTTTTATGTTGAATGGAACAATTTAAACTATACAGACTCAGTTCTTGTTGTTTTGAAGTGGTGGACCATCATAAAAATAGAGGTATTTAAAATATTGATTCTTTTTACTTAATGAATATGGAAATAGTTATTTTTGATTGTTGATTTTCAGAATTCTATAATATTTTATTTTTTGTATAGATGTGAACAACGTTCAGTCCTGGAAAAAAAGTTAGTAGATTATTTGTTAATCCTGATTTTCCAGAAAATGATCATTTTAATACTGTAAGTTTTAATGTTTTAATAATATTTACTTATATTTATTAGTTGTAATTACAAATTTTATTTTCTAGCAGGTTGTACTATTGTGATGAAAATGATGGGTGGAGACATATCCGGATGATGACAACGATGTGCCGAATTGATGTTTGTTTTATTGTTCTAAATGTTATGTTATGTATGCTCTATTTGTTTATTTAGTGGTGTTGAACATATTACCACAACTTACGTATTGTAAAAACATGTTCGGATGAATTATAATGTTTTACATATTCTATGTTTTTTATTTGAATGAATTATGAAAATTTTGTCTTTATTTATATTTATATCTTTTATTTTTTGTTTTCAACATGTTGTGTTTGACATTTACATATCTTTTTAGATTCAGTTATTGCCTTTTTTATATATATTGAGATTATAATAACGTTACATGATTGTTAAATATGATACTTCATAAACAAGTTGGAGAATATTAGGAGGTTGATTACATTTTTCTGATACCAATGAAAATATGACATTAAAAAATTGAGCACCCAACCGTGAATATCCATAATTATATTCTCTATTATAATTATTTTTGTATGATGTAACCACGTTAGCATCAACCGACTAATCTCGAGTTTGTTCCAACAAACCACTTTTTGTTCCAGAAAAGCTTTGCATTTTCACAAATCAGCTACGGTGAAGAGGTCTCCATGTGGTTTTTTAGTTCAGTAAAAAAATCGAAACAACATGATTCCAAAATTCAAACAAGATCTCTTAGATTTCTATTAGAACACAATGTACACTAAACCACATAAATAATCTAATAGTTTCATTAAGATACCCAACGGAGAACAAAAAGAGGCTAAGAAACAAGAAGTACCAACAAAACCAAATCATTGGAGACAAAATAAGACATGGGCAGTGAGATCATATGAAGAAAATGAGTAAAACTTACTTATCATATCAAAGAAGAAACCAACGGCTCAGGTTTGACAAAATTGGAGCAACCAAATTTAGGGTTTTATAACCAAGTGATGCTAGAAGACGAAAAGTTAAGGTTTTCATAAAATCGTCTGCGAAAATGATTTTAATGGACTTTAAATTGCAGTTGTTTTTAAATCCAATTAGTGGACTTTGATAAATTTAAGATTCGTGTGTTTTCTAAAACCCATTACTAATACTTTTTTTGGTAATTGCTATAGATTGTCTTGTATTTAAAATCCATTGAAAATAAAATAACTGCCCCTAAGGTGGGGTTATTCAATCTTGTATTTAAATGGAATTAATTGTATTTTAAGTACACAATCAAATCAAGTGTTATTTAATTATGTATTTGAAAACTACAAGAAAATATATTATTATTGGAATAGTCATTTTTTTGATGTATTCTATTTACACTAAAAACAATTGTTATTCAACATGGACTTGATTTTCAGCGTGGCAGCATTCTCATCAGTCAACTCCACCATATCAATGGCGTAGAATATGGACCCTGGCTCACGTCCTCCATGGCAGATTCCCATAAAGTTGAGCGTGGAACCTATGTTGTGGGGACCATGGAGAGCGATCAAGATTTTAAGCTCAGTTGTTGGATCGAGCCACTGAAGCGTCATGATAAGTACTTTATCCTCATCTTCGTTCTTTGTCACTCTCCACTCCACATCTAACACGAAATCTTTGATCGATTATCTCCAAATCGCAAAGAGTGAGTGAGAAAAAGATGAAGAACAAACCCTATTTTTCCCAAATCTATTTTTTCCAAAAGAAATCCTACTTCGTGTTCAAAGACAAAATGATGTAGTTTTGAGGTAAGAAACACGACATGTAATTAGCAAAACATTATGCATTTTTAAAGGTCTAAAACGAAGTCGTTTTGAGGCTACCGTTAGTTTTCTAACAGCAAGTAATGTGGCCACATCGACGATATACGGAAGGGTTATACTGCGGGTGACTTTGGATTTGGTAGGATTGACCTGCACAACTTTTGGGTGAGGGTTTTTCTTGCAAAAAATAAAAAAATTTGATGGTTTATTTTCAGAAAACCCTTAAATATAACAAGTTAAACCATACATACCCAATTTCTTGTTGTTTTGAGGTGGTGGACCATCACCAAAAATGGAGGTATTTAAAATATTGACCATTTTTATTTAATGAATGTGAAAATAGTTATTTTGGATTGTTGATTTTCAGGATTGTATATATTATTGTTTGGTTTTGTATAGATGTGAACAATGTTCAGTGCAGGGAAAATATTAGAAGATTATATGTTAATCCTGATGTTTCAGAAGCTGATCATTTTAATACATTGTAAGTTTTAATGTTTTAATAATATATTTATTTATAATTGTTAGTTGTAGTTTTAATTTAATCACAAAATATGCTTTCTATAAAATTGTACAATTCTAATGAAGATGATGAGGTGGAGACATGTTCGGATGATGACAATGATGTTTCAAATTGATGTTGATTTTATTGTTCTTAAGTTTATGTTATGTATGCTTTATTTTTATTTAATGGCGTTGAACGTATTACCGTAACTTACATATTGTAAGAAACATATTCACATTTGTTTAGTAGTGTTGAACGTATTTGTTTTTAATAAATATGTAAATAACTTTGTAGTAGATTGTACAATTCTGATGAAGATGATAAGGTGGAGACATATCCGGATGATGACACCAATGTTTCGAACTGATGTTGGATTTATTATCCAAAAGTTAATGTTATGTATGCTCTTTTTTTAGAGATGTTGAACGTATTACCATAACTTACGTATTATAAGAAACATGTTCGGATGAATCATAACTTTTTGCATATTCTAATTTTTATTTGAATGAATTATGACATTTTTATATTTATTTATATTTATATTTTTCTTTTTTTTTTGTCCTCAACATGTTTGATATTTACATATCCTTTTAGATTCAATTATCGTCTTTTGAAAATATTGAGATTATAATAGCATTACATGCTTGTTAAATATGACACTCTATAAACAAATTGGAGGATAGTAGAAGGTTGATTACATTTTTTTGATACCAATGAAAATTTGATATTAAAAAATTTATGCACCCAATTATGAATATCCATAATTATATTTTCTATTGTAATTCTTTTTGTATTATGTAGGCACGTTAGCACCAACCGACTAACCTCGAGTTTGTTCCAACAAACCACTTCTTGTTCCAAAAAAGCTCCGCATTTTCACAAATTAGCTACGGTGAAGAGGTTTCGATGTTATTTTTTCCACTTCTTGATTTTGTTATCGACAAGGAAAAAATGTTGAATGTAATCGATCGGATTGATGTTCAGAGAAATTATAAAGTATTGTTGAAAGAAAGTACCTTGAGTTTCTAATGAAGGGTGGTGTTGTTGTGGTCTCAAATGCATTGATTCATACATGTTTGGTTGTATACAGAAGCGTAAAAGAAGACTGTAAAAAAAAAACTATAAGAAACTATAGTGTGACTCCATATTGGTAGATCATTTGCAGTTTTTTAATAACATGGTTCCTTTTTCTGAATTGGGATGTTATATTGCTTATGATTATTTTAAACGACGATCATACAGAGATTAAGTGAAACTAATCATACGTTGCAATTAGAATCTGCAAAACATATCCTTTATTTTAACAAGTAAAGGAAGCAAAAAATTTGAGTAACAGTGAATGGATCTGTTCAGCATCATCTTGACAGCTCTCATTGGAATTTGAACCAAAAGAAACTATAATAAATACGGAACTCAGATTCCGTTGGGTGGGGGAGTCGCAGGCATTTGTTTTTTTTTTTAAGGAGAGAAGTAATAAGCATGGGAGAGACGAATCAATCCCTTAGGCTGCTGCCTCCTTGGAGATCTTCTCTGCCTTTGCAACCACCTCGTCGATGCCTCCAACCATGTAAAATGACTGTTCAGGAAGATCATCATACTTACCATCGAGTAGACCCTGCAACAGTTTACAATTCATATAAGCTCATGTACAGCAACCATGGCGAGTTGAGAAAAGAAAGTAGTATGATGAATGCAAATATACCTGGAAACTGTTGATGTTTTCTTTAAGGTCAACGTATTTTCCAGGGGCACCAGTGAAGATTTCAGCGACATGGAATGGCTGACTCAAGAATCTCTGGATCTTACGGGCACGGGCAACAGTCAGCTTATCATCTTCGCTCAGCTCATCCATTCCCAAAATGGCGATAATATCTTGCAAATTCTTGTAGTTCTGTAGCACTTTCTGCACACCACGAGCAGTGTTGTAGTGCTCCTCACCCAGAATGTGAGGCGACAGCATACGGGACGTCGAATCCAAAGGATCCACAGCAGGATAGATACCAAGCTCAGAAATCTTCACATGGGAAAGAAAGCATATAAATATGTCAGCTTAACGAAGCATTACACATAAATATTTTGAAAAGAAGCATCAAAAAGTGACGAAGTCACACCTGTCTTGACAGCACAGTTGTGGCGTCCAAATGAGCAAAAGTTGTAGCAGGAGCAGGATCTGTCAGATCGTCGGCAGGGACATAGATGGCTTGGACTGAGGTGATAGAACCTTTCTTTGTGGTTGTGATTCGCTCTTGAAGAGCACCAAGATCAGAAGCCAGAGTTGGCTGGTAACCCACAGCAGATGGGATACGACCAAGCAACGCAGATACTTCAGAGTTGGCCTACACAAGAGAGTACACCTAATTAAATCTACAATCTCTTCATGCATATATGGCACACAGGTGCTGAGTAATATACACAGCAAATAACAAGCCTCACCTGAGTGAAGCGGAAAATGTTGTCAATGAAAAGCAAGACATCTTGGCCTTCGGCATCACGGAAATACTCAGCAACAGTCAAACCAGTCAGTCCAACACGGGCACGAGCACCAGGGGGCTCATTCATTTGTCCGTACACAAGAGCACATTTGCTCTCAGACTGTTAAGACAGAAAACAGAGATAATTGAGAAACAAAGATCAATCAAACGCCATTTGCAGGAAAAGGAAAGGTGAAGATTAATCCAAATTAACCTGCTTTTCGCCTAGCTTGATGACACCACTCTCAATCATTTCTCTGTACAAGTCATTTCCCTCACGGGTTCGTTCTCCCACACCAGCAAAGACAGAGAAACCACCTGTTCATCAGAAGAAGCACCATTTAACAAAAGGAGAGACTAAAAGATCCTAAGTGTTAAACAGACCATGAGCTTTGGCAACATTGTTGATGAGCTCCATAATAAGCACAGTTTTTCCAACACCAGCACCACCAAAGAGACCAATCTTTCCTCCTCTTTGGTAAGGAGCAAGGAGATCAACAACCTGGAAGAAAGAAAGAAGAAAAACAAGCTCAGAACACGTAAGACAGCAAATGTGACCTGTGGGAACAGAAATCTACCTTAATACCAGTGGCCAGGATCTCTTGCCCAGTGGCTAGATCAACCAAAGCCGGAGCATCTCTGTGAATAGGTAAGTAATGGTCGGTCTCTGAGAAACAGTAAAAACATGTTGTCATGACAAGTTTGCAGAAAGAGAGACATTGATCAAGTGAGGCTAAGACTTCTTACTAATTTCGCCTCTCTCATCAATGGGTTCTCCAAGAACATTCATGATACGTCCAAGGGTGGCTCTTCCAACAGGGACCTTAAAAGTGAGAACAAGCCAAAAGTCATATTTTCGGGTCAACGTTGAGAATAAGGAAAACAAGAACAGACTAAGGCAAAATCCAATTAACGAAGACACAGATCTACACCTAATAATGGCTGATCCGGATCTATGCAGAGAAACAACTTACAGTGATTGGAGCGCCAGTGTTGAGAACGCGCCTTCCACGGACGAGACCTTCAGTACCATCCATAGCAATGGTCCTAACGACATTTTGACCCAAGTGATGAGATACCTCAAGCACCAGCCTTGTGGGATGATCCTGCACCTCCAGAGATGTCATGATCGGAGGCAATCCTTCCTGATCTTCGAATCTCACATCGACAATGGCACCGATGACCTGGCAAACACGCCCGATCGCACCTTTTCCACCGTAATCATAGGTCTTCTTCGTCTCATCCTTAGCAGGAGCAGACGATGGCGCCGGTGATGAGGTGGAATACTCGGCGACGCGGCCAAGGAGGTAGCTACAAGGAGCTGCGCGATGTGCGGGGGAAAGAGATGGAAGCCTAGGGTTACGGTTGCCTAATTTGGCAGCAGATCTGCCGGAAGATGAACGGAGAAGCGATGATAAGACTCTCCGAGACGCCATGACTGTGTGAGAGTTAGAGAGACGGGAAATGTTAGAGCTAGGGTAACACAACACTACCTGAATCTTAGCTCCAGTTCTTCTGTTTCGTGGGCTTTTAGAACGGGCTTCTTCAGGCCTACTTAATGTATTTTTTATTTTAGAAAATATATGCAACCAACTCAAGACAATAACTAGAGCTAAGAACATGACCTTTGGGATCCATACAATAGACAATCATTGTAATTATATAATCTTATTATATAACCTAACCAAACTAAAAAAAAAATTATATATACTATGATTTTGTGTGGTTTTGAGTAATGTGAATTTGATTGTGAATTTTTCTTAATAAAAACATAAAAATGCATAAATATCTATTAAGAAAATTACAATTGGTGAGTATTAGCCATTTTCATTTATATGTTAGGTCTTAAGATTCTATCTATGAAAATAACAAAAGTAGTAAAATTTACTTTTTTTTTTTTGCAAATTTACATAGAAGATTTAAATCAAAGAACATCAACCATAAAAAACCAAATATTGTTATTATTTGATTTTGTTTTATTAGTTCCAATGATAAATTTTTCTTGTTTTAGCGAATCTTCCAAATTTTCTTAGTGAAAGTTATCAAAAGATCCAACAATACTGACAGTTTTTAGGTATTTGTATTGTTCTTCTTGTTATATATTTCCTAGGAACTTGCCAACTTCAACTAGTTTTCTAATTAGAAAAATGGTTATGGACTCAAACTCTATAATTCTTCAATATTTAACTAATTGTGTAGTTTTCTAAATTTATTTTATGAAACTATTCAAATATATTTACTAAATCAATCTAAAACATAATGAATAATAGAAGAACCTAGTTTAATTACTTTATCCTTGTGAAGTTTTTATCCAAACTAGTAATACTTGAAATTTTACTTTTCCACATATGATTAGTTTCATTTAAATTTTTCACCTTCTGCATATCTCCAAAACTCTTTAAACTTTTATAATTTGAAAAGTAAAAAATGATTATGGATGGTTCATATACAATATGACAATCTAAACACACAAAATCACTCTAACGCGTGCTTCCATGTTTTTGTATATTACCTCTTTTCGAGTTCTAAGTGAGCTCTCCTAACCATTTATTTTTTCTTTGATAGTAATCTATCAAGTCTCTCATTCAAATACCAAAAGTATGTAATAGTTAAGTTTAAAGTGTAAAACTCTTTATTTAAAAGAATACATTCAAACCCCACGAAGATGACTAGTTATAATTGATACTATTGCTTTCAACATTAGAATTAAGAAACTTTTCATATTCTAATTATAAGTTAAAAGTTTTCTATAAAAAGAAACATGACAAAAATATTTTATTCTCCAAGACTAATCTATCTACTAATATCACTCCCAATAAATGCCAATGGTCTTTCAATGATGTTTTTTCATTGAAAAGTTGTGAATTTCAAAAGTTGCAACTTTTTCATTAAGATACTTCATGTCTATTCACTGTTATATAGTCATGTTTCAATCCGTTCAAGAAAATCTTTTTTCATACTTTCTATAAATATCGATTCTATCAAGTAATCCTTTTTGATTACTTTCAACATTTTTTATTTACAATACTTTTAAATTGAAAGATTTGGCAATCTTTTGACAGATCTTATTCTTTAGTTAATTTTAAATAAAATGATTTCTAAATATCCATTTCGTTCTAGAAATCGGTTTTCCTTACTTTCTAAACTTTTTTCAGTTTACATTACTTTAAATTGAAAAAAATTCTATTTATAATTGATTTAACCAAATATTTTTTACGATCTTCTGAATGTGTCGATTCTTTATTATTGATGAAGCCTTACTTGTTTTTCTCATAGATGGATGGTGGTGAGTTCTTTGATTTAACTGTTATGTATGGTAATGTTGATACAATTTACTTGAAAGCAGTTTATATGGGTTGTTTTTATGCAATTTTGATGCTGCATTAACATTACTTCAAAATCCTTTTTTGAATAGACATCCTCAAGTAATATGGTTATCTTCTATATTTTTAATATTTGTTGGTCTTTTGAAATATGGTAAACATCAAATGAATCGTTTCAAATGGTACAAGACTTTCAATTATTGGTAAAAAAAGCAATGGTTAATATTCGCTGCACAAAGATTGTTGATAAAAATATTTCAGTGAGAGTATTGATTGGTATTGTCTTAAATCTTTATTATCTTGTAAATGTTTTTTGTCTGTTGGAAATGCAGCTTACTTCATCAAATTTCATATTTTCTTAGACATGTTTGATATTTTAATTGTTTAACAAAATTTATTTGTTATTTTTTATTTAGTTTCATATATTTTTTGTATTATATGCAACTTTCAAATTTTAATTTTCTGTAATTGTGTAAATTTTAAAAGAATATCATTTTCACATTGATCGGATTTGGAATTTATTTTCCTGAAGAATCGAAAGTAGTTATTTTGAAAGTTTAGGATGATTAAACATTTATATATATCATTATTTTGGGTTTAGTAAAGAAATTCAAGTGTTTTGTTTTATATTACGAACGATGAGTGACAATCGAGTCAGACCGAGTTTTTATTTTTTTCCTATGTCATTTAATATTTAATTACTGGTATTATAAATAGTTTATTTTACGGTTACCAAATTAGTAACTTTTTTATACAACCATTTTTCATTTTTTTGAACCTCTTGCTATATATTTGCTAAGAATGTCAAATTCAACTGTAGTTTTCTAATTAGAAAAAGGTTATGGACTCAAACTTTCTAATTCTTCAATATTAACTTTTTGTGTAGTTTTCGAAATTTATTTTATGAAACTATTCAAATATATTTACTAAATCAATCTAAAACATAAAGAATAATAGAAGAACTTAGTTTAATTACTTTATATTTGTGAAGTTTTTATCCAAACTGGTGGTACTTGAAATCTTACTTTCAGAAGGATGATTAGTTTTATTTAAATTTTGCACATTTTGCATATCTCCAAAAATCTTTAAAAATTTTATATTTTAAAAACTTAAAATGATTATTGTTGGCTCATATACAATATAACAGTTTAAACACAAAATCTCTCTAGTGCGTAGTTCGATGTTTTGTATATTATCTATTTACAAGTTCTAAATGAGATCTCCTAACCATTTAATCTATCAACTCTCTCATTCAAATACTCAAAGTATGTAATAATTAAGTTTAAAGAGTAAAATGTTTTACTTAAAAAAAGTATTTTCAAACCCCACAAAGATGACTATTTATAATTGATACTATGGCCTTCGACATTAGAATTATAAAACTTTCATTTCTAATTATAAGTTAAAAGTTTTCTAAGAAAAGAAACATGACAAAAACATTTGATCTCCAAGACTAATCTTTATTAACAATAATCCCGTAAAATAAATATTTCTATCATATAATTTGAAGGCTTTTTATATCACCTCATCTCGGTTTTCCTCTTTAGCTCTGAATAAACTCTCATGGCCATCTCTTTTTCCAAGACTATTTCTATTAACTATAGTACCATAAAATAAGTCTCTATATCATATTGATAGAATAGATATATGAAAATGTTCTTTTGTGTAGCATATTCAATAGGTACAACCCTAATTGTATTCACTATATATACTTGGCATATATGAGATCAACTCCTCAACGGAGATTACCTAATATCTTACATGGTATCAGAGCCTTGCGACGACTAAACCTTAGCTGCACGTTTGATCCAACTCCATTTTCTCTTCTCTCGCCTCTTCTCTTTTCTTTGTCCCTTGTTCTTTTCTCTCTGTTTCTTCTTCTTTCAACCTCTTCATGGCTCCTAACTCATCATTTCCGAATGACAAGCCCTTTGGCATCTCTCAGATTCAAGCTTACATTCCTATCATATTTGACATGGAGAAACTAAATTATGACAAGTGGTGTGAACTCTTTGAGACCCATTGTCTTTGTTTTGGCATGCTCGGAAACCTCGATGGTTCGTCTCACCCCTCAAATGCTGATGACACGACCTGGAAAAATGTGATGGACTGGTGAAGATGTGGATCTACGGCACCATCTTCAAGTCGATCCTCAACACCGTCCTTAAGGCGAAGTGTACCGCACGTGACTTGTGGTTCACAATTGAAGTCATGTTCCATGATAAAAAAGAAGCCAGAGTTCTCCAATTGGAAAACAAACTCCAAACAATCACTTTTGGTGATCGTAACATTCATGACTACTACAAAAATTTGAAGACTCTATAGGAACTTCTCGCCAACATTGAGTCACCGGTGTCAGATCGCCTGCATCTTCTCAAGTACTTAACAAACAAGTTTGATAGCATCATCAATGTGATCACGCATCATGAACCATTCCCAATGTTTGCTACTGCTTAATTGATGCTTATCATGGAAGAAGACAGTCTCGCAAAGAAACAACACATTAACCCCATCACCCCACACCAACCTTCGTTTCCAAACGTGTTGTACACATATTCAGAAAACAACACTCGTCATGTATTATCGGACCGTACCCATCTCCCACACATACTGAAACTCACGTTGCTTAGGCACCTCCACCATCACATCACTCCATTCCAGTCCAGCTGGAGTATATGCCATCAGCTCTTGCTCATGCTTTTAGAACGATGACTCTACAAGATCCAAATGATGGAGGATGGTACATGGAAACCAGTGGCACAAATCATGTCACTAACAGCCAACGTAACCTACGTTCTACTCTTAATTCGAGCTCACTTCCAGTGATTATTGTTGGTAATGGATCTCTTGTGCCTTAAAAAATGTTGGTCATGGTCTTCTACCTTATGATTCTCGTGCTTATCTTCTCAAAAATATTCTTGTGTGTCCTTTTATTGTCAAAAAACTTGATTTATGACAGCTCAGGTCCATTCTATTCAGTGCCTCTGTCCCAGTCGTTTGTTCCACATCAAGCTCTTACATTGGTTTCTACGGCCAGCGATGTGTGGACAAATGCTTGGGACATCTCAATAACTCGAGTCTTCGTCAACTAGCTTCTTCTTCTACTTCTGTCTCTTTTAATAAAAATGAACTTGATAATATGTGTCATGCATGTCAACTTGGCAAACACACAAGACTTCCATTTATTTCTTCTAAGTCGATTATTTCCAAACCTTTTGATATTATTCATTCATATATTTTCACTTCTTCTATTCTCAATTTAAATGGTGTGAAATATTATCTCTTATATCTTGATCATTTCTTATAGTTTGTATTGATTTATCCACTCAAACGAAAAACCGATACGTTCAATAGATATCTCCACTTCTCCAATTACATGAAGACACAATCTCAATGCAACATCAAGTCCCTTCAATGTGACAACATGGGAGAATTTAACAATCGCATGTTGCTTGATTACTTGGCATTGGAGGGCACAACAATCAGTTTTTGTGTCGTCACACCTAAGAACAAAATGGAAAAGCTGAACGGATGCTACACACCATCAACAACATCGTATGCACCCTCTTACATTAAGCCAGCTTGCCATTGTCATATTGGGTGAAAGCATTACACACATTGGTCAATCTGTTGAACCTCACTCCATCATCGATTGATCAAGAAATACCACACACAAAAATGTTCCAAAAATCAGTATCATATCCTCATCTTTGGATATTCGGTTGCTTATATTATCCTAACTTGTTACCTACTTCTCCTTGTAAACCTGGACCTCGCTCTAATACTTGTGTCTTTCTAAGGATGAGGCGAAGAAGACCTACGAGTATGGCAGAAAAGTCTCAATCGGACGTGTGTGTCAAGTTCTTGGTGCCATTGTTGATGTGAGATTCAAAGATCAAGAGGGATTGCCTCGATCATGACATATTTGGAGGTGTAGGATCACCCAACGAGGATGGTGCTAGAGGTATCTCATCACTTGGGCTAAAATGTCTTAAGTACCACTACTATGAATGGTACTGAAGGTCTCGTCCGTGGACGACGCGTTCTCAATACTAGCGCTCCAATCACTGTAAGTAGTTTATGTTCTTATGAGTAAAAACTTTAAAAAATGCTAAAACAACTTGGAACTGTAGGAAATAAATCATGCAGCCTTATTATATGAAAAGATAAATCCTAAAGTCGATTGGATTTGGATTTTTTTGCCTCACGGATCGATATCCTGAGCTGGATCGATCAATCTTGAGTTGGATTGATCAATCCCAACCTTGAAATGCACCACTTCATAAAACATGGATCTGGTCGATCTTGAATTGGATCGGTTGATCCCTTTTCTTTTTCTTTTGATTCTTGAAGTCTTGGAACGTCCAAAGCTGGTCCATATCATCCATTTAGTTCATTGACTTTTAAACCTGTAAATGCTATATACAAGACCAAAAAAGACACAAAACATATCTTAGACTCGATTAAGGACATTAAAAACATATGAAATCAATGATTAAAACCATCAAAACCATGACACATCAACCGCCTATTCTGATGTTGATTGAGCCGAATGCCCTTCCCCACGCCGATCAACTTCAGGCTTTTGCCAATTTTTTGGTGATAATTTGATCTCATGATCCTCTAAACAACAACAACAAACGGTATCACGTTCGAGTGCTGAAGCAAAGTACAAAGGTGTTGCTAATGTTGTCTCCGAGGACACTTGGCTCCGTAATTTGTTCCTGGAACTTCATGTCCTGGTTACTCGAGCCACAATTATCTACTGTGACAAAATTAGCAATGTGTATCTATCGTCCAACCAGGTCAAGCACCAACGCACAAAAAACATCAAGATGGACATTCACTTTGTCTGTGAACGCGTTGTGCTTGGCCAAGTTCGTGTGTTACATGTTCCATCTATGCACCAATATACTGACATCTTTACCAAAAAGGATTACCATCGCCTCTATTCCTTGATTTTCGGTCCAGTCTGAGCATTCAAAAACCAAATGCTCTGACTGTGGGGGAGTGATATAATAGATATATGAAAATATTTCTGTGTAGCATACTCGATAGGTAAAACCCTAATTGTATTTACTATATATACTTGACATATATGAGATCAACTCCTCAATGGAGATTACCTAATATCTTACACATGATCTGATAGGTTCTTATATTACTTCATCTCTATTTTTCTCCTCAGCTCTGAATGAATCTCTAATTCAAATACTAATAGTATCTAACACTAAGTAATTTATTGACGATCTCAAAAAGATGCAATCTCAATGAATTTGAATTTAATGATTCATCTTTTCAGAATCGATTATCTATGAGAATATATGGTGTTCAATATGTCTCGAAATACAAGGAAACGTTATTTTGCTAATAAGTATATTGATTTTCTGGTTAAGTCTATGTATTACTTAAAAGAACTTTTTTAACTCCACAAATATGATTATTCATAATTAAAACCACTAACTTATAATTTTAATTTCTTAATCTAATATTAAGTTATTTTTTGGTTAAAAGAAAATCATGACCAAATTTCTTTATTTCCAATATTATTTCATATTAACAACAATATATGACTAGAATTAAGAAATTTTCCTAATCTAACCATTGATTTATTAAAAAAAACTAGATGATATAGTTTTGGTTAGACGTGTGAGACAGAACACCACAAAATTAATGAATACATTCAGCAGGTTTAAATTTTACGGATTACCTTAACATAAGTTTTCGTTGGAACGATCAATCTGGTTTTCGTACAATAAATCGAGCCTACACATATTATCCATGCATCTAGACATTATTGGAAAAAAAACCGGTGCAGGAGACCATGACGAATTAGTTGGACATAAATTGTTATTACCACACAAAAAATACATTAAAATCTATGAAAAGTATTTACATCGATTGTACATCAATACATCATTATTTGTTTTGCCTTTTTGGTTACTCAGTACTCAATTACTCATGCTGCCATACATCGTTTTTTTAATAAGTTGAATTCTCGTACTTAACTGTACTTTGTAAGTAGTTTCTTCCAAAAGAAGTGTTATCATTTGGTTTGTCAACACTAGATCTAGTCCCGGAGATAGCATGAGCTATCAGCAAGCACTAGCCGGAAATCTATAAGTGAGACGATAACATAAAATATATTTTAGACGATTTTTTTTCGTTTTCCATGAAACTATTATAGTTAGACTTTGGGTTGCACAATAGTCCAATGAAAAAATGTAACTTTTAACAGTTTTAATGATATACAAAGACCTCTCTTTCTTACTTTATTTGTTCAGAACCTCGTGCATCTGTTTTATAGCTTTAAAATCACATGATGTATGATGTTTTATATTATTAAAGGTTGTGTTGATTTCTTGTTTCACCAGACTGTGCAATGAGGTTTAGTATATGAGATGAATTGGTCAACCATACTACATATGTTATAAAACATGAGATTGGGAGATTACTTAAAATTCTTTGAAGAAAGAATGTGGTTCTTTTGTAAACACATTTTCTTCAGATTGTCTAGAGAAAACCTTTTCGTCTTGAGTTAAAATAACTGCAAATTTAACGATTTTCTCGTTGATGGTACGTATCGCTTGAGACTTTTTAGTCCATAAACCTCCACTACCTTAAAAAGCGAGAGTTTATAAGCTATCATATAACATGTCTCTTTGTGTTTACAACTTTTGCAGCTTCATCCGAGATCTCATAAGAGAATAAACAAAGACAAAGCTTGACTTTTTGTCAAACCTTTGCCAACAGAACATGCTTTATTTATAGATAAGCCTTAATGAGTGAGTACTTTTCAACCAGAACCTCACCTTAATTTAGCTATAATATCATGTATAAGATGTATCCTCACATTTTTGGCTAAGCCTAGTAGCCTACAGTAAAAAACATTTTGACTCCGTCATGATTGAAACCTGATTCTGTGAAAGTTCCCTTTAACCGAATGGCCTCCTTTATAGCTTCTGTCAAAGCCATATAATCTCACTTTATTATAGACAATGCAACTACATGTAGGTGTCAAAATCCACTTAACCCTTAAGATATAATCCACTTAATTGTTTGCTAATTAGACTTTCCCGGATGATCCATGAATTTGATAACTAAGCCACTTTAATACCGTAAAGCTGGTCATGATCCAACCGTCGCATGCATCCAATTTTCATGTCACTTGCATAAGTGACCTCACTTTCATTTGGATTAGTAGAAAAGAATATTGATTAAGCATATTTTTTGAAAAGCATATTATTTTTTTGGGACAAAACATCTTCAAATATGAAGAAAAGACTGAAAAGTCTAGAATAAGCCTTTTAGTCATGTTTTTAGAATATGCTCCTCCTTAAATGTCTTCTACAACATGTGTATGTGTAAATATATAACACAATGATTTCAACATGATGCAAGAACAGTTTGTTTTATTTGTCAAAGCAGAAGTTTTAACATTCATAGGAAATTAAAGAAAATTATTGATCTTGAAATGGTAGCACAAATGGTTATTTGGATCCCATTCAAGAACCAAACGAACGGCCTAGTCATGACGGATGGATTCTAAAGTACACTATCTTAGGACTTAGGTGGTGGAAGCTTTGAAAAAGTTAAGACAGCTCTCAGTTGCAAGTGCTCTGTCCCAAAACTTCTCATAATACTCAGCATAAGTAAAGCTTTTGTAAACAGCAGGACAATGTTCTTCCTCATTGATTAGCTCTTGTGCTGGACCAACCACAGCATCTTCAGAAGGACAGTAAAATGTCGGTATCGATATCCGCTCCTTGTCTCTGTTCACAATAGCTCTGTGTATAACACTCTTATATTTGTCATTGCTTATAACCTAAGAGTAGAAACAACCACATAAAGTTAGCACAAAGAGAAAGAACAAAACAGAGGAAATTTTAATATATGTATAAATTATGGCCTATAGTTAAAAAAAAAATTAAAATATACGTTGAAATGATTTTATAAAATTTTAAAAACTACTTAACTAAATAAAATGTACAATAAAAATTTTTGAACATGGCCAACAAATAGTTTGAGACGGCTTTGATACCTGCATTTGATCACCGATGTTGACTATAAAAGTGTTGGGAACAGGATGAACAGCGATCCATTTACCATCTTTAAACACTTGTAAACCAGAGACTTCATCTTGAAGAAGAACAGTGATCAAGTTTGCATCTTTATGTCCCGGGAGTCCATAAGTTAACTCAGGTTGAGGACATGGTGGATAGTAGTTTAAGGCCATGTGTTGACCATGTTTGCCTAATATATTGCTTACGCGGTTCTTCTCAAGGCCTAAGCTCTCTGAGATTGCTTCAAGAAGTGTCAAGACCAAGGCTCTAACGCTTGTGGCGTATTCAGCTGTGGTCTCTTTGAAAGAGATTGGACTTGAGGGCCATTCGTTAATGAAATCTTCTATAGGATAGCAATGGAGTCGAAGGTAGTCTCTCCAGTTAGAGACTTTCTCTATTCCGACGTTGAAACTTGTGGAGAGTCTTGTTGTCTTTTTTGTATCTGCGGAGTAAAGCTTCACTCTTTCGCTCTCTGGTTGGTGGAAAAAGTCTCTCGCGATAGTCATTATTCTCGCGATTGTTTTTTCTGGTACTCCATGGTTCTTGATCTGGAACATGAAACGATACTCGGATAAAACATTTGGTTTTACGAGAATATTTTCTATTTCAGTTTTATATAAATAGGCGTTTTCATTTGATTGATTTATAAAATACAGTGGCTTGCAATAAAACAAAGTAAATACGAGAGAAAATATAGCTTATTGCAATAAAAACATAGTTAAATCGAGTGAAAACATATAACCGTCTCAAACTATTTATAGGCCATGTTCAGTAAAATAATATTCAAAAAATTATAGACCCACTTATATGTATATATAAAAAAATTATATACTCTAAGTTTTATATGTATATTTACATTTTTAAAAGATTATAGGTTTTAATTATATATATCTATATATATATATATATATATTTAAAATTTTCTTAAAATTCTTTTTTCTTTTTTGAATTGGGGTCTTGTTCGACCGTTTCACTTGCACGTGTTAAAAGACGTTCTTGAAAACAGTGTATTGAAAAAAATAAAGAGTTGAGAAAGAAACAGAGCGTATTTCAATAAAGGAGAGTAAATTTCATTACAAACAGAGATTTTTTGCAAAAAGAAAAGTGTAAAATAAAGAAAAATCAGTATCATTCAAGAAAACGGAGTAAAATTGTTTGAAAGCAGAGAATATTGCAATACAACAGAGTAAATATGAAAGGAAAATGAATGTGAATGACTCGAGGAGTTGCCTGGAAAAAGCCATAAGAGGAGCAAGCATGAGCAAACTGATGGATGATATTGGCTCGATTGGGTCCATGGAGGTCTCGGAGATCAATTAGAGGGATAGAATCGCCAGAAGTTTCAACCTCGGATAGGTTTGGACGGTCAGAGATTGGTCGGATGTAGTTTAAAGGGACGTGATCAACGGCGGAGGCGATGTCGGATACGAGGAGCTTGGCTATTGCAGAAGCTGCCATGGTGGTTTGGTGTGAAATCTGAAATGAGAGAGATAGCGAGAGTCAGAGAGATATGTTTATCTTTAGATGTTACGTATCCTAAATGTCTTAGATGTGTTATATAAGCACATGCACACCGCACGATGCTTACCAAGTCGGCTATTCTGAATTTGATTTTATGACATCCTCTTTAACATTTTCAAGGCGTTTTTGATATACGGACCAAAATTATGATTCTTTAATCTATGGATAAGATTTTAACTAGTCAAAGAGAAAATGATTTAATATAGAAATTGTAACGTTTTCCTTTCTATTTTTCTATGTGTTTCCCATTTGTAACGTTTATCTTTATGTATATAACGTATTAATAAAAGTGTTAAAAAAAGAAAAGAAAAACAAGTTTTGCATGAATAATTATATATAGAAAAGACACAGAAGAATTATCATAGAAATTGTAACGTTTATCGTATTTTGTTTTTGTTTTTTTTGTGCCATTGTAATGTTTATTTATGTATATCATATATTGCTAAAAGTTAAAAAAGAAAAACAGGTTTTGCATGTTAATAATAATATATAAAACAGAGAAAAATAAAGGAATTAATATAGAAAACAGGTTTTGCATGTTAATGTTTACTTTTGGCCATTTGTAGCGTTTATCATTACGAGTACCATAAATTGCTAAAAGTTTTTTTTAATTACATATTAATTATATATAAATATAACTTTGAATAAATAAGTAATTGATGGTAATATATGAAAGATTTATTTTAATTCAATAATATGTATATATATATATATATATCATCTAATAATTTTATACTATTATAATTGTTAATGAATTTTTTTCATGGATTAGTATTTATAAATATTTCCTTAAAAAGTGTGATTTCGAATGAGATTCAATAAGATGATCTAGTTAACTGATGTTTAGATAATTTATTAGAGAATACTTCACATGTATTAGGGTACATGATACCAAATATATGTGGCATAAATGTAGTCAGAAAATAATGAGTGGAATAGCTCAGATCGATCATTCTAATACCAGATCGATCGATTCAAACTGTTGTGAGATTTCAGATTGACCGCACGAAGACCAGATTGATCGATCGATCCACTCAGATCGATCGATGCGCCTTAAACCGACCAAACTGCAAAAAAAAAGTAAATTTCTGGGGGTTTTCCCATTTTGATTTGGTTTTGCCATAAATTTCAACCAAAGACGTGATTTAACCTATATATATATACTAGTTTTATCCATTTTTAGGCTACGCTTGATTTTTATTCAGACATCTTGGCTTTAAGTTCTAGGGAGACGAAGCTCTAACTCAACATTTCTGAGAAGATTTCTGAACCCTTTCTGATTTATATTTTATTTTATTATGAATCTTTTTCATATTTTGGTTGTTTCTCTGTATCAAGTTATCTCATAGTTATGTTTTAGGGTTTTAAAGAAATCTATGAATCATTGAATCAAACATAGATAAAGGTTATATCATCTATTATCTTCAACTATTATTATTCTCATTGTTTAGGCTAAATTAATCACTTAATCTATGATTTAGTGTTTACTATATTTACCAAAAATGTTATAGGTTACTTGATAGAACATATGTGAGTGAATTATCCTTAGCCAACGAAAGTTGATGTTAAGGCAATCCGTGAACAACTCGAACCTGCTTGCTAAGGTAATCATGTTCGATTGAAAAAAACATGCATCTAGACACTAGAAATGAACCTGCTTGCTAAGGTAATCATGTTCGATTGAAAAAAACATGCATTTAGACACTAGAAATGAGATTATGCAAAATATGCATGCATCTAGACCCTATAAATGAGATGCAAATGAGAGATAGAACTAATGAAAAAATGCAATGAAAATGATAATGAAAAGTCAAAATATCACTAACAGGCTGTTGGGGGTTGTGTAATGAGCAGTCAGACGAGAGAATGATTGGAGACAAGTTTTATAACACCGATTAAGTATAATCTGAGTAGAAATTAGTTTAACAGATCTCTATGTTATTGCAAATCTATTAAAAAAGAATGGTGGCACAGGTAAGTGTTGTATACCATAGATAAATGTAATTGCACTCTTTCTAGTGGATTTGGTTTTGAACAAGGTCCGAGGAATGTATGTAAAACTGAACCCCATCAACAAACTCTATGTTATTTCTTTATTTCAGCACATGCGGTTGTCTATGCTCTTGTGAATCACACATACATAGATTTAGTGATAAATCAATACAAATGCTTTTAGATAACACATAAAAAGAAAAAAAAGTTTTGATTGGTATAGGGTTCTCCACGTTTAAAAAGATCACCTTCACACGTGGTATTTAATATTAACTCGTGAGAGTAGAATCATTCGACAACATAGCTCTATCTGAATGCCAAGAAACAATTCTATTGCTTTTTTTAAAAATCTGGCCCCTTCATGGTTAATTGATGATGTTTAAGTTTCAATATAAAAGAGAATTAAATTAGTTTGTTTTGAATATATCGAGTACGAAATCTTGACTCCGAGAAAACGTGAGAACATAGGATCAACTATGAAAAACAGAGCAAACCAATCACGTTACAAAACCAGTAAGTTCTGAGAGGGTATATCACTTTATATAAAGGCGCTTGCTTCAGTGATAAATCTCCAAATAGAACCAACAGATACGTTAATGTGACTATAACACCAACGTATTCACGTCTACAACTACAAAGTTATCTTTCATTGGTCTCAACTACACAAAATAAACGTAACTGCTTTAGAAGCTTGTGTTGGTATAATGTAGCAATTCCAGTATCTGTTAAACACAGATCCTGAATTAATATTACGTCGAGAACTGATGAATTATAATAAGTAAAAAGCAGATATGTGTGCTTTCTACTAAGGGATATTACCTTACATCTTGCACACAATCACGACACTGTTATGCTGAAAAATAATTTCACGTATAGTTGTACCATTGAACAAAATCTAATTTTGGGCTAAGGAGTATTTTCTCGTCATTCTCGATTATCCATATTCCACGTGAAACAAACCGTAAAACAGACCATTTGGCACCTCTTGCTAGGACTTATGTTAGGCCTCTTTGTTTTATTGGTTATCCATTGTGGCTTGCCACACCACCTTAACCTTGAATATATAATAGCCGGAAAAATATATTCTAATTTGAATAAAGCTAAGAAACCAGAGCATCAATAACCAACCTACAAAACATAGGTTGGCTTATGGGAGATCCCTCTTCATGAGATCTCATGTGATAAGCATCAAACCTAAATAGATACTAAAATAGTAAATACGAACATTCAGAAATTTGTTTATTTTCAAATGAAAAAGTAATAAATCACAAAAGATAAAATTACAAGATAAAAGAAAACTTAAATTTGTTAGAATATTCTACCTCTAACAAAAACGACATTCGAGATATTTTTATAGAATCGAAATTGAATTCATATTGGCTTCCATTTAGAAGAAAGACATACATTTAACTAGTTGTTATATATTTCCTAGGAACTTGCCAAGTTCAACTAGTTTTCTAATTAGAAAAATGGTTATGGACTCAAACTCTATAATTCTTCAATATTTAACTAGTTGTGTAGTTTTCTAAATTTATTTTATGAAACTATTTCAAATATATTTACTAAATCAATCTAAAAACATAAAGAATAATAGAAGAACCCAGTTTTATTACTTTATACTTGTGAAATTTTTATCCAAACTAGTGATACTTGAAATTTTACTTTTCCACGGATGATTAGTTCATTTAAATACACAAAATTACTCTAACGCGTGCTTCGATGTTTTGTATATTACCTCTTTTAGAGCTCTAAATGAGCTCTCTTGACTATTTCTTTTTTCTTTGATAGTAATCTATCAAGTCTCTCATTTAAATACCAAAAGTATGTAATAGTTAAGTTTAAAGTGTAAAACTCTTTACTTAAAAGAATACATTTAATATTTGTTGGTTGTTTGAAATGTGGTAAACATCAAATGAATCGTTTCAAATGTTATAAGATTTCATAAACTCTTTCAGTTATTGGTAAAAAACATTGGTTTATATTCCATGAATATCAATGATAAAAAAAACTTTCAGTGAGGGTATTGATTGGTATAGTCTTAAATCTTTAATATCTATTTGTTGGAAATGCAACTTACTTCAACAAATTTCATATTTTCTTAGACATGTTTGACATTTTAATTGTTTAAGATTTTTTTTTAGTTTCATATTTTTATTTGATTTATATGCCAGTTTCGAATTTTAATTTTTTGTAATTGTGTAAATTTTAAAAGAATATCATTTTTAATATAATTTTCATATTGATCAAATTTTGAATTTATATTCCTGGAGAATCGAAAGTAGTTATTTTGAAATTTTAAAATAGTTAAACATTTTTATATATCATTATTCTTGGGTTTATTAAAGAAAATTCAAGTGTTTTAGTTTTTTTTTTAACGTTCGACTTTATTCAATTTAGAAAATGTTTACATAATCTTTAAACAACTTACTCTTTATACAAGTAGGAGGATAAAATAAGTATGTGGAATATGTTGTTAATGAGATGATATTTTAGCCAACATATCAGCTAACATAATTACCGAGAAACTGCTACTTGAGAATCGATTCGTCCAACTGCGAATATCTATCACAATATTATCAATAGTAATTCTATTGATTTTTGAGTGATTACATCATATAGTGCTTTACAATCTCCTTCCATGATTATCTTTTGATAACCTCTACATCATGTCGATTGTAAAGCATGTAGTAGGGCAATGGCTTCAGCTTGAAGTGGCAATGTCGCTTGTATTAGCTGAGAGCTACCTGCTAGTCGGAAGAAACCATTTTCATCTCGAATAACCCATCCCGCACCTATGGAGTCATTCATCATGTTAGAACTACCATCAACTTTTACCTTAATATGATCTTATGGAGGAAGTTGCCAATGATGAGAACTACTAGTATAACTTTTACCTTAACATGAACGTTTTTCATTACTTTCTAAAAAAATTTCCAATTTCTATTACTTTAAATTGCAAGAAATTCAATTTATAATTGATTTAACCAAAGATTTTTGGCTATCTTCTAAATGTGTCGAGTCTTTAGTTAAATTTAAATATAAAATATTATTTACGAAGCCTTACTTTTTTCTCAGAGATGGATGATACATGTAGCGAGTTCTTTGATTTAACTATTATGTATGGTAATGTTGATGCATTTTATCTCCGACATCAAACAATAGTTTTTCTTCGATAAAAAAAGTTCTTTTATTAAATAATCACAAATTTTTCACAACCATTCCTAAACTGATAGTTTTATCCAACCGGTTGGAGGTCAAAAAATTAAAAACAAAACTATATATATTATAATTTTGTGTGGTTTTGAGTAATGTAATTTGATAGTGAATTTTTCTTATTAAAAACATAAAAAAAGCATAAATATCTATTAAGAAAATTAAAATTGGTGAGTATTAGCCATTTTCATTTATATGTTAGGTCTTAAAATTCTATCTATGAAAAGTTACTTCTTCTTTTTTGCAAAATTACATAGAATATTAAAATCAAAGAACATCAACCATAAAAACCAAATATGATTATTATTTGATTTCATTTTATTAGTTCCAATGATAAAAAAAAAATTTAGCGAATCTTCCAAATTTTCTTAGTGAAAGTTATCAAAAGATCCAACAATACTGACAGTTTTTAGGTATTTGTATTGTTCTTCTTATTTATATATTTCCTAGGAACTTGCCAAGTTCAACTGTAGTTTTCTAATTAGAAAAATGGTTATGGACTCAAACTCTATAATTCTTCAATATTTAACTAGTTGTGTAGTTTTCAAAATTTATTTTATGAAACTATTCAAATATATTTACTAAATCAATCTAAAAACATAAAGAATAATAGAAGAACCCAGTTTTATTACTTTATACTTGTGAAGTTTTTATCCAAACTAGTGATACTTGAAATTTTACTTTTCCACGGATGATTAGTTCGTTTAAATTTTTCACCTTCTGCATATCTCCAAAACTCTTTAAAACTTATATAATTTGAAAAGTTAAAAATGATTATTAATGGAAGTCTAAACACAGAAAATCACTATAGCGCGTGCTTCGATGTTTTTGTATATTACCCCTTTCGAGCTCTAAATGAGTTCTCCTGGCCATTTGTTTTTTCTTTGATAGTAATCTATCAAGTCTCTCGTTCAAATATTAAAAGTATGTCCTATTTAAGTTTAAAGTGTAAAACACTTTACTTAAGAGAATACATTCAAACACCACGAAGATGACTATTTATAATTGACCCTACTACCTTCGATATTAGAATTAAGAAAATTTTCATATTCTAATTATAAGTTAAACGTTTTCTAAAAAAGGAAACATGAAAAAAATATTTTATCTCCAAGACTAATCTATCTACTAATAGCAATCCCAATAAATGCCAATGGTCTTTCAATGGTGTCTTTTCACTAAAAAGTTGTGAATTTCAAAAGTTGCAACTTTTTCATTAAGGTACTTCATGTCTATTCATTGTATATAATCATGTTTCATTCCGTTCAAGAACTCATTTTTAATACTATCTTTTTTTAACATCTTTTTTATTAGAATACTAATACCGTTTAACAAAATCATTAAACAGTAATGTTTGCAAACATCTAGGAGGATAAAAATAAAAATTTGAAGTAACATGTTGATTGTGTGCTAACTTGGCCAACTTATCCGCGACTTGGTTGGTTTGTCGAGACACCATCACAAACGTGATAGTTGTGAAGTGATCCGTCCAACTGCGGATATCATTTAAGAGTGGTTCCATATTCCTGTTCTGAAATCGTAAGTTAAGAAGATCAACCAATACTTTGCAGTCACTTTCTATAATGACATTCCGAAAACCTCTGCACCATAGTGATTTTACAGTATGTAAGACCACCATTCCTTCTGCTTCCAATGGATTGGCACCCTGTTTAAGTTTAGTTGATGCTGAAAGTCTATAATCTCCATGTTCATCCCTTAAAATCCAACTTAATCCTGTCGAAGCATTATTCGGGACATAACTAGCATCCACATTGCACTTTAAAAATCCTGGAGGTGGTAGTGTCCAGGGAGTTGGCGCCTGAGTCGGAGTAGGGGAGTTACTTCGTGGAGGAGCATCAGGATTATTGGCATCAATCCATTCAATAGTATTCTCCATTGCACGGGAACAAACAGATGAAGGATCATGGAATACCTTATTAAAAATGAGATCATTCTGTAATTTTCAATTTTGCCATAAAATCCAAAAGACTTCATGGCGGAGAATCTGAGAAGTTGGTGAGTCACAGACATCTAGCAGTACTTCAATATTCTGTTCCAGGGTGTTAGTAGGATATCAATTCTGTCAAGTAATCTTTTTCATTACTTTCAATATTTTTTTTTACAATACATTTAAATTGAAAGATTTGGCAATCTTTTGAGAGTTCTGATTCTTTAGTTATTTTAAATAAAATAATTTCTAACTATCCATTTCGTTCTAAAAAACAGTTTTCCTTACTTTCTAAACTTTTTTTCAGTTTACATTACTTTAAATTGAAAGAAATTCTATTTATAATTAATTTAACCAAAATATTTTTGCAATCTTCTGAATGTGCTGATTCGTTAGTTAAATATAAAATTAAAATATTATTTATGAAATCATACTTTTTCTCATAGATTGATGGTACATGTAGTGAATTCTTTGATTTAATTGTTATGTATGGTAATGTTGATGCATTTTACTTGAAAGCAGTATATATTTTGTTTTGACGTAATTTTGATGTTGCATTAACATTACTTCAAAGTCCTATTTTGAATAGACATCCTCAAGCAATATGGTTATTTTCTATATTTTAAATATTTGTTGGTCATTTAAAATGTGGTAAACATCAAATGAATCGTTTCAAAATGGTACAAGACTTCAAAAACTCTTTCAGTTATTGGTAAAAAACAATGGTTTATATCTGCTGCATGAAGATCGTTAATAAAAAAACTTTCATTGAGAGTATTGATTGGTATAGCCCTAAATCTTTATTATCTTTTAAATGTTTTTTGCCTGTTGAAAATGCAACTTACTTCATCAGATTTCATATTTTCTTAGACATGTACGACACTTTAACTGTTTAACAAAATTTATTTGTCGTTTGTTTATTTAGTATCATATGTTTATTTGTTTTATATGACCCTTTTGAATTTTCTGTAACTGTGTAAATTTAAAAGAATATCATTTTAATATAATTTTCACATTGATCGGATTTGAAATTTATATTCCTGAAAAATCAAAAGTAGTTATTTTGAAAGTTAAGAATATTTAAACATTTTTTATATTATTATTCTTGGGTTTAAAGAAATTCAAGCGTTTTGGTTTATATTACGAATGATGAGTGACAATCAAGCTCTAAATAAGCTCTCTTAACCATTTCTTTTTGTTTTTGACAGTAATCTATCGAGTCTCTAATTCAAATAGTAAAAGTATGTAATAGTTAAGTTTAAAGTGTAAAATATTTTACTTCAAAAAATACATTCAAACCCCACAAAGATGGTTATTTATAATTGACACTACTTCCTTCGACATTATAATTAAGAAACTTTTCATATTCTAACTATAATTTAAAAGTTTTCTAAGAAAAAGACATGACAAAAACATTTTATCTCCTAGACTAATCTATCTACTAATAACAATCCAAATAAATGCCAATGGTCTTTCAATGGTGCATCTTCATTGAAAAGTTGTGAATTTCAAAAGTTGCAAATTTTTTATTAAGCTACTTCATGTCTATTCACTGTTATATAGTCATCTTTCATTCCGTTCAAGAAAATCATTTTTCATACTTTCTATAAATATCTATTCTGTCAAGTAATCGTTTTTCATTACTTTCAACATTTTTATTTGCAATACTTTTAAATCAAAAATTTTGGCAATCTTTTGATATTTCTGATTCTTTAGTTAATTTTAAATAAAATGATTTCTAAATATCCCTTTCGTTCTAGAAATCGCTTTCTGTTACTTTCTAAACTTTTTTTAGTTTACATTACTTTAAATTCAATGAAATTCTATTTATAATTGATTTAACCAAATATTTTTTGCAATCTTCTGAATGTGTTGATTCTTTATTAGATGGATGGTACATATAGTAAATTCTTTGATTTAACTGTTATGTATGGTAGGTAATGTTGATGCATTTTACTTGAGAGCATAATATATGTTGTTTTTAGGTAATTTTGATGTTGCATTAAGATTTCTTCAAAGTTCTATTTTGAATAGACATCCTCAAGCAATATGGTTATTTTCTATATTTTTAATACTTATTGGTCGTTTCAAATGTGGTAAACATAAAATGAATCGTTTCAAATGGTAGAAGACTTCATAACTCTTTTAGCTATTGGTTAAAAAGCAATAATTCATATTTGCTGCCTGAAGATCGTTGACAAAAAAATTTGAGTGTGAGTACTAATTGGTATAGTCTTAAATCTTTATTATCTTGTAAATGTTTTTTTGTCTGTTGGAAATGCAACTTACTTCATCAGATTTCATATTTTCTTAGACATGTTTGATATTTTAATTGTTGAACAAAATTTGTTTGTTGTTTGTTTATTTAGTTTCATATGTTTATTTATTTTATATGCCACTTTTGAATTTTAATTTTCTGTAATTTTGTAGATTTTAAAAGAATGTTATTTTTAATATAATTTTCACATTGATCGGTTTTAGAATTTATATTCCTGAAGAATCGAAAGTAGTTATTTTGAACGTTTAGGATCATTAAATATTTTTTTATATATCACTATTGTTGGGTTTAGTAAAGAAATTCTAGTGTTTTAGTTTTTTTTTAACGTCCGACTTTATTGAATTTAGAAAATGTTCACATAATCTTTAAACAACTTACTTTTTATACAAGTAGGAGGATAAAAATAAATATGTGAAATATGTTGCTGATGAGGTGATATTTTAGCCAACATATCAGCTATTGTGTTACATTCTCGAAGAACTACCGAAAAATTGATACTTGAGAATCAATCCCCTCAACTACGGATATCTATCACAATATTATCCATAGTTACATCTATTGATTGCCGAGTGATTACGTCATATAATGCTTTACAATCTCCTTCCATGATTATCTTTTGATAACCTCTATACCATACCAATTTTATAACATGTAGTAGGGCAATGGCTTCAGCTTGAAGTGGCGATGTCGATTTTATTAGCCAAGAGCTACCTGAAGAAACCATATTCATCTCGAATAACCCATTCCGCACCTATGGAGTCATTGATCATGGTTCCTGCTACATGAACTTGCTATCTATCCATCGAATTAATATGGTTCTTGCATTTGGAGTTTTTCCATGTCTTCTTGCATTCTTCTCTCTCTCCATATCATATAAAACGATGATTGGAAACCATAGCGTACAAGAAAGTTTCGGGTTCGATCAAAATCTGGATCTGAAATATAAGTGATAATCGTTGACTAATTTGTGGAGAACCTTGAAGCGAAGAGACTTCTGGCTAGTGTTTGCCAAACTTCAGCGGAATAGCTGCATGAGAAAAAAAATGCTGCTTTAATTATTGCTGATTTCAGTTCTACAATTGGAGAAAGGGATATAGTGTTGCAATATCATTCTGTTTTTTACAACGAATATGGAGTACTCATCCACTATATGTCTTTACAATATCAATTATTATTTCCGCATGGAGAAATTGGATATTATGAGGGCATCGTTATAACAATACTTCATATGAAAAAGGACATCGTGAATATACTTCAATGAGAGAATACTTCATGTATCGTATGTATACACGGTCAACTGAGGGGTTTTACCTTTGTTAAAAGTGGAAGATTATTTTATTCTTGATGATTATACAACATTAGAATCATACCGTTTACAATGGATAAGATTAAATCAGAAAACAATAAGATCTGATGTAATAATAATGTTCGTGACATTATATTGAGAGGTGATAATGATCCACGAAGTATTGGGAAATGCATTGTGTTGCCTACTTCTCATATAAGAAGTCCTAGAAACATGGCTGAAAAATATCAAAGATGCTATGGCTCTTTGTCGATGTTTTGAAAATCCATATTTATTTATTACAATGAATGCAAATCCAAAGTGGGAAGAGATTCAAAGTTTCTGATTATGTTTGGTGATTTAAATGGGGATTCGAGACCTGATATTGAATCTCGTGTGTTTCATATGAAAATAAAACAAATGCTTTCTGATATTGAGAAGAACAACTTTTTTGGACCAACAAATGAAGGTATATATATATTTTTTTATTTTTTCTTTTAATAATTAAATTTAATAAAAAAATATTTTTTGTACAGTTGTTTATACTATCGAATTAAAAAATGTGGACTTCCTCATGCACAGATTTAATTTGGTTAAAAAGCAGATTTTTAAAATCCATCAGTTGAAGATATTGACAATTTTGTTTCTGCTGAGATTCCAGATGTGAATACCGATCCTGAAGGTTATCAGTTGGTAATGCAACACATGATACATGCTCCATGTGGAATAGATCGACCTACAAACGTTTGTATGAATAATGACATTTGCAGTAAATGGTACCCACGTCAATTTTGTTGCCCATCCTCCGAGATAAAGATGGATATATAGTTTATAAAAGGAGGAATATTAGTTCTAGGTTTGTATGTGTTGATTTTAATTAATCGAATCAAACATCTGACTATCTCATCGCCTGCATTCTGACATATGTTCCATATTTTATCAGTAAATTTTTCTTATAGAGTACATGGTAATCTTTCGTCACTAACAAAAAAAACCAAATTATTAGTATTAATAAATTGTTAAATAGGATAAATCGAATGATAAGAATATAAAAGATATTAGGGTCGTAAATATATTTTGTATTTCTAAATTTAAACATAAGTTTTTTTGTAGGTTTGTCATTGATCTCACAAGTTTTCAATTCACCGACATTGATCATATATCCCAAAATGTCTAAAAAAATAAATAAATATGTTCATTTAATTCTGATTAACTAATATAAATAAATAAATAAAATTATTAATAAAAATTTAGAAAATAATAGCCTACCAATCAATATATTTTCATGCAATCCTACTTCATTGAAACATCTTTGAAAATTAGCAAAATCAAAAAACATATTATAAGAAATTTAAGCACATCTTGTGATAATAGTCGTGTTAATCAAAGATATTTTGTATGTATGTTTCGGTCCCCTAAAATTTTCCATCGATTTGGAGAAAGTAAAATTTTCAATAATTTCCCATTCTCCAGATTTGATAAATTTTTGAAACTTGTTAAATTGTGTTTTTTAACCGTAACATGAATGAGAGTGCCCTACAATAAAATTATAAAGGTCAGTGAAATAATTTGATATTATAAATGTAAATATTAATTATAATCTATACTTACAGATGAATCATATAAAATCATGTTCAACATCTCTTTATCGTAGGTTGTTAGTTGAATCCACGAATGCATGATTTTAACTTGAATGATCCAAGCTTTTTTGTAAGGTTTGATGTCGCATAGATTTGTGTAAGCAACCACTGTTAAAAAGTTTTAGTTGTAATTTTGAAAGAATATTTAAATGAATTGAGTTGTGAAGATGAAAGTAGTAGGATATATTTATACTATTAAGAAAGTCGGTTTAGGTTATGATAAAATATGTTGTCGCAAGATTGTGTATATTTTAAAAGTTATATCAAAAAATTTGTGCAGATTTCTTGGAGATCTTATTTCTGTTTGTGAAGAATATCACTCGAGGTAAATCTGTTACAAATATGATTGTTTGTTAAACTACCAAATTTTGAAAATTTATAAATTTGTGAATAAGGATGGAAGATTTTAGGGACATCAATTTTGTGAAATTTTTTAATATTACAGTGGTTAATGATTGTGTCATTAAGATGAGAGGTGTTAGTTTTGACTTCCTCTACATTATTAGTTGTTTTTATATTTTTTAATAGGGTGATTTGTTGAAATAGAGTAGATTTGTTGAAAAATTACTTAAATAGAGCAAATGTTTAAAAATTATACAAATAGTTTTTAAATTTTATAATATACCGTTTTGCCCTTTTTAATGAGTAAACAAAAAAGTAATTACGAAACTGCCATTAATGAAACTTGCCATTAATGAAACTTGCCATGTCAACCGTCCGTCTCTTACGAACTATACTAAACTAATTGAATGCAACGTGGAAGAGTTGATCATACTTTGGTAGAGTTGATATACAAGAGTGTGGTAGAGGTAGTACTAGTATGGTAGTGTTATACTAACTCTATCTACCATACTAGTACTAACTCTACCAAACTCTTGTGGTAGAGTTAGTATGGTAGAGTCGCGCCACCCGTTCCACGGACAAGTCCCGCCTGTCTACGGACAAGTCCCGCCCGTCTCTTGTGGTAGAGTTAGTATGGTAGAGTCGCGCCACCCGTTCCACGGACAAGTCCCGCCTGTCTACGGACAAGTCCCGCCTGTCTACGGACAAGTCCCGCCTGTCTACGGACAAGCTCCACCCGTCTACAGACAAGTCACAGACAAGTGATGTCGAGCACCCAGACTCTACCATACTAACTCTACCATACTAACTCTACCATGCATGGTAGAACTCTACCAAGTATGGTAGAACTCTACCATGCATGGTAGAACTTTACTAAGTATGGTAGAACTCTACCATGCGAACTCTACCATGCATGATAGAGTTCTACCATGCTTGGTAGTTATGAACTCTACCATACCAAGAATCACTCGAGCTCCACCCGTTCCACGGACAGGCTCTACCTGAGCGCCACCCGTTCGAGAGACAAGTCCCGCCTGTCTACGGACAAACTCCATCCGTCTACAGACAAGTCACAGACAAGTGATGCCGAGCACCCAAACTCTACCATACTAACTCTACCATGCATGGTAGAGTTCTACCAAGTATGATGGTTATGAACTCTACCATACCAAGAATCACTCGATCACCACCTGTTCCACGAACATGCTCTACCCGAGCGCCATTCGTTCCAGAGACAAGTCCCGCCTGTCCACGGAAAAGCTCCACCCGTCTACAGACAAATCACATACAAGTGATGCCGAGCACCCAAACTCTACCATACTAACTCTACCATGCGAACTCTCCATGCATGGTAGAGTTCTACCAAGTATGGTAGTTATGAACTCTACCATACCAAGAATCACTCGAGCGTCACCCGTTCCACGGACAGGCTCTACCCGAGCGCCACCCGTTCCACAGAAAAGTCCTGTCTGTCTACGGACAAGCTCTACCCGTCTACAGACAAGTGATGCCGAACACCCAGACTCTACCATACTAACTCTACCATGCATGGTAGAACTCTACCAAGTATGGTAGTTATGAACTCTACCATACCAAGAATCACTCGAGCACCACCCGTTCCACGGACAGGCTCTACCCGAGCGCCACCCGTTCCAGAAACAAGTCTCGCCTGTCTACGGACAAGTTCCACCCGTTTACAGACAAGTGATGTCGAACACCCAGATTGCAAAATAATACACAAGCAGCGAATCGAACCCGGATCTATACCATGACAGGGTACTATTCTACCACTAGACCACTTGTGTTTATCATGTTATACGAAATACTAAATAGATATTAACCATTACTATTTTTGAACTTTTTTATATAAATGTCATATTTTTTTATAAAAATTATTACATACTAAATATTTTATTAACAAAAACATTTATTAACAAAAATAAATGATGATATTTTAATAAAACAAATAAATAATTTAATATGTAATAAAAATTATAAAACAAATATAACATTTATAAAAATTATATACTAAATTATTTATTAACAAAAAAATTTATTAACAAAAATAAATAATGATATATTAACAAAAAAAATAAATAATTTAGTATGTAATAAAAATTATATAATTATTTTCTTTATTTTATTTGTTTTATAATTTTTATAAAAATTATAATATTTTTATATGAATAATTTCGGGATATATCATTATTTATTTTTATATCAATAATTTCGGGATAATTTTTATTAATATATCATTATTTATTTTATAGAAATGTTATTTATTCATATAAGACACATTTATCCCAAAATTATTCATATATTTTCGGGATAAATGTGTCTTATATAAATAAATAATATTTACATAAAATAAATAATGATATATTAACAAATAAATAAATAACTTTATTTTATATAAATGTTATTTATTTATTTAACAAATAAATGAATAAATAACATTTATTAACATAAACATTTATTAACAAAAATAAATAATGATATATTAACAAAACAAATAAATAATTTAGTATGTAATAAAAATTATAAAACAAATATAACATTTATATAAAATAAATTTTTGTTAATAAAATGATTTTGTTAATAAATGTTTTTGTTAATAAATAATTTAGTATGTAATAATTTTTATAAAAAAAATATAACATTTATATAAAATAAAGTTCAAAAATAGCAATGGTTAATATCTATTTAGTATTTCGTATAACATGACAAATACCAATGGTCTAGTGGTAGAATAGTACCCTGCCACGGTACAGCCTATCCGTGGAACGGGTGGCGCTCGGGTAGAGCCTTTATGAACTCTACCATGCATGGTAGAGTTCGCATGGTAGAGTTCTACCATGCATGTTATACTATAACTTAACTCTACCATACTATAATCTAACTCTACTATATTATAACTTAACTCTACCAAACCCTTACCAAACTCTATTTAACTCTATCATACTATAACTTAACTCTACCAAACTATAACGTAACTCTACCATAGTATAATCTAACTCTACTATACTATAACCTAACTCTAGCAAACCCTTACCAAACTCTACTTAACTCTACCAAAATATAACGTAACTCTATCATACTATACTCTAACTCTACTATACTATAACCTAACTCTACCAAACCCTTACCAAACGTCGCGCCACTCTACCAAACTATAACGTAACTCTACCATATTATAACCTAACTGTACTATACTATAACTTAACTCTACCAAACCCTTACCAAACTCTACTTAACTCTACCAAACTATAACGTAACTCTACCATACTATAATCTAACTCTACCAAACCCTTACCAAACTCTACTAAACTCTACCAAAATATAACATAACTTACCATACTATAATCTAACTCTACTATACTATAATCTAACTCTACCAAACCCACAAACACACAAGAAATTCACCAAAGACATAAAATCATCTTCGAAATCACTTACAAAACATTGTAAATGTGACATAACAACTTCCCCAAACCCAGAAACCCATTACGAACACCATAAATGTGACAAAACCGTAATGCAAATGTGCATAAAACTGTAATGCATTTAGCGAGAAGATTGAGAGAAGAATAACGAAATCGAGAGAAATTGAAAGAAGAAGAACGAAATCAATGTTATTCGAACCCAGAAAATGATTTAACGAGAAGATTAAAAAGAGAAGAAGGTAGAAAGTGAGTGAGAGAGAAGAAAATTTTATTTCGAGAGGAAAAAAAAAGCAAATGGTAATTGCACCCTTCCCTCCTTTTTTTTTACCAAAAAAATCTATTTGAATAATTTTGGGATAAATGTGCCTAATATGAGTAATTTTTTGTTATACCAACTTTTTTCATTTGTTTTATATTGTACATAACATTCGGCCGCCCGACGATTACATCACGAAGAGTAGGAGAATCATTGTCCTAATACTTTTCATTGATGTTTAAAAACACACCACTGTGGCTCCACTATTTAATAATGTCGTCAAATCAGAAGGTTAGATCTTCTGTAGCTTTCTTCTTTATCTTTCAGAGAAAACGTGAAAGATGCTACTGTAGACTCAGTAAAATACTCTAAAATCCAACCAATCACCGACGGTCTACTGTTAAGAAATTATCGTGACTAGGTCAATATTAAGCTCACTAATTGTGGGTCTAAAAAGTTGGAGACCCAATTATTATAGATGTGAAATAAGCAGCTTGTATGTTTAAAATTTTTGTCCTAGCATCCAACATTCAAGTGCACCATTTTCCATCTTTAGAATCTTAGATTTCAAACTGGACAAAACATATAACAGCAAAACACTTATCAACTCATTAGTTGAATAAACCATTCATCTAAAATTTCACTATTTAAAATGAAAAGAGTTGAAAAATCACTCAACTCATTCAACTAAAAATTTTGAAAAAATAAATAAATGACAAAAGAAAATTATTCAATTCATTTATTTACTATTTTAGATTTTCATTCTAACTCAAAAAGTTTTTATTTATTTTTATCAATTCATTCATTTAAATGCAACCATTCGAAAAGTGGTCTAATCCGCCGCAATCATTCGAAACTTTAAACTCTGCAACGAACTACCAAAGATAAACAACAAAACACTTGGAAAACCTACAAATTGTCAGTTGAAAATTGTATCAATACAACACAAATCCTTCAATATATCAACTGCCACTTCCATTTACACAGAAAAAAAGATTTTCTTAGTTTTCAGAATCCCAAGGATGTGACTTTTTGTGGCCTAAAAACAAAAATTTATGAATTGCGCAAAAAAAAGAGAAATATATATATTCCAAAGTTGAGACTTATGAAGTGTAATTAAGCTCTGCTCTGCTTTTACTTCTCTTCATCTTTGCCTTAACTCTTGACTTCGCCATTAGTGTCTCTACTGTGTTTATGAAGTTCCCAACAGCCATCACTACCAGAAGAATGCCACAAACCATCACCTGAAATTAGACAAAAGTTCTCAACATTTCTGTTACTTTTACTTTCTTTTTACTTCCTTTTTATATCTGTTCTCTATAAAATTACGGACTATCGGCTCATACCAGAAATAAAATCGTTGGAAATAGTATGAAAAGAGTGAAAAAAATTATACCTGCCATTCAGCAACAACTCCAGTTAATGTTGCCCTTAGCAACTGCAATCCAACGTATGCTTCAAACCCCTGAGTTAATGGACAATTATAAACATATCAGCATAAACTGCGCAAAGTTTCTTTCGAATTGGTGTGGAAAGAGCGAAGTTTTCTATTCTACAAGCCATTTTACAAGTCTCATTAATATAACAAAATCTACTTAATTCATAAAATATCTTGAAAGAGATATTTTAACTTCCAAATTTATGCTTGGGAGTATAGAGAATCTATAGTGTTGATGGGTTTCATTGGATTTCCAAAGCCACGGAAATGTTCACAGTAGTTAACGAGAACAAAGGCATTGTAACCTAGTGTACGGTAGAGCAAATGAAAAGCTTTGAAATGTTTTAGCATAAACTTAACTCATAAATCTACAGCAAAATGCTCACCTGTAAAATGAACAGTATAGGACATAACAGCCATAATTGTCCATTAACTCCAGCCGTTTCTCCCCATACGACGTCCATCCTCTTAGCCTGAAAAATAATCACAGCGTTAACTTTATAGCTATTTCACAAAAAGCGGAAAAAAATGCACATAACAAGGCACCTTTCCCAGAGCGATGCGAGTGTATAATCTTTGTCGTTGGTATCGGTTTTGCAGAAGCATTGCGACACCTTGCATCATAGCCCATTGCAGGAAGAGATGGACTCCTCTCTGTAGAAGAATAAACTCATTCATGAAATTTACTTTGTGAACGTCTGCATCAAAAGAAATAACTATAAGCATTACCTGTTTTTGGACACAGTTTGGTTGACCTTTGATTTCCCATGTGAGGCTGACAAGGGCCATCACCATGGCACAATAGTGATGATAGAGCCACCTGCAAACCCATAGCAGGTTCAGAGTTTAAGTCACTCCCAATCCATGAGAATAATTTGATAAGCCAAATAGAACAACACTAAATCAATCCAGACAGAGACAAAACCATATAAGCTACTGCTTCCTGTACACATGTCTATGCTTCTATAAAGAGGATCCATGGAAGCTAAAGATCTTTATTTTTAATCATCAAATATATAGAGATCTAAATTTTACTTGAAGAAACCATAAAAGCTTCCATTTCCGGTACACATGTCTATGCTTCTATACCAAATTAAAGAGACCTTTCAGAGGAGAATATCCACATGTTTGCCAATCAACATGGCACATGACGAGGCACATGATGTACTATATTTTAAATTGAGAATCTAGTTATTCAATCAAACTATGATGTCCCTGATTGATGGATTCAGTGTACTCTGAAGAGATGCCAACAAACAGAAACAAAACGTGAAGGTTTATGGTCAAGAGTCTCAAGACTACACCCAACAGTTACAAGTAATTATCATAGATGGTCACCATAGCCATTTTCATTGACATTCAAAATGGATATTTTACATCATTAGCAGATAGTCCTCATTTGCTAACTGCAACGAACGAAACACACCAAAATAGATCTATTTGGAGAAATAAATAAAACTACAAAATAATGAGATGAATCAGCAGCCTACAGAATAGATAAGCAAAAGAGAGAGATGAGGACAGCCAAAAACCAAAACGACCTTTAGGAGCAACAAATGTGATTAGTGAATATAGAACCTACGATCCACACTTTAGCATGACATAACACTCTTCAAAACACAATATTTTCTGATGTGGCTTGGTTAAACTACACATGTGGCTTGGTTAGCGTAAGACCTAAGTTCAACACATAACTTATGGCCTTCACTAGTGACAGCTGCGCTACCTTAATAGGTCTTAAGATCAAAAGTAGCACTCGACAGCAAGATCAAAGCGAAACCTAAGAGATCATAATCAAATGAGGAGGAATACCATGAACGGATATCGCTCCCATTAGCTCTTAATATGTTCTCTCGCATAACCAAACCAGCATAGAGAAACAAAAGCCAAGCCTAGTGAAAAAAGAAAGAAACTTTACACATTAATCTCAAGAACTACAACACATATACAATATTCAAAGCAACCCAAAACCAAACTCTTATAATTACCTCATACAGCTGAACAGGAAACGCAGGTAAACAACCATTCCAATAATAAGATCTAAGGATTAAAAGTGCTGCAGGAAAAAACAGAAAAAGAAGAGCAGTCTTGTCCTGTTCCATTGACAACAAAACACAAACACAATTAGATAAACCCGAAGAAAAACATGGTTTAAATCGACATTGAAGACAGCATGCAAGCAAGAAAGAAAATACTAACTCTGTAGCTATTGTATTCTTCTTTAACTTTAAGTTGAATATCTTTACGCAAAGCTCGTACATTCAAAGGCCCCAAAAACATTCTCACAAATCGTCCTGTTTCACTCAATTAGATAAATCAAAAACCAAAACTGAAAATTTTAAAATTGGACAATTTTGAAGTGATCATACAACACACCTTGAGGTTTTGATGGGAGAAATGATGATGTATCTCCATCAACAAGCATGCATCTAGCACGATGCAGATCTTCCTCAAGCTAAAAACAGAAGAGCCAATTTCAATAATTGAGAAATTAAAGAAAGAGAGAGATTAAGAGATTTAGAAGAATTGCCTTCTCGACGAGCTTCGGATCGAGACTTTTGTTGGAGATGAGAGTAGAGCGGAGACGGCGGATGGAGGAATCAACGGAGGAGGCTTTTTGACGGAGAGAGAGTTCTTGTTGAGAAGAAGATGAGATGAAAGAAGCAGCGGAGTCATGAAGCTCTTTAACCTCATCTATGATTCGTTTAACTTCTTCTTCAACTTCCATGGATGTTGTTTGATTGTGAAGATTGAGATCGGATTTAGGATTTGTAGAGACGAGGAAAGAGGATTTGATTGAAATTGGTTTGTTCTCGAGAACGCAACAAGAAGAAATGTTTGATTCTGTTTTTTTTCTTAATATATATATATATATATATATATAATTATTATAGTTTTTAGTGTTTGCATTTGAGTGTGACGAAAATAGGATCAATCACACCATAAATTGATTTTTATCTTTTTTTATTATTTTATATACAATCAATTGAATTATCTGTGGTAAGCTTTAATTCTTGATATATATATCTGATTCATGACCGACCATAAATAAAAAAAAATACAATTTTTTTTATGATCTTTGTTCTTTTAGGATAAGGCTCATTTAGGACTACAGAGATCATTTGATTGCTTAGGCACATATGCTCTCACTCAATATCTTTTCATGATCTTTTTATTTATACAAGACCAAAATGGACAATTTTTTTAACAAAATTAGATCAAACAAAAAAAAAGCCTATATTCAAGAATATGGCTGAAGCATGGACCAATATGAGGTGATGGGTTTTTTTTTTCTTTTCTTAATATTACCTTTTTCCATAGTAAAGGCTAAATCTGTTCATTAAATTTCCAAGCTTTAGTTTTGTAACTGTTTGAATTTTCCAGAACAGAAAATTAGAATAATACTTAGTAATCAAAAGTATACAAAATCTAACACATGTTTTCATATTGGCTTAGGATATGAGTTCAATCAAATATTATTATTTGTCATCGCAGGTCACACCCTCGCATTTGAATTATAACACCATCAAAAATACTAGATGCTACATCTGGATTGCGATTGGTCAAGTGTACAAATAAATTTGGAATTAAGATTGAGGTCATGCTCATACTAAGTTTATGTATTGCTGGATGTTTTATTGCCTTTTCGGGTAAAACTTTAGTTTAATTGGGAACAAGGGTGGATCTGGAGAGGTAGAAACTGAGGCTCGTGCCTTATACCAATCTTAAAATAACAATAATAGATCATTATTCTCTTATGTTTGTTTGGTCCAATGGCTTTGGATGCCCTTAAAATGATTGAGGATTAGAGTTTGACGGCTAGCTTCTTCCATGATCAAGAATTATTTGTGCTCCATGTCAATTTTTCTTCCGGATCCGCCCTGATTGGGAATTACTTTAAGAACAAATAAATGGGAGGGATCTCTTTGATCAAGAGAAATGCATACATCGTAATGTAGATATTCATAATTCTTTCATTCTTTATATGTTTTATCTTGTGTACGTTCCAAAATTCTCTAAAATAATATTTTTAAACTTTACTAAATAATTAAATAAAATATTAAAATTCGAAGATAAACAAAATGTGAAATCTCATAAAAATCCAAATCCAAAAAATAAAAACAAATAAGATATAAAAAAGCTATCAAGTTTTGCGCTACGAACAAATGCAACACTCTAAACTTCGAGTATACGCTGCTCTTCCTCAAAACCGTATGCACAGAAATAAAAACTTATGTAAGTAAAAAAATCATTCAGTCTACAAACCCGACATATACCAATCAGATTCAATTGTTTATAGTTAAGGATAACTTATCAAACTTTTTTTACTAGAACATTAATTATTACTATAACATATCATATGAGCAAAACAGAACAGCATCATCCGAACATAACATAATATATCAAAACAGAACAACCAGCATCCATCAATGCAAAAGCAGAATGGTACGACCCCATCATTGGTCACCAAAACCATATACTGGAAAATATATACATAATATATTCGATAAGGATGCGCTTCTAACGAGATGATAAAAAAGTACGGTCCACAATATTAACCGACCTCAATACCATTAACAGAATATCAGAATATTGGAATACATCTATTGGCGATGCCGGCCGCTACATATTTGTTCAATAGAGCTAGCTAAATCAAAATAGCATGTTGATTCTGGTTTTAACAGAAAATATAGTTTATTGTCATAATCATAAATCAGAATAACTCAGAGTAATACAATAAAAAAAAAACAATTAGACATTCCAATAATTTATTCCATTCTTAATTCATATTTAAATTAATGTTATTAATTTACATTCAGAATAATTTAAATATTTAACTATCATTAAAATTTCCTAAAATATTATAACAACGTATAATAATAATAAGGGAATTAGAACTCACTTCGAAACTAATTTTCAGCTTACCGAACCCTCTAACAAAAATTCTACTAACGCCCTTGAATACCAAATAAATCACCTAAATTCAACCATTGATCAGAAATATTGGATCAGTATTTCATTCTAAATATTTTGACAAAAGAAATCTGAATTTGGAATCAAATAATCCAAAACCGTTTTAAAAACTACTGAAATGGCATGATTACCATTCGGTTTAAAGATAAAATTTATCCAAAAATAATTTCTATCACAATATCTTCTTCCTCATGCTCATCTAAGTCCAGAACCGGTTTCAAATATGACAGAACCAGTCTAAAACATCCTTAATTAGAAGAGATAAGCATCATATCGAAGAACTTACCGCTTAAATTCGATCAACCTAGAACACCAAATGAAAAACGATCACTTGGGTTGGATTCAGGAGATTGAGAAGTTTCTAACAAACTATAGATTGTACCCTGATTCTCCCTGTGAACAAAACCACCGTTAAAGAGCTTGAAACTCACTTCCATGGAAGAAAACTGAAGAAGGAAGAAGATGAAGATTACCAAATTCTTCTACCAAGGCTGGGAACAACACATAATTAAAGCAGCAACAATAGAGGGCACAACCAACATAAATTACCACAAATTCCGGTCATAAATTTTTAAAAATATGCAACTCGGAGTTGCGGTAAAAATGATCTCAAAAATTCACCAAAAATCTCAATTTGACAAGATATTTGGCTTCCATATATTTAGGGCTTTAAAACACATATAAATATGTGGTATTAGGGTTGAAAAATGAAGATTCGAGTTGGTAAAATAATATCCCTCCGTTTTCAGAAAGGATGAACTCGAATTCATCCACACTTCACGATATTGTACATTAGTCCTTGCACTTTTTGTCTACTTCTAGGTTTTGCTTCCAACTTTTGAGTCAATCAGAAATCCTCCTGAAATCAATCAGACAGATTCAAAACTTTTCAAAGTTAACAATTTAACTCAAAATGTGGTGCTTCTTTTTCTTCTCTAATTTTGGGTGTTAAATTTCCACCTCCCTTAAAAAGAATCCATCCTCAAATTAAAGATTTACCTTGAATAAGTGGGGATACTTTTTTTTTTTATCTCAGACTCCAACTCCCATGTCGCTTCATGAGCGCTATGATTCGTCCAAAGGACCTTAACAAGGAGAATATTTTTTCTCATGAGCTATTTCACCCCAGTCTCCAATACTTGAACTGGTACTTCTTCATAGCTCATGTCATCCTGAATTTCCAATGGTTGAAATTCCACCACATGAGACGGGGCATAAGGATACTTCCTCAACATCGATACGTGGAATACTTTATGCATATGCCTTAACTCTAGAGGTAATTCAAAGCGATAAGATACACTTCCAACATGCTCAAGAATCTTAAAAGGGGCAATAAAGCACGACTTTAACTTTCCGGACTGCCCAAATTAAACTTTTCCTTTTATAGGTTGAACTTAAAAAAATACTTGATCACCCACTTAAAATTCTAAATCACGCCTTTGACGGTCTGCATGGCTCTTCTAACGGTCTTGGGCAGCTTTCATCCTATCTCTGACCAACCTTAATTTCCAGTGGTTTCCATAACTAACTCATGATCAATACCAGTGGTTTCTCCAGCTTCTGCCCAACACAAAGGTATATGACATGACTTACCATATAAACCCTCGAATGATGCCATACCAATACTCCCAAAATATCTTGCAACAACTCATGCACCTTAGGTACACAAACTCTGCCTTTGAAAGATAACACTACATCATCTCTAAACTTATACCCCAGTTGACTGAAGTCTTCAGGTTTCTCACAAATAGGATCCAGTTTACCATCTTGCTTCCGAGCATCATGAATGCGAGCTAATAAATCTGACTGGATACCTAATATAGTAAGAAATCCAGGTTTCCCCTCCCGGATAGAAATTGGGTTCGGCTTACTCTGAGGGTAAATTTCAAAGTCATGCTCCGATTATGCGAGATATCGACTTATTTGTCTCGAACGACTTATCTTGATGCGAGACTAGGCTCAACTTTGTACTTTTATGGTTCTACATTAGGCTCGGCTTATCCGTTTTTCATGCTAGACTAGGCTCGGCTTTGTCGTTTTATGGTGCAAACTGGGCTCGGCTTATTCGTTCTTCATGCAAGACTAGACTCAGCTTTGTCGTTTCACGGTGCGAGACTGGGCTTGGCTTATCCATTCTTCATGCGATACTAGGCTCGACTTACTAGAATTTTTGGATACAAACTTAAATCTTGACTTACACCTTTCTTTTAAATGTCAAAATCAGACTCTGATTATGCAATATGTCGACTTATTTGTCTCAGGCAACTTATCATGGTGTGAGACTGAGCTCAACTTTTTTGTTTGATGGTATGAGACTAAGATCGGCTTATCCATTCTTATGTAAGACTAGGATCAATTTTGTCGTTTCATGGTGCAAGATTGGGCTTGGCTTATCTGTTCTTCATGTGAGACTAGCCTCAATTTTGTTATTTTACGGTGTGAGACTGAGCTCGGCTTATCCATTCTTCATGTAAGACTAGGCTCGGCTTTGTCGTTTCATGGTGCGAGATTTGACTTGGCTTATATGATCTTCATGCGAGACTACATACCCGTTTTAAAGGATCAATCCATTCGTAGTTCGTATAAAGTGGAATGTTCCTCGGTTGACGAGCTCCTTTTTTTTGCAGTTGTCGACCTAGTAGTAACCCCATTGCCGATTAAGCCCAGGGATTTCTCCTTGCTGATAATTTTGAGGATGTAATCTTGTAGACGTTGGCATTCCGTGGTAGAATGACCGACTATTTGATAAAAATTGCAGTATTAATCGGATGGTTCCTTAGGTTGGATATCAGTTTGAACATATCCTTCGATTCAAACGTACTTATTCCAAGGTAGAAATGGACATTGCTTGTCGGTAACGTAGTATGTAGCTGCTGCCTTTTTATCCTTGTCATTTCTGTAGCTATCATAATGTTTTCAAGGCTCATGGTATGATTCTTTCTGTTTATCCATGGACGAGGTAAGTACTTTTGGAGGAGCATGTAGTTTTTGTAATGTCTCACGTTCTTCTTCGATGTTGATGTATATCGTTGCACGATGAAAGGCGTCCTCCAATGTTGTGGGCGTGTTTTCCATTAATGTTTTGCGATAGCGACATTCAAACCGTAATCTTTTTTGAAGAGCTTCAATAGTGATGGTGTCATCTATCGTTATCCGAGATGCTACTGCTTTAAAACGATCTATATAGCTTCTCAGGCTTTCACCCTTCTTCTGAGTGATTTTCCAAAGGTTGGCGCTTGATTCTCTTTGGGAAATAAATATAGAGTACTGTTTCATAAAGGCTTGCGATACGCTAGCAAAAAAATCAATGGTGCATGACTTCATCTTAGTCAACCATTGAAGAACTGCTCTGCCCATGTTTTCTACGAACAACTAACATAGGACCACATCCTTTTTTGTTGGATAATCGTGCTCGTTCAGTGGCATTCGTAAAAGCGGGCATATGGTTGCATGGATATGTCTTTCTGTCATAGATCAGTAGCTTAAGTTTACCGACATGTCTCAATTCAGCTCTTGATATTTTGCCGTAAAAAGGGTTTGTTGAGCTTCTTCAAGGACTTTGTCGATTTTTGGTGCCAAACTGGTAGCACAATGTATATGTGATTTTACATCTTTAATTTTTTTAAATAATTCTACATACCAAACTCTAGTATTGGCTAGCTCCTTGTATAGGACTTGTGGAGTTAGTAGTGCGGATGTGACGACTTGATTGAAGGCTCCCAATAGTTTCTTTGTAAAGGGTCTTGTACAACAAGCGTTTGAAAGTCGCCAGTTACGCCTTACAGAGCTTGTCTCCCAGTAATTGTGGTGTGTCCTTGTGTTGTGGCTGCTGCTGCTGCATCTTTTCTAGAAAATTGGTCGGTTAAATATCTTAAAAAAATAAAAATTTCGGTTTGATGTGCTGGCATGAGAGGTTGGATCGATGATAAAACTTATGCATAATATATTAAGCTTTGGTTTTTGATTTCGGTTTGTGTTTTGTAATCAAATCGATACACACATAATAAATTTAATTCTTAATTAAAATTATAATAATTTTTTACTATAAGCTATCTTACATATATTTAAAATTATATGTATATATAATAAAAAGCGGGTAACTACCGGTCTATTTGGCTTGGATTGGTCTATTTGAGTACTAATTGGTTTAGTTATATATACATAGAACCAATGGGTTTATATAAATTTGTATCGTAATAATTTGGTTCAGAATGTTCATCCCAATACAATTGTCTAGGCCGGTTTCTAAATGTCTACGGTTTTTGTCTTTTTGATTGATTCTTGTTTGACCAACTTTAGCTTTTGGTTTCAAATGTTTTATATTTGCGTTTTTGCGATTGGGCGATTGGTTGATAAAATTTTGCGATTTAAATGTCTATTCCTATACAAATCGTCTAGCTTCATGTGCCATAATTTTCTATTGATACTTTTGATACTAACATCGTATAAATAATACTATATTAATTTCCATGTATACTTCCAAAGTTTATCATAAGAAAACTAATGTTTTTGAGTTTTGACATACGTGGCTCATGGACTACCAGACGGTTGAGCTCAAGGTCAGAATGTGTTGCACTGGTTGCGTCAGGATAGTTAGGAACGCCATCTCCAAGCTCCGAGGTAACAAAATCAACAATTGCTCTCGTTAAAGACAAGATTAATTAGATGTAATAAATTTGATTGAACTTACAGGAATTGATTCAGTGGAGGTGGATAGAGAATTGGGAAGAGTTAGAACGGTGGGTTACGTTGACAGAAACAATGTGCTACACAAACCGTGAGACGAGCTTGGAAGAGAGCTGAGTTTTGGCCTTACCCTGAGCCTCCACTTTACTTCACATCTACTCAAAACTATTTCGTAGATCCTTCAAAAGACTTTAAAGACAGCTATAACTATTATAGACATGGCTACAATGGTTCGGAACAACATGGCAATATCCCCGTAGGTTCTCGTGGAGACGACAGAGTTAGTAATATGTTTAATGACGATAATGTCAATGCATGTCGTCTCATGTAACTACGTAACATAACGACTGAAAAATTGGGGCAAAGTAAATTTTATTTATATTATATTATGGTTAAAGAGTAAAACTAAGAGAAGTCTGATGTTGTATATATGTTTTCTCTACATGAACTAAAAAATGTTCTATTGTACATAAAGTGTCATGTTATGGTAATTAACAATAAAATTCACTATTGCTAATATCCTATTTGCTATTAACAAATGTCATTTTTATATACATATTTTCTGTGTTTGATAATTTTTGGTATCCTCAAAAAGTTTCTTTTTTACAATATATTCTTTTCATATTACAAACGGTGTCGTTTCGCAATACATTCTTTGTTTCAATGCAATTCTTACTCAAAACTAATATTTTTTGCAGTTAATTAATTATAATTTAACTAGTATATTAAAAAATATATATATGTTTCTATATTTAAATCAGTTTTAATGTGTGGAATATGTCAACACGACACTTTTTATTAAACGAAAAGAGTAAATGATACATGTGTATATAATTATATTGAATAGTTAAAATCTATAAATAAAATTTATTTTATAATTACCTTTTTTATTACTTAGTCATGACTAACAGAAAAAACATGTTAAACTATAAAATTGATGGAGAAGAAACCAATTTTTTATTTTTACTAATTATTCGTTTGTAATCAATATTCACTTATAACAAATCATATGGAACAGACGTTATGATTCACTTATAACAAATCAAGCGGAATAGACGTTATGATTCACTTATAACAAATCATTCTAATCCGCGCATTGCACTAAAATAATATATAAATATAAATATATATATATATATAGATTATTTAAAAATTATCGATTATAATAGTAAAATTATATATATATATATATATATGAATTAGATTTTTTTGTATAGTATTCAGATATATCCCTCTATAGTTTTAAGTATTTATAAGACTGTAACATAATTTTTATTTTATATCAAATTTTTTTCCTTCAATTTAGTTGGCCATTAAACATTTTTATAAGATTTAAAAATATTTTTTAATTTTGAAAACTAATTAAATGGTAGAGATTTTCATTTGATATTTGTATCTTTAATTTTTTAATTGTTCTTTAAATAACATATTGACAATGGTATTTCAAGTAATTTTTATAAATTTTTAGTTATCTTTATAAATATACTTCAGATGGAACAAACGTTATGAGTCCAAAATGCAAACTATGTTTTACCAGTTTGTCACGGGAAAACTCAACATTACTACTAGTAATTCGACCTTTTGAGTAATTACAGGAAGAAATTCAAAAGAAAGAAAAGTATAAGGTCATATATTTAAATACAAAAAACTAAAAATGTAAATAGATAAAAGAAACATTTAATCTTTAAGGTATAAATCACAGAGCAGAGTCAAAAGTGAAGGTTGAAACTTGAAAGCTCGTCTTCTCCGTTTCTTCGTTTATCAATAAATTTTGAATCCATAAGCTTCATAGAGAAGAAATATGAAGCAGTGTGATCGTTTTCTATCTCCTTTCGCCATAGCTTCTTCATCTTTACCTTTCGTTGCTTCTTAATCTGATCCTGAAGATTCCTTCTGGAGTGATTTCACATTCGATTTCTCATTTTTAACATCCGAAGACCACAAGAATAATTACCTCAAATAATGACCATGTCGATGCGACTACTATGTCTAAAGGTGAATTTAGTTTTGAACTTGTTAAACTTATGGTTTTGTGTGTAATAATGAGAATTGAGAATTGATTTTTTTTCCTTGGAATCAGAGTTGTATGCGTTGGAGACAAAGAACTTTCTTGAGTCTGATTTGAAGTGTGTGGATTCTCAGAATTCACCTTCATTAGCTGTGATTAGTGTCTTAGTGATTTTGACTCAAATGTTACCATTGGAGAGGGAAGATCTCACCATTTTGCACCAACAGCATCAGTTCTTGGAGTTACTAATGTAGCTTCAGTGGCCAAGAGTGTTGCTTTAACTAATGATAATTCTGATTGTAGTCCACTCTTCTCTAAAATGTCATCGCTGCGGGTAAAGTACCAATGGTTCTTGTATTGATAAGTTGAATCTGTGCAGCAGCAGTGAAACTATACGTTAGAATTTACGGAATAAAAGAAAATAAAATTTAATAAAGTGCAGAATATAATATGAAAATATAATATAGCAAAAGTAGAATATTAAAGATTATAATACGAAAAAAAGAATAGATATAACTTTGATGATTTTAATTCATCTCAATAAAAAATGTGGGCATACACCAAAGAATCAAGTATGGCTCATATGATTTTAAACTACAACAAATAGTTTTCTTCTTTGAGGATAATTTGAATTACTACAGATTTTGAATTTTTCGTGATTTAAAACAAATATAATAAGATATTTAAGTAGTATAAAAAGAATTAGAGATTTTAAAAGAAAAATTTTGATTTATCAAGGTTTAAGTGTTTCTGGTATCAGCAAAGCGGACCAAGATTGACTTTCCTTTCAAAAGAAAAAAAATAAAAGAAAATAAAATGTAGAATAGTATGGAGAATAAAATTTGTCCAAATTTCAATTTTACATGTAAAAACAGTAGTCGTCAATCATTCTTACTAAAGCAGCATACAACATTAGATTAAATATAAATGACTTACATTATAGAATTGAAGCAACATTGTTTATGGCTCAGAAGAGAAAAAATAGCCTTAAAAGTGGAGAAACACAGATAATGTTCGAGAAAATTGCTAACACGAATCAGAACTGAAGCAACAAAAAGAAAGAACCATCACGAATTTATGCAACTCAACCTATGTAGTGAGTTCCATAATGGCGGAAACAATATCTCCATTGCTAGCTTTAAGAGCCTTAACAGCTTTGGGCCTTGAGACACCAGCTTGAGTCATCACAAGATCAATGTCCTTGGCTTCAACACCAGTCTCATCAACATCTTCATTTTCTTCCTCGTCTTGTGGAACCGTAGCTGCTTCAGAAGCATCAGTGTTAGGAATCATAGATGCAACGTCAGGCATCTTGAACCTCTGAGCAGCTTGTGCTTGTAGCTGGGAGCTCATGTCATCAATCTTAGCCTCACCGAATATCACATAAGTCTCAGAATTAGGACTCTTGAAAACATCTGGCTTCGAGATGACAAACAACACCTAAAAAGATGCAACCAACTTTTAGAATCAAACAGTCGCAAACAACGTTAGAGGATTGTTGTAAGGAGTTTCATACATTCTTTGATCTCTTGATTGTCACTCTGCTAACATCAGTGACAGGTTTCATTCCAAGTTTCAGCATCGCTTTACGGCTTTTCTTCTCGCTTCTACTTTGCTTAGAACTCTCATTCTCACCAGCTCCTTCACATAAAAACAGACATAACAACAACATACATGTGATACATTGCAAAATCCAGAAAGCCTAATTCAAACACAAGTAAATCGAATCTTTCACAAAAGAGAAACAGATTCGAATTTCTGAATCACAAATCCACAAAATAATTCCGTAAACATTTCTAAATCACTCGAAGAACAGAACAAAGGCACAACAACATGAAAACCCTAAAATCATAACTCCATAGAAATGCGATACAGAGCAAAATAAAATAAAAAACCGAAGGCCTAATGAAACATAGCATCAGCAGCAACATTGTAATAAATTCGAGTTTCGAATTGATTCAATCAAAAATCCACAAATTGATTCCTTAAACTTCACTAGTAAGAACAGAACAAACGCAGTCAAATCAAATCGAGAAAGAGTAATATATATACCATCTACGTTCTCATCGTCGTCGTCTTCATCAACATCATCGTCTTCATCTCCATCTTTCACATCCTCAACAACAACATCGTTTTCCTTCTGCTCCACAACACAAAACAATCCACAAACCGTCAAAACAACGACAAAATCGAATCGATTAAGAACACAAAACAGAGAGAGTAAAGGAAACGAACCTGGAGCTTCATTTGCTCTTTTATGGCATCCATAAGCTGCTCCTCATTCACTTCATCAATAACTGGACCTGGCATTTCCTTCAACCTCTTATCTTCTTCCTCGGAAAAAATGAAAACCCTTAGAACAGCGCAGCGAAACTAACCCTTTTTTTTTCAGTTGCAGTGGCGATTAAATATAATGTAATTTAGTGCTTGGGGCTTATACCCTATAGTATAATGGGCCGAAAACTAGCCCGTTCAGGTTTTGTCATGTAGCCCATTGGACTAAATAATGTCAGCCCACATAAATCGCTTTCGTAAGCTGAGCAATAAGTCGGCATATTGTGTTTTGCTTTTTTTTTTTTAAATTGCAAATGAACAATTCTCAACCCCTTTATGATTGTTTCCATCTAGTCAAAATTCAAAATCATCAAGAATGATAAGAATTATAATAACAAATCCCAATTTTCCTATAATTATTTAAAATTATCAAAATTATCTAAAATTTTTAAAAGTACAAATATTGTAGTTGAAACACTTGGAGAAATAAAACTAGGTTGAATAAAACCTTCAAAAAAATTCATCATTTGAGATAAAAATTAAACTCAAAAGATTATTCAATTCATTCAAGTGAAAATCGGAAAAAAAAAATTCAACTCATCCAGCTACCATTTCACAGGAAAATGAATTGAATTATATTTAATTCAATTTTTCAGATCATTCATTTAGATATATGTATTTGCACCCTAAAAATATATACGTTTTAAAAATATTACAACACTTAATCATCAGTATTAGGAATATAGATGTCAAAGTGGGTAACACAACTCATTATCCAATGAATTTAGAGTTAAATGAGTTCATGTACCGATCCAACACATTTAATTAGTTAAATTTAATGAGTTTAGATTTTCTTACGGCTAAATCTTGATAAATTTTCAATTATAACGTTAAAATCATATATATATATATATATATATATATATAATGTTAGAATGGACTCTCTCCAGCGTCGACATATCAATCTCTATTCTTTTTCCTAATTTGCAGTCACATGAACAAGTTTCTTTTTAGTTTTAAATATTATGTGACTTTTTATTTTATTTTCGACTTATTTTAAACAATACAATAATTACTATAAATGAGATAAAATAATTTAAGTTTTAGAAATAAAATTTAAAATATAAGACCTAAAAATCACATATTCCTTAGATTAAATATAAAATTTAAAATAAATGTGTAAAAAATTAAATACTAATTCAAAATAAAATATATGTATCAAATAATTAACATGTATACCCAACGTTATTGTGATTGCAGAGTACTCATTGATGACAAATAAAAGACAAACCTCAATGAAAAAAAGAAAAGAAAATTTCAAACACTTTCCTTTTCTTCCATCTAAAAACTTCAATAAGATATTCTTCTCTCACAATAAACAACGACAATTATATTTATTTTAAGGGAAAATAAATAGAATAATCTTACAATTTGATTTTATTACTAAAGTAATCTAGAAAAAAAGTAAGGTTAAATGATTTTCTTAATAACAATAATGCCCTTAAAATCATGTATTAGGAAAAAAAATTACAAGACTACCATTATTAATTAATTCCACATCAGCATTTTTTCGTTTTTAAAGAAAAATATCAATTATTATGAATTTTCCATCGTTGACATATAAATCTGCGGTTCGATGTTATGGCAGATTTTTTAAAATGACAGATTTATTTTTTTACCGCAGATTTTTTTCGCAGATTTACTTATATTAGTGGTTGTAGATTTTCTAAGTCATCACAGAATTTTTTTTCGTACATTAATTTTCTGAATGGCAACAGATTTTTTTATTTCTCCAAAATGATAGAATTTCTACTGCAAATTTATTTTTTTATTGCAAATTTTTGTCACAAACTTATTTCTTACCGAAGATTTTTTCTTTTAGTTATAGCAGAGTTTTTTTACCGTATATTTGATAACAAAAAAATAATTGATAGATCCATTTTACGTTATCGCAGATTTATTTTACATTATCACATAGTTTTTTCAATAATTAGTTATCACAGATTTATTATAAATTTGGTTCTAGTGGTTCAAACGTAAATGTGTATACGGTTAAGGAACAAACACAACCTTCTCAAGAGCTTATATTTAAAGACATGCTCAAGAAGATTTTGGATGGTCAAAAAAAGAGTGCACAAGAGGTGAATGATAGAATGGATAATCTAGAGTGGAAGCTTGTGTATTCAATCTCTGCAGCAGCCTCAGATCGATTGATCGACTCACCGGATCGATCGATCCCATCTCCAACTAGGTGGATCGAATCATCAGATCGATCGATCCATGAGCCAGACCGGTCAATCCACTCATTGATCAATCGGTCCCCTGAAGCCACTATACACCGTAAAAAGACAGATTGATCGATCCTATCAATGATCGATCGATCCAATCATGACATCCTTAGACATACGTCTCCAGATTGATCGATCCCACCAATGATCTATCGATCCATCCAGGAACATTCCAGCCGTAACATTTCAGATTGATCGATCCAACATTCAGATCGATCTATTTAGTCTCAAGATCAATCTCCACCTATGAAGACCGATCGATCGATCCCATCAAGAATCGATCAATCCAACCATGAGCATTCCAGCCGTAAGTTTCCAGATCAATCGATTCCACCAACGATCGATCGATCCGACCATGAGCATTCTAGCCGTAACATTTCAGATCGATCGATCCAAACATCCAGATTAATCGATCTAGTCTCAGGATCGATCTCCACCTACCCAGACCGATCAATCGATGACTTTAAGTCCAGCTGTAACATTTTAGATCGATCGATCCAACCCCAGATCGATCGATCTAGTCAAGCCAAGGATCCATGTAGGAATCCAGATTGATCGATCCACTCTGAGATCGATCAATCCAATAACCAGACATCAATCCATTCATCCACATCACGTGTCTATTTTCCCAAGATTCCATATCCAAAGCATCCACAACCCACTCCAACCCCCACACTTAAGGTATTACCCAAATTACCGGATCCAGGAGAGTTCAATGTGCCATACTCCATCTTCGTTATTGATTTTGAAGACTCCCTCTACGATACTGGGGCCTATGTGAATGTCATGTTATCCGAGCTTCCTGAATCTTTGGGTATTGCTTCTATAAAGACTTCAGACATGACCTTCTGTTTTCTGGATGGCACTTCTTCAAGTTCTCAAGGCTGCATCACCGATCTTCAGGTACGAATTAGAGAGTGCTTGATACCTACTGACTTTCAGGTTGTCAAGATGAGCAAGGATGCTTTTATATCCTTGGTTCTAGGAAGGCCTTTCCTTGCCACCACAGGAGCTGTAGTTGACTTACCTAAAAAGAGGATTTTGTCTCTCAAACATAGACAAATGGGTCTTCTACAAAGCTATCTCCACAAAACCCAACAAGGATTATGTTTCCTATGTTGGCACTGAGCAGAAGATTGATAAGTGTGACAAGCATAAGTCTGGGGTGTAAGATTAAGTTCTAGAATGACTCTGGCACCATCACACGGACCACGTCTCGACCCACCGCCACCACACCCAGATCTTTCTAAGGATTCTCCTAGCGTCTAGGCGTTATGGCAGTCGAGCAAATGGCTTTAAACAAGTGTTTAGTGGGAGGCAAACCACTGGTACATATTTATTTTATGGTTATTTTACTTTATCTTTATCATTATGCTATTTTTAGGCGTTTTTCATGCCCTTCTTAAGGTCTATTTTCACACCAAGACGATATGAAGTAAGTTTAGGGGAGGGTTTGCTCGACTAACGTCGTTTTTTGTTTTGGTTTTATTTTGAGTCTTTGTGTATTTTTATTGAGTCAAACATGGGAATTTTATTATGATGTTCTTGGTTTTCATCTGGTGTCGACTAACTTTCTACAGAGTTCTAGCAGTGATTGTTCTCAGCATATGAAGATTGGAAACACCATCGGTGGATCAACTTAACTGAAGTTCCCTATCCTTTAGAAGTCTGAATGATCTAACGTTGACTCTATCTTACAGGACCTTTAACTTGACATAATATTCTCACTTAGGGCCTTGATATCGCACAAGGATCACAACATTTGAGTTCTATTCCACAATTTCTACCACTTTCTTTAGAACTTCGAATGGCCAAACTCATCTTTAGTTTGGTACCACATCTTCACCTTATCCTTTCATTCAAACCACATGACTTCTATTTCATCACTATCATATGCAATCAAGTGCAAGAACTACGTAATATGCAGACCGACACACTTCTTCGTTTCAAAGATCTTTTGTAAGTTTTATGCTCTTTTACTTGAATAATATTGGTTGAGTTGTCTTTGGTGCATGTAATGTATGACTAGGACTGGTTTCGGCTTCCCCTTCTCGAGAAATAAAGAGAAAAAAAAAAGAAAAAAAAAAGACGAGAAGGGAAAGAAGACAAAAAAGGAACCAGATTAAAGTCTTTATGTGTTTAATGTTTTATCTTAAGCACAATTGCAACTCATTTAGGACATTTACATATCTTTTTATAAAGATTCTAAGGTTCAGGGGGTTGTGTATCAACATTTGGTCTTCGTCTCACTGTGATTTTGTGCCATGATTTGCATCCATCTTCATCATAAGAAAACCTAAACACTTCGACCACCATCAAACTAGTCTTCCTTCCCAAACCCTTGTTGTAATTGATAATCCCTTTGTGAGACTGCATGTTACAAATAATTCAATGAATTGGGTCGACAATGGAGATTTTAGAGATTCTTTAGGATTCTGGGGACTAGAGTAAAGTTTATTTGCTATGTTTATGGTAAAGTACATGTAGTACTAACTAGTTCTTTGATCTGTTCTAAGTTCTTGTGGATTTGAAGTTCAACATGGTGGAGTCTAAAGGAGTGCGTAAGTTTCCGTTTTCAAACCTTTCTTCTAACTTGTATTTATTTTTTTGGACTTACTTGAGGACAAGCAAGGATTCAAGTCTGAGGGCATTGATATATTTGGTTTTTTTATTATATTTTAGTATGTGTTTTAGAGTTATTATATTTTTTTAGAGTTTTATGAGGTCAAATCATGCTAATAAGAGTTATAATGCCTTTGGGAGCAAGATTTGAAGCAAAAGATGCAGGATCATGCAGATACGTCTAAAGTTTGCCTTTATTTTAGAAACTTCCCACCGATGGATTAAGCTCAATTTCTGACACAAGATAGATATTTGAGTTATCTATGAAAGTTGTTTGAAATCGATCCAACGGTGCGATCAAAAGTTATGATGATTTTTGTGAAGACGGTCCAGTCTGGCGAGCAGATGAAGCATGTGTAGAGGGAAGACGCCGGGAAAAACCTGACTCCAGATCGATCGATCACAAAATTCAATAAGTTTCCAAATTGATCGATCCAGACCAGATCGACCAATTCAGACCCGGTCTGTCGACCAGATCGACTAGTCCAGAACCAAATCAATCGATCCGAGCCTCAAATCTGCCCAAAAAATAGAAAAATCGGTTTTTCCTAATTTGTTTAGGATTGTAACCTAGAACTTTTTAAACCTATAAAGACTTGTTTTTAATCCATTTTTTAGGCTATGCTTATTTTATGCTTACTTTATTCTAAGTTTTCTTTTACAAGAGATATCTTTGAGATTTTTATTGGATTTCTTCATGAGTTCTTCATCAAACCTTGGTTGTTTCTCAGCTTCCATGGTTGAGTAGTTCTCTAGTTAGGGTTTAGGGTTTCGAAGGAATGAAGAACCACTGAATCAGACACAAATAGGGCCTTAATCATATGTCTTCTTCATCTATTGTTATTATTAATGCTTAGACTAGATTAGCTACTTAGTCTACGATTCTAGATTGAATCTATTCTCCAAAAACTTATAGGTTATCAGATAGAACATAGATGAACGTATTGTCCTTAGCCAACGAAAGCTGATGCTATTGCGATACGTGAACATATCAAACCCATTAGTTAATGGTTGTTTAAGACTTTAAGTTCAAGCGAAAGTTTAGATACTTAAGTGGTTAGACATAGTAATTAATGCCACGAAAGTGGATTGATTAGACATTTCTGTTCGAGTTTGAGATAGTTCTTAAGGAATGCCCTGAATAGTTGTCTGGTTAATGATTTCTGATTTCCGGAGATTTCCCTAAAACCTAACGTTTTTAATCCATAAGTTTACTTCGTTATTTACTTTTAATTGCTTTCTTTAGTTTCAAAATTACACAAAAATTCTTCTTCTTCTTAGCTTAGATTCTTTCGATAGAATCGTAGTGCAACTTGGTCTCTGAGGATTTGATCCCTTCTATACTACTGCTCTTGTCTATACACTTGCAGTTCTATACTTTGGTTTAAAACTTGTGTATCAATAATGTGATGAAGGATGAGGTTGTGTGTAACACCTCCGATCATTTCTAATCAAAGACGCTACAATGATACTTAGAATATCTCATCCAAAACTTCAGAACGAATTCAATGCCTCAGATGAAACATCCTTAGCACCATTCCTACTTATCCTCATTCCTAGCTTTTCAACCGGAACAAGAATTCGTAGTTAGTTTAACTCGGACAAAGCCAAATATCATACCGGAACTTAAGTCGTAATATACAAAACCTTTAACTTTATTTACTTAAGTTCCAAAACCACATTTCAAACTTTCATAAGTATATGTGCGCACAACAAAATCCATAAAACATTAAGTCATTTACAACATACATTTTTACAAAAAAGGCCAACTCTACATCGACTTTACTTCGTTCTTTCTTTAATTCCGCTTTCTCTACCGTTTTCCTGCAAGGAAGGAGAATGAATAAGCAACTAATTTGCTTAACGAATTCGGGTGCCTATCATGCATAAAATGATCCCATCAAACCCCAAACAAAATCACATCACAAAGATCATTCACCGAAAATGAGATACAAAAATATGAATATTACATAGAACATTTTCTCGTCGATTCTCGTTCTCATTCACCATCCACAACATCCATATTCCTTAGTTCGTTCATCCTTTTACCTCGCCAACACACAGTCACTCAGACTGAATGTGCTAACAATCCTGAATCTCGTTCATCATCTTACCTCATTCGACATGCAACCACTAAGGCTGCAGACATGCCGAGTGATCCGAACAACGCATCGTCATGCGATATACGGCTGGTGGTAGCGACCCAATCCCCCGTATATATCACGATAGAGTGAGCTACGCCCACAGCGTACCACTCTCATCGGACTAAGGACATATAGATCTGTCTCACCGAGCACGCCTCATCACGCCTCGGAATCACGGCCGCGCACGCCTCACTGCGTACTGCGCTGACCACACTTAAACACATGCATCATACCACACGAAATTATGCATGTTTCAATCCATATCAAGCCACTTTACTTGGCTACTCAACCAATTTCCAGTGGTGAATAAATTCAATTCAAATCTCGGCATCAAGGAAATCATCAAGTAAACCACCAAATAATTCCACCGAGAACTTAACATACTAACCATTTAGTATTCATGCATCTTACATCTTATTCATGTATATGCATCATTCACCACGAAATAAACAAAGAAAAACCGAACTCACAGTCTAGGTTTAGGCAATACTGTTATGCCGACCGAATAAACTTGTCTGCGGAACAAAAATTCTTCTGAAAATCAGTCTTTTCCTTGTCTTTTCTCACAAAATCCTCTTATTTTCCTCTCCGCGGATTCTTTTCCACACTTAGAATTTCTTAGAGATTTTTGCAAACTTAATGAGAAAGGAAGTGGACTAATATTTATAGGATTAGAAGACTTAAGGTGAAGGAAATCTCAGCTCCAAACTTGGTGACACCTTCTCCATGAGTCATCAAGAAGATTTCATATGAGGGTAAGCCCAGCTGCTTGCCACCACCTTCCTCCTAGGTTAATCAATTCCTTTAAAATGGATTCCTTCTTTCCGAGGCTGCCTTACTTCGTTGGGTCACCACTTACTCCACATTCTCACTTTTTCGTCCATAACTTCCTTATGCTCTAGGGCAATTCTTGTTCTGTTTCCGGTTTAAAGAGAGAGTCACTACATTGTGGCTCTTGAAGTCAATGATACATGGACAATTACTCAGCTTCCTCCCGGTAAGGTAGCACTTGGTTGTGAATGGGTTTATCGGACGAAGTATACTCTGATGGTACCATTGAACGATATAAGGCTCGTTTGGTGGTCTTGGGAAATTTTCAAGTTGTAGGGACAGATTACAACGAGACATTCACCCCAGTCGTTAAAATGTCCACGGTTTGTATTCTTTTCAAGGTATCCGCTGCAAAGAATTTTGAACTTTATCAGATGGATGTACACAATGCGTTTCTCCATAGTGACTTGGATGAGGAAGTCTACAAGAAGTTATCACCGGTTTTCCCAGCTACATCAACCAATCAAGTCTGTCGATTAAAGAAATCACTTTATGGCCTTCGTCAAGCTCCATGGTGTTGGTTTGCCAAGCTCTCCACTGCGCTTAAGGAATTTGGTTTTCATCAAAACAAATCAGATTATTTCATTATTTACACTTCGAAAAGGTACTTCAACACTTTATGTTTTGGTGTATGTTGATAATCTTATTATCGGTGGTGATAATTCAGATATGGTGACTAGTTTAAGTCTTATCTTAATCGAACATTCCGTATGAAAGACTTAGGTGCTGCACGGTATTTCCTTGGGATTGAGGTTTCACATAGCAATTCTGGAATCTACTTATCTCAGAAGAAGTATTCTCTCGATCTTATTGCTAAATATAATCATGACATTATCAAATCATATGGCCCTCAAAGGGAATGGCCGATTGATACACCCATTGAGCAAAATTATGGTTTGGCACGCGACACTAGTGTGTTACTTTCAGATCTTCAACCTTACCGTCAGCTTGTTGGTCGTCTCGTTTACTTAGTTGTTACTAAACCAGAATTAATCTATGCGGTTCACACTCTGGCTCAGTTATTGAAAGAACCATGACATTATAATTGGCTTGCGGCATTAAGGGTTGTTCGTTACTTGAAAAAGTCTCCTGGTCAAGGCATTTTACTAAGCTCTAATAGTGATCTAACTATTTCTGCTTACTGTGATTCAGATTTTGGAGCTTGTCCTCTTACTCGTCGATCATTGACAGGCTACTTAATGAGACTTGGTGATTCCATTCTTTCATGGAAAACAAAGAAGAAACACACAGTTGCCAGATCTTCCGCAGAGGCTGAATATCGAGCAATGATGTTAGCATATCAAAAAATATTATGGATGAAAGAACTCTTGGCTTCGCTGGACATTCACCACACGACACCAATACCTATGTTTTGTGATAGTCAGGAGGCAATTTACATAACTGCTAATCCAGTTTTCCACAAACGAACAAAACATGTGAAAACCGATTGTCATTTTATACGGGATGGCGTGCAAAATGGTACAATAACGACAAAGTATATATGGATAACAGAGCAGCCGACCGACATTTTGACAAACGCACTCTGGACGTCAACAATTTGGTTATCTCATGGGTAAAATTGGCGTACATGATCTCTATGCTCCATCTTGAGGGGAAGTATTAGAGATAATAATGTATTATTATAGATAAATTAGGATGAATCCTGATATTCAAAAGATAAAATATAACTCTAACTATGTATAAATACGTGGAGGACATGTCACAAAATCAATAACACAAACAGAGTCATAACTTGACATCAGATATGTTTTAGTGAATCCAATTTTCTAATTATCAGAAATAAAGATATTTTCTTTTATATCTTGTGTTGTGAACTTATCATTAAAAACCTTTGGAGAAATATTAGAGACTTTAACGTTGATCAAATGCTCAAATGATCATTGAGTATAAAAAGAATTCCCAAGTAACATTCACAAGTCTACATAACCTCTCCTCATTTACAATAAATATTGTATTAACATTATATCCTATAATGCATACATATTAGTAACTAGAAAAGGAAATTCGGATAAATAATATATTTAAAACAAAAATTATGATACATGTCAATTAACACGTCACAATCTCAATAATAGCACACACAGATCTCAAATATTCCTAACTGAAAAAAGAACTTCTAATAAACAATAAGAAAATTAAATGAATCATAACATGTGTTGTAATCTAATCTATCAATTGACACATGTTGCAATCTCGTTAATTACAGTTTTGAGTAGTAGAATTCTTGTGAAAAGAAACAACCTTTATACAGTATAGATATAATGTTGTAAACAAATCACAATTCTCTACTAAATTATTGTCCCAAATTCTATCACAATATTTGATCCTTTCCATTTGTTACACTTCTTTTCCCTACTCAAATCGCCAATATATGAGAAAAATTCGCAATGGCAGAAGCATATGATAAAGGCACGAGGCACCATTGAAATATATATCAAGAAGATTTACATTGAAGTTTTTTCACAATGTCAATATAAATTCTCATCGAACAAAGTTGTACAAAACATATATCATCAAATCTCTTAAAAGTAAAAGAAACTGCTTAGAGAGTAGGAGCTCTCTCAGCAGTTCCAGCAATAACAGTAAGCAAATTGTTTCCAAAAGGATCACTGAGATGCTTTGCAAGATTCTCAACTGGACCTTCTCCAGTAACATAAGCTTGGATAAAGAAACCGAGCATCGCAAACATAGCTAATCTCCCGTTCTTGATCTCTTTAACCTTGAGAAGAGCGGCTTGTTCAGGGTCCTTAGCAAGTCCTAGAGGATCAAATGGACCTCCTGGGTGAAGCTTGTCCTCAAAGTCCTGTCAATGTTTTAAGTTTTTAGTATTTGTCACATGAAAAACTCGAATATATAATAGCTAAAAACGTAGATTAATGTACCAATCCGTTGGTGATTCTGTAGTACTCAGCTCCACCGAGAAGAACAACCTCAGCAACTACGGCGAGAACAAGATTGATTGGGATAGGCTTGCCAAAGTAGTTCAATGTGTTTCCATCAAGAAGCAAAGCACCGGTCTACATTGTTATTTCAATAAGATCCATCACATAACACATTCTTTGCTTTGCTATATACAATCTTAAAGTAAAGTGAAGGTTGAGAAAGATGAGAAGTAGCTAAGAACCTTGAACCACACGGCTTCAGGGCCACAGTTAGCGCCATATTTGTTTAAAGCTTCAGGGATGATGAAACCAGCAGCTCCCAACATAGCCCATCTCGCATGGATCAATTCAAAAGCTTGGTATCTACAACCACATTCATTATATAACCAATCTTAATGATGAATTTGATAGAGATTGAAACAAAGAACAGGTTTAGGATTAAAGAAGCTGCTTACTTAGCAAAGTTCTCAGGCTTCTTGCCAAGTCCAAATGGGTCATAACCATAGCTGCAATTCAAACCAAACAAACCTTAAGCACCAAAGCCAAAAGCATACAAAGAGAGGAGACATGAAGAAGTGTCTTACTCTCCAGCAACTTCACCGTTTAAGTACTCTGGAATCTCTGATCTGTCCAAAAGACCATCAGGCAAGAAGATTCTCCTATCAGGACCTGCACAAGTGTCACAATTACAAACACAGAAACAGAGCAAAATGATTTTGAAAGAGAAGTAGAAGACACATACCATACCACTTGGCGAGCTCATCGTTAGTCGAAGAAACAGCCTTAGACTTAGCAGGAGCTGGCTTTTTCTTGGAGAACAAAGCAACTGTTTTGAACGTAGATGGGCTTGATGCCAATGGAGCAGATGATCTTGAAACTGCCCTGAAGTTAAGAGGAGTACCAAGCATTTCCGATACACCCAAAGACGCCATGTTTTTAGCCCAAAGTGTCAAGCTTTTACTCTGGTTTAACACTAGGAGAAGTAGCTAAGTGAAAGAAGGTGGAAGAGACGAAACTGCTACTATAAGGTGGAGAGTTGGATTCGTTTAGGCTTTTGATTGGTCTGAGATGAAAATGTGAAATATGATTCTGTTCTCCGATTGGTTGTGATTGCTGATGTGGATTAAAGATTGGTTTTTGTTGGATAATTTATTTTATCCATATCCTTTGTTTCTTTCTTTTGTGTGGCTAAGCTTCATCTATACTACAATGTGTGTTACAAGAATCTAAAACATATGAAATCTCAACTGTTTAATGCCATCCACAAACTTTTCACTTACTTGGGTTTTTCAGTAAATTCTAAAGACATTTGGAACCATTTGTGGTCCTGCTTGTAGGCACAAATAGGTGTGGACATATAAACCGAAACGAAGTTTCCAAACCAAACAGATCCGAACCGAGGTTGGGTTAATTTATCTTAGTTTTGGTTTCCAAGGGATAACTGATCGGCATAAATTCAAACTATATTTGGTTCACCCAAACCGATAGGTTAACCGAATTGAAATCTAAAAAAAATTGAAATCTCAACTGTTAAATGTCATCCACAATCTTTTTAGTCTTAGTTGGAGTGTTCTGTAAATTCTTTAGTTCATTTGGAACCATTTGTGGTCCTATTTATTAGTGTAATGTAGACGACAACCGGAATTTGCATATAGACGTCAAGCGCCCAAACTCAGCAGTTAGATTACTACATTGGATCAACAACAGCCATGACTACCTCTTTTCGAAAAACTGGATTTAGCATATAAGATATCCGGATTTCATCGAAGCAGCCGAATAGTTCCGGTAGTGACCAGACCCTTTTGCAAGAGATTCCCACAAGTCTACAACATGTAAAGCATCTGGATCGAAACTCAAGTGATCAACCGGCTTACGTAGTGTTCACAGACGGTGAAATCAAACAAGGGGCTGTAACGGATTTATGCCCTTGGCCCTAGAAATGAGATCACTATGCCAGTATAGGCAAGTTGTACCTCTTTATGGGTTATGCAAAAGCTGAAACTCACACTTCATACAAGCTTAGCCATAAACAACAACTTCATAGCACTAAAATCAGCATTCAAACTATACACATTACCAGAACAATAAGTCTAGTACCATGTACATTATCGGGAATCCATCTTTATACCCTTGTATTGAATCAAGGATTGTAGCAAATTTATGTCCTTGGCCCTAAAGATGAGATCAATGTGCCAATATACGCAGGTTCTACCTCTTTGAATCGGGCAATGCAAAAGCTCAAACTCACACTTCATATTTTCCATTTGCGAACCATGCTGAGCCATAAACAACAACCCATATCATCATTACTAGCACTTAACCATACACATTACCAGAATGATAAGTCTACCATGTAAATTATCGCGAATCCATCTTTATTCCATACTTAACTGTACAAAGCGAACAGAGAATCTGTAACCCGTCTACTACATTCTGAATCTAAGAACACTAGCAACACTAGCATTCACTTGGAAGCTACAATAAGCTATAAAAATACTAAATTCATCATCTTCCCCAGTTCTCAATCTCTTTCAATGTCGCTTTCACAAGCTTCGTAGTGTTAACAAGAAGTTCATCAATCAAAGAATCAAGTTCATTCCTGTCAACAAATAAAAAAAAAAAATCATAAACATCATCTTCACACTAGAATCAAAAATTCAACACAAAATGAAAATTTTATTCACAGAGAACGTTATATAAGATCGAGAATGATCATAAGCCGCGCCTCGTCCAACGCCATAACCAAATCCAACACCAATTCCACAGCCAGCTCCAAATCCAAGACCAAAATGTAATCCAGGAAGGAACTCCAGGTCCGAATCCTACACCTGTGTTCGTTCATCAATCTCTACTCAATTAAACTATTCTAAAACAGCTTCGAGCGATTTCGTAACTCTTTGTGATCAAAATTTGGGAGAAATTAGAAATTTACCTCCGATAAGACCCGCACCGAATCCGAATCGCAACCTATACCGAGTCCAAAGGCGGGACCAACTTTTCCGATGTCTCTGATTCTCACCTGAGGAAGTTTCCATAGTAGTCCCTTGTCATCGTCTCAGTTGCTTCTTCTGTTGCTCATCCTCTCTCTCGCTTGTGTCTCTTTCTCGGTGGATTTCTCCATTACATACTTGGAATGGGCCTATCAACATAAGGCCCATTGCTATTACTTCAGACCCAATTGTCTTTAGAATAATTGAAATGTAGAAAATTTTATGGTTGTAAGAGTAATATGAAAAAGAGGGATGTTAATGAAAAAACCTTATAAGTATCAGTTGATACAATTTAATTTTTTTAACTAAATTATTGATGGAAAAGTTTTGTAAGTAAGAAATTTTAATGAAATACTAGCATCTTCGTCTATATTAAAACTCTTAACTAAATTTATTAATAAAAAAGCATTTTCGTTTATAATTCCAAGTCGTTTAATTAATATTATACATTATTGTTTACTAAAAAATTCTTATTTATTGTTTTGCTTACTGTTTTTCTTTTTGATAATGTTTTTTGTTTAATGTATATGTAGACTTTCTACTGAAATTATTAACTTAAGAAATTTAGAAAAAAAATTAATGTTTTAACAAAAACAAAATTACTGATTGATTTACATAATAAATGTACTATTTGATTCCCCTCTTTGATTTACAGCATCTCAACACTAGCCTTGACTAAAATCTAACCGTAATTGTATTTCGAACCGTAATAGTTTAATTTTAACTATAACCGAACCGTAACCGTTTTAAATGGTTAATAATCATAACCGTTAACCATAAAATTATATTAATTATGGTTAAAGCAAATTATTAACCGTAACCGTAACCGTTATTAACTGTAACTGAATAAAAACTCTTGGTTAACCGTGTGATGTAACCTTAAAATTATAACCGTAACCGTAATAAAAATTAAACAAAATTTACATATAATCAATTATAGTGGTAAGTATTAGTTGAAATATCATTATCTAGTTATTTCAATAGAGGTTAAATACTTTTTTTGATAAAAATGTCACTGATATTAATTTTTATCATGATTATCAAATAATTCAATCATATTTAACTGTAATAACTGTAATCGTATATAACTGTAACTGTTTTTAACCATAACCGTATCAACCGTAACCGTTTTTAACCATAACTGTATCAACCGTAACCGTTTTTAACCATAACTGTATCAATCGTAACCGTTTTAACAGTATATTAAATAGTTAAAATTAAGGTTAAACAAATTATAAACATAATCGGTGGTTAACTAACCGTAACCGTAATAAACGTAACCGTGGTCATGCCTACTCAGCACGCAAGATAAGATGAATACTCTCCTTTGGAGCAGATCACTAATTCTATAAGGTGTAAATCCATTAAAAAATCTTTCTACTGGTTCACTAATTCTATAAGGTGTCAAAACGGACGGATTTTGACAAGATTCTGACAGACAGATCTTGCTTTTAAAGGCTAAGTGTGATCATAGAAATCCTTCATCACTTTATTTGGAAATGGAAACACTAAAATTAGGCAATGAAAACTATTTTACCCAGAAGAATAGATTGTCAGAATTTTGAATTAGATTGTGCATAATTAGTTTCAATGGTGCATTATGCTGGTGATTAACCCGTTTTCTTTGGTCTTCTAGATGAAATTGGTCTGCTTCGAACTTATTATCCTTATTTTAATTTTTCTCTTATTGATCATGTGAGTAATGCCGAGACGCGTGACTCCAACGGATCTCTTCTCTTGGGTCATTGATGGGCCATGAAGACGAAGACGCTAAGAAGCTGGCTGTGTGTGGGCTTCGGAGTAAACACTTGGACCGGTTTAACATTTAAATGGTAAGTGATCCTATTTCTAATAGGATTATAAGAGGCAAAACCAATTCAAGATAGGAATGGAAGTCTACAACCCACACTATAAATAGAGGCACAAGGTCTTCACAATAAATCATCCACAAAAAAGAAAGAAGAAAAGAAGACAAGAGAGAGCTAGTCTTTCGGTAAAGAGAGTCTAGCTCCTAGGGGTCTTTGATGAGTGTTTTCTTCTTAAATTTCTTCTTGTTCTTCGTCTTGGGGTCGGGATTAGGAGTAGGTGTCATACTTCCTAGGCATAGCATCACTTTGGAGCTCTTCTTGTTGAGGTACCTATCACAAGAAAGCAAGAGTTAGTGTGAGAGAGAGACCAAAGACTAAGTGTAATCAAAAGAAACTTACAAGTTGTTTTAGTGGAAGTTAGTAAGCTAGGCTTACTCGAGACGTACTCTCTAGTTTGAGAGGAACTCGTTAATTTCTTGTTCTTGGTTAACATAACAAAGCATAAACCTAAACAAACCTAAGCTATAATTGAACTCAAAAACTCAACAAGTGGTATCAGAGCGAAGACAAGCAGAAGTGTGAGTTATTCCAAGTTCTGCAAGTTCCTAATATCATACGAATTAGAAGTTAGTAGTGATCAATCGTTTCAGGACTTGAAACTAAGGAATCATGGAGGCAACTTCAAGAAGGTATAATGTGGAAAAGTTTGATGGGAAAGGAGACTTTGGTTTATGGAAGTACAAGATGTTGTGCCAGCTAGAACTACTCGGTTTGGATTCATGTTTAAAAGAAACAAATCCATCTTCATCAGGCGAGGGAGATCCCACAGGAAAAGGGAAATAAATCTCGGAGACCTTACCGGAAGTGAAGATAGAAGTAGACCCGGCACAACAAGAAAAAGAGAAGAGAGCCAAGAATACAATATGCATTAGCTTAGGAGATATAGTTCTCCGGAAAGTCATGAAAGAAAAGACTGCTTTGGCAATATGGCAAGCTCTCGAGAGAGACTATCAATCAAAATCTCAAGCCAATCACATCTACTTGAAACAAAAGTTCTCAAGTTTTAAGTTTGAAGAACATAAAAGTATAGATTACAATATGGATATGTTCTTGAAACTAATTAACGATTTGGCTAGCTTGAACATCAACATATCGGATGAAGACCAAGCTATACAAATCCTGACAGCATTACCAGATCCCTACGAGGCACTAAGAGACACACTTAAGATTGGAGCCGGCAAGACTCAAACATTAAGCATGGACGATGTCACTAGTGCAGCTTATTCCAAAGAGATTGAGCTAAAGGAAAAAGGTTTGTTAAAAACCAAGAACCATTCGGAAGGACTCTTTGTGAGCAGAGGAAGAAATAAGAATAGGAACTACAACAAAGGAAATCGTTTCAAAAGTAGAGATAGAAGGTCAAAGTCAAGACAGAGACCAACTACAAAGAAGAGGGAATGTTGGATTTGTGGAAAAGAGGGACACTTCAAAGCAGAGTGCCTTGAAAGAAAAACTAACAATGCGGCTAACACAGCTAAAAATATTGAGCTGCCTATGGTGCTAACAGTCAGCTTACAAGACACTAAAGACGAATGGGTGATGGACTCAGGATGCACTTTCCACATCACACCAAACAAGGAGGTACTATTTGATTTTAAAGAAATTGATGGAGGCAAAGTACTAATGGGCAACAACACACAAAGTGAGGTCAAAGGAATAGGTAACTTAAAAATATAGAACCTTGATGGAACTATAGTGACACTAACAGAAGTAAGATACATGCCAGACATGGGAAGAAATCTTATTTCATACGGCCAGCTAGAGAAAAGTGGTTGTAAGTATTCAGGTGGAGATTTCACTGTGAAATTCTACAAGGATAAAAGACAAGTGCTCACGGGAAAGTATCAAGATGTGTTGCAAGAAGACGTGTCAATAGTAAGGGCTGCGACAAACTTAGCAAATAGATGGCACTCAAGGCTCGGTCATATGAGCTTGAAGAACATGAATGTTCTGGTAAAGGAAGGCTACCTTAACTCTAAGGAAATACACACTCTTGATTTCTGTGAAGAGTGTGTACTTAGAAAGTCTCACAAGCAAAGCTTTCCGGATGCTAAACATACATCAAGAAATATTCTTGACTATGTTCACAGTGACTTATGGGGCTCGGTTTCAAATGAGTCTAGTCTCTCAAGATGCAAGTATTTCCTAACTTTTATAGATAACTACTCTAAGAAAGTTTGGATCAGGTTCTTAAAGACAAAAGATGAGGTGTTTGAAAATTTCTCCGAATGGAAGACTTTAGTAGAAAATCAAACAAGGAGAACTCTAAAGTGTTTAAGAACGGATAATGGCCTAGAATTCTGCAATCAGCAAATGGACAACTTATGCAAGGAAACATGAGTAAAAAGGCATCGAACTTGCGTCTACACTCCACAGCAAAATGGAGTATCCGAGAGGATGAATCGAACAATAACCGACAAGATCAGATGTATGCTAGTAGAAACCGGTTTGGAAAAGAAGTTCTGGGCAGAAACAGCTGCCACAGCCGTCTACCTAATCAATAGGACACCTAATGCTTCACTAAACTTCAAAATACCAGAAGAGATATGGACATGAGCTAAGGCTAACTACAGCCACTTAAAGAGGTTTGGATGTGTAGCTTATGTACACATTCAACAAGATAAGCTATAAAAGGTTTCTTTATAGGATATCCTCAAGGAACTAAAGGTTATAGGATATGGTTACCCGAAGAAAGAAAGTGCACTATTAGCCGGAATGTGGTATTTGATGAAGACAAAATCTACAAGGAAACCAAAGAAGAAAGTCAACCTAAAGCTAAGTCTAAAAAGGTCACTTTCAGAACCAGACAACAATGTTATGGTCCAAGACTCTTCAGTCCAAAGCAACACAAATAAAGAAGAAGAAGATACTCGGGACAACATTGGTCAAAGTGGAGTATCTTCAGAAACCAGAAATGAAGAGGAAGAAGAATTAGAGAAGAAAGAGGTGTCTGAAAAAAGGACGATGAGGAAACTGAGTCATTAGACGAATATCTATTGGCAAGAGATAGGACCAGAAGAGGAAACATTTAACCTCCTCAAAGGTATGGTGATTCATCGCATTATGTAGCTTATGCACTTGCGTGTGCTGAAGACCTAGAGCTAGACGAGCCTAAAACTCTAGGAGAAGCTAAGAGAAGTAGGGAATGGAAGAAATGGAGACTAGCTATGGAGGAAGAAATGAACTCACTATACAAGAATGAAACATGGGATATAGTCTCTAAACCGGAAAAGCAAAAGACAGTAGGATGCAAGTGGATTTTCAAGTTAAAAGAAGGAATCCCCGGGGTTGAAAAATCAAGACATAAGCTAGATTAGTCGCAAAAGGATTCACACAAGTAGAAGGAATAGACTACAATGAGATTTTCTCACCGGTAGTGAAACATATATCCATAAGGATCATGTTGTCAGTTGTGGTGAATTTTGACTTAGAGCTAGAGCAACTAGACGTTAAAACCGCTTTCTTGCATGGTACGCTAGATGAAGTGATCTACATGGATCAACCGGAAGAGTTCATTGAAAAAGGAAAAGAAAACAAGGTTTGCCTATTGAAGAAGTCACTCGATGGATTGAAACAATCCCCTAGGCAATGGAACCACAAGTTTAACGACTTCATGAAATCACAAGGATTCCAAAGAAGCATCAATGATCCTTGTGTCTACTTCAAGGGAACTAACATTGATGATCAAGTATTCCTCCTACTCTATGTCGATGACATGCTAGTAATAGCTAAAGATCTAAGAAGATAAACATCTTAAAAAGAAGCTTAAATACAGAATTTGAGATGAAAGACTTAGGATCGGCTAAGAGAATACTAGGCATGGAAATCATAAGAGATCGAAAGAATGGAATCCTAAAGCTATCAAAAGGTAGATACCTAAGACAAGTGTTAAGATCATTTAATATGATTGATTGTAGGGCTGTGGTCTCACCCGTCAATACACAGCTCAAGTTAAAAAGTTTGACACAAGAAGAACTGATCAAAGAAAGGTTGATTATGGAAGACATGTCTTATGCAAGCGCAGTAGGCAGCCTAAAGTATGCCATGATCGGTTCAAGACCAGATCTTGCTTATGCAATCTGCTTGGTAAGCCGATACATGGCAAATCCAAGAAGGATTCATTGGAATGCGGTAAAATGGATCCTAAGGTATGTAAAAGGTTCTACGGACTTAAGTCTAACTTTTACTAAGGCAGGACACTTAGACATTGAAGGGTATTGTGATTCGGACTATGCAACCGATCTTGACAAAAGAAGATCAGTCACAGGATACGTGTTCCAAGTTGGTGGAAACACGGTAAGCTGGAGAGCAAGCCTGCAGCATGTGGTAGCTTTATCGACCACAGAGGCTGAGTATATCACTCTCACAGAAGCGACTAAGGAAGGAATTTGGTTGCAGAAAATTTGTGATGAATTGAGTATTGGTTCTAAGTGTTTTACGTTAAGGTGTGATTCACAAAGCGCAATTCATCTAGCTAAGAACCCGGTTCATCATGACAGAACTAAACACATTGCGACTAAATATCATTTTATTCGTGATTTAGTTGAAGACGGTTTAGTTGATATTATCAAGATTCATACTACCCAAAACCCGGCAGATATGATGACAAAAGGGTTACCTGGAAATACGTTCGAGGGTTTCACCGTAAAGTTGAAAGTCCTCGCCTGACTTGGCGAGCGTGTAGTCCGAGATGGCCCTGTCGATGGCATACACCGGACAAAGAAAAAGAAAGGAGTCAGTACCGGGAAAAATACCCTAAAGATAAATCGACAAAAGTAAAAACCCAAAGATTTCTAAAGCGGTCAAGCATGAAATCGGAAAGAGTAAAGGTGAGAAGAGTAACTTACTTCTCGCAAAGCGGCAAGGCGTCAAACTCCTTGCGCTCCTCTTCACCTAGAAAAGAAGAAGTCGAACAGGTCAATGTTCGAAAGAAAGAAGAAAAGAGGTGTAGATTCCGAAGAATCGGAACCGTCTCGGTTATAAAGACAAGGAAAGACGCGGTGTTACCTATTCCTTGGGTAGCGGCAGTATTTTGGCAGATCGTCTCGAGTATGTCATACTCAGAGATCAAAGACTTCTTGGAAGAGTCACCGACGTCCATCGAAGAAGGCGAGAAGGCGAGAAGGCGTTGGAGAAAGTGAAACATCTTTGGAAAGAAAAGAGGCGATGGAAGACGAAAGACCAGATGGTCGGAAACGGAAGCTTGCGCCGGAAAGGAAAGGAGAAGAACGGTGGAAGAGAAAGACGAGTTTCGGAAAGAAGAAAAAGAGAAGAAATTCTCGAAGAGAGAAAGAAGAGTTTTCGGGAGAAGAGAGAGAATGCATTGGAAAGATGAAAAGCCTTTCTTGGAACGAGGAGAGAAGCAGGCTGACACGCATCTCGGCAAGGTGGTGATTGTGAGTAATGCCGAGACGCATGACTCCAACGGATCTCTTCTCCTGGGCCATTGATGGGCCATGAAGACGAAGATGCTAAGAAGCTGGCTGTGTGTGGGCTTCGGAGTAAACACTTGGACTGGTTTAACATTTAAATGGTAAGTGTATTTGGTGTGTTTCTTGGATCATAAGTAATCCTATTTCTAATAGGATTATAAGAGGCAAAACCAATTCAAGATAGGAATGGAAGTCTACAACCCACACTATAAATAGAGGCACAAGGTCTTCACAATAAATCATCCACAAAAAAGAGAGAAGAAAAGAAGACAAGAGAAAGCTAGTCTTTCGGTAAAGAGAGTCTAGCTCCTAGGGGTCTTCGGCGAATGTTTTCTTCTTAAGTTTCTTCTTGTTCTTCGTCTTGGGGTCGGGATTAGGAGTAGGTGTCATACTTCCTAGACATAGCATCACTTTGGAGCTCTTCTTGGTGAGGTACCTATCACAAGAAAGCAAGAGTTAGTGTGAGAGAGAGATTAAAGACTAAGTGTAATAAAAAAAAACTTACAAGTTGTTTTAGTGGAAGTTAGTAAGCTAGGTTTACTCGAGACGTACTTTCTAGTTTGAAAGGAACTCGTTAATTTCTTGTTCTTGGTTAACATAACAAAGCATAAACCAAAACAAATCTAAGCTATAATCGATATCAAAAACTCAACAGATCATAATTCAAATTTAAAAGACGATTGTTTGGCTCGTATCTCTAAAACTTCTTTTGTTGAGTTTCCTCTTGTTTGCACAATTAATTAAAAAGTATTATAATTTATGGTCGGAAAGAAAATAGACTCTCCTTATAATATATTTTTCATACATTATTGTTGTGATATTTAAGCAAAATGCAAACACACTTGCTTAAAGTACATCACACAGAAAAGGAGAAAACTATACCAAGACATACAATATCAATTTGTATATGATTTATTGATAGATTAGAAAGAGGAGGGACAGAAAATCCATGGTCGGCCAGATTTGACTGTGAAATGCTTAAACCTACCATAGAACATTATTAATATTAGTATGACTTTCCATGTAGGACTCCACCGTCCCACAAACCCATAACTCACGTCTATGCAGCACCATCGCTAACGTTCATCCGCCGTTTGCAGTTGTACCCATCCGCGAAATCGACGTTTTCAGATGCACTACCGTTACAATAATAGATCAGTAGTATACCATGGTTTGTTGTCTTTTGAGGTTTTGGAACTATTTGTTATTTGGTAATATATGTAACGTTAATTTATACTCAACTAAGATCCGATTGAGAAAAAGCAATAATTAATCAGATTTCGATCAAATTTGGTTTTTAATTCGATTGAAAAAACTGGAAAAATTGCTCAACCGTTTCACTTTCTACCGCTGATGTGGAAGGTAGTAGATCAATTAGTTGAAAGTCAAAACAATAAATCATCTAAAGAAAAAGGAAGAAATTGTGATAAAAACTTAGCTCAAAAAAACAAATCAACAAGACAATAAAAAAAAATCTTCTCGGTTATATGTGACAAGCCCAAGAGCAAAGGATTAGATGGAGCACCGTCGCCCAGAGCCTTCACTTCTAAATCTGTCAAAACAATCATGGATTTTCTCCTTCGTTATTTCATGAATAAAAGAATAATCGTGAAAAGATAGTGTAAGAAAAACCTTTAAACAAAACAAATCAATTTTAATCCAACTGATAACAAAACTGTGGAAACATTCGACCGTCTGTTGTAATACGATACGCTTCTCCTTTTTTCTCTTCTTCTCCTAGGTTTCCAATTCTTTGCCGCTTAAAGTTCATGGAAACTATTTTAGCCCGTTAACTATATTTTTTATCTCATGATTAGACAACCAATCATGAAATTTGTTCTAAATTAATCGTTTGGTTGAAACAAGAAATTTGTGTACAGCTATTACGTATTGTTTTTAGAAAATGAATTGTGTCACCAGTCGTGTACTTGCAATCACAACCTAAACAAATAGAGATGATTTATTTTAAAACATTTTCTTTTTCGAAACGTCTTTAAGTTTTCGCACGTTTATGTCTATAGAAATAATTAGATATTAATGATTGGTTGGTTACTATTTGTATGATACACCATACGTATTTACTATTTGAATTACATGCGCAAGAGCCGCAAGAATAGATTATAAACCTACATACAAACTTATCGTACATCACATAAAAAAAAAGAGACATACGAGATTAATTTTATTTTATATTCAGGAAGAACAGGGATAAAGTATCCATGCTCGACCAGATTTTGAAGTGAACTGTTTAAACCTTACCATAAAACATTACTATTATTAGTATGAACTTTCCAATTGGGCTCCATCGTCCCACAAATCCATAACTTGCATCTTCGCAGCTACCGTTGCCGAGATTTAGACGCCGTTCGCAGCTATATCCGGTTGTGAACCCCACGTTTCCATATGCACTGCCATTACAATAAAAAAAATTTCACTATCAAGTATAGACTGTATAGTTTTGATGGAATGAACTAATCATAAATATTATAAATGAGAGTATTCATTTTCAAGAGAACGTCAAACTTTTATTATTTCGATATAACCTAAAATTTATGGGGCTGGTTACTTAACACATAATCACTTCGAACTAATGTTGATAGCAAAAGTTTTTTTTTTATCCCTTATGCTTGAAAATGACAGGTGCATAATCGATTTTTTTTTTTCTGATGAAAGGAAAAAGAAAACGAAAAAACATCAAAGAATTTGAAAAATTCAGAATCTAAAAATTATAGAGGCATCTAGAATCATCTAAAAGATGTTGAAAGATATAGTAAATATTATGTGAAAATTATGTGGATATAGCTACAAATATTAGTTAATATATTCACATTATATTTATTATATCTTTTGTTTCTTCTACAAAAATTACCACATTAATCTAAAAAATTGCCCACTTTAGCTCTTGCTCAAAAAGACCTTCCACTAGTGTAGTCGGATATATGTAGATTTTTTTTTCTCATAATGTAATAAGAAGCTCACTAACTCACTCCATTTACTTGGAATGATTTACAAGGAAACAAATCACCACATATGGTGGTTATATATCTTGTTAAGCTTTATGGATTACTAACTATAATTCAATCGACAATAAATGAACTGGCACATATATTTTATATATTATTATATATATACACATATACGAATGCAAAATGTTATACAGAGACATAAGAAACATATACGTGATAACTTCGAGAGTGATGTTAAAGACGTTGAAGTTGAGTGGATCTCGTTGTTGTTTTTGCCTTTCGGTGATGGAAATGAGAAAGACACAAATCACCAAAAAGGAAAGTTGTGACAGAAAGAGCCCACTCTTCCTTCCTTCCTTCTCACTTCTAGAAACATCATCTCCCTCTTTATTCTTAATTTTTTTTGAATAGCATGTAAAATTATATTTAAAAACAATAAATCGTTTTTACATCAGGTACTCTGCTATTGTTTAAAAGAAAATTTTTTAAATTTAGCTAAATGAAGTTCAATAATTAGCAGCTTCATTAATCCAAAAATAAAAAATTCAGTTGGATAAAACCAGCTTAAAAAAATAGGTATTTACCATTATGGAAAAAGCTAAATATATCCAAATATTTATTCTTAATCTTTTCTACGGTCATCAACGGCATAAATTTTTTATAGAACGAAAAATAATGCTTTGTGGATATGATGAATGAGACTGGGACATTCTCGACTACCTCGAAGGGATATATATTAACTCCATCAAACATTGTCTACTACATATATATATATATAGTCTAAGGAAAAATACTTCAAAACATTCCATTTAAGTATTGGATATTGGTGCACAAAAAGAAAAAAAAGTATTGGATATTGTTTTCTAGTAGACTAATATTGTGACTGAAACTTGACATGTTTTTGTTTTTTTCTTTCCTGTGGTTGCTTTAAAGATTTCCCAAACTTTGTGAGATAACATATGCATGCATTATATAATATGTTTGATGTTTCTGTAATAAAAAGTCGGCCAACTTTCACGGGGTAACCTTTTATCATCTATTATATTGGATTGTATTAACGGAGCACTTTTTTCTTTGTTCTTTTTTTTTGTTAACGTAGCACTTTCTTAATTGTTTTAGAAAAAGTAATCCGTAAAAAAACAAGGGAAGACCTTGCACCTATGTGTGTATATACGCATGCATTCATGCGTATATAAACATCTACAGATGTGAAATTAGTGCACTCTTTTTACTGGACTCGGTCATTATTAACGAATCAGGTTAGATTATCTAAATATTTTGAGGACATGCAAATGCAAAATAAAAGAGGAGAAAGAGATAAAGATGAAGAGAATTGAATTTAATAAACTCACATCATGATGATGAAGAGTATCAAGATAGCTGGGGAAAGTGTGGAGAGGTCAACAATTGTTTCTCCGGCTTGTCTTGAGTTCACCACTTGAAACAACGATCCAACAAACTTCTCGTACCAACTCATTCCGTCAAGAGACTCGGAGCTCCACTCAAACGAGCAGAAGAGAAGGAGCTGTATACTTAAAAACCCTAACACCGTCAATCAAGAAGAACACAACGCCGGATGGATAGTAAGTGAGAGTATCCCATCTTTTTGTGGTTCTTGAGAATGTAACCAAACTCGTCGCGCTTTGTGAACTTATTAAGTCCCCATATGAGCAAAACCAAGAAGCAAGGGAACAAAGAGTTTCCCATCAGTACTTGAGGGACTAAGAGCCAGAGGAGACCCGAGTTCTTGCGAAAGATGATCATGTTCTCATTCGTGGGGACAAATCCGCTGTTTGCAAACGTGGAAACAGTTGTGAAGACGGAGAAGGTCAGAGGTGAGATTTCCTTGGAATTAAGAATATCTCTTGCCGTTTTAACAAAGTTAACATATACAAGAAGCAAGACAGAGCCAACTAGGTTCGTTACAAAGTGGTAACTAAGAACCACCGAGTACAAGCACTTAGATGCCCTTTCATGGATATTGCTAGGACCCTCACGATGATCTGTAACATTCTCGAGGTCAGTATGGCGATCCTCGAATGGAATTTCCAAGTTTAAAGAGCCCAAAATATGTATAATCTTGTTATGAGGGAAGACGAAGTTGGTCAAATGGGAGAAGTAGAGGTTGAGAAAGGAGGTGAAGACTTCACCGCCGAGGAACATGAGGATAGTGAGGAAGATAAGTTTGGTGTTGGAGAAGACGTCCATGTCAACGGTGGACAATGAAGAGAGGGTGATGGCAGAAATAGAAGTGAAGAAGAGGTCCAAGTCATGAGGACGTGAAGTGGTTCTTGGCTTTGAGATCTTGAGTGCCAAGAACCCTAAATGGAGAAGGAAAAGAGATATAGGAAGTAGAGGAAGATGGGGGAACGAGATTTTTTCCACATACAATTATGCATCTACGATATCCCCATGAGAGACCAGTTCTCCCCCACAACACATGAAATCACGACGAACAACTTTATCTGCAACATTCTAGAACTTCTGAAAAAACTTTGCATCTACTAATTTGCAAGAAACTGCGCTTTCTGAAAATCGAACCTCATACTTGATTGATATATTGAGTTTTTATCCTCTTTTGATTGTATTTTCCATTGATTTATTGCATTTGCATTGAATGTTTAGAGTTTAAGACCATTGTTTGCATATAAATTCTTGTTTTATAGGTCTTTGGAGTAAAGTATACAATAACAGAGCAAGTGAAGTACAATGGACCAAAAAGAAGAAGATTTGATGAAGAACTAAAGATGTAGCGGTTTGGTGCAGCAATGTCATGACATCGGCATGCCTCAGCGGGATGAAGACGCTGGTGAAGAATTGACAAAAAACCTAGAAATCTAGTGGGATCATGCATTGGGATCGTGACACCAGCATGCCTCAACGGTTGTGTGCAGCAGTGTCGTGATGTCGATATGCTGCAACAGTTTGGTGCAGCGGTGTCGAGATGTTGATACGCCTTAGTAGGATCGTGATGTCTGCAGAACCAATTTTTTCTTTTATCCAATAGTTTGACCGATTCGTTGCGGGTTAACCTAATTTTTATTTATTTTGCATAGAAATACCGTAAACCTAATTAAATTTTAGCATTGTATGAATATTAGCATTTTAATATATCTTCTTAAATTTTTTAACTATTTTCTTAAAAATCATGATTATGCAAAGATCAAACTTGTTGCTTTGTGTTTTCATGAGGATTAGTGAGTAGTCTTTTTAAAGCTTTTGGGAATGTTAGATTTAGGGTGATTGGTTTTTGATTAGTGGAGTTTAGGCTTGGAACATGTTAGATATTTTCTTAATATATGTTATTAAGGTTAGATTAATATTGCTCTTGTTGATTTAGGATGTAGGCAATTTCATGCACGGAAAGTGCCCGATGAAATGACATAATCCAAATTAATAAGAGTTTTACATTCAGTCTATGGAAATAGTTTATTAGGGTGTTTAGTGGTTATTTTAACTTGTAATTAATGCTCACTGATCATTTGATAGCTAACGAAAGTTATAGATTATTAGATAATTAGTGAAGAGATTAGTGTTTTAGAAATGAATTAGTTGAGATTAGTGATCTAATATTTAAGGATTAGTTGTGCTAAATAAATTAAGATCCACTGTTTAGCAATTGACCACTCTAGTTATCTATCTTATTCCCAAGAGTTCAATTTTCTTTAATTATTTTCAAAAACCAATTTTACTCTTTTCGAGCTTTTATTTACTTTTGAATTTGGTTTGCAAAAACACAAACTTTTTATTGCTTAGATTGAAATGAAGATTTTTATTCCTAGTGAGTTTTATTGCTTGTTTCCCTGTGGATCGATCTTATAATACTATGCACAATAAGTTTACAAGATAGATCAATATATTAAACTATCAATTTGGCGATGTTACAAGGGAAACAAAGCAATAATCATTAGAATTTGGTCTTTTTTCGAGACTAAGTTTTTTATTTTATTTTACACTAATATCTTATCTATTTTTTGAGTGTTGATCTCTTTTCCAATAGGTATATGATATTGCGGAGTCACAATCCAACGAACCGAGTTGAGTGCGTTGAAGACCCGTCGGTTGGAAAGGAAACTTGCTAGAGCTAGGAGAGAACAAGAGCGGTTGGCTCATTTGGATAGACTAGGAGTGAACATAGATCGCAATCCACCACCGGTTAATGTGGAGAATGAAGACCAAGGGAATGATCAAGGGAGTGTTGGTAGAGATCTAAGGCATTCCCGTCATCATGCACCGAGACTGGCTAGAGTGATTGGAGCCTATGATAAACCAAATATCCATGGGAATATGACCGATATTAGGCCTCCTTTGGTTGAGAACAACAACTTTGAGATCAAGAAAAGTCTTATCAACATGCTACAAGACTCAAAGTTTCATAGAGTTGCTTGGAGGATCCACTTATCACTTGGATCAATTTGATCGGTTTGGTGGTACAGTAAAGGTCAATGGGATCTCAGAAGATGCATTCAAGCTTAGGCTTTTTCCATTTTCACTTGGAGACAAAGCTCATGTGTGGAAGAAAAATTTACTTCACAACTCTATCACTTCTTTTGATCAATTCAAGAGGGTTTTCTTGACAAATTTTTTCTCCACTTTACGCATGGTTAGGCTTAGGAGTGAGATCTCAAGCTTTGTACAATGAGCTAATAAGAGCTTTTGTGAGGCTCATGAGAGCTTCAAGGATTACACATCTCAATGTCCGCACCATAGCTTCACTAAGGAGTCTCTCTAGAGTATCCTCTATATCCCTTGGATGTCTCATGGTGTCAAACCCATCTTCATTACTCGAGAAGATGGCATTACAAAAGTCTTTGGGGTTAACTATGATTTTACCGGTAAGTGAGCCAATGGCTTGTTTAGAGGTTGAAGACACTTGAGCTACTCGGTTGTCAAGGCTCTTCACATGAGAAGCTAAACTCTCAAATTTGCCATGAAACTCATTATATGCTACATCCATCCTTAATATGCATGCACTTCCATTTTCGGAGAGATTTCTTACTAAAACAAAAAAAAAAAAATTCTCTCGAGCTTCAAAACTAATATGAGTAGAGTTGGATCAATTTTGCCTTATGTGGATAACTTTTCTAAAGTTCCTCTCCACAAAGATTTCATCAAAGCCATTCTAGAGAACAAAGAGAAAGTTGAGGAGGTGTTGGAAGTGTTCGAATCACCAAGTGCAACACCAATTAAGCCCAACTCAATTCCAAATCTTGGAGATCCAGGAGTATTCATCATAACTTTCCATCTAGGAGATTTGGAAATAGATAATGTCATATGTGACTCCGGAGCTAATGTGAATGTGATATCGCTTGAAATGATGGAGAGCTTAGGGATCAAAGAGATGAAACAACACTTATCTTCCATCATGTTTGGATATGCTTCTTTGAAACCTACACTTGGGATGATTGAAGATTATCCTCTCAAGATTGAAGATTGCTTAATCCCAACGGATTATTGTTGTGGAGAGGGTGCAACCCAAAAAGATTTCTCTTATTCTTGAAACTCCATTTCTCAACACCGTATGAGCAAACAACAACTTTCCAACTAAAAGAGTAACTCTTCTCCATGTGAATGCCAAGGTCTTCTATCCGATCAAGCTTTCCTCTACAAAGTTTTGTGGAACAATGACTAGTGAAGAAGTGAAAAGTAAGGAAGATTCAAGAAATTTGAAGGATCAACATGAAGAGACCAATGTTGTGAATGTGAAGAACCAATGAACTTTAAAGCTTGATGAGGAAATATTAGATGGTGAATTTCTACACTCCTTATTCGATGAGTATGAATGAAGTGGTAAAGACAAAAGGATGGGAAAGCTAAGAAGATTCTTAAAAAGAACAAGAGAAAGATGAAAGAAACACACCCTCCCACCTTGTCAATTCACTAATGCTACCACTTTAATGATCTTGCACCCTTGTAGATGTGTTGATGGATAAGTTGAATATAAAGTAGTGTAAGGAAATGTCAAATCTCTTTGCAATGGTTAAAGCGATCCTCACATCAAAGCTTAAGAGAAAAAATTCTAAGGGTCTTCAAGGTGTAATGAAGAAGGTACTCACCATCAACCTCAAAGCTGGAATACGCTTCTTTAATGTTCTTTCCACCAATCTAACCAGTCCACAGAGTTCAACAACTCCACCCCACCAACTCCATAATTTTCTCGACTAGGGCCAAGGTATGACTATTTCACTTCCCTGTATATACCATTCTCTTTAGTTCTTTATATTTTTACATTTTGTATTTTGTGTGTTTTGGTCTTTTTCTTAAATTTTATTTCACACCAAGACGGTGTGAAGTAAGTTTGGGGGAGAAATTTTTCTATTAATCATGTGTTTTTTTTCATTTCTCTTGAGTCTTGCATTGTACATGAACCTATGCATTAAAAAATAAAAAAAAGTTGAAAATTTTGAAAAAACACAAAAAGAAACATGTTGTCCCATTTGCATATTAGGATTAAATGTAGAAACATATATGTTTGCATATGCATAGGGAATAATTGCCTTGTAGAAGTTTAACTTTGGATTAAGATCAAATCTCATGATCATAGTTACATAATGAATGATTTCAACCTTGAAAAACTAAAAAATCCATCATTGGACCTTTTCCTCTTTCGGAAATCTCTACCATTGCGAGCTTCACATGATTTTTATTACAAATCTGTATGAACTTGGACTTAATTTGGATCTAATTTCTCGCTTAGGGGATTTTAAATGTGTTTATCATGGTTGTTTATAAGACACAATCATGTTTTCTTATCAATTTTACCACCCTTGTACTAACCCGAATGACCATTTTCATTATTAGGATGGTTCCTCTACCCTTTTCCTTGACCATTTCCTTCAAACCATTTGATTGATTGATGAGTGAGACCTTTTGTTGATAATGCTATGATTTTGCAAAATCTTAAGAGTATCGGGAACGACAAAGGATTAACTCTCGTTTTAGCTAGGAATGGTAGTATTAGAGATTAGGATGAGACCGAAAGATTTGGATGGTTAGATTGAATGTTTTGTTTGGGTGTTGAAAAAGAAAAAGGGAAAAAAAGCTCGATCAACGGTATAAAGGAGTCCCTAGGGAATCAAGTAATAGTTAAGAAGATCTAACTCTCAAGTGCAAAAAAGAAAAGAAAATGTTGCTTCCCTAAGAATTTACAAATAAATAAGTGTTGGGAACAAAAGAGAGCAAAGAAAAGAGATCGAATAGACCTAAGTGTAAAAAAAAGATTTTTCATGGGAGACTAAGAAAAGAGATTAATTATGAGGTTGAGAACTAAAAGAGACAAAAAATTCTATTGGTTTTGGGGGGGGGGGGGGTAGAAAAGAAGATAAAAAGAATGTGCAAAAGGGTATAAATTAGGATAAAGTCATAAGATGAGATAGAATGACAAGAGAAAACTCTTTCTATGCATCAATTGTTACCTTTCTTAGATAAAATTTTTAATGTTAACTAGCATTCCTATGCTTTGAGAATAACCTACCAGTAAAATTCTTTTGATAGCTACCTTCAAAAGTCTTCACCCAAAACCGATTGAGAACAATTTAATTTTTCTTTGTAAGACGCACTTAAAAGATAACTGAATATGAAGAATTGTCTTGCAATTGATTGCAAGTTCATTTTGGTTTCTAGTATTATTAGAGAGTTGAATTGGTATGATTATGGCGAAATACGAAAGAATAAAGCGTTGGATTATGCATTATTTAACTATATTTGACGACTTCGCTGAATCCATTTTCAAACTTTATGGCTTTAAATCCCCATCTTCACACTTCTTTCTCAACTTGTCTCTTATTATTTACTTGTGGACAAACAAGAAATAAGTTTGAGGGAAGGCATGTTCGTTTGACTGCTGCAGGCAGCTGCGGCTGTGGCTTGCGACCAGATGTTGTGATTTTTGTTAGTTTAACAGCCGCGCGTCTGGTCGCAACGGCAGCCACAGTCTCCTGCGTCAGGCAAACAAACAGAAATTGGCAGCAGCCGCAGCCGCAACAGTACCAAACGCAACAGTACCAGACGCACCGCCAGATTTTTTCAGAGGCTGAAAATTTCTAACGCAGCAATCTGCGTCTGCCGCAGCTTTTGACCGCAGGAGGCTGCGGTTGGCAAACAAACATCATTTGGCCGCATGCCGCAGCCGTAGGAAGCTGAGGCTGTCAAAAGAACAGGGTTGTTGTTGATATATTGAGTTTTTATCTTTTTTATTGCATTTCCCATTGATTTATTTCATTTTCATTGCATGGTTAGAGTTTAGGAGCATTGTTTACATATGAATTCTTGTTTTATTGGTTTTTGGAGTAAAGTATACAACAAGAAGAGTAAGTGAAGTAAAAGAACCAAATAGGAGAAGATTTGATGAAGAACTGAAGATGTAGCAGTTTGGTGTAGCGATGTTATGACGTCGGCATGCCTTAGCGGGATGCGATGCCGGTTAAGAATTGACAAAAAAACCTAGAAGTCTAGTGGGATCGTTCACCGAGATGATGATGTCATCATGATTTAACGGTTTGGTGCAGCGGTGTCGCAACGTCGATACACCACAGGGGGATGGTGCATCGGGATCATGACATCTATAGAATTAGATTTTCCTTTTATCCAATAGTTTGACCTTGTTTGGTGCGGGTTAACCCATTTTTCATTTATTTGTATATAAATACTATAAATCTAATTAAAAACCTTTATGATTATTTAGAATCTCTCTTAGCTTCTTTTGAGAATTTTGAAAACAATGAATCTTAGCATTTTAATATATCAAATCTCTTTCTCTTCTTAAATTTTTTAACTATTATGTTAAGAATCATGATTATGCAAAGATCAAGGTTGTTGCTTTGTGTTTTGATGAGGATTAGTGAGTGGTCTTTTTAGAGCTTTTGGGAATGTTAGATTTAGGATGATTGGTTGTTGATTAGTGAAGTTTAGGTTTGGAACATGTTAGAGATATTCTTAGTATGTGTTATTAAGGCCAGATTAGTATTATTCTAGTTGATTTAGGACTTATCCAATTTCATACCCAGAAGATGTTCGATGAAATAACAGAATCAAAATTATTCATAGTTGTGCATTCACAACCTATGAAAGTATTTTAGTAGGGTGTTTAGTGATTATTTAAGTTTGTAAGTAATGCTCACTGATCATTTGATAGCTAACAGAAGTTATTGATTATTAGATAATTAGTGAAGAGATTAATATCATGGTAGTGAATTAGTTGAGATTAGTGATCTAAGATCTAAAGATTAGTTGTGCTAAATAGATTAAGGTCTCATATTTAGCAATTGATCGCCTAGTTATTTATCTTATTTCTAAGAGTTCGATTTTCTTCAATTGATTTCAAAATCCGATTTACTCTTTCCTTACTTTTATTTACTTTTGAATTTTCCAAAAACAAAAACTTTTTATTGTTTATATTGAAATGAAAATTAGCATTCCTAGTAAGTTTTATAGCTAGTTTCCTCGTGGATCGATTTTAGAATGCTATACATGATAAATTTAATTAATTGATCAGAAATATCAAATTATCACTGGTGTAAAACCCTTTAAACCTTTAATCAATAGGGCAATTGTGCTACCACAAATAGCTTTTATTTTATGTTTTATAATTATTTTAATTATTTTTAATAATCTTAGATGATTCAAATCAACATCAAATTGGAATTCAGATTTAGAACTTGGCCTTAACACTATGTACAATGGTTTCAACATTCAACACCCTCTTTTTTACTCCACATCATCTTCTCTCTCATCCACCTCATAATTCAACATCCATTTTTATTTTACATTCTACAATGGTTTGTTTTAAAAAATTCAACATCATACCCCACATTTTTATTAAAGCATATAATTTTATTAAAACACACTTAAATTTTACTAAAACACACATAATTATTATAATATTACACATAGAAACCATAAAACTCTTACATTACAATTTTTTTTTAAAATATATTATAGTCTAAACATTCCGAATTTTGCCCATATATGTTTGACTAAATTTGCTTGCAATTCGTTATGTATATTTGAATCGCACAACTCGGATCTACCACGCACATGATTTGCAAATGAAGGAAGCACTTCAGTCGAGAATGGTTGCAGTGTACTAGACCCACTTGCCTCAGATTGATCATAATTGGTCCAATGTTGAACATATGTATCTCGCTCATCCTCAACTATCATATTATGCAATATGATACATGACCTCATGATCATAGCCAAATCAGTTATATCCCACATGCGAATTGGTTCACGGATTATTTTAAAACGAGCTTGTAACACTCCGAATGCACGTTCAATGTCTTTCCGACGTTCTTCTTGACGTTGTCAAATAACTTATATGGTTCACTCTAAGGAAGTCTTATTGATTTGACGAAAGTTGGATAAAAAGGATATATACCGTCAGCTAGATAATACGCCATATCATATGGATGTTGGTTCACGAAAAAGTTCACTCTTGGTGTATTTCCTTGTTCAACATCATTGAACATTGGTGAACGGTCTAGAACATTTATATCGTTCAATGTGTCTACACATCCAAAAAACGCATGCCAAATCCATAGATCATGAGATGCAACTGCTTTAAGAATAACAGTGGTGGTTACCTTATCTCCCTGAGTAAATTGACCTTCCCACGTAGTAGGACAATTTTTCCATTCCCAGTGGATGCAATCAATACTCCCAATTATTCCCGGGAACCCCCGTATCTCACTAACATGCAGTATTCTTTGTAGGTTATTTTGAAATTGATAATTGTTGGGATTTGGGTAGTTAAAAGAGTAATTACCAGAATTTTGGAGATTGAAAGGGTTATTATTAGGATCAATTTTGACGAAATAAGATGTTTTTTTTTCTGTGTCCAAATCAAATAAATCAAGTCTCTATTTATAGAGCATAAAAAATTATAAATTTTGATATAAAAATAAAATTAAAATAATTATTATATTATCCAATAATTAAGTTTTAATAGTACGAAAAAAGAAAAATACAAAAAAACAATAATATCTCTCAATTTATTTGGTCCAATGATAAAGCGTCAGATGACATTTACTCAACACATTTGAATCCATATCAAATTCAACATCTTTCTCAACATACCGAATAATTCAAATGTTGAATTTTATTTTCAATAGCCCACTGTAAGTAGTCTAACTCGCCCAACTAATCCTAGGGGTAAGCTAACCTAACAGAGAATTCTTGGCACAAGGAATCTGATTCAACTTGTTTAATTTGCAAGTACTAGACAACACAACACATAGGGTCCAAACACAACACAACCCATGTTTTCCAACACATACATTTTTGTTTCTACCAGAAGTTTAAAGCGAGTTTACGCTCCGTCGTAGGTCCAAATACCACTAGGCCACGTGGATTGGGCAATAGTTCTTCTTTACTCTTTTCCAAAGTAATAATTTCAATAATTATGTGGATTTTCAATATTGGAATTTGGAACTAGTTTATCCATCCAATGTTTAAACGTGGACAAGTGTTATATTCCAATCTCTGAGATTTTTATAAGAGATGGATGAGCGTACGATTATGAATTGAAGACAGAGACCGATCATGTTGAAAAAATATGAACAAAATAATCCGACTTATTTAGATAATACACAGTTTTTGTCGACCCTCCCATCACATATTAACCGATATATAATGTCTCGGTCATTCTCAATCCTTACGCATACTTGTTTACTCCATGCGGTCGATTCTTCTAAAGATCGTGAAATCGAGTCGTTATAAGAATAAACTAAAAATTTGACGCATACATAATATTTTAATTTGACAAAAAATTTTACGCATACATAATATTTTTTCAAATTAACAAGGGATATATCCAGATGTCCACCTTGCATAAGTATTTCTTTTTTTTTTCTTTTTTTTGAGAGAGTTTATTCGTACGAGGGGTAAAATATAGCGCTGGGAAGGGGACCATTTATGAAATCTAGGAGGCGATATGATATGATATTTAAATCATGATGTTTCAAATCACTTGATAGGTGGCCACTTATATAACGTTAACATGTTTGAATTATATAAATGTTTGATAGAGAGAATGAAATTCGAGCCTTGATGCAGATGTTGACATGAGGACGAACATAACATGTTCGTTCTGCTCATATGTGTTTGGCACTAAAATAGTTCTTTTTTCTTTATAAATATAAAAATGTTATCTTCTGCTAACTTTTATTCAATATATATATGAAAAATCAAGAGATAATGTGAGAGATTCAGAGCCATCGATAAAATCTGGCATTATGGTGGTTAACCTTTAGAATCGAATTAGAAAGGTAACACTAACGAAGTAAAAGTTACATTAATACACTAATGAAAACAGAAAGAGACAGTTACTATCAAACATAAAAATAAGGAGACGCAAGGTCATTTACTTGGAAAAATTAGTACCATATAAGTGACCTCTCTTTTAGATTCGTAAAGCTTTCTTGATTAGATTTAATGATTAGAAAATTTCAGTAGGCCAGACTTGGTCTGGATAAAATAAACCAAAAAATCGAACTGAATCCGACCTAGAAAAGGATATTAAATCTAAACCCAAATCGACCAAATATCTGAATGGATCCTATCTTTCTATTTCTATATTCGAAGAACTAAATCCAAACTCGAAACGAACCGAGAACCGAATGTGTACCTAAAATATTCGAAATACGATTATATATTCAAAATTATTAATTATATTTAGATTTGATATCATCCAATTATTCAAACTTACAATTACAAATTGGAAGATATCAATTAGTTTTAGAACAAAATATCCAAAATAAACGAAATATTCGAAATTTTTTAATTATATTTGTGAAATTTAACCAAAATTTATTCAAACTTAATCAATTTTTAAAGTTTTTCAAATATTTTGGATGTTCGAACCTGAGATGAACCCGGATGAAAACAAACAGAAATTGAACCAAAAACTAGAAATATCCGAATAGGAGTTAAACTTCTAAACCAAAAAATAAAATAAAAAACCCAATCCAAACCCGAATAGGTATCCAAACACCGAGACCTAGACCATACCATATAAACTTACTTATAAATAACAAATAGTACTAGGTTATTTCTTTTTCCATTTGTTAAAACTTGAATATATATATCATAAATTTTTTAAATCGTAAACATCTATAATGAGAGGACGTTTTCTTTTTTCATCAATAATGAGAGGAAACTGTAGATCAAATAGTTGTTCTAAATATTGAATTTTAGTTATTGAGTATATTTTAAATTAAACTTTAATTTATTTTTGATGACTAAATATAATTAAAAACTAACAGAATATTATTCAGAACTAGAGATTGTGTTAGGAATTGAGTTTCAGAATCTACTGAACTGTTGAATTTTTTTGTCGTCAAGACACATCAATGTTGTTGGGTTGTTGATGATTTTGCCACTAAAAACGAACTTAACTTGACCTTACTTGGTAGACAGTCCACGATTATCCTCTAACTACCGGTTATGTGAGATTCTGTTTTTTTTTTTTTTTAATATTATGTGAGATCCTTCCTAAGAGAATATTATGGTCAAGAGGAACCTCACTCTTACTAAATTTCTCCATAATATAAAATTAATATTTTTAATATTCTTAATATGAGATAATTACCTTCATTTTATAGGTCCATTAGTGAAAAACTTAAAGGATCTCTCACTAATATATTAAACATATCAAATAACATTTTAAATATACTCAATTATACTAATGAGTTATATTTATTTATTAATCTACAGTTGTAACAATAAATAAATAGTTAATATTAATAACTTTATTAGTACATCATCAGATGAAGATATGAAGTGTATTTATAAAGGAGAAAAATAACAATTATACATGATTTTTTAAAAATGTCAAAATATTACTTTTTAATTTTCCAATTTTCAAAAAAAAATTTTGAAAATTTAAATATTATTATCACTTCGATCGAGAGTTTACAAGATTACAGAGATAATATTCATATAATTATACTCTAAATAAAGAAGTTAAAGAACGATACAACATAAAAAGCAAAATTGACGATGTTTCAATTTTAGAAGTCTTACTCGCTAACAGATTAACAAATCTGTTAAATCCATTCTCCGTATTCGAACTCAACCATTGCGATTCTTGCTACCACCCAACTATGACGCATTATAAGAATTTCGCAAATCTCAAAACACCACTGCATGAAGACTTCAAACTCCATAACCAATGGTTGTCTCTGTATGACTTTGTCTTTCGCCTAGAATTTAACAAACCAGTAGAAACACCACAAACGATAACATCACCAGAATCAAACTCTACGAAAAGAGACATAAAATAACTAACACAAAAAACCAGAATGGAAAATATGACTTATTTTCACCCAATATAATCTATCAAACTAGTATACATGATAAATATGGTCAGATTGTCGGCAAAACACATGAATAGAAACAACATGTTGAAGAGACAGGTTCAAAAGATATCAACTTAACCAATTGTGGTGTGAAAGAAAATATTGTACTCATAGGCGAGATCACAGACAGATCGCCGGTACAGGCAAAACCGTGAAGAGGAAAAAGACAATCATCCAAAAATCGCTCACACTCGTGCCTTTCCAATTTGTTGTCTCCAAATATTGAAAGTTTTTATATAGAATTCCTATAATATAATTAGAAAGAGTACGACCGACACCGGCCTGAAAATTTACAGAAAAACAAAGAAAAAAGGTTGATGTAAAAGATCACTTTTGTGAAAAAGTTTTGAGAGAGAAAGAAGTTAGAGAAAAAAAAATTCTCAAATTTTTATGATTTAAATATTATTGTATTTATAAAGCATAAAATAAAAATTATACATGATTTTCAAAAAATGTCAAAATATTATTTTAATTTTCCAGTTCTCATATTTTAATTATTTAATATTATTGTATTAACTAAAAATACTAATTTAATTTTTATTTTATTAATCTTATTAATAAAATATTTAAATTAGTTTAGTTATTTCATCTCACTATAGGGCATTTACAGAATTAAAGAAAGAGATTCGTCTCGACTTTGCAAATTTTTTCCTAATTCTTTTATCGGTAATATTTCTTTTTATATTATTTCTTCACAATTATCAGTTTGCCCATATCGTAGGAGTTATGCTCTGCCATTCTTAATTCTGTAAATTTTTCGTGTTTGCTTTGATGCACTAACTACAAAAACTGATATTTTGTGAGTCTTGATAAAAGAACATGAGTTGTTCAAGCGTTATGGACATTACCGAAGTCTAACAATTTTTGTGCAGATACGTAATAGTGAAAATTAACCATGTTTGGCTTAATTTATTTATTCAAATTGTGTCTTTAAATTTCAGCCGTTTAATGCATTTAAATTCTGAAATTTATTTTCTGCACATCACTTTTTCGATTTAGATACTTCATAGTGATTTAAATCGGAAAAAGTTGAAACTTGACAAGAAAAACAAAAAATGAATTCTCTGGTAGATGACCAAGTTGAATTCTAAATTTGTTTGTCAATTAAAAGTTAAGACAAAAGAAAGTACCTTTATTGGGTCATCGGCTAATTGATTTTGAATTCTTTTGTTTAACTTGAGTAGTTAATCTAATGATTTTTATGAATTTTTTCAGATTAAAATGGTCATATATGAGTTTACTTCGGTTAAGTTTTACCAAGTTGAAATTCAAATACTATAAAAGATAAATACACAAACATGTTTGTTTAGGCTAGCGGATGTGAACCGATTTTGTGTTATTTTTGAAATATTATTGTGATGGATTCATATGAATTAAATCCAATAAGTGCATAATAGATCATGTGAGTTGATTCTCCAGTTCGGGAGGTGTCTACCACATGTTTTTCTATATGAGATATGCATTGGAATTATGATATTTATCACGATGTCCAAATATCAATATTTGATCGAATATTGTGATATTATATGATCAAATAGTGTATAACTTATAACTTTTTGATATGTTATTGGAATTGAGAAATCTTGGTATCTGTGCGTAGATATCGAAATTATCTTTCTAATGATATATATATATATATATATATCTCATAATTAAAGTTAGTACAAAGAGATATATTGATTCTGTAATGAAACATCAAAAAATAAACGAGTTCTTTTGGAAACTAGATTTCCATTAGTTTCAAATGTTTTCGTGAATGCTTTGTAAGCAATTTTGCAAAATGATTTAAATGGTGTAAAACACAACAATAATGGTTTTTGCTAATGCTTTGTAAGCAAGTTTGCAAAACGCATTTGTGCTTGAGTAGAGCGATTTCCACGAACTTTTGTTAGGCAAATTTATGAAACACTGTAAACTCTAATAATAGCGATTGTATTTTATAAAGTCTTATAAAGTGAATTTATGAAGACTTATAAAAGAAAATTATAAGGTCTTATAACATGATCTATAAAATCTTATAAATGGATTATGCAATTTATTAATTATTAGGTCTGATACTTGTTGATTATTTCAACAAAAATTCAGAAATAATTAATATATTTTGTGATTTATTTTGAATAAATTACTATGTTTAGTTGCATATTCCAGCAAAAATAATGAATTTAATTTGACAAATTCTTTTACATTGAATTTATATACAATTTAGTATACAAATTTGAGTTTACATGTTGTAACTCGAATTGTGAAGTATGACTAAATTTGTTATAAATGAAACATAAGTTTCTAATATTTGCAACGAGTGTGGTGAGCCGACATCCTGATTTGCGAAGGTCTGCCACTTCTGACTCAGTATGCAAAATGGACTTATGACCTTGTAAAAAGATCATGACTCGTAAAAGAATCATTATTTGCATAAAGATCATGTATAAGTTGAATCACAAAGATGACGAATGTGGTAACAAGTTTGACTCAAGCAGAAACAATGATAAGTCTTAGAGCAAATAAACTGAAATATACATGTATAATTGTATTTTCTATAGTGGTAATATGATTTTGGTGAAACCAATCATATTTGCTTTAAGTGATAGAGGATGATAGTATTTTAATACAAATTCTCTAGTCACTTGAATCTCATAAAGTTATAGAAAGAAAATTGAAAACTTTATTGAGACTTTGCATGATTTGTTATGGAAAAACTGAGTAATCTCAGGTAATATAGGGGAAAGACGTTGCTTACCACAAATAAATTCTCAACAAAATACCACATAAAGTTGTTGATAATATTTCAATGAACTATGAAAATTTAGTACTCTTGTGTAAATACTAAATACTTAAAGTGTGGGGGTAGCTGACGAATATCACAGTACCACGTCAGACAAATATCAATCAAAATTTTTCAACAACTTATTAAGTTGTGAAATCATCAAGAGGATTGAGTTTACAGCCTATGAATTAATGAGAAGTTTGATGGAAACCCAACCTCAATGACTGGAGATCCCAAGAATGAGGTTCAAAGAGATAACTAAATTAAACTGATTCTGCTGAAAGAACTGTGAGACTAATGTCTCTACCCGATTCCTAAGATGATTTAACAGTGCTATTTTTATGAGGTTAAGCGTTGAGTTTTTAATGATTTCATACTTTCATTCTCATGAAGTACAACATAATGCTTTCAACAAAACGGATAAGCATCTGGGAAATCGCCTATGTGAGTGTGAAATGGAGCCGTTTCTAGGAGAATGAACGATAAAGGGTATATTCTCTAAGTTCACTCATGAAACCATGCATGTTCAAGGCAAAAATGAACACAATAGAGAACCTAGTTTTGTGAGAAAATGAAACTGTGTGATAATTGTTGTCTAGGTTTACATAAAAGTTCAGGTGGTTCAAGACATCAAGTCACCTCCTGGTCGAGTAAATCAGATAGTTATTCACTAGGAATGGTTAAAGGCTGTCAACGCTACCATCTCAAATGCAGTGATTTTTTATTTGTACTCTTAAAAATCGTTTTTTGAGTCTTGTCGAGTCATGTCTATCGAGTCAAGTTTATCGAGTCGTCAAATGTATAAAGTCGTTTCTATTAATGTGGGGGATTGTTGGAACTCGTTGTTATATAGAGTTCGTTTGAATGAGAAATGGAAAGTGGAGATTGTGAGTCAAGCTTAGGCTGAGACTCGTGTGCGGGTTTATAGACGTGCAAGTCTAATAATCAACACTTGTTGGACCTATTTATTTTTAGTTTGTCTAATAGTCCGTCGGTTTTGCGGCTGCTTTCTTGTTGCGAAGGTATTCTCTTTATCACCCATCCTTGTATATACCATATACTTTTGTTCATATCCGTTTTCATTTTCTTGCATTTTGTGTGTTTGGTCTCTTTCTTGGCTTATATCTTCACTAAGATGGTGAGATATAAGTAACGGGGGAAGAAAACTGTTTGCTAACGACTGTTTCAATTTTTTTTATTTTTTTTATTGAGTCATTGCGTTGTGGATATATTTGTGCATAGAAAAAATCCAAACAAAAAAATAAAAAATAAAAATAAAAAACACATAAAAAGAAACATGTAGTTTCAATTGCAGATGTATAGGGGATAATGATTATACTGCCTTGTAGAAATTCAAGCTTACGATTAAGATCATTACTCTCGGTCATAGTTGATTGTTGCACTTAATAACTTAGAAAAAAATGGAAAATCCATAGTTGGATCTTCTCTCTTTCAAAAGTCCCTACCTTTCTGAAACTTGCATGATTTCTTGAACTAACTCGAACTTTAAATTAAATCTAATTCTCTCACTTAGGGGCTCAAAATTCGTTTTCATGGTCTTTAATCGATACATCCGGTTTTTCTTATCATTTTTATCACCATCTAAACTGAATGGTCAGTTTCACTTTAAAAGTGTTTTCTCACCCTTAACCTAAACTGTTTTTTCTAAACCTTCATTGATTTTTTTTAGTGAGGCCTCTTTTTCTTGATAATGTTACATGGACAAAAACTTGAGAGTATCAGTAATGAGAAAGTTTAACCTCCATTAAAAAGTGGACTCTAAACCTTTAAGAGCTAGCATCTACGATGAGAAAAAAGAAAAATAGATTGTCTTGTTGATGATTGATAACGCGGAGTTGGAGAAATGAACAAAAAAAATGAAAATAGAATAAGAACACTCTAGGAATAATAAAAAAGAAAAGTAATGATTCTATTAATAGAAATGTGCCTTGAAACTTTACCTTTGTCTAAAAGAAGATTAATGATAAAACAAATGAAATAAAAGTTATGTTGTTATGTCATGACAACGTAACTTATTATAACAAAAAAATAAATATTATATATTTTAGAAAATGTTAAAAAATGTCACAAAATAAATTTGATGAAATATAAAGTTTTAGATAAAATTGATTTTAGATGTTTAAATGTTTAAATAAATTCCATTTTTTGTGTGTGATCAAGAAAGAGTGGAGCTAATGGTGTTAAAGAGAAGAGCAAACCAATGTTTAATTTTATTTAGGAGGGAATAAGACCCATTCTAATCTTGTTACAGAGGATTACATGCTCTGATTCAGAACCTTTGGTTTATCCAAAAGAGAATAAATTTGTGGACTGCAAAATAATTTTTTTTTACTGCAAAATGTTATATAGTATAGAAAAAAGAATATAAGGAAAAAATATTATATCTTTACAATAATATAATATCAGCTTGTATTAACAGTGTTTAGGCGAAGATGATCTTTATAAATTTGAAATATTATACATATTTAGTATCTTTTATTATAATATATTTTTATTAGTTACAAATACATTTTCATAAATCATAAATACAAGCATAAAACATTATTAAAATTTATGATCCAATGAATAACATATGGTTCAAATATACAATATAAAACAAAACATTTCTCAACTTGTATCATCAGTTTAAGTTTAACTGTTACAAATGTCATATTATTTTAATATTTTGTATTATTTATAGCAAACAAAAATATAAAAAGTAATGATCAACTTTAAAAATGGTTAAAAAATATTCAACTTTGCGTGATTGAAAAATTAAAGTCGATATCCTATTTTAATCGTTAATTTTATTTACTTTACCAAATTAGTTACGCAATTAAATCTTTAGACGGAATAAGATGACTTAGCGAATGCAACTAATTTGACAAACTCAAATAAAGTTAGCGATTAAAAATGAAAAATAAAAAACAAAAAGCAGACGAAGTTGGGTTTTTTCAACATACTTTTAAAAGTAAGGATTTTTAATCATTTTCCGGATTTAGAAGGGAACTTTTTTTTAATCTTTATGTTCATGACAATTGTTTTCAAACCTGAACCGGTAGCAAACCGGAAAATCATATGGGTGATAACCGGGTTGAACTGAAAGCTCACATAAACCAAAATTGAATTGAGATTTCATGTTTCAAGGAATCATAGAAGCATAAAATATACATTATAAAATCTATACAAAAATTTTAGTTGGGACCCCAACAACTCAAGTACATGACCGTTCTTAGTGATTCTTCAGCTTTCTTTGCCTTTTCACTCTCACCGGAGGAGATAACGGCGGCGGAGACAGACGAAGAAAACTTTTTCCCATGACAAACGGATCTGACATTGTTCTTGAGATGCTGATTTGCCGACCGGAGTACGTAGTTCCACCGGCATAGACCTAATTGGTCTTTTAATGCCTCTACAACTCCAATGCTTGCTGCAACCGTCCATGCTTTGCATGTAGAACTCATTTTTCTTCAGAGAATTTAAACTTTTTGCGTTTTGTGATTTTCTTTTGAGAATTGTTGTTTGTGTGTTTGATTTATTTTAAAAAAGTGAAGTGAATGGTGTGTTTATGTAAGAGTGAAGAAGCCAACAAGTTTGGAGTGAAAACCAGATGCGCCGCTGGTTTCATTCATTACTACCGTCTAGATCCTGAAATGACGTTTTTATCCTTACGAAACAAACTGGATAAGGGGTAAAATCGAGATTTCGTAAACGTCTGTGGATTAACGAGTGCCGCTATGCGCACCTGGTTTGGGGATTGTCCGGATCTCGCGTTCTGCCTACTTCTTTTTTTCGAACGTTAATAAAATATGATTTACTTCAAAAGCACATCGCTGAAAAAAAAAATCTGAGCGTTTTATAGCGTACCAGGTACGTATCAGATATGTAGGGTTCGAATTATGGGCTAGTAGGTTGATCAGTTGACAATAAAAAGAAAGTTATTTTTTTATTAAGGATTTGCTATTAAAATGTAGCGGAAGTGTTACACGATGATGAAATACAAATAAGAACAACGCTAAAAGAAATTATTACTAATCAATAAAACAAAAATCAATAAAAGAATACTAAAAGGATAAAGGATTGAATTGGAACACAAAACTGAAGAGAAGAATGTTGAATCAACAGTTCCAAGTCAAGGGGTGACTATTGAATTGTTGAGGTAGACACTTGTACATCATGGGAGAGCAAAGATCATTTAGCTGAGAAGAACCACCGCAACTCACATAAAGACATCACCTAAATCCCCCCCCCCCCCAATCTTCGCTTAATTACAAAACCTACCAAGACACATCCAAACCCAAATAAAAAAACCCATAGTCCCTTCACCAAACTCTTATCCAGTTGATAGTCACAATCCCCAAACAAGTAGACTTGTTATGCGATACTAGGAAACATGGAGGGAATGAAACTTTACTTACCGGAGACGAGACATAAGGTATGTGTCAAGTAAGCTAAGGACATCATCACCTCAAATTGAGAGAGGGGGAAGGAGGCTTAACTCGAAGCAACTAACATCTAAAACTTCTCATCGCAACCATTAGAACCGGATAAGCAAAGGTCGCCACACCAACAGGTAACCCTTTTCATGTTTTGAACTAACAACTTGTCATGAATAAATGAGTGACCGGAAGTGACACTCAGAGACCTGAGGATGATGAGGCTAGGGAGAAGAGGAAGAAAGCCTGAATCAACTACAACCAGAGTCAGGCGCCACAAACTGAAAGTTTCTCCACCGTGAGATGCAGAGAGGAAGAGGAAAAAGCATTTGAAGGCAGAAGGGACCACAGAACCGAACCAACACATTATCCATTGAAGTGCATAACTAGCATCAAGCAAAGCAAAATCCGACAAACATAAATGGAGGCAAACACTAATCAGAACTGTAAAACCATTAACCACAAGAACGGTGACCACCTATGCGCAACCTAACCTAGGAATGCTATAGAGCTAAATCGATGAGAACTAGTGGAGACAAAAAAATCTCTAAGGCGAAGCTTTCCTCTAACAACACTGGTAGAGAGAGCCAATCCTTGACAACTAATCCCTAGACTAAACAGATGCAGGAACTTACCATTGCTATACCGGCGAGAGAAAAAGCTGTGAAATAACCACACGCAACAAAATCAACACACACGGAGAAAACTCCAGCTCTCGAATCCTAAAGGCATCTTCCTCGAGCAATAGAAAGAGAGAGAGAGGTCTTGGGAGACCACCTCGACTCACACCAAGACAGACCAGGAGGAAGTCCAAGACTCGATCTTGTGAGCGTGGGCTTTGATCTACAAAAAGTGAAAGGCTAGAGAGGAAGCACGACATACATGGGTCCTTTTCCCGGCGGTGGTGAGATAAACCGACCGTTGGGAAGGAAAATCGGAGGTGGATGTTGAGCGGCGTGTCACGGCCCATTTTTCGCCCAATGACCTAACCAAGTCAAGCTTGGTGGGTTTCACTTTTCCTTTAGTATTTTCTTAGTTTTTCTTTATGGGCTTTCTATCTTTCTTCGTGGATCGGAATTACCGTTGTATGCTTCTAGATAGTTTTGGGGGATCTCTATGATATTTCCCAAGGACTAATCCCCAAGGAATATCCCTAGTAATCCGCTACAATCAAGGTAATTCTGCCACACATTTATTACACTTTCCATTTTCTATTTTCATTTTCATTCTCTACCATTAAATCGTTTTGATCGACACCATCCATTTTGGAGGTGCTTTTATATAAATAGATGTTGGATCCCTCATTATAAATCATCCACCAATTCTTAATAAAATAAAGATTGCTTGTTTCTCTCTCTTAGTTTTGATTTTTTCTCCCTCTAAAGGTCCGGTTTCATTTCATAAAGGCTTACTTAGCCACTTTATACTAGGTAAAAGGGTCTAAGGCCACACGGTTTGATCACGAGAATCAAGCTCGTGAAAAGTGATAATAGAACCAGGTTTGACCAACAGGAAAAATAAGAACTATTCCGAGAAATAGAAAGAAGCAATGATGGGAATGGATCCAACGGCGTGGATGACACCTTGGTCACAGAGGTACCAAGGCAAAAACATGATAACATCAAGGTTTGAGAGGATTTCGAGACCTTGAATGTGGGTGTTAGAGCCCTGGATAAGAGGCTTGAACGGGTGGAACACCTAACGTCCAAGATAGAGAACAAATCGTTTGGGGAGATTGGATAACTCAAGAATGAGATGGATGACATGGAGTTTGATTCATACGACTTGATGAGAAGTTGTTAGAGGAAATCCAAAGTCTTCGTTCTAGCATCGAGGTGATGCAACAAGACTTGGCGTTATGCAAACGAGCAGTTAACAATGGAGGAGCTACGACCATGGTGAACGGATTATCCAAGCTGGATTTTCCAAAGCCATCACGGTTTAGTGGGGCAAGAGATGCCCAAGAAGTTGAGAACTTCATCTGCGAGATGAATTTATACTTCGAGAATATAAATCTCACGGATGAAGTGGCAAAGATCAAGGCCGCAACATCCTATCTGGCAGACACGGCTATGCTATTGTGGTGGAGGTGCATGCAGACATCAAGCGAGGGACATTCCAGATGGATACATGGGTTGATTTCAAGAGGGAACTCAAGCGCCAGTTCTATCCCAAGAATGTTGTCTATGAGGCTCGCAAGAAGCTACGAGAGCTTCCCTAAAGAGGTAACATTCGAGACTATGGGAACGATTTCACAAGACTTATATTGCAGATTCCGAGTATGTCCGGAGAAGACTTGTGTTCCATTTCATAGATGGGTTATAAATGTGGGCTAAGAAAGAGTTGCAGCAGAGAGGCACTCGGTCCATCGATGAAGCAATCGCGGCAGTAGAATCGCTCTCTGACTTCCACCACCAAAGTCAATATGAGGATTTTACAGGAGAAAAGGAAACGGGCAATGGTGGGGGAGGGAGATGGAATCTTAAAACCATGATTTCTCTAGAAGAGATGAGCGGGGTTCATCCAAGGAGCGATATAAACAGACATATTGAAATGGTCCGGAGAAGAGCTCGGAAAAAGACGAGTATGAGGCAAAAAAGAAGGACATTATCCCGCGGGGTGGATGCTACGTGTGCAAAGGACCGCATTCAGCAAAGAGATGTCCAAAGTTAGAATCCCTGTGCGCTTTGATTCACCAACAAGAGTGTGAGGTAGAAGAGGTCGAGATGGCAAGGATAGGAATGTGACTCCTTGACATTCTTACAATTGACCCGAAACCTGGAAGGGATGGAATGTACCAATTTTCAACCTTGCGATACATGGAGGACATGGGCGGAAGAAAAAGGTTGCAATTAACAAAAATGAGAACCAACATTCGACAAAATCCAACGACCTCAGGGACAAGCATCAACGAGAACGTCTCTAGATTAAGTGGGGGAGAATGTCATGGCCCATTTTTGGCCCAACGACTTAACCAAGTCAAGCTTGGTGGGTTTCACTTTTTCTCTAGTATTTTTCTTACTTTTCCTTTATGGGCTTTCTATCTTTTTTCGTGGGTCGGATTTAAGGTTTTATACTTCTAAATGGTTTTGGAGGATCTCTAGGATATTTCCCAAAAATTACTCCCAAATGAATATCCCTAGTAATCTGCCTCAATCTAATTCAATCAAGATAAATCCACCCTGCACTTATTGCACTTACCATTTTCCATTTTCCATTTTCGTTTTTAATCTTTACCGTTATATTGTTTTGATCAATACTGTCCGTTTTGGAGGTACTTTTGTATAAATAGAGATGAGATCCATCATTAGAAATCATCCACCAATTCTTATTAAGATAAATGTTACTTGTTTCTCTCTCTTAGTACTGAGATCTTCCTCTCTCTAAAGGTCCGATTTTATTTTATAAAGGCTTACTTAGCCATATTATATGAGGTAAAAAGGTCTAAGACCGCACGGTTTGATCACGAGAATCAAGCCCGTGAGAGGCGACTAGGTTTGGGAGAGACTTTGGTTGCTGCCTCTCAAAGGCGTGAGTTTTTCCCAATAAAAAGAAAGTTAAAAGTGTTATAAAATGATTATCCATATCTAATATTTTATCAGTTTTCTTTCACCGACTTGTTTTTCTACCGCTTTACCGACTTACACTTTCTATATATATGTGTTGTACCTCTAGTAAATGTGTGGATAGAAAAGAAGAAATTAATAATAAGTGAGCAGATTCCTTACGTCTTCCTCTATCACCTTTTTACATACAATATTATATAATACATATATCACATATCATATATATATTTTATAATATGTAATACGCACGACCTGCTCTTATACAGAAAGGTGAGGTTTAATTTATGTCTAATATATTTTATGTTTCCATATTATTATGGGATGATAGGTGTTGTCTTCCCCGAACCGATCATTATGGTAGGTTATGCCTTCATGATTATGATCACATGGTAAACTATGTCTCCTCTGATCATATGGAAGACTTTGCCTCCTCAAACAGTTTATGATCACATGGTAGACTATGTCACCTCAGATCACTGGCTTTTGTATAATTAAATGTCTAGAAGACATTTACAAAATAGTTTTAGAAGAACTATATGTCCAGAAAAAATACATGAAAACTGTACAGAAGAACTGTATAGTAAATCTTGTCCAAAAGAGAAATCGTAAACAAAAGAAAGAGGTGGAAAATGGACCGAGAAAATAATGCTTTGTGAACCCAATTGGTATTTTCATTGCATTCACTTACAACAAGAAACAACCACCAGCGTTTGGTGCAGCACCTGCATTTTCTTTAAATTATTGTTCTTTAATTTTTGTTTAGTATAATAAATTATATGTTATTTTAAATTATGTTTTGATAATGTTTAGGAATTTTTAAATTTTATCATGTTGTTTAATTTAGATATTTAAATTGTATTATCACTAAAATTATGCTTAATAAATTGTTATATTATACAATTATCATGTCAAATTTGGCAAAACTCGAGATCGATATCCTTGATACCATCGATAAGTCAAAAACGATTTTGGATGAGAAAAAGGTAAACGCCGTGATATTTTTGTTCCACCACGTCCATGATGTTTTAAAGGATGAATATATCACAAAAGAAGATCTTGCACATCTTTGGCAATTAGATATGTTTGATCACCATAAATACGTGATCTTACCGAAAGCTAAATATGAGTGGTTGAATCTCCGGTTTTTGGATTACAAATTGTTAGTGAGTATTATTCTGCTTTTTTCAGAATTACTTCCAGGATAACTCTATGTGGAGAAAAGATAAGAGATTATAATATGATCGAAAAACTCTCCAAATATTTCATCTTGGAAATGTAATCCTGCAGCAACAATACTAAGCAAATGGATACACGAAGTATTCATAATTAATGCAAGTTCTGCTATTGGCAGAACAAAATAATGAAGATTTTTACCATCAATCTCGTCCTACTGGATTTGCTTCATTCCAAGAAGCGAATATTGCATCATCTAATTATAATAATTACGGACGTGGACAAGGACGAGGTAATGATCATGTTCGTGAACAAGGAGGATATTGACGTGGACATGAACATGGACGTGGACAAGTAAGAAAGTTCCATCCAAATGACTCCAACACCAGAAGAAATAATAAAAGGTTCAAAGGAAATGAAGTTGGTCGCGTGATGAATAAGCAATATGAAAATGCTTGCTACAGATGCAACATGAAAGGAAACTAGTCCCGTACCTATTGTACACCAAAACATTTGCCCGATCAGTACCAAGAATCACAAAGGGCAAAAGAAAAAGAAGGTGAAACTAACTTCATATATGGCGAATTCGGGCCCTCTTTCGATGACATAAATAATGATACACATCTCGATATGACAGATTTCATAGTTGATCCTGAAGCTATCAACGAAAAACAAAACGATTAAGATCTTCCTGAAGAAGAAAATATGACATGATGTATAAATAATTGTGTTTGTTAACTTTTTGAAAAAGAAAGTAAAACGGAGAACTTAATGTTTAATAGTGCTTTTATTGTACCTTTATTTTTCTTTTTGTTGTAATATTTTTTATTTTAATATAAACTTTTTGTTATATTAACTCATTTTTATGAATATTTCTAAATTCAGAAAATGTCAAAATTTGAGATCGAAGATGGGGATATATGTCTGGATGATAGTGCTACAACGCATCAATACTTAAGGATAGAAAATATTTTTCCTCTTAAAATAAAAGATTCTACTGGAAGTAAAAATTATATATGGTAATGAAAAAATTATTATAGGCTCCGGAAAAATCAGTTTTTCAATGCTAAGGGAAACAAAATTTGAAATAGATGATGTATTATATTCTCCAAAATCTTACAAAAAATTGTTAAGTTTCAGAGCTATCTGCAGAATAGATATCACATATGAATTATGAATAAAAATGGCATTGAATATCTTATTTCGGAGAGAAAACACATATTAGAAAAGCTACTAGTTTTATCCTCTGGAATATATTCCACAAAAATAAATATGATTGAATCATATGTTACTGTAAACCCGAAGTTTACAAGGTACATTCAAAGTCTGGCATGAATGTTTAGGGCACCCCGGTTCGGTCATGATGCAAAAAATTGTGGAAAATTCAAATGGTCATTCGTTGAAAAACCAGAAGATTTTTCAATCGAGAGAATTTTCATGTAATGCGCGTTCTCAAGGAAAACTAATAACTCGCCAATCACCAGCCAAAATCGGGAATGAATCTCCAATATTCTTAGAGAGAATACATTGTGACATATGTGGTCCTATCCACCCATCATGCAGGCCATTTTGTAATTTTATGATATTAATTGACTCATCTAGTAGATGGTCACATGTGTGTCTATTGACTACATGCAATACGGTTTTCGCAAGATTCATTGCTCAAGTAATCAGGTTGAGAGCACAATTCCATGATTATAAAATAAAGAGTAAAACATGATAACACTGGTGAATTCACTTCACAAACTTTCAGTGACTACTGTATGTCATTAGGAATTGATGTTGAGCGTCCGGTTCTTCATGTTCATACATAGAATGGCATGGCTCAATATTTGATTAAACAGTTGTAACTCATTGCTAGACTGTTAATATTGAGAAAAAAACCCCCAATTTCGATATGAGGTCAGACAATTTTGCATGTTGCGACACTAATTCAAATACGGCCAAGTGCATATCATAAATATTTCCCTTTACAATTAATATCTGGCCAAGAGGCAAATATATCCTATCTTCGTGTTTTTGGGTATGCAGTTTATGTCCCTATAGCCCCACCACAAAGAACAAAAATGGGACCACAAAGCATATTGGGAATATTTATATATATATATATAGGTATATAGGTATACATCACCAAGTATAATTCGGTGTCTTGAACCACAAACTTGTGATATGTTTATGGCATATTTTGCCGATTGCCATTTTAATGAAGATGAATTTCCACTGTTAATGAAATTTTTTCCAAAAGATATTACATGGTGCGCATCGTCTTTATTGTACCTTGATCCTCCTACGAAACAACGTAAACTAGAAGTTTAGACAATTTTAAATTTACAAAATACGGCAAATCAGCTACCAGATGCGTTCACTGGTACAAAAAAGGTGACAAAATCATATATTCGCTGCGAATGTTCCATCAAGAATCAATATTCCAGAAAAAACAAACTGATGGAAATAGCAAATGAACCCAAAGTTCAGTTGAAAAGGGGGAGGGCAATGAGATCAAAAGATAAAAACCTTTGGAAGAAAAATAAATTGGGAGAAATGAATGAGAATGGTTTAGAAGAACCACATACAGAGAAAAGTCTTGAAAACAAAAATGACACAGAAAAATATGAGATCTCCAAAACGGAAAATTATGGGTTAGAAGTGAGATAGAAGATGATGATGGAATTTTCTTATTCTCTCTATTCAAGGAAATTGATTATGAAAGTGATGATCCAGATCCAAAGTCCATATCGGAATGTCATAAAAGATCTGATTGGGAGAAATGGAAAATGGCCATGAAAACCTAATTAAACTTCCTCAATAAAAAAATGTCTTTGGACCTATTATCATAACACCAGAACATCTAAAACCCGTTGGGTACAAATGAGTTTTCTTACGAAAAATAAATGAGCAAAATGAGGTAACAATATACAAAACCCGACTTGTTGCCCAAGGATTTTCTCAAATACAGGAAATTGATTATGAAAAAACATATTCCCCGGTAATGGATGCAATTACCTTCAGATTTTTGATGAGGTTAGCGGCATCTAAAAAAAATATAAATGTATGTAATGGATGTTGTGACAGCATATCTATATGGATCACTTTATAATGATATATTTATGAAAATCACTGAAAGATTGAAAATGCCTGAAGCATTAGTTTAAAATCTAAAAAAAATATGTGCGGTCAAATTACAACAATCATTTTACGGATTAAAATAATCTGGACGCATGTGATATAACCGGTTAAGTGAATATTTGTTGAGAAAAGGATATACCAACAATGTGATATAACCTTGCGTATTTATTAAGAAATCTTTATATGGAATTGTGATCACAGCTGTATATATTGATGACATGAACATAATGTGAACTCAAAAAGATATTAATGATGCAAAAAATCATATGAAAGAAGAGTTCGAAATGAAAAATCTTGGACAAATAAAGTTTTGTCTTTGACTCCAGATCGAGTACATTCGAGATGGAATTTTTATACATCAATCAAATTATACGAAAATGATCTTAAAACGTTTTTATATAGATAAAAAAACTCTTTTGATACCCTAATAGTCAGTAGATCGTTTGATGTTGACAAAGATCTATTCGACCTTGTGAAGATAACCAAAAAGGATTAGGTCCTAAAATACTTTATATAAGCGTTATTGGTGAATTTATGTATTTTGTAAATTATACACGATCAAATATAATATTTGCTATGAATCTATTTGCAAAATATAATTCGTCTCCTACACATATACATTGGAATTTATAAAACATAATGGTCATTATCTTCGGAAAAGAATTGATTTGGGATTAAGAGGAAAATTGCATTATTGTACTCCTTTTGAATCATGGTTTTTATCCCATATAATTTTTCTATGATTAGATTTTTAACGTACGTAATATATCACTGATAATAAAAAGGAATGTTATAAAATGTATCCATATTTAATATTTTATTAATTTTTTTTCACCGACTAGTTTTTTTACCGCTTTACCAACTTTCACTTTTTATACATATATGGTATACCTCTAACAAATGCGTGGATGAAAATAAGAAAATTAATAATAAATGAACAGATTCTTTACGTCTTCCTCTATCACCTTTTACATACCTTTTACATACTATACTATATAACACATATATACATTTTATAACAAAAAGAACCAAAAAACAATAATAATAAACTTTACAAAGTCTAATGCAAATAAACATCCAAACTCAAGCAAAAAAAAAGATGTCCTATGTGTATTTCGCCTTTAAAAATTTGTGCCAAAAATACATAAATCAATATTCGAGAAATCAACAATAAAATAAGTATTATTGTCATTTTCGTTGCATTAAAATATATTAAAATAAAATTTTGTTCGGAAATTTTAGAGAAATTGTAAAAGAGAGATTTGTTGTGCTTTTTTCTTTCTTTAATCTAAATATATATTTATCTAATTTTGGTTTTGTTTTAAGAAATATATATATATTTAAATTATAGACTAACATATAACATATAGATCCTTTTAGTATGAATAAATATATAATTTTAGGTATGAATATAACATAAATTTATCAAACATTTCATTCAAGAACAAAGTAGATTTTAAATATTATATGATTTGGAGTTTGGACTATATTTTTGCTATAAAATTTGGTTAATAAAAAAAATACGAACGAATAAATAAAGATTAATGCACCCTAAAATTAACTACGATGACCAAAGGCGTCATTTCAACTAGACATTGATAGTTCACACTCCTAGACAACAGAAACAGAGAAAACCAACAGCTCAACGTCTCTGGTTTTAACGGTATTTCTTGTTTATATAACCAAACCCACTTCTCTTTTATCACCAAATTCAAAAAAAACGAAATCAATTCACCAACAACGAACACAGAAAGAAAAAGAATGAGTTCTACAACCAAAACATGGATGGTGGCTGCGAGCATCGGAGCCGTTGAGGCATTAAAAGACCAATTAGGTGTGTGCCGTTGGAACTATGTAATCCGATCAGCGAATCAGAATCTACGTAACAATGTGATATCTGTTTCTCAGGCTAAGAAGATCTCTTCCTCCTCCTCTAACAAGATGAAGCAAGCTGATGAAACGTTGAGGACTGTCATGTACTTGAGCTGTTGGGGTCCTAGTTAATGGACAATGACCTATGCTTTGACCTTTATTTAAATCGGAGAGATCTGGAAACCCTAATCATGGAGTTTTGATTATGGTTCGTTTGTGGTTTAAAACCATTAAGAATGTATATAATTCGCTCTATGTATAGTAACTCTTAAACTAAGGATTCATCTCATTTCATTTTCAAAGATCGCCAAATTTTTGGTAAAACTATATTTCTAATTACTTCAACTAAGTAAAAATTAAGAGTTTGAAGAACCTTTGTAGCTGATTCAAGTTTTAAACCCTTAATAGAAACTTTGGTATGATGTGATCAAAGCAAGCTTCAATGATGTATTGATCATTTTTTCTTAGGCATCGATCATTATTACTCGATTAAGATACAAATGTATATAATTCGCTCTCTGTATAGTAACTCTTAAACTAATGATTAATCTCAAATATTTTTGAAGATGGCTATATCTTGTTCAAATTAATATTTTAAGCTTTGAGCAATAAGTTAAAATTAAGACTTTGAAGAATCTCTGTAACTAATTCATGTTTTAAATCATTAACATAAAATTTGGTAAGATGCGTTCAATGCAAAATTTAAATATATATTGATCATTACTCGATTAAGATGACAGAATTGAGATAATTAAAGTCTAAAATTTGAGGGTGATTTTTACAGTCAAAAGTCTTGACCGAGTTTTAACCGCATTTTAGGGATTTTGTTAATACTTATCCCATTTTTTCATGCCTTCTGTTACATTCTCCACCCTAATAAAGAGAGCTTTTTGTTTTATTTATCTCACTTAGCATCCATTTGTTTCTTAACATATCTTGTTTGATTAAGTAAATTGAATTTTCACAAAAGATGGCTACTCCATTGATTGTTTCCTTTGGTGAAATGCTTATCGACTTTGTCCCTGACACTTCTGGTGTTTCTTTAGCTGAGTCCACAGGTTTTCTCAAAGCTCCTGGTGGTGCTCCGGCTAATGTTGCTTGTGCCATCACTAAACTCGGAGGCAAATCCGCTTTCATCGGCAAGGTTTATACATTTTCTTATGTTGGAATCAAGATTGAATGATCTGTGACTTCTAATGTTTGTTTTTTCAGTTTGGTGACGATGAGTTTGGACATATGTTAGTGAACATATTGAATAAGAATGGTGTGAACAGTGAAGGAGTTTGCTTTGACACCAATGCAAGAACTGCATTAGCCTTTGTGACATTAAAGAAGGATGGTGAGAGAGAGTTTATGTTTTACAGGAACCCCAGTGCCGATATGCTCTTAAAAGAATCTGAACTCAACAAGGATCTAATCAAGAAAGCCAAGATTTTCCACTATGGTTCCATTAGCTTGATCTCTGAGCCTTGTAGAGGAGCTCACATGGCTGCGATGAAAACCGCGAAAGATGCAGGAGTTTTACTCTCTTATGACCCGAATGTTCGGTTGCCTCTTTGGCCTTCTGCTGAAGCTGCTAGAGAAGGCATCAAAAGCATCTGGAATGAGGCTGATATTATCAAGGTATATAAAACCGGACTTGTTATATGTTCTGTTTAGAATGATCTTAGTGTCACATTTTCGCGTGTGTAGGTAAGTGATGATGAGGTAACATTCCTTACCGGTGGAGATGCGCAGAAGGATGATGTTGTATTGACGCTAATGTATGATAAGCTCAAGCTGCTTATTGTAACTGATGGTGAGAAAGGCTGCAGATACTACACAAAGGTAACAAAAGAAAAGGAATAATATTCGATATTATGATTGAGCCTTTTAGAGTGATCTAAACATCGACTACCAAAACGCAGAAATTCAAAGGGAAAGTGCCCGGATACGCTGTGAAAGCAGTTGATACAACTGGAGCTGGTGATTCTTTTGTTGGTGCATTTCTTGTCTCATTGGGAAAAGATGGGTCCATACTCGAAGTACGTATAACTGCAGACATTTTGATGATGTGTTTTTCAGGTCTTAGATTATGAATTGATTTTTTGTGTTTGTGTTTTGTGAATGTTTTCAGAATGAAGGGAAGCTTAAGGAAGTTCTTGCCTTTGCAAATGCATGTGGAGCTGTGTGTACAACTCAGAAAGGAGCTATTCCAGCACTTCCTACTCCATCTGATGCTCAACAGCTCATGAAATCCAAGTCCAAATAGTTTCACTCTTGTGTGTCTTTTCTCAATTAGTTCTGCTTTTGTTTCTTCACTTTTGTATTTTTTCTATTATCTCAATAAGTAGAATTTCAAGTTATTGCCAAATTGAGTCCAAACAAATCCACATTTTCTAATCTCTATTACTTTGGAATCTAAAAGCTACATTTTGTTGAAACATGGATCAAATGCTTTAAATTTTAATATGAAAACGTGAAAATTTTATTGCATATAGAAAAAAAGCTACATAGATTTTTATAGAGAAGTTACAAGATCACACCTCATTTAGCTTACAACATAAGAAACTCTTAGATGTATTACTCTCTTCACACTTGAAGAGATAGATCAACTTAATCCAATCAGAGTTCTTTGGATACAGAAGAGCTGATCTTTGCAGTTTGGTCTTCTTCAGCTGCAATGTTGACAACTCTTGGACCCTTAACCTTCTCAGGGGAAAGCTTATTGAGGTTAATAGTGAGAACACCATTCTCAAGCTTGGCCTTGACAGAGTCCATATCTACATTATCAGGAAGCTTGAACTGTCTCCAGAACTTTCCATATGATCTCTCAACTCTATGCCATTGATCTCCTTTCTTCTCATCTTCTCTTTTCCTCTCTCCACTTACTCGCAAAACTCGAATCTCCTCCACTTCTATCTTCACCTCATCCTTCTTTAAACCGGGTACATCGAGCATTATCTCATGTCCTTCTGCTGTTTCTTTCCAGTCTACTCTTGCTGGAGATAGAGCCACGCTAGTGTCCCTTTCGAGTTCTAATGGGATTCTCTCCAAGATCTTGAATGGATCCGGAAACCGGTCTAGCCAGAGATCGGATAGCAAGCTGCCTGGAGTAGTATCAAGTGCAGACCCTTCACTTGTTTTGATGTTTCCAAGTAAAAAAGCTCCTATGAAGAGGAGGCTTAGCAAGTGCTTCATCATGGTTAGTAAGTTGGGTTTCTTGTAGAGAAGGTAGAAACCAAAGCGTCAGGCTTTTTAACTTCACTTTCTTGTTGTTTTCTATGAAGGTATGTCTGAACCCTCAAGTGTATATATACACATTGTATGAAGAATGAAGAAGTTTCTTGAATAACTTTTTCGGTAGAGTTTTTGTAGAGATATTGGGATTGTTCTAGCTTTTGGCTATGTGACTTGTCACACACTAATCATATTATTACACGTTGGATGGGTTTGTCATTCCTTTGAGTGTCTTCTCTCATGTTCCAGAGACTTCATGTAATGACAACCATGGTGGCTACATCAAAACTGGATTGGACTAGCTGGCCCATGTCAATAGTTTCTATGGGCCTATCTTTCATTGGCCCATTATTATAATTTGAGACCAAACCCTTTTTTGATGAATCTTAGAGATGAGAATGTTGATGAATCTTAGAGTTTTGGCTGCTGCATGGGAAAGGGATGGGGTAGAGTGTGAATGTGCCATGCTCCATTTCTCAGCTTCTGACATTCTAGAGTTTTTGATCTCCATTGCCTATGGCTATAGTCTATAGAGTCTTTTAATTACTTTTGCATATTGTGGTCCTCCCATTACTTTTGGCTTGCCATGCTTATGTCTTAAGAGAAGCTTGTCGTTATGTCTGTCCAATTTATGTTTCATAAGGAATTAAACTACACAAGCTTCTGAAAAAGATCTTGTCATGAAGATTTTGGTAAGAGAACATTTATTGATTTAAATGCCAACCAAAGTTGGTCTAACCCCATCATGTGACTATTCAAGCTTTTGTTCTTTCTTATTCCTCTTGTCTAGAATCACTCATTAATAACTTTTGCTCTGTCTTTGTATTGGAAATTTGAAGGATGAAGATACAATGTGAAGTATGTGAGAAGGCTGAAGCAGAAGTACTATGCTGTTCAGATGAAGCTGTTCTTTGCAAGCCATGTGACATAAAAGTTCATGAAGCTAATATACTTTTCCAAAGGCATCACCGAGTCGCGTTACAAAAAAATGTAGCCATAGCCACCACAGGCTCTGGAGCTCCTCTCTGTGATATTTGCCAGGTTTGTTTTCTTTCTTTTAACACTCTGCTAAGTTCTTTAACCAATCGTTAAAAGATGTTTTATGTATATGTAGGAACGAAAAGGGTACTTGTTCTGCTTAGAGGACAGAGCATTGTTGTGCAGTGACTGTGATGGAGGTATTCACACTTGTAATTCCCACCAAAGATTCTTACTTACTGGAGTTCAAGTTTCTGATCAGTCTTTGATCGAAAACTCCGGATGTAGCACTAGTTTTAGCTCTGAAACTTACCAGATTCAATCAAAAGCTTCTCTGAATAGTCAGTACTCAAGTGAGGAAACTGAAGCTGGAAACTCAGGTGGGACAGACACAAACAAGAATCCTTCTGCCATTTAAGTCCTTAGAGATTACACACACATCATGGTTCCAGGTCCATTGATGTCTAATAATAATAGTTTCTGTTATGAAGTCTATATACATACATACATATGTATATGTTACTTCACTCAGAAGAAAAGCTGGTTTAGGAATCAAATATTTTTGTTTCAACTGAATGGACTTAAAATCAATAGATCCCCACAAATAAAGTTAGAGGAGTGGTCAAGGCATCCACATTACCAAAGCTAAGCTTATCACTTGTTTCGAAAAATTAATGCATATGCTAATGTGGGAAGAGGGGTGAGGCCGGGGGGGGGGGGGGGGGGGAGAGATAGTTCTGGTTTAGTTTGGTATGGTTTGTTCGCTTTATCCAATTTTCCGGTTTAATCAGTTGCAGAGCTACCGACTTTTTGTTTGGATCATTTTATTTCTTTTATCACTCAAACTTACTGATTGCAATTACACTATCAAAGTCCAAGAGATACATAGTATTTGGATCAATTTTACAAAGAACTAATTCAAATTTGTAAATCTTCCATAACAAATCATAACTCACATATAAATTCTAAAAATTTTAGTTTAGTTAAAATTTTGACTTTATTATAAACTATATGAATAACTCAAAGTAAATCAAATATATGACAGGCTATCAATCTACCATATGACAATTATTAGTTTGCAGATCATATCCGTAATTTAGATCGATTAGAATTTCTTTTTAATGTTTAATTTTGTTGGATTTTTTTGGGTCCGATTTTCCAGATCACGGGACACATCGATCGTTACACCAAAACAGTAAAAATGATGGTTGAGATATAGGGCACATGATTTATGATAATTCGTAATTGCAAATGTCATTACGCAAAATCAATACTTTATGTAGTCATCAGAACAATTAATTAGTTTACATATGTAATTATGTCGTTACATATAGTTTGTGAATGTTATTATACCAAATCAATAGTTGGAATGAGTGGATCCACGTCGAAGGAAGGGGGTTATGTGACACCCTTTAAATTTATCTTTTTATATTTGTTTGAGGGATTGATATGTATTAGTAACCAATTTGGTAAAGAGTGATGTTTTGACCCCTTAACTAGGGTTCAATTCTCTCACATATTCCCTTTATTTACTTTCTTCTTCGTTTGTTGGGCCTAGATAACCTGTATTCCAACTTAAGTAGTTAGTGTCTTAATTATTTTCATCTTTTTATTTTCTTTTCTTTTTAATATCAATTCAATTTAGTTTTAAATCAAAGTAAAATGATCTAAAATATTTTTATCTCAAAAGAAATTTAAAATGTCTACAGTTAATTTTCTAAAAGTATGTACGCTATGTCATAAAACTAAAGTATTATGAATATATCATTTTTTAGATTTTAGTTGACCCTGAATAAAAAATTTCTGGATACGCCACTAATAGTTGGTGTAATTTTTGAAACATTAAAATATTTTGCTTGTGTAGACATGCCGTGACCTATATTTCATGTTGCTGAGATTCAATTTTCTATTTATTTATTTTGATCAAATATTGAGACTTGGAATAGATAAGTATTGGGAGATCGATCAAAAATGAATAAAGATCAACGATGTAATCTTTGTCCATCTTGATTTGGTTTCAATCAACCTCATAGATCTCCCAATCATAATTCATAAATTAGTTTGAGAATCAAAGATTGGTAGCTCTTGTACTTCCATTTTGCCTCACTCCAAGAACTATACTATATACCTTATTGTATATGAATCAAAGTTGGAACATAACTGATGACAAGTGAGCTTCTAGATTCTGCATCATGATGACGCACATGTATGCATTTATCCTCTCCCACAACGTGTAAGAAAATGTCGGAGACCCCTTGTTTACCGCAACACACTGAAAGTCTAAAACTTTGTTCTCCCGTTCTACCAAGAAATTCATCCCACTAGCAAAGCAAAAAGGCTTGTAGAGGTGGGCAAAATCCATTGATAGAAACTTGCTCCACGATACAGCTTGGTACTCTCAATCTTAGTTGCAATCCAAACATCTACATCGCGTACTGGTACCTGCCTGCTCCGAGTAGCTAACATACAAAGTTTTTGATCTTCTTTAGTCATTGATAAATCTACAAGATAATAAGAAAGATGACACACTTCCAAATCTCTCTGCTGAAAAATCAAAACTTAGCAAAAAATCCTCATTTGACAAGTCTTAAGTCGAAACAAGCCAGTAAATATTTCCATTCACAGACATGCCACAACCGTTTCACCGTGGTACGAACCAGTAACTAGTCTTACCAACAACAGCTCTTCACGAATTAGAGGTAAAGTCATAGACTTCGTACTCACGTAAGACCGGTCTAGCATAACCATCTTGATCCATCATCAAGATTTTGTACTTGTTGCATGAAGATTTACCGAGAGCATATATATCGAGTTTCTTGTTGGAATTTCTAGGTTGAATTCACTTAGTGTCGCGTGAACACGGATTCTAAACAACTACTCTATTGTCTATGGTGGTACATTGCGACTAGATTCTATAGACTATTGACCTACTGACTGGAAATAATAGACACATGTTCGGTTGTCATTGTTTTAACACGCACACTATTTAATATTATTTTTTGACCTTATATGGTTTAAATTTTGTATTTAGCTAATTAAAGGAAGTTAATGATTTCACTGGCACTAGCTTAAAACACTACTTGTTGACAAAAAAGAAGAAGAAAAACTAGATTCTGTAGATTATTAAATGTCATCTCAACTAATTTCGCTTGAACTATTACATGCGGTTGTCAATTAAATTAGTTATTACCTATTAATTGTGAATCCGTGGTCATATCGAACACGAAATAAACCTAGTACAGAACAAAGAGAATTCCAATTATTTCTTCGTTGTCAAAATATAAACTTGTTTCTTCCTTTCTAGGATAGATACAAAACTTTATGCACGTACGTGTGATTTTTGTTTTGTTTGTTCTGAGATATTTTCACAATATTATGTGTTTTTGAGATATTACAAACAATATATTACAACATGTAGCAGTAGACTAGAGACTCATGGAAACCACAAAAGTCATCGTCGAAAATGGATATTGACGACAGAAGGCGGCATGAAAAGTGTTTGTTGAATAGATATGGCAAGTGGTAAATGAGGATGGAACAAGAATGAACATATCTTCTTGCTCCGACCATCCGCAGTTCCACACTCTGGTCCTGTAATATGACAATCACAAGTTAAACACATGTTTGGTTTAGTTCGTTATCTAAATATCTATACAACTACACCAACCTGGTTTTATCTTGAATTTTAGCATTTGTGGTTGCCTTCGAGATATAAACTTGATTGGATTGTCTGAGGATTGCCTATGCCTATCTGCTGCGGAGATTAGCTGTAATCATATTCGAAAATTAGGTAACCGGCTAATTGAGGAGACTAAAGGTTTATAATGGTTACCTTTTCATCGAACCGGAAAAGAGATTGATCGAAATATGGGGATGGACTCAGTGATTGACAACTGAAAGGTAAAGAGACCAACATCTTCTTCACAAACTGTGTAGAAAATTGATTAGATTCGTCAAATCGAAAAATTGCTTACAGAAGGAGATGACACAAAGATGTACTAACCTGAGAAAAACTGTTTGTTTTGAACTTCATGTACTTTAGTTGTTCAAGAGCATGGACGCTGTTAGAATGAGATGTTACAAAGTTCATGAATGGTGTACTACTTGATACTGTAAAGTGATCACTGAATTGCTCAAATAACTGGTAAAGATCTTCTGCTGAGTTCTGCATAAACCAGTGTGCTTAAGTTAAGTTATAAGTAAATGCAATTTTCCCATAAAGTAACTGGTCATAGTCAGATCCATTTTACCTGATAGAATGCTACAATGTCAGTTGTTTCCATATTATACACTGCGAAGAAAGCTGGATGATGATCAGCACTTCTTGTTACCTGAGTTATTATCCATCAACATCATAATTCTAATCAATCAAATTCTAAATTCTGGAAATGACAATATCAGTTCTATGTAACCTAGAAATTTGTATTATAAAAAGCTTACCCCACCATCTACACTGCCAAATTTTATTAGCAGGTGATGTCGATCCAAAAACTGAACCTGGGCATCAAGAATATGCAGAAGGTTAATTTTTTTCTTCATCAAATACAAACACTTGACACAGATTCCAGTAGTAGACATGATTACCTTCCAAATAATCAAATCGACATAATCTTGGAAATGGAAATAGAACTTCTTCTTAAGACTTTGAACCCTCTGGCAAATAAAAAAAAAGTGTCTTTCCATTAGTTCAGTCCAAGATGTAGTTAACTAATAGTATATCAACACAACAAACATTGCAAACTACGAAGAAAGATCGAAAATCCAAAGAGCTTGTAAGATTAGCTGCATCAACTAAGATGTCACTATCAACGACATCAATCCTAAACCTTAAACTACCATTATCTTCCTATAGTATCTAATAAGTAACAACTACAGTAGTTGCCTAATCAACATCTAAGAGAGGAAGCAGTAACAGATTATATCATACACAAACATAACACAGTAAAGATGTAAGATTGTGAAACTCAGAAAATTTTCATAAAGCCATAGAGAAGTTCAAGAACAACGAACCAGAGTGTTATCCGATTCCTCATTCCAAATCTCTCTAAAGATGAAAGAAAGTAGCCGTTGCTTAATCCCACTAAGAAACAAATTCGAAGCATTTGTTTCACTACGAAGCACCCCATTCTCCGCATCATCTTCCTTAGTCCCAGATAAACTTTGCTGTTTCTTCTTATCTTGACTCATCATCATAGCCTACATTCAAAAATCATACAAAACCTCAAAATTCATATACTCCTCAAGATTACAGAGAAGTAACGTAACTCGCTTACCTGAGAACTAGAATTAAGAAAAAGCTCATCATCTTCACGACAAAAGTAACCAATAGCACGAGCATCAACTAAATGACCAGAATCTCTAATCTGAAGAAGATGAATCTTCTGATAACGCAACGATAAAATCGCTAAAAGATCATCATATAGAAACACACCCATATTATAAGCCAAATTAACAAAATCATTCGTAAACACTCTCTCATCAAGAATCACACCATCATCTAATCGCAAAAGTATGAAAGTGATTTTATCAATTGAAGGAACACCAGGAACAGCATCAGGTGAAGGAGTTGAATCATGAATCTGAGCTGTTGAAGTAGCGAAGAGACCAAATCGATTACTCTGTGAGTAAATAAAGAAGTCTTTACAGATAAGTTCATTAGCTGAAGCGAGATTGACTGAGTAGAGTTGAGTGAAGAAACTATCGAACTTTGTAGCGCGACGAGGAAGAGGAGTGGTTGATGATGAATCGTCGGAGTTTGATGAGTATGTGAGCCAAGAAGGACGATAGACTATGAGTTCTTGGTGATTACGGCTGAAACTGATGAGGAAGAGTCCGTCTTCTGTGAATTTTCGGAAGCAATGATCTGGTGATTCGACATCATAGAGTGTGTAGCTTGGAACTAGGTTTTCGTAGAAGTGTCTTGCTCGATTTACCTGAGATTGAAGATGGTGTTAATGAGATAAGAGAGATTGAGATTGAGAGGGAGAGAGATAGGGATTTGGAAATACGGAAGCGCCGGGAGGAGGAGTTCGAATTTGACGTTCGAAAACCCTAGCGGTGACGTTACCGCTTGTGAACATTAATCACAGTAACGAAACCTTTCTTCTTCACTGGTGAAAATGGAGGAGACGATGATAGCTTCCTCTTCTTCGGTTGATTTTGTTTGAGAGTTTGGTTTCTCAATCCATTTGGAATCTCGAATGGGCCTGAGATTGTTGGTGTTTGAAAATGGGCCAAAACTGCAAGATTGGCCAACGAATTTGTAGTGCTCCTTTTTACTTGGAGGTTCTATTGGTTGTACAATTCGCGGACTACAACTATGGTAATAATGAAGCACGGATACTCCTATTTGTAGCGGAAACGTTTTAGGGACTGTAATGTGAATTTATTTGTTTACTTGGAATTAAAGCCCATGAAAGCCCAAATGGTGCAAGACACAAAACGACAAGGATTGTTGTGTTTTTCTTTTTTTGGTTGTATACATATGTAAGCATATGTATATCCCTCATCAAAGAGCCGTCAAACTGAAACGCAAAGTCAAACCCTAATCTAAATCAAGCTGTCCTCAACCAGAGATCATCACTATGTCTTCGTTGTTTCGAAGGTAGGTCCGAAGCCACCATTGTTGTCGCCGGAGCTCACCGCCAAGATCGTCTCCAATGTTGTCGTAGTCGAGAGGTGAATAGCTACCACCGGCAAAAAAAAGTAGACTTGAGTGGAGAAGAAACAGAACTGGAGGATAGGAGAAAAGAGAAGAGGAGAAGAGGAGCAGTGAGGTCTCTTGTGGAAAAGTGATGTAGGAGGCAGTGGTCTCGTCACCAGAAGAGAGAGAGAAAGGGAGGACAAGAGACAGAGCCGTGAGGTGAGGAGAGAGAATGAGACGTCGCGAAGGATGTGGGGACCACTGGTGGGTCTAATTAGTTATGTAGTGGCTGTAGAAAGTCTTCATGGTGATGGGAGAGCAAAGCCAGAGTGATCAGAGGAGGAGAAGAAAAGAAAAAAAAAAGAAGAAGAAGGGTAAAGAGGAAAGAGGAAGAAGAGTTTCGAGTAGGTATTTTGGAGATCGATTTCGCGACAGACCATAGAGACTTAGATCTCAAGAAAGGCTTGTCTGGAAATATGACGTTGCCAAGAATCCACATCCACTGACGGAGTTGTAATCGGAGCTAAACTCGAGACGTTGCTTTCTGGCCAAGAAATTGCAAAGTCTGTCTAAATCCAGAAAACAGTTCTGATGCACTACCTTCAAAGGAACGTGGAAGGCTCTTGTGATATCCGATCTTGATGAAATTTGGAGACAGAGATTCGTGATACTACTCTCTAGGTATTCAACGGTCGGGTTGAGATTTTAACGGTTCATTTATTTTGTACCTGCGTCTTTCCGGACATGATTGGTGCAACGAAACCTTGCGTTTCCATATCAGATCAGTTTCCATGGACCGGCCTGCAACATGGTTATGGAGTTATGTTTGGTAAAGGTGATGACAAGTTCGTGTATTAATATTTATAAATTTATAAATTATATTTTTGTAAAGAAAAGAACTAGTATTTTAGGTTGAAAATTAATATAGAAACTTTAATGTATGCTTAGTGATTCTATGAAAATCATATTTTTATGGTAAAATTATTGTTTATGAAATGAAAATGCGGATGAACCACGGAGTATTTACGAGGAGAGATTCTTGATGATCTACATGTGTTTGTGTATGAAGAATTTTTGAGCCTAAAACCGCATATTTAGTGAGTAATCCTCGATTACTCAACCTTCTCCTTTTCTTATAGGTAATCTGGACGAGTAGTTTTGGAGTTGAACATTTGGTGTTAGAACTTCCATTTTTAAATTCATTGTAATTGGACTTGTTGGATTAGTTATTTGTTTCCACATTTACTTTAATGGAAGAGATTTATTTGGTGTATTGGAATATTTTGGTTAATTTCGGTTAAATATGATATTGCTTGAGTTATAAGTTATTGAAGTTATGTCGTATTGTATCGTGAAAGTAAAAACCGGTCTCATAGAGACGAAGATGCCACTGGACCGCTTGGAAACGTTCCTAAGACGTTTCGAGTAAGGCAGACGGAAAAGTTTGCATATGGAAATGTTTTTGAACAAAAATTGGTGTTTTCAATATATGTTATTAAATATATATTTTCCAAAAAAGGAAAAAACAAAAGGGTAAAAGTCTTTGATCATTGATAATCAATTAGTTTGTTTTGTCATTTTTGAAAAAATAAATTCATTTGTATTTTAAGGTTGTGATTTATGTGTAATTTTAATTTTATCTTTAACTTATGGATATTTCTCTTATATTGTTATCGATGTATCCACGCCATACTTGTTTCTTTTAAATTTTGTATTGTCTGTTTTCTGTCCTTGTTTTGTCTCCGGTTTTTTGTTTCAGTGCTCCCTAGTGTTTAGTTCGTTTTTCTCGTTGGGGCTATGTCACTACCAATGCTCAAGAAGCCATCTTCACTCTCTTAAGCTTACCAATATTGATTGAAAACAGAGCTACTATATTGTTTATAGAAAAGCAACTGTTTCAACATTCAATGTATGACAGCTCTGTCCAGTACTCGAACACCTGTTTCACTACTCTGTTCTTGCCTCGTCTGATGCCTCACCAGTGTCTCTTGCACCTTCACTAGCCATTCCATCAGGTTTCTGTCATCTTTATGTAGGTAACTTGAAAAAAATAGATGCTAATGTTAACTGAAGTTTGCTTAGCAATGTCACAGCCTTGTTGACCAATGAAGACTCATGGTCTACCTTTGATTCCATGGGGTTGTTGTATAGAGTCTTGTTCAGTTTAAAACCTCACGCCAAGCTTCATTACTACTTTGATGCATGTCTCTCAGGTTCCACATAGACACTGAGGCCTAACAATTGTTGTCTATTTTCCCTTATTCTCCTTATTCAAAAAGGCAAGAACCCATGGTTTAGAGTTTGGGTTGGGTGCCTTTGCAAGTTCCAGTTAAGCCTCAAATAGGGATTTAACGTGAAAGAGGATTGAGTTCAAAGCTGAAGCTCAAACAGTTTAATCATAAAAAGATTGAACATTACCGTATTCGTGAAATCACAAATAACAGTGAACAGAAACTAAATTCAACTGTACATATTTGAACAAAGCTGTCACTTAAACAATACATAATCCAAATTAGAACTTAAGCCTTCACTTACAATAAACAATAATGCTGCAAGCCTATTGGGATCACACAAAGGGGTCAAGTTTGTAAAGAATCGATTCGTATATATAGACTTTGTCGATCATAAACGTGTACACTCAATGCCACCACAAATAGCCAACCAAATACCAAAGAGAGTCAAGCAAATAGCAGCATCAATAGCAAGAACAATCTGAACTATACGCCGCCATCTCCATTCAAAGCTTTGAGAACCAGAATGTCCACTACTCGATACACACTCCTTCTGCAACGATGTTCCTGCTTCTGCAGACAAATCATCGGTTCTATTCGCTCTATCATTAAACTTCTTCCTATGTTCTTCAAGCTCCATACCTCTAAGTGAAATCACATTATCTTTCCCTTTCTTCTTTTCTTGCTTACTTAACCTCCCTAAAAGCGGAGCTTTAGTCGATTTCACACCTTCACTTTGTTCACCAAGATTACTATTATTACTACTTTTCAATTCATTATTACTAGTCTCAGCAGAAACACGTTCAAGTGAAGCTATCAGTCTAGAAACAACAGGAACAAGCTGATCTTCAACATTAATAGAGCCAATCATAGCAGTAAAGCTTCCTCTTAAATCCTTCTTAGTAGTTTTCTTGAATTCATCTCTTAAATGCTCAAGAAACTTAAGAACACTAGATCTTCTCAAAACTTCATCAACAATGGCGAAATAAACAAACCCATCGCCCATAAGAAACCCAAATCTTCTCTTACCAATGGATTCAAAGTACCAATTGTGAAAAGGCGGAGACTTTTCTAAACATAAAGCAGCGAGAGTCTCGTTGGTGTGATCTCACCGTTGTAAGAGTAAAGAATCTGATTGTTTCTTGAAACACAACAGTAATGAACTGTGTTCTTGATTAAACCCATCTAAAATTTTTTGTCTTTTTTAAGCAATCAAATTGAGACAGAAGAGGAAAGAAGAGAAGTCTGTGATTAGAGCAAAGAAGAAGAGAGAAATTGAGATGAAGAAGTCAACGAGAAGAAGAAAATACCAACAAAAACCTTCGGCGATGTATTCAAAATCGAGGATGAAGTTTATCATCCCTCTTCTTCTCTAGGGTTCGTCTGGGTCATGTGTGAACTTTGAGATTTGTCTATCTTCGCGTTGAAATAACAGAAGGACAAAGTCAGAACTGAGAGGACCAAACAAGAGGACGTGGTCCACAACAATATGAAATTGATGTATATAATAACTCTATGTAACACATTCATTATACACAAATAAACATAGGAAATTAGCAAAATTAGATTTCGGTCTAAACTAATTAGTTTTAAATTGGGTATTTTAGAAGAATACGAATGTATAAGTATTGAAAAAATAAATAATAACATATGTTATTAGTTGTATTAAGACTCAAATATTTGTAATATTTTAAGTATCATGGGTACTGAAAATATAGAATATATGTTTTTGAAATGTAATTATTGGATATTTATTTATTATTTTGTAGACGAATATAAGATTGTAAAAATGAAAATGTAATAACATATGTTGTTAATTTTTTTTAGACTAAAATTTTAGTACATAATTTTCTTAATATTATATTTAAATTTTTTAATAAACTTGAAAGTTTTCTTATGCTATGAGATTAATTTTGTTTTGTTTGTTTTTACATAGAAGCCCTACAGATTGTACGGCTCATATTTTTTAAGATGGGTAATAAGTTATGAGTATGTCAATAATTAAAAGCTCATATAGTCATATAGTGTATGAAAAGCCCAATAACAATCTTAAAACCATGGAATCCATTTATCAAAAACAAAAAAAAAAATCTTTAAACCATGAAATCATTTGATCCGAATAAAGCCAATAAATTTTATAATCATCAATTAAAAATTTTCACAAAACATTAATCTTAAAAATTTTAAATTTAAAAAGTGTAGACTAATATTATTATCGGAAAATAGTCATTTAAATACCGAACTAACATATTTTTGTCAAAATAAATATAGACTTTTTATTGAGCCAAAAAAGTATGAATATTCGTTGACTTCGCTAATTTAATATTAATGTTGGTCAATTTTAACTCCTTTTTAATTAACATTAAACATTTTTAATGTTGTTTTCTTCCTTAACGATTAGGACAAAATCGTGTTTTCTTCTTCCAAACCCTTTAATTCTCAATTTGTTGAGTTCATATTCTCTCTTCCAATTTGATTCTCTTTATCACTTCAGTTTCAAGATGGCAAGAAGGAAGAAGGTACCAACACGTCGAGGCAGAGAACGAGATGCTACTGAAGATGATGTAGACGGAGATGCGGTTGAGGCGATTCATGGAAACGATTGTGAGGTTATCGAAGATGATGTTGTTGATGAGCGTGAGAAAATTGCTAAAGACTATGGAATGACTCCACATCGTACAATGCCGTACCCATGGAAGAAAATGCATCCCTAGAAAACCACTTTGGAGATATTGTGAGCAATGATGTAGAGAGTGATGACACTATAAATGACATATGGAAACGAGGATAAGATATTGGATTTGTTGTCGTCAGACGATGAGGAAGAGGAAATACAAAGGCAATCTCGTGAGGATTCAGAATCACATGATGAAATTCTAGCATTAGGTAAGACATTTGGTTCTACTTCTGAGTTCAAGCAAGCGCTTCTCAGGTATTCTCTAAAAATCAGTTACGATATGAAGCTCAAAATGTCGTCAGAGAAGAAGCTTGGTGCGATTTTCTCTGACACAGAGTATTCCTGTTCGTGGAGAGTTATTTGCTCTTACGAGAAGAGTAAACACAAGATGCATATTAAGGTTTATGAGAATAAATACATATGTATTATGTCTGGTTACTTAAAAATGTTGAAGACTTCAACAATTGCCCAATTATTTGAGAAGAGGTTGAGATTGAATTCTAAGCTTACAGTTGTAGAAATGGCTACTGAGATAAAGAGGAACTACAATCTTATAGTTGTTACTAATGAACAATGTCACAAAGCAAAGACCAAACTTTCAAGCGCTAGAAAAGCTAGCCACGAAGCACATTTTTCTCGAATTTAGGATTACAAAGCAGAGATTCACAAGACAAATGAAGGCACCATCATGGAGATTTAGACGATTCCAAGGCCAAAACCAGGAAGTAAGCAAAGTTTTGATCGTATTTATGTTTGTTTTGAAGCATGAGTGACTTGGAAGTCAAAATGTAGACCTATCATAGGTTTAGATTGTGCCTTTCTAAAATGGGATGTTAAAGGGCAGCTTTCAGCTGTTATTAGAAGAGATGCAGATAACAAAATTGTTCCTATTGCATGGGCTGTTGTGGAGATAGAAAACAATGTGAATTGGGATTGGTTTGTAAATCATCTCAGAAGGGACTTAGGACTTGGTGATGGTAGAGATTTTACATTCATATCCGATAAGCAGACGGTGAGTTTCATGTAATGTTTCATTAGTTCCATCTTAACTTGTGTTATTCTACTTTTGGTTTCAGTTTTTAGGATGTGTAATCGGTTTTTAGGTTTTGATTAAAAATACGTATTTTTAATTTCATTTGAAGGGTTTGGTGAAATCTTTGCATAATCAACTTCCAGAAGCTGAACATAGAATGTGTGCTAGACACATTCTATGAAATAGAAGAGAGACAATCATGACTAGAGCTTCAGCAGTTATTCTGGAAAATAGCTCGGAGCTACACCAAAGGAGATTATGGAGATAATTTGGAAGCATTGAAGCTGTATAGTCAAGGAGCTTATGATTCTCTTCTAAAAACCAATCCTCCTACATGGTCTCGGGCCTTCATTAAGGTTGGTTCATGTTGCAATGATAATTTAAATAATCTAAGTGAATCTTTCAATAGGACCATTCGTGAAGTGAGGGAAAAATCATTACTTGATCTGTTAGAGGATGTAAGAAGACAGTGTATAGTTCGTACTGCACGGAGGTCGATAATTTCAAATAGGTTAATGACAAGATTTACAAAAAGAGCACATGCTGAGATTGAATCTTCAATAGAAAAATTTGGGGAATGCACAAGGTATATGTGCACTGGTGATATGCATGAGATAGACTTGCACGATTGTTCTTATCGTGTGGAAATGAGGTTGAGGATGTGTGGCTGTGGGAAATGGCAGTTGAATGGTATTACATGCAGGCATGCTGTTTGTGCTATCATAGCAAAAAAACAGAAGGTTGATGAATTATGTTTCTAAGTACTTCACAACTCGAACTTGGCAGCAAACCTATGAGTGTAGTATTGATCATGTGGAAGGTATGAAGTTGTGGCCTAGGTTAAATAGATTTCCCATCTTGCCACCACCAAACCGATTAGGCAATCTTGGTAGGCCTAGTAATTACGCTAGACGTAAAAGCCGTAATGAATCTTCCTCTAAGAAAAGCAAGACCAAGTTAAGCCGAGATCATTGTATCATAACATGCTCAAACTGTAAGGAAGAAGGGCACAATAAGTTATCATGTTCAATCCCAAGTGATGAGCCTCAAGCTAAACGACCAAGGGTTTGACCAGGGAAGGAATCAGTTAGTTCATTTCCTTTAAATCAGTTTCATTTTGAAATCAATTTTCTGATTTTCCTACTTTTTTTTGTGATGTTTTACATAGGAAAGAGGATCAAAAGTGTAAACTCACAAGAAGAACAACCACAAGAAATTTGCTCATGTTTTTTTTTTGCTTTTGTTGGATCACAAGTTTAAACTCAAATGGTGTATGTTGCTTTTAATGTTGCCTTTGTTTCAAAAGATGCAGGTTTTGTAATGACTTTGTTAGACTTTTAATAAGTTTCTATTTGCCTCCTTAGTTGCAAAATTTGCAGGTTTTGTGATAACTTTGTAAGACCTTTAACAGTCTATGTTCATCTTCTTAGTTGCAGGTTTTGCCATGACTCATGATGCAGTTAAAAATATAGCATTGTTGGTTCTTATTTGCAGGTTTTTCTATTATAGTGTTGTCTCCTTAGTTGCAGGTTTTTCATGGTTTTTAGTTGCAAGTTTTTCATTTAGATTCAGAACCTACAATTTCAGTTTCATGTAATGTGTAACTTCTCCTCTCAGTTTATTTTTGTGAGTTTAAGTTTAATTTTTATTAGAAACAAGTTCTAAAAGAAATCTTGGAAATAACCATGAACTGAACCTGCAATTTTCTTTCCTATAGTCACAACATTAACCAGCAAGTTTTAAAGGAATTAGTCATCACTTTCCTACCATCTTCCTCAAAATTTTATGAATTAGAGCTCTCACTTTCGTAGAGATCAAATAGAGAGCTCAATTTTCATTCCTACCGAAACCAAAGTTTTCCAAAAGATTTATCAATGAAATTCTCCGAATTTGAACTTATCTCCACTGGTTCTACAAATTTTTGGGCTGATTTCAAGTGATAAGAGACGAGAGAACAGAAGGGTTTCTCAACTTTATCTAATTAAAACTTTGCGATTTAGAGAAAGAAGAAGTACTATAGAATGGAGAAGCTCAGGCTTGATTTGAGAAGTAGAATTGAAGATTTTTGTTCTAATTCTCAATTCAGAAAATCGATGTCGTTTCAATGACATTAATAGTGTTTTGTGTTAATTAAAGGGGAGTTAAAGTTGACTAATTTCATTATTAAATTGGCGAGGTCAACAAATGTTCATATTTTTTTTAGCTCACTAAAAAATCTGTATTTATTTTAGCAAAAACGTGTTACTTTGGCATTTAAATAACCATTTTCTATCCCTATTATTATCTTGGATTCAACATCTTTTGCAATCTAGTATGAAATTTCTTATAGTCGGAAAATCTGGATTTATGTACTAAAATATCGAATCTATCGAAACCAAATTCACATCCTAAATCCTAATTTTAATGTCTTTCCCTCCAAGAATAAGCTATTACATGGATAAATGCATATTAAGAAAAAAAATCCAAAAAGCGAGTTGATCAGCTAATTCAAAAACATAAGCACAAGCGAAATAAATGGATAGATCATCAAACTCGTCAAAGTTTGAAATGTGTCGAAAGAGATCAAACTGCCACATCCGAGTAAATATTTGGTGGAATTTTATCGCACTTTGAGGATAGTCATTTTGAATTGTGATGTTGACTGTTAAAACAAAAGACGGCTAGGTTTTGAAGGGGTTTTCGTATTGCAATTTGACGATTACAAACATAGTATTTATACAAGAGAATTAGCATGGAGACTAAGTTATATAATTTCCTCATCTTACGGTAATATATATATATATATATCAATATTTTTCCTCAAGTTGGAGCATGAAGATCACAAATTGCCAACTTGAATAATAACTTCTCAAACGGAACACGACCCAATGCTTTGGTAACTAAATCTGTGAGTTGTTCATGTGTACGAACATGCACCATTGTAAACATCCCATCTTGAACAAAAGCAGATAAATTATCACGGAATGCCAGAGTTTATTTGTATTTTATTATTGTTGTAAACTATGTACTATCAGTTTGAATTTCTGAACCGTTTCTGAATATAATCTTATATATGGAACAACCGAAGGTAAATTTATTGGATTGAGTTTCTGAATTTATCTTTCGGCATAAGAATTATATGTAAGGTGGAACTTAAATCCAGCTCTTCGAAAATAACATTGATTATACTCTTGAACTTTAATTCATAAATTGATATTTGTTACGTAACTACCGATGCATAAATTTATTATTTGTTCTTTTTTATTTTTTATTTTTATGTTTATTTTGTAAATCAACATTAGAGTAGATTTCATAATTTTCTTAAGAATTGAGCGAAGTACTACCTACTTTAGTTTTATATATGAGAAAGACATGAATTCATACTAATTAAGGAACTATTTTCCACAATTATTTTGATGAGTTTTATCAATCTCTAAATCTTAATTCAAATCCAAACAAAGAAATAACATTAAAAATTGAGCTTGTAAGTGTTATTAAATCATTGTAGTGTCGCACATACATGTCTTAATCTTATTGGAAAGTTAGCAATTTGTGTATATTTTCTTATTGCTATATAGGTAGATTCCTATTACCATATGTAAAGAACTTGTTAGACAAGTTAATGTATTGTATCAATACAAGATATTGAATAATGAATAAAAGAAAAACTATTATACTTATGAGGTTTCCTCCAAACTTATCATACAATTATATTTCTCGTTGATTCCCGTTGCAAAACTTCTGTCTTTACTATAGAAAAGCACTTCCTTCTCCTAGAGATTTCCTATCATTAAGGCGATCTCGGATTACATCAAACTTTGGTTTTTGTTCACAGAGGCGTATCTAAAAGATATCAAAAAGCTTTTTGTCTAGAACCCTCAAATTATATAAGATTTTTAGGGTCTTCAAATTTGAAAAACATTAGAGTGGTTCTTTGGAGTCCGAATTTGTGTGTCAGACCCACGTTCGAGTCACATGTTATCCTAATCGGATGTTTATTTTTCGTTTAGTTACAAAAAATCATATATTTTTTCACAAGGAAACAAAAATTAACAAAAAAATAAATAATCGAAATCGAAAAGTAAAACATAATCCAAAATCGAAAAAAAATTAGAGTTCCAAACTGAAAACTATGCTTTGTGAATTTAAAAATACCTTCTTTGGTTTAGGTTTTACAATTACAAAGCAAAGAAATAAAAAATACCAATTGATTTAAATCTGTTCTTCATCACCAAATAATTTTGGATCTTCTTCTTCTAAACTTCCACCGGCGTCCCTCAACCCCGGTCGTTGATCTTTTTCTTCCTGGTAAGTTTATTTCCTCTGTGTTTTTTTTCAACTTTTCTTTTCTCTGTTATGAACTTGTTTTGTTTAGTTGTTTATTAAAGTGATTAAATGACAAATCTGGGTTTGTGAATAATGAAAGTGACGAGTTTGTTTGTGAACGTGATGATGAACTTGCTTTTGTTTTATTGTTTATGCAATTTTGATGATGAACGTGATGTGAAGATTGGAAGTGTTGAAATTTTTGAAAGGATTGAAAGATTTTTATCCAAACTCATGGATTGCTTATCGGATATTGTTGACAATTCCAGTTTTAGTTTCCACTGCTGAAAGAAGTTTTTCCAAACTAAAGTTAATAAAGTCTTATTTGCAATCAACTATATCACAAGAAATATTGAATGATCTACCTATCATATCCATAGAAAGAGAACTAGTTTGAATTTTAGATTATGATAATTTAGTGAAAGAGTTTATTGAAAAAAAAAAAAAGATGATGTCTTAGTTTTTTTATATTATTATTATTTTTAAATAATTTTTGTTATTTCAAAATTATATTACATTTATTTTATAAAAAGATTATATTAAAAGACCACATTTTCTAAACTCGCCTTAGGTCCTTTTGAACCTTGACACAGCTTGGTTTGTTCATCATGTGATGTGACTTAAACCTGCAAAGATAAGAGAAAGTAAAGACAATTTGAGATACAAAGATTTTATAAACGCCAAGTGCCAAATAAATAGTAGATTCCAGAGGAGAAGACAAGGAAGAAACCTCGAGACACAGGGAGTTCCCACCAGCTAACAGGGAAGCGATTGAGTTTAGATCGTTTTTCTGATGGCGAGTCATTATCATTTTATATCGCAACAAGCTCTTCGTCAATGGTTAGAATCTGTGTCGGTTCTATACTGCCATCACCAATTCTAACAAACCATGCATACTTAGATTTCGATTGTGGGTGGGATCTTAAATTAAAGTACAATTCAGTGAAATCACTATTGGTTCTAAGAAAAAACTATTAGGACTCAAAGCACTTCCTAGACAAAATTGAAAAGAGAAATAATCATTGGAGCTTGAAGTTGCAATATTGTAACAAAGAACAGCAAATTTACCCATGAAATTTATAAACCCCCACTTTTGGGTCTTTGAGTTCAATACTCCATCTGCATGTAGCAAGCCTTCCTCTTTACACCAATGTCTCAATCTCCAACCCAAAACTCTGTCTTTTTTGCTCAAGGCCTTCACAACATCAGCAATTGCATTCAATTAAGGAGCCAACTGGCCATACCAAAATAAAAGCCAACCAAACTACATTATTCTGATCGAATATGACAAAATACACAACCAGATCATCCAGTCTAAGCAAGTTTCAATATGCTGAGGAAATTTTGAGCTAATAGAAAAGTGCATATAAAACAATTTTAAGACAGGGTAATTTCAAATACTATACGAAAAGATGCTGGTGTGTTTGCAGTATGCTCTAACCATGAAGATTCGAGAATGGTAACAGAAGAACAATGAAAATCTAGTCTTCCATGACATCCATAACAACAAATGTTACCTTTTAAAACACAAAAACCATAAGCTATGTAGATAATGTATCATAACTTAACCTAAAGGAAGCTAAACAAATTTAGAAAATCAACATTGCTATATAAAAGGTGTTCATTAATATACTAATATCATAGCATGTGATCCATATAATCTATGTGAAGAATTAATATTTTACCCACAATAAGTGATAAAAAAAAACTATTATATCATGCACGTTTCAAACTTTAGTTAGTTTGATCACATGTTATGAGATCAGGGAGGATCAGTTGTTGAACATCATCAATATAATTCATCATTGCATTGCATGCTATTGGAACATAAAGTTGAATGGAAAAATAAAGCATACTGGAAGAAGACTTATTAAAACTAACTGATCATCACAAAAGAAGATCTTTGTAAATTGTAATAGGTGATTGAACCAGTTAATAACCAAATATAACTGATTACTGGTTATGAGAAAACCGGAATACTCTCATTATAAAAGAGAGTGTATGTTGTAACAAATAAATTAATGAAGATAACAGAATTTTTGATATGATTAATTTTTATTTCATCTTCTTCACGAATCATAACATGGTATCATAGCGATTGCTACGATTTCTTTTGCAAAATCGCTTAATAAATTGAGTTTTCTCATCAATCGAGCTCAAGTTCATCAAGATTCCGATTGATTTCATCAATTTCTTCCTGATTTTCAAGAACTGATTCTTAATTAACAAATGCGATGGTCTCCATCAAGAGAGTACAGCGTCGCACGGCAGATCAAGTTCTTTGGTACAACAATCACCGTCACATCGTGAATCGGATCAAATTTCACCACAAAAATGCTCCAATTTCGTCAATCTGTTTCACAGAGGGGATGCATTCACCGTTCAATCTTACGAACAACGACAATCCCGACAACATGATAATATCCGAGGTACTAGATGGAACAAATTTTTCTTACTGGAAAATAGCTATGACGATTTCATTAGATGCTAAGAACAAAATAGCTTTTATCGATGGATCTTTACCAAAACCTCAAGAAACGCATTCTAGCTTTAGGATATGGTCTAGATGCAACTCGATGGTCAAATCTTGGTTACTTTCATCAGTTACGAAGCAAATTTATTGAAGCATATTGCGATTTGATGATGCGTCACAGATTTGGAATGATTTGATGATAAGATTTCATATCACAAGTTTGCCTCGTTCGTATTCGTTAACTCAACAAATTTTAACTTTGCAACAAGGCACCATGAATTTCTCTGACTATTACACTACTTTGAAAGCGCTTTGGAATGATCTTGATGGAGCTGATTGCGCAATGACTTGTCATAATTGTAAGTGTTGTAGTATGATGGAGACAAAGACAAAACATTCAAGAATTATAAAGTTACTGGCTGGATTGAATGATTCTTACTCTATAATTCGAAGCAGCATCATTATGAAGAAACCAGTTCCATCACTTGGCGAGATCTACAGTCTTTTAGATCAAGATCATAGCTAATGGAATTTTTTTCCTTTGCCAAATACAACTGGAGCTTCAGCATTCAATAAAGTTCACTAAATCAACCATCGGTTAATGTTGCTCAGTTTTACCATCACAACCCAAAGCAGAATAAGATCTTATGTTTTCACTGTACAGGACATACCGTTGATAAATGTTACAAAATTCATGGATATCCACCAGGTTTTAAACACAAACCTAAAGGGAGCAATCCACAAGACAAGTCTCCTCCGTAGTATTTGAAACTGGTAGTTGCAAGTCTTACCATTGCAGACAATGATACATATACTAGGAAACGACTAAACTCTGATGATATATCAAGTCTTGTTTGTGGAATGTCTAAGAACCAAATCCAAAATGTGATTGCATACTTTAGCTCACCGCTTCAAAAGCCATCTGCTGAACCAGTTGATATTAGCTCTTTCTCATAGTGACAACAATGGTTCTGCACCCCATAGTATCAATTTTTCACTCTCTACACTATGTTTCATTGGAATCTTACAAGTCTCTAAGAGTATGATGTCTTCTAAAACATGGATTATATATAGTGGAGCAACACATCATACATCTCATGATCTAAATTTGTTTTCTGCTATCTCTCATGATTTGGATTCATCTACTACTCTCCAACTGGCTTCAATGTTAAGATTGCAGGTGTGGGAGTTGTTAAATTAAATGATAAGATTACACTTAAAGACGTGTTGTATATTCCAGAATTTAGGCTCAATCTCCTCAGCATCAGTCAGCTGACAAGATATTTGGGTTTCCGAGTATATTTTGATGCAGACTCTTGTGTGATTCAGGATCATTCCAAAGACTTGAAGATTGGACAGGGTTAGCATATATCATGATTATATGCTTTGGACATTGATCATGAATTGTTAGTGAGTTCACACGTATTTGTAAAACCATTATGTTCTTATGTTGTTGTTGATGCTACTCTGTGGAACAGTAGGCTAGAACATCCTTCATATTCTCAAATTGATGCTCTTAGTCATGTACTTGGATTCTCGAAAAAAAATAAAACAGACTCTATTCATTGTGAAACTTGCCAGTTGGCAAAGCAGAAGAACTTTCCTTTTCCCTCTGATAATCATATGTCTTTGAATGCATTTGACCTAATGCACATAGACACATAGAGACCCTTTTGTTTTCAATCCAGGGATGGATTCAGATATTTTTTGACAATCGTCGATGATTTCTCAAGAACAACATGGGTATATATGAAGACGAAAGATGAAGTACTTCCCATCTTTCCTGATTTTCTTGAAATGATTTTGACACAATATCATGTACAAATAAAAGCAGTTCGCTCAAACAATGCTCCAGAATTGTGTTTCACTTCTTTATTCAAGAAGAAAGGTATCATCTCATATCATTCATGTCCTGAGACCACACAGTAAAACTCAGTCGTAGAGAGGAAACATCATCATGTCTTAAATGTTGCTAGATCATTGGTGTTTCAGTCTAACATTCCACTTGAATACTAGTCAGATTGTATTCTATGTGCGGTATTTCTCATTAACCGTCTACCATCTCCTTTACTACAAAACAAGTCTCCTTTTGAGCTGCTACAACTGAAAGCCCCTGGTGAATAAGCTCAAAGTTTTTGGTTGTCTCTGCTATATCTCAACCTCTAAACAACATCGCCACAAGTTTGAACCTAGATCAAAGGCATGTGCATTTTTGGGATATCCTATTGGTTACAAAGGCTATAAAGTGTTGGATTTGGAGTCAAATAAGATTTTTATCTCTCGACATGTGATATTATTTGAAGATTTATTTTCTTTTACTAAGATTCATACCCCAAGAGATTAGCCTTGCTCAACAAGCAGTCTATTAAGATTTGTTGTCCAAAATGTAAAGGTGTGACTTGGAATGGAGCTCTTAAACCAAACCACTTTAGCCCATGTAACCTTAGAAGCAAAGGGGCTGATATGGTCCCAAGCTTTCTTGGTGGAGAAAATTGCATACCTGTTGGAGGATGTGCCCCATTTGAAACAATCTGATCCCCGAGATTGATGGAGGATTTGAGTATGAATCAGATAATGGTGCAGTGTATTCAAAGCACTACACCGGGTCCTAGAAGATGGGAGAATCCAACTATTTCCCCTTATGCCCTCAGCCACAGTGGTCGATATCGGAAAGCCCAACTTCCTAGGTCCATTAGAGCCAACATAATCAATGAGAGGTCCAAGAGCGGTCCAAGAGTCAAACCAATAGCTTGCACGTTGACCATTACCAATTACACATGATGTAAGCTCTTTTGCCAAAAGGTCTTAACGTCATAATGAATTTTCATATCCAAGAAGAGTTATTTGGAATCATAGCCGTCTAGACCGTGTTTTCTTTTAACATGTGCTCCAAGTTCCAAGCAACTCATAAAGAGTCAGATCCAGAGAGTAAACGCCAAAAAAACATAAGGTTAAAGACCTTATTCCAAGAGATGAGGTCCCTGAGGCCCAAACCCCCTTCAGATTTAGGTAGGCAAATATCCTTCCAAGCTACTTTTGCCGAGTAATTTTTCTCCATCTTTCCAGCCCATAAGAATCTTGTACAAAGACTTTGGATTTCCTTTAGACAACCTTTGGGAAGAGAGAAAGCTGACATCCAGAAATTCACCAAGCTATAGATCACGAATAAGATTAATTGCAATCTACCAACAAAGGAGAGAGATTTAACCATCCAGTGTTGGAGACGGGTGCTTATCTTGTCAGTAAGGGGAGAGTAATCTGCTCTTCTTAATTTCCTATGGAGGAGAGGAAGACCCAGGTACCTTACAGGCAGTATACCATTCTGAAATCCTAATGCTGAGATGGTTTCTAACTCTGGAGGGTTTAGACCCGCCACAAAGAGAGTGGTTTTGTCCTTGTTCAGAGCAAGTCCTGACATCAAGTGAAAGTCGTGGAGAGTTTCAGAGATACCTTGAAGGGAAGAGGGTGATCCATCAAAGAAAATCATAATATCATCAGCTAAGGCAAGATGGTGGATTGCAGGATTGCGACCAAGAGGATGTAGAACTATGAAACCTTCTGCAGATTTATGCTTCAACATTTCCCCAAGGACTTCCATAGCCATGACAAACATGAAAGGAGAGAGAAGATATTTCTGTATTAACCCTTTCTTGCCCTTAAAGAACCCACATAGATCTCCATTCACAGTAATAGAATTGGATAAAGTAGTGATACATTGTTTAACCCAGTTAGTGAAAGTAGGGAGGAAGTCATCACTTTCCAGCACATGAAGAATGAAGTCCCAACTAACAGAGTCAAAAGCCTTCCTTAAATCGACCTGGAGGAGACTTCTGAGGGTAATACTCTTACAATTAAAGCCTTGAACCAATTCAGATGCTAGTAGCACATTTTCTACCAAAATTCTTCCTTTAACAAAACCAGACTGGGAAATGGATATCATAGTCGGTAACAGAGACTCCAGCCTTCTTGCAAGAATCTTGGAGATAACCTTGTAAACAGCATTACAACATGAAATGGGCCTAAAACCACCAAGACTGCCTGCTCGTACCTTCTTAGGCACTAGTGTGATGACAGTACAATTCCATTGCTTGAGTATTTTTCCGGACTTGAAAAATTCCAAGACCGCAGAAGTGAAATCCTCTCCCACAGTACTCCAAGAACTCCTGAAAAATTCGCCTGTGTACCCGTTCGGGCCAGGAGATTTGCCATGAGGCAAAGAAAACACTTCTTTTTTAATCTCCTCAGGAGTGTCCATCATTTGCAACAACTGCTTAGTAGAGTCATTGCATTAGTATGGCATTAGTAAGGTGATTTGCCTTTTTTCTCACCTGTGAGCGGATTTGAGTCTCCCCCTAATATTTCTGCAAAGTAATCAACACAATAGGATTGAATATCAGATAGAAGATCAATTTGTTGCCCAACGTGATCTTTTAGAGATCTGATTAGAAGCTCTCCTAGCAAGAACCATCTTATGGAAAAAGCTGAGTTGTAATCCCCGCTTTCCAACCACTATACTCTAGCTATCTGCTGCAGAAAACGTTCCTTAGCTTCAGCTAGATTAAACCAAACTCTATGTGCATTCTTCTCGTTCTCAGCCGCTTGCACAGAGGGGTTCAGCATAAGATTAACATGGCATACCAATAGGGCATTATAAGCTTCCTTAGCTCGGTTTTCAATACCTGAGAAGTGTTGTCTGTTTATATCTTTGAGAACTCCCTTCAGAGATTTGAGTTTCTTAGAAAGGATATAAATACATGAACCATCTATGTTACATCCGTTCCAATGAGAGCTCACACGAGGGAGAAAATCCTCATGGTGAATGAGGAAGTGAGAGGTCATGAATGGTCTTTTGGTCTTGATACCTTCACCAAGTGAGATGGTAGATGGACAGTGATCAGAGGCATCCAAGTCTCCAAAGTAACCGTAGGCATAAGGGAACTTCAGTTGCCAGATATCATTAATGAGAATTCTGTCAAGCTTCTTAGCAATAGGCTTCAACACCTGATTGTTCCACCAAGTATAGATCTTACCTCTTGAAGATATGTCAAAAAGACCTGCTTGAGCTAAAAAATCATGTAATTGTGTTATTCCTTGGAAAATTCTTGAACCTCCTGTTGACTTTTCAGAGGGATGAAGTATCTGGTTAAAATCCCCCAGAGTGGCCCAAGGTTTAGTGGAAATCACCGGATCCTACGCATGAGAAACTAGCCCAAATTTGTTGCATGCCAATCTCTGTTGATGAACAAGGCAAAGAGACTATGCAAGTTATTTGTTGGCTAGATTTGAAGTGAATAGTAAGCTTGACCCATGGATCCCATACAACCCATATTCTTCCTATTTTTGCAAACTCATAATTTCCTGCAAAATTCCAACCAGGAAAAAAAGACTGAAAATATTCTAAAGACTTGGAAGCCTTAACCCTTGTCTCAATAAGACTACCAAAAAGGGCTTTAGAAAGCCTGAACCATTTCCTGAAGCTCCTACGCTTAACACGGTCATTAAAACCGTGAATGTTTCAACAAAAAGTATCAGCCATAACTACTTACTGACGATAGTATAAAGGCCTTTTTTCCAGAGGCCTTGCGCTTTCTCATCTTCTTTTTCTGCTACTTAGATAAAACAGGAGTGAATTCTGTGTCTGATTCGGTTTTTGTGTCCTCTGCGGAATCAAGAAGATTTTTGTGGTATCTCAGTATCTGCTTCTGAGTAAGCCTCTGAAGAAGAATCCATATCAGAGGTAGAGACTGCAAATGTGGACGAAAAAGTCTTAGAAGGCAGGACTAGAGGAGGAGTTTTCTTCCTTTTAGAGCTGGAGGCAATAAGCTCCTCAAGTCCAATTCCAACCACTATTTGCCTTCCTTTCTTTGGTTTAGGACTTACAGAGACCTTTGTCTCTATTGCCTTCCCTTTGCCTTTGCTTTTATCTCTAGAAAGAAGAAGAATCTCATCCTTCATGGAGTCTGGTAAGTCTTTAGGTAAACTTACATTCGCTTTAACTTTGGATTTAGATTTACCTTTCTTTCTCTTTGCCTTTTCCTTTTTCTGAGAGATATCAGCTAGGGTAGCTTTTCCCTGATCTTCGTGTTGTTTCCTCTTCCTTGGACAAGTATCCAATAGATGGCCTGAGGACTTACAGTCATTGCAAGTAATAGGTGCAGTTGGACATCTTCTGATGCTATGGCTCATCTGCTGACAGTGTTTGCAAAGTGGCGGTAACCAAGGGCAGGAGACTTTTATCCTACTAATTTTTCCAGTAACAAACTGCACATTGACAGCTTTAGGGATTTCTTTAGTAGGATCAATAATTGTCAATATTTTAGCAACCTCCAAATTTGTCATGTTAGTTGTGGAAGAATGACAACGAATCGGATCGCCTACCAACCCTGCAATATGTTTTGACAGTTTTGTTGAGGAGCAAATATTCATAATATGAGGCCAATAATTATCTGAGAATAAAAATTCTTCCCGACCACAAACTAATAAAAACTATTCTACATCACTCGTTCTGCTAATCACACTAGCACCATTGACTTCTTGGGCGTTACATATGCCTCCACTTGAATGAAATCGTGATTTCGTCATGGTCAAAACCAAAAAAAAAATGATGAAATTTTTCTCAACTTAAGGCATATACATAACGGTTTCAATGCAATTTTGTTGACAAGACACATTAATCACAAGTAACCATCAAACGTTGGAGGGAACAAATTTAAATCCTCCAAAGCAAAATTGTCATTTTTTTGTTTCTTGTTCCCATGTCTTACTTTGGTTTAAATCATATCACGCAACAAAGTTTTAAACTTTATTCTTTTCTTTTTTTGGTCAAAAGTTTTGAACTTTCTATCACAAAAAAAAAATCTTTTTGTTATGAGATAAGCCTTAAAAAGATCTAACTGGATATAGAGAAAAAAAAAGTCTATGGGAAATGACTAAGAGAACTCACTGTGAATCCTTGATGGCGAAACTCTCTCCGAAGATAACAATAGGAAGCATCTCTCTCAATTCTTTCCTCAGGCCTAATTCAATCTGTTCATAACTGAGCCAACAAATCAAAATACAAAACAAAACCCATCAAATGTTACAAAAACCACAAAATCATACAGAGAAAAGAAAATTCAATGAAAGCAAAAGAATATTGAGTTATACCATAGAGAGACTGTTGAAGCTACCACCATGCATTTCAAGAGAAGACCACTCAACATTGCTGTTACGTAGACGGAGGTAAATGACGTATAAAACAAAGAGAACGATGAATGTAAAACAGATTGGAATAGAGAAGATTAAATTTTGGTAGAGTTTCATCTTTTGTTCAGCATTCGTTGTACCATTGGTCGCCGATGGAACCAAAGCTTGGTTTGGGTCACTGTAAGAAGACATGGTCACTGTTATAATAATTGACAACACAACTCAATGTCGAAAAAAGACAAGACCACTTTTTAAGTGTGTGTCTTTGGGTCAGTTTGTCTTTAAAATGTGAAGCAATGGTGATGATAAGATGAAAAAGATAGATAGAGGAAAAGGTGGGAATGTTTCAGGTTAAGTATTGTGTTTGCTTTTAGTATTTATTTCACAGCACGTCACAACAAAATTATAATATTATTAATGAATTAACGTACAAAATAGAATAGAAGGAAAATTTGTGTTTTTTTTTCTAAATATGGGATAATTAATATGAAGACTACCCACGATTCGAGTAAAGATGGAAAAAAAACGTGAGGTTGACTAGAAGCTGAGTCATAAATTAAATACAAGATGTTTTTTTAAATATTATTAATTTACCATTCACACGAGTATTGACCTACTGACTGGAAAAAATAGACAAATGTTCGGTTGCCCTTACCATAAACACTATATTAATATTATTTTTCCCTTTTTATGATTTTAATTTTGTATTTACCTAATTAAAAGAATTTAATGGTTTTGCTGGCACTAGCTAAAGTTTTACTGTTTTCTTTTAATAGACTTTATAAGGTTTTTTGTTTTCTTTTGTCTTTTAAATAATCATCACATTATTATTATTATTATTATTATTATTATTATTATTATTATTATTATTATTATTATTATTATTATTATTATTATTATTATTATTATTATTATTATTATTATTATTATTATTATTATTATTATTATTATTATTATTATTATTATTATTATTATTCTGCACTTTCAAAAATTTCACAATTCTTCTCTATGATTATGTTCTATTTTTTTTTTTTCCAAAATACATTAAACAAACTTAAATCCGATTGATGATAAAGCGACAACATTAATACAAATCACTATACTACATATCTAAGTTAATTCTAAATTTTTAAAACAAAACAATGTTGTTAATTTAACGACAGAATTGTTAGTTTCAAAATCAATAAAATAAAAAATATTAGTTTTAGATCAACATGTTCGATGTCTCAATTTTTTGTTCTCACTCGCCATATATATATTATTATATTATTTAAATAGAAATTTTAACCAGCTTTTATGTGTTATATTACATAAAATACCACTGTATTTTTATAAAATTAAGATTAAATTAAACAATCTATAGAAGGTTAAAATAGTCAAAAATTTATGTAACCAAAATCCAATAAAAAATTCAAACATAATCTTTTAAATAATTATTAGTTTCTACAAAATAAAACTTATTTTCTCTCTCCTAATAAATATGAACGAAAATTTTAAATTAATTTTAAAAATTTAATAAAAAATTCAAACATAATCTTTTAAATAATTATTAGTTTCAAAAAAATAAAACTTATTTTCTCTCTCTCCTAATAAATATAAACGAAAAATATATAATTAAATTTTATATTTTGATTATATTCTTACTTTATAAGTAATATGGTATATTTAAATAATAGTTTCTAAATTAGACTTACTTATCAAAAATTAATATTTATCATTCTATTCATGTACAATTATATATTTTGTTAAAGTAGAAAATATTTATATGTCAAACTTTAATTAACTATTTTAATCATAATTTAAATTCACTATTTGTTTTAATTTTAGCAAATGTTAAATTAGATGAGAATATTTACTAAGATAATATGTCTACTATAAATTTATATAATAATTATGAATAATAATAATTGTTAATTTCATAATTAATAAATTAGATTTTTTATCCGATTTTGTAAACTACTTAATATCTCTATACTCATACTAACAAATTAAAATATTTGATACGATTTGATTTTAAATTAAAATTAAAAAGTAAAATCTATTCAAATATAATTTTCAAATAGAAATATGAAAACTAATTTATCAAAGAGTAGCAGAAAGTAGAAATATTATAAATTTTTAAATTAAAACTAATTAAAATAGAAATAGGAGAATAATTCTTAGTTTTTACTTGTATCAAAACTTAATCCTCTAATAGACATGTGTCATGATCTTATTTATTAAAATTTTACCTTTTTATTTTTTGATTATAATAAATAAATAATTTTTCAATATAATTAGGTAAATAGTTAATTAAATATTTAGAAGATTGTAATTTTATCTAATTAAATATTCGAATATTCCAACTAATAATTGCCGATTTTTTGTATCCTAAATCTGATTTCTTAATACTAAATCTAATTTCTTTGGTAGTTTAAATTGTTATATAAAATCAAATACAAAATTATTAACTATTAACTATTTAGAACATGGTAAAAAATTTAAAAATTAAATTTCGATCTCTATATATTACCTATGGATTTAAAGTGTAACAAACTAGCAAAATATTAATTTCTTCATTAATTAAGTAAATATATAATTCGAATATTTAAAATTTTTTTAAATATAGAAACTGAAATGATTCTCTCAAGTAATTATTTTGATATTTAATTTGATTTTTTGAATATTTAATGATTCTCTCGAATATTTAATTTGAATATTGGAATTAACTCTCTTATTAACTTTCTTCTCCAAAAAATCATTAAACGATTCTTACTTAAAAAACAAATTTAATAAAATTGTGACAACAAAAAAAAAATTGAAAATAAATACGTACATAACTAATTAAAAAATACCCAACAAATCACTTATTAGGAGAATATTACAAAATCAAACATATCTTCCCTAAAATATCAATATTAAATCCAACAAAATCTTAAATTAATCTACATTAATTAAAAAAACGAGAATATTTCCCTAAAATGTCAATATTGCTCAGCAAGTTTCAAAAGACGTTATCATATCTTCCTTATATAAACCTCAGACCCAAATGCAAACAAAAATCAAAAAAAAAAATAGCTACTCAAGATCTGTGGCTCTTTCGTTTCTATGTTTATATGTTTGCTTGAGACTATATTTGAATTTGACAAATGATGAATTTGGTTGTTTTTTTTAATTTTCTGATGAGATTTTGTTTTTTTCTTCGGTATCAGATAAATCATTTTGAGGGCAGAAGCTTCAAGAGATTGGTGAAATTTTCAACTTCCGGTTGCTTTATGCCGGGTCAAATAATATTTTTTATATTTTTGATTTTGTGATTCTCTATGTTTAATCAGACATTTCCTCGTGATGTAAAGCATATATTACTATCTAGTTAATTAAACATCTCAAATGTAACTTTCGACTGTAGAATTGAATAATAATTATCTTATTATCTTCAAGATATTACGTTATTAATTGAAATAATTTTGAAGGTTTTTTTTAACAAAAAAATAACTTTGAATGTTTCTAACACATGCATTGATTAAGTTACTTTAGCGTATCAGTGCCAGGTCCATCTGCTTCATTGATTTTTGCTGATCCATTAATTTTGCCATGTCATTCGACATATATTAATATTTCATTCGTTTCAAAATATAAGATATTGTGAGAAAATTTTTTGTTTTAAAATATAAGATATTTTTCAAAATTTTATGCAATTTTTATTCATTTAAATATAAAATCATATAATCAAAAAAAAATTAATTACAAGACATCATTTTAAGTAAAAATTAATACTTTTTTAACTTTTTGAATAATTATCTTTTTAAAATAATGTTTTATATTTTAAAATATAAAAATTAGTTTTCCTAAAACCGTGTTTTTACTCAAAACATCTTATATTTTGAAATATATGGAATATTAATTTAAACATCTCAATTATGACTTTTAACCACAAAATTCGGCGCAGATCACGATAAATAATTATTTATTATTTGAAATATATAACTTTATAAATTGAAATAACTTTTACCGTTTACACATATTTTATCGTACGCAAATGCTTCAATTATGTTTTCTTGGCATATCAATGTTAGGTCCATTGGCTTTGTTAACTTTTGAAGGTCCATTGATTTTATTAATTTAGCATGTTCATCGACACATTTAATCTCATAGAAGTATTCATCTCCTAATTTAGAACGTTTGTTGGTAGTCTATTCTGCTAATTTGGTAATTGGTATGTACATTTATTCTTACAAATTAGCACATGCAGTACTCTAGGAATTAGGCCACTACGAAGCCATGTTTCATGGGCTTCAACTCCTTAGATTTTATAGTTCCATAAGTTGTTTTCTTTTTTTTGTAAAAATAGTTCCATAAGTTTTATTTAAGAATAATGATATTGTCTCTATTATCTAATTTTAGTTGCTTACAAAATTCTTAAAAATAACTAATTGTTCGGATCGAATTTATAATAACATTCTATTTCTTTTACATTAGTATATGAACACATTAAAATTTACCATTTACAAAATTAACAAAATCTAAAACAAAACAAGATTGTTTAATGTGGCAGCAGAATTGTCGGCTTCCAAAATTAATCTTACATTGCAAAATATTAATGTTAGTTCAATGTGGTCGATGTTTCAATTTCTTGTTCTCACTCGCCACATAGAAATAATAATTTAAACATCTCAAATGTACGTTTTTGACCGTAAAATTCGGCGTATATCATGACAAATAATTATCCTATTAATTGTAACTTGCACATATCATGACAAGTACTTATCCTGTTAATTTTATCCATCGCAAATCAAGACATATATTAACTGCAAATATATTACATCATTGACTAAAACGTATTCGACCTTTTCTAAAGAATAAGTGTTTTGTAGAGCGCAAATGCATCAATTATGATATTTGGGCGTGTTAGTGTCAGGTCCATTGACTTTGTTGATTATTGCATATCCATGAACTTTGTTAACTTGGCATGTACTCACACTTGTGGATGTATTAAATTTAGTATTAGGAGAGATATGAGTTAAAATAATAAATTATGTTATTGAAATATAAATTTTAAAATATTTTTAAAAATTTAGTATTATTGGATTTGTAATTTTAAAATATACAATTAAATTTACTATTATTGAAAAATATTTTTAAAATTAGATTTAAAAATTTTACGTGAGATTTTAGAGGATTCTTAATTAAAATATAAAAATCAAAATTTTATGATTATATGTAAGAATTCAAATAATTTAATAACAAATTTTTTAATTCACCAAAATTCAACTATATCTTTTTAGTTAAATTCAAATCATTCCAAATCTTTGGTTCAATATACCCCTTATCTGATAATAATTAAACATCTCAAATGTAACTGCGGACCATAAAATTAAGCGCAGATCACGCTAAATAATGATCTTATTATCTGCAAAGATGTTATCTAATTAATTGAAATAATTTTTGTCATTTCCAAATAACACGTGTTTTATAGTATGCACATGCATCGGTTATGTTATTTTGGTGTATAAGTGTCATGTCCATTGGCTTTGTTGATTTTTACAGGTCTATTAACTTTCTTAATTTGGAATGTCCTCTGACACTCCTAACTTCATAGAAGTCATCTGCTAATTTAGAAGGTTCATGGAAAGTCGACTCTGCTAATTTGGTATGCCCATTTACTCTTACAAATTAGCACATTCACTACACTGGGAATCAATGTAAAGCATGCCACTAAAATGCCATATTTCATGGGCTTTAGTTACTTCGGATTTTGTCATTTCTTAAGTTTCTTTTTCTGTAAGAACAATTACTTTGTCTTTGTTGTTTGAGTTTAGTTGCTTACATAATTCTTATAAACTATTAATTTTTCTGAGAAGATTATTAGAATATTCTCTTTCTTTTACATTCATATGATTACATATTAAATTTTATCATTTTAAAAAATTAACAAAATCTAAAGCAAAATAGGATTGTTAGTTGTGGCACCCGAATTGTTGTTTCCGGAAACAATCTTACAATGAAAAATATTATTTTAGGTCAATATGCTTGATGTCTCAACTTCTTGTCCTCACTCAACTTTCGACCGTTTAAATTTGATGCAGATCACGTTAAATAATTACTTTATTAATTGCACAGATATTACTACATCAATCACTGAAAAATATGTTACCTTTCCAAGGAACACATGTCATAGAACGCAAATGCATTGCTTATGTTATTGTCGCGTATTATTGTCAGATCCATTGGCTTTGTAAAATTTTGCAAGTCCATTAACTTTCTTAATTTGGCATGTCCATAAACACTGCTAATTTCATACAAGGTGTCATCTTTTAATTTAGAAGGTTTGTTGATAGTCCACTCTGCTAGTTTGGTATGTCCATTTACTCTATAAATTAGAAAATGCATTACACTATAAATCTGACATGCCACTAGGATACCATATTTCATGGGCTTTGACTACCTTGAATTTTACAGTCCCTTAAGTGGATTAGGGGAGGAAGTTAGCTTTTCTCTAAAGTTTTGAACCGGTGGAGTACCACTTTTTCTCCTCCTCTCTTTGCGAGAGTGCAAGGAGTATTTTTAGGAGTTTTACCTGACCAGAGTCAGAGACCAGATTGATGCTATTAATTTTTTCCTACGTTCGGGTTAGAAAACATAGCGCATTTGACAATGGCGAGTTAAGAGGATTTTCTCGTGTAATCTATTTGTTTTTTATTTGACGTTTTTTCTGGTCCGGAGAGCGCATTTCAAGTATAAGTGATATATATGTCATTCTCTAAATATCTTGTCGGCTCTAAGGTGGCTTGCACAATGGCCTATCAACCAATACGTTAGAAGTTATAGTGAGCCTTGCTCCCAAAAGATGCTATTTTACGGATATATATAGCCTATGAGATTGGCCGCGTACTAGTTCTTTGGGAGACGGAGTGACTTGTCGCTTGGCTTATTGAGCAATTCTGCATGGCTTAATTATATCTATGTGTTGCTACAAGATTGGTAGGCGAAAAATTACTCCAACATTAATTATTTTAAAATTCTTATAAATTTAGTTCTCAAGATTTCTGAAATTTCCAAACTTTTTAGAAAACAATTCAACCACTTCCGTAGTTCAGATGGAATTGTGAAATCTAAAACTCAATATTTCTTTTCCCATAAACGTTTTTTTCTTTTCTTTTTTACCTAATTTCACCACAAATATATTTAAATTCCCGTGGATGGTGACAAATTGCCGCTAGTGCAAGTGAACCACATTGCACTTTGGTAGTTTAGTATAAACCACATCTACCAACTTCTCAAAAAGGCCATCCGTAGACTCATCCAAAGTTATAATTTTTAATGTCAATATGTTTTTTGTATAAACTGTAAACAAATTAGCTTTGATTGCTCCAACGGACACGGAGATTGGCAGATTTGCCTCCTCGCTCTGCTTTTTAAAGGGATCACTACTTTAAATCATACGGAAACATCATCAAAAGACAAGACAGCTCTTTGTTTTTTTTGCTTTTTAACCAAGTCTACAATTACAACAAACATCTGATGTCCCCTATATTCTTTTGGTTATTCTCTTGCGTTTCCTTAGAGACCTCTCTTACATCTTTGTTACCTTCTTGGCCATCAACGATGTGACTTATTGCTTCGGTTGTGGGCTGGGATTCTGATTCAGCCGAAGCTTCTACGTTAGAGTTCATGGAAGGGACATTGTCTGAGGTTTGATGGGACTGGTCTTGGGGCACTCTGGGGATAAGAGAGTCACGACAAAGAGGACAACTGATGTGCGAAGTGAGCCAAGTATCAATGCATTCCATGTGAAAAATGTGTCCACATGTTGGGATTTGTTGAAGCTTTTCACCTACTTGGTAGTCCCCAAGACACACTGAACATCTATTTTCAAATCAAAGTCAAATTAGATACGATTCTCAATTATACTTTTTTATGTTTTACCTCTTTAAAACAAGAAAAACAAACAAAACAAACAGTTTCGTCAGTTTTCTTGAAGAGTTAATATTCATATTATGAGGCCAATATAATTATCTGAGGATAAAAGATTCTTCCAAATCACATTATCATATTCTGATAAGTTATACAAACCACAAACTCATAGTCATAAGAATTATTGTAAACACACAGTAAACCAAACTTGGACCACCATTGAGTTCTCCGCAATTACATATACCTCCACTTGAATAAGCTTGTGATTTGGCTATGGTCCAATCCCAAAAAAAATCAACTGATACATTTTTCTCAGCCTAAGGCATATATGTTTCAGTGCAATTTTGATCACAACACACATCATCCATTTTTATTTATTGTACCAATCTCTCACTTTGGTTTGATTCATATATATATCAACATAGCGTGGAACTTTCCATCATAAAAAGAAAAACTTATTTTTATGACCCAAAAAAAACTTAATTTTTATGAAATAACCCTTTAAAAGATCTGAATCCACAAAAAGAAAGTAAGATATTTTCTTTGGGGAAAAAACTAATACGAGGACTCACTGTGAATCATAAAACTTTGAATTTTCTTTTTTCTTTGGTCAAAAGTTTTGAACTTTCTATCACCAAAAATAAATAAATGAGATAAGCCTTAAAAAGATCTGAATCCAGAAAAGAAAAAAAAATTCTTTGGGAAAAAAAGAATAAGAGAACTCACTGTGGATCCTTAGCAGCAAAACTCTCCCCGAAGATAACAATAGGAATCATCTCTCTCAATTCTTTGCGCAGCCCTATTTCAATCTGTTCCAATCATTACACAACAAAAACCCATCAAATGTTACAAAAAACTACAAAATCTTTCATAGAAGAGCAAATTCAATGAAAGATTAAGTTTATACCATAGAGAGATTGTTGGTGAGATCGAAGTTACCACTAGGTCCACCACGCATTCCAAGAGAAGACCAATCAACATCGCCGTTACGTCGACGGAGGTAAATGACGTAGAAGACGAAGAGGACGATGAATGTGAAACATATTGGAATAGAGAAGATGACAGCTTGGTAAAGTTTCATCTTTTGTTCAGCAGCATTCGTGCCATTGGCTGCCGATGGAACCAAAGCTTGGTTTGGGTCACTGTAAGAAGACATGGTCACTGTTGTAATAATTGACAACACACTTTTTTTTTTTTTTTTTTGGTGTCTTTGGGTCGGTTTGCCTGAAAAAAAAAACAGAGAATCTCAAGTTTCTAGATCGGAGGTGAAGAAATGGTAAGATGAAAAAGATAGAGAGAGGAAGAGATGGGAAGGTTTCAGGTGAAGTATTCAGGTGTTTGCTTTTAGTATTTATTTCTGAACTTGTCACAACAAAATTATATTATTATAATATTATTAATAATGAATTTAAATACAAAATAGGATAGCAACAAATAATGGTAGAAGGAAATTTTAATAGTAGAAGGAAAATTTGTTTTTCTCAATTCTTTTTTGTTAATAGAAAATTTGATTTTCTTAATATGGGATCATTAATAGGAGTCTGTCTACAGACGGTTAACATAGAAACAAAACGTTAGGCAGTTGACTAGAAACTGAGTCAGACATTAAATAGATGTTTTTTTAAATATTATTAATTTACTATTCACACGAATATTGATCTACTGACTGGAAAAAGTTAATATTGTTTTTATAATCCTTTTTATGATACTTGAGGACTTTTGGGAAAATTCTTTGTTTATGTTTTTTAATTTGAAAATATCCTCTTTTTATATTTTTGAAAAATAATATTAGTTTCCAAAAAATAACCTTAGTAAAACTTAATAATAATTTAGAGAAAATTCTCTAATTAAAAAAATAAAATCATTTTTTTGTAATGATAGACCAATTGGTTTGTAGCATCATTAAAATCTTTCAAAATTGTTTAAGAACTTAACTGCTGAAATTAAAAGTTACAAAATTGAATTTGAACAAATAAAATTGTATTCTAGTTAGGATCCAACTGATGATAATGCAAAAAATCTCATGCCTTCTTATAAATTTTAACCTTTCAATAGTCTGATATGACATTCAATTGGATGAGATGTTTTGTTGTGTCATTTCATAGTATAGTTTGAGATATTACAAAGATGTAGTTTAACACAATAAATGTAAATTAATATATTTTTGGTTGAGTGGTCATGCATTTTCTATTTCATTAGTTTTATGGCAACATTTTCTAAGTTTTATTAGCTCTATGGTAAATGAATAATGAACTAATTGTTTAGTTAATTAGTTCGGGATATTAGAAACCAAATTTGGTGATACAAGTCTCATCAAATTTTATTCGTTGGAGATGAATATATTTGTTGGAAACTCTTTAGCTATATAAGACATGTAAAATTTGCGATAAATTTTATAAGAGAGACTTATTTATTAGTAAAATTTAATATATAAAATCAATAAACTATTTTTATTTAAAACCTTTTAAACTATAAAATTATTATATTATTCCGAATTTTTCTTTGATTTAATAAAGAATATATATTTAATTTAATTCAGAAGAATACTGTTATATCACATATAAAATAATTTTTTGAAAAAATAAAAATAGAGTATTTTTCAAATTATAAAACATAGATAGGATATTTTTCAAAAAATTCCAATTTTAGCTAAATTTTAAAGGAATGTTAGACAGGATAAATTTTGTATTTAGCTAATTAAGGAATTAAATGAATTCCATGGCACTAGTTATATATATGTCTGAAAATTTCAAATAATATTTAAAATTTTCATATATTTTCAAAATTTTTATAACTCTCTATGATTCTTTTTCGTTTCCAAACTCTTTCTGATTCTGTTTTATTTTTTTTCCTTCAACATGCATTAAGCGGACTTAAATCTGATTGATAATAAATTGACAACATTAATACAAATCCTATATTACATATCTAACTTAATTCTAATTTTTAAAAACAAAGAAAGGTCAGAATTGTCGGTTTTGAAAAAAAAATTAGTTTCAGGCTAATATGTTCAATGTTTCAATTTGTTTGTTTTCACTTACCATATATTAATAATAATTGAAACATCTCAAATGTAACTTTCGACAATAGAATTCGGCGTAGATCACGATAAATATTTATTTTACTGTATGCAAAGATATTACATTATTAATTGAAATAACTTTTAATGTTTCTAAAGAACACATATTTTATAGAACGCAAATGCATTGATTACCTTATTTTGGTGTATCAGTGTCAGGTCCATTTGTTTTGCTGATTTTTGCAGGTTCATTAAATTTCTTAATTTGGCATGTCATTACACTTATATTAATGATAATTTACACATCTCAAATGTTACTGTAGACCATAAAATTCGTCGCAAATCATGCTAAACAATTAAGTTATTATCTGCAAATATATTACGTCATTAGTTGTAATAACTTTTACTGTTTCCAAATAACACATGTTTTATAGTACGTAAATGCATCGATTATGTTATTTTGGTGTATCAGTGTCGGGTCCATTGGCTTTGTTAACTTTTAGGTTTTTATTAACTTTCTTACATTGGAATGCCCTTCGCCATTGCTAATTGTTTGTTTGTGTGCAAAAATCTCTGAAGCATACAAGGTTTGAAATCGATATAATCAACTACTACAATGGTTGATCTTAGAAAGAACGAGATTAACATAAATAAATCATGATAAAAAGACTGCAAATCTAAGAAAGACTGCAAATCTAAGAAAATTCGATGACTCGAACTATGTAGCATCTTGTCTAAAGAGAGATTCTGATGAGTCAAAAGTGCATCCGTTCTTGTGTCGGATTGCTGGAAATTAGTCATTTTGACATGTGACGTTGACCACCGGATCTCGCGCGCTGAGGTGAGTTCCGTTGCATCTTCAGGCTCTATACAGACCGCTATACAAGATGATAAATTAGTTAAGATATTGCAATGTTTTCTCGGTTTAGAACATTTGTAATACCGGTCCCTATCACAGATGCTGGGATAGTATGTTATTTGCTAATCAGACAAAAAAAATTTCTTTAAAAACTTCGTAAACGAGCAAAACTTCATATTGCAACTTCTACAAACATACTAACTTGAGAAAAAGAAAAAATGGATGAGTAATAAGTTATTCAGTAAGGAGATTATTTCTGTCAACCGGAAACATATAAGCAACAATCATCAAAACACATAAACTTACACATTATCAAACATATAGCCGGTCTTTCTTGACAAAGTATAACATACATGACATTTCTATTGTCCATAGCAAGAGGTCCAAACATCGACAAGTTCAACCATCCTTGTGATAGTTTTTAGAACCTAATGAATGGAGGCTGGTCCTCGTGGCTCAGACACTTCATTTCGGGCTCGTCAGCCGTTCTTAATATGCATGTTACCCTGTCGGCCCATCACAGTCTAGTTTCTCAATCATACATGCTCATACTTGCCTCTTTCTCATTTATTTATACATACTCGTACTTAGACATCATCATAAATATTATATTATTCTCATCAATCATCATAATCATGCATATCAAACATCCACTCAACAAGCATCAAAACATATTATTTCTTATTCAATCATAAGCAGGAAGATCTAAGCCTACATGCTATGATTTATGAAGCATAACAAAATCTATTTTTTTTCTTCTAATTTTCCGCATATCACATTTTCACATTTTCACCTTTGCCTTGTTTTCTTTTACTAAACTTTCCTCTTTGGAACTTTCATCTTCTAGACTTTCCTCTTCATGCCTTTTCTTTTCTGTACTTTCCTATTTAACACGTTCTTTTTCTAGACTTTTCTTGTATGAATTTCCTAAAATAGAAAGTTTTCCAAACTATATTTTTCTAAAAATAGAAACTTTTCAAAAATAGGAATTACGTTTTTTGAATTAGAAAAACTAAGGTTTTTTCTCAAACATGGTTACAACTTCAAACTTAGATTACGACCAGATATTACCTCGGAATCCTGATTTGTAAGTGACTGTGGAAATCTAACATCAAGGGCTTTCCAATAATGTATAGATAGTCTTCTAACTCTCTACGCTTCACCAGAAAACTGCTATTGAGGTTAGGTGGTGGCAAAATCCGATCCGCAGAGATCCACCCCAGAAAAACAACCATAACTCTCCAACCCTAGCTTTGATTTAGGTTCTGCTTGTGCTGTGGATAGCTCTTGGTGATGTGCATCTCTCCAGAAAGTATGACATGAAATGAAATCCATTTGAGCCTCTGTTCTCTATTTTCTCTCTTCTTCTCATGATCTCTCTTCTTATGATCATGATGGCTACAAAATTGGTAAAAATAAATCCTAATTCTCTTATATATGTCTCCACATTAATTTAGGGATTTGGTTTAGTGGACTTTTAACATACCTTCATTATGTGGTCCAAAACTATGGGATCAAGGTGTTACAACACCTCTCATAGAGAGGGAAATCGATGGAAGAACTCTCTCTATAGAGGAGGATGAATGAGAAATTGATCTCTCCTAGTAGGAGGAAGTAGGAGCAGAAGACATAGATTTACTTCGAGAGACTTGCTTCCGTTGGAGCAAAGACTCATAAAGAAATCTAGGCTCGAAGGATGAAGAAATTTGGGTTTGGAAGGTCCGGAGGAATCATCAAATTTTTTGCCGATGACGGATCTGGCCATGGCGAGAGAAACAAAGCTGGATCCACCACTGCTAATTTCATAGAAGTTTTCATCTCCTAATTTTAGAAGATTCATAGAAGGTCTACTCTGCTGTTACAAATTAGCACATGCATCATTATGAGAATTCAAGCATGCCACTAAGATGCCATACTTCATGGACTTAAATTACCTTGAATTTTGTAGTTCTTGAAGTTATTTTTCTCTTAAAACAATTAATTAAGTTTCTTTTTATTTTAGTTTCTTACAAAAATTTTATAAAATTATAATTGTTCGGATCAGAATCATATAATATTCTCCTTCTTTTTACATTGGTATGAACACGCATTAAATTTTATCACTGGTCTTTTTAAATAAAACAGGGTTGTTAGTTGTGATGGAAGAATTGTCGGTTTCAAAATCAACCTTATAATAAAAAATATTATTTTAGGTCAATATTTTCGATGTCTCAACTTTTTGTTACCACTCGCCATATAAAATTAAGAATTTAAACATTTCGAATAGAACTTTTGATACCTCATAGTTGTGATGGTTTTAGAATCCCTTTCTTTCTTGATTTGGTATATTTACATTAGCATTTATGCATGTTTAGGTGTATCTATATTTACATTTGTATCTATTAGGTTCTTGGAGTAATGCCATGAAGATTTGGTGTTTTATGGAGCATACATAAGAAAAAAGAACCAAAGAAAAATCTCAAGAGTTGAAGAAAGATGTAAGCAAGGTTGATGTTAATGCAAAGAAAGTCCAAGGCTTCTTAAAGATAACATCAGATAGAGATCTTCCCATTCTTGGAGTTAGCAAAATTTTAGGAATAATATAGAATGAGTTAGCTTTCCAATGGAGGTGGCTTTGGGTGATTTAGATCACCGGTTGAAAAGATATGATTAATTTAATGGAGACCGCCACCCCAATCTGCTAGAGGTGGCCACTGGGAGCCACCGGGGTCACCATCCCACTGGAGCTTGTCACTTAGAGACACCAGTGGCACTCATCCTGCCACTTGAAGCCGCTCTATCTTCCGCATCTTGTTATCCAAGTTTGAACCCAGGTCCGATCCGGGTTTTTTGGGTCAACCCAATCTGCATTAGTTATGCTATATAAGTGTTTTAGACATAATTTGAAGGTATTTATCTTTTTTTTTTATCACTTCTCTTTACCTCTTTTAGATTTAAGAACGATTTGTATTGGATCCAAATCTCTTTTATGCAATTATGTTTATTTCTGTTTAGATTTCTGTTTAGATTTCTTAACTACTCTCCTTTAATCATGATTATGCAAAGATCAAACTCATTGTTTTGTGTATTGATGAATATTAGTGAATAGTAATTTTAGAACTCTTGAATATGATAGATTTAGGATGATTATGAGTTTATTGGTAGATTTTAGGCTTGGAACATGTTAAATCATTTCTTAGTATGTGTTATTAAAGCTAGATTAACATTGATCTTATTGATTTAGATCTTAGGCAGTTTCATGCTTAGAAGGTGTTCGATGAAATGGTTGAACCAAATCACTAAGAGCTTTACATACTTAGTCAACATGAATTGATGATTAGGGTGTTTAGTGGCTATTTAAACTTGATATTAATACTCATTGATCATTTGATTGCGAACGGAAGTTGATAATGATTATATGATTAATGAAAGAATTAGTACCATAAAAATAGATTAGTCTAGATTTGTGATCTTAGGCCTAAAGATTTAACTTTGTTAAGTAGTATTGAACTTCTCTAATTAGCAAGTATTCATCCTACTCAATTATCTTATTCTAAGACTCCCGTCTTTCTATATTTGATTTCAAACCATTTTTCTTATTTTCCGCTTTATTTATATTTGAATTTTGTTACAAATCAAAAACACAGATGTTGCTTAGATTGAGTAATTGCATGTAATCCTAGTGAGTTGATTCTTGTTTTCTTGTGGTTCGATTCTAAAGTGTTATATAGCACAATAAGTTAATTGATAAACCCTTAATCAACTTTTGACCATTAAATTTGATGCATATCACAATAAATAATTATTAATTATTCTATTAGTTGCAAAGATATTATTAAATCATTAACTGAAAAGTATTTTACCTTCCCAATAAACACATGTTTATACAGCGCAAGTGCATTGCTTATGTTATTGTGGCATATTAGTGTTGAATCCACTGGTTTTGTAAAATTTTGAAAATCCATTAAATTTCTTAGTTTGGCATGTCCATCAACACTGCTAATTTTATAGAAGGTGTCATCTCTTAACTTAGAAGGTTCGTTGATAGTCGACTTTGCTAATTTGGTATGTACATTTACTCTACAAATTAGCACATGCATTATACTGTGAATCTGACATGCTACTATGATACCATATTTCATGGGCGTGACTACCTTGGATTTTGCAGTTCCTTAAGTGGATTAGGAAGTTAGCTTTTCTCTAAAGGTCTGAACTAGTGAAGTACTGCCTTTTTCCTCCTCTCTTTGGGAGAGTGCAAAGAGATTTTAGGAGTGTTACATGTTAGATTGAAAGAGACCTTTGTGTTTTAAATGTGTTAAGTTTTATTCACGTCAATTGACATCTATTTATACATGTACATGCTCTGTTTTTGAGTCTATCTCGAAGCTATTTGGCATGATCACAAACCGATAATATCTTCTATATATATATGATATTAACTTAAGATATACTTCTAGAACCTTCTTAGTATATCCATCTCAACACCCCCTCAAGTTGGAGCATGGTAGTTACACACACCAAATTTGGACGATAAATACATGAAGCTTGAAGTACCTAATGACTTGGTAAGTACATTAGCCAGTTGTTTTGTTGTGCGAACATGCCCTGAAGTAATAAGTTTTTCGTGGACTGCATCTCTAACACGGTGACAATCTGACTCAATATACTTTTTCCTCTCATGAAATACCGGATTAGAAGCAATGTATATAGCGGATTTGCTGCCACAAAATAACTCCATCAGATAACTATGCTCCACTCCTAGATCAGCTAGCAACTGCTTTGTCCACTTAAGTTCTCGCAAAGCAGCAGCTATAGCCCGATACTCCACTTATGCAAAAAAATGAGACATTGTATCTTATTTCTTTGTTTTCCAAGAAATAGAAGACTCATCTAATTTCACAAGAAAGTCTTAAAGAGACCTTCTTGTACATGAACACGAATTCCAGTCCAAGTCACACCATGATTGAATTTTAAAACCATAATCAGCTTGTATCATAATCCCTTGTTCCGGACATCCCTGAATATAACGCACAATCCAAAGTGCTGCATCCCAATGAGCATCTCTAGTATCGTGCATGACCTGCGACAACATATGAAGCACATACACAACTCGGGCCTTGTTATAGCCAAATACACAAGGCGCCCTATCAACCTTCTGAACCGTACCAGATCTGCAAACTTTGGCCCATCATCAACGAGAAGTTTTTGATTTAATTCCATGGGAGTACTCACATGTTTACAACCAAGCATATCCATCTCATCAATAATATCGAGAGCATATTTCCTTTGTGTGAGAAACATACCTGAAACACTACGTGCAACCTCGATACCCATAAAATACTTGATCTTAAAACATGTGCTTAAGTAAGTTTTAAATTTTTCTAAAACACCCAAGTTGTTGCAACTTATGATTAAATCGTTTAACATATATAAGTACTCAAAGATTCATTTCCCTTCGATGAAAGTAAACAAAAAGTAATCTTTGTAGGAATGTTTGAAACTATATTTCAACAATGCCTCTGTAAGTTTAGCAAATTAACACCGTGGAGCTTGCTTTAAACCATAAAGAGAATTTTTGATCTTACACATTTTTGATGGATTAAATGTTTGAAACGCTAGAGGCAACCACATATATACTTCTTTTTTATAAATCTCCATGCAAAATAACATTACGGACATCCATTTGATGAACTTCCCAACCTTTAGCTGCAGATACTCCCAAAAGTGCACGAACCATAGTAAGTTTTCCTACGGGTGAAAACGTCTTTTCAAAATCTTCTCCTTTGACTTGAAGGTTACCATGTACTACTAGTCTTGCTTTGTACCTTTCAATCATTCTCCATCTGCATTGTATTTGATTTTAAAAATTTACTGACATCCAATGGCTTTCTTACCAGGTGGTAAATCCTCAAAATCCTAAGTCTGTTTTGTTTCTAGCGCATCAATCTCATGCGACATTGTCTTATGCCATCGCTTATCCTTGAAAGTTTCTTTGTATGACTGTGGCTCTACTCCAGCTGACACAGCGGCCGAGAAAGCTTTGTGATTTTCTAAAAAATTTTCGTTAGAAACATAAGAATCGATGTGATAAGGTGCATACCTTTGACCATAGGAGGAGGGCATGATGTGTTGGAAATATCAGAGAGGTGTGTATCAGGGAGACATCATGTACTGTTTATGACGTATTCTTGAAGACGCACATTCAGAAATTTCTTCCGTTTACCAACCCCGACCTGCTTGGATTAATTTTCTACAACACATTCATTTGTTTCAACAAATTTTATAACCTTCTCGGGAGACATAGCAACATCTGTCCCAACACCCTCAGCTGGCGTTGGAGTGACTTCTAGAACCTTCTCAAGAAATAGAACAACATATGTTCCAACACTCTTAGCCGGCATTAGAGTGACTTCTAGAATCTTCTCAGGAGATAGAGAAACATTTGTTCTAACACTCTCAGCCGGCGCTGGAGCTGAATTTATTACATACACAATAGTATCAATATTCATATTTAGAGAAGACGATGAGCTCGCCACGTGGTGTGTCTTTCCGATATTCTCAGTCTCGATCACCACCACTTATTCTTCATAAAAAAACTCACGCTATTACATAGTAGACAAGAAACGGTAAGCTCTTCCCTTTACACAAAGAATTGCTTTGTTTTTAAATCAAATAATTTCCATCATTTTTGACCATAAAGATATCCAACAAATATGCATTTCCTACTGTGATCTCCAAACTTATCTTTATCCCTTGTGTGTGAAACTTAAAGAACCAAAAACCTTGACACCATCATAAGAAGGAGTTGTGCCACACAACAGTTCATACGGCGTTTTGCGTTCTAGAACCTTCATAGGTGTTCTATTAATCAAGTATGTTGCAGCAAGTACACTTTCACCCCAAAAATGAATATGAAGATTAGCTTGAAACAAAAGAGAACAAGAAACATTGAGTATGTATCTATGCTTCTGCTCGATCCTCCCGTTTTGTTGAGGAGTTCCCAGGCACGAAGTTTGACGAATAATTCTATTAGTATTGAAATATTTTGACAAACACATGAACTCAGTTCTATTGTCACTTATTATGGTTTTCATATTTTTACTGAAATGTATGTGCACTATGGAAAAGAAATTTAGAAGAAAAGGTAAATAACTCAAAACACCAGACGCATGATGTCCTAGTATATGATGCCACAAACTTTGATCAACTGAGACCTTTGTCTTGTTAGCCCGCGCGACAGTCACATCCCGATATAGATATACACCATCTTTTTCTTCACCGACTCCAATCAGGGTCCTCGTAAAACAGTCCTATAACACGCACAAAGTGTCAGAAAAGATAGTAAAGCAACCAATATGATTTAATAATTTTGCAATAGACAAAAATGTGCAGTTGAGATTTGGCACATATAACACATTTTCCAAATTATTATCTTTGACAAAATCAAGCAACCGCTCTTTGTTATAGGTACATCACTACCATCAGCAAATTTAACCGGATAAGAAACTATGCCAACAAGATGTGTGAGGATGCTAGAATCACCGATCATGTGGTGCGATGCACATGTGTCTAGTATAACCTTACCAGTTTGTTCCTTACCACTAAATCGTCCTAGAATGGGAATTGCTTTATGTTGCGCAGTGAGCTGTGTCAAAGAGGCCCACTGCTCCACAGTCAAATTCGGAACTACACCTGGAGCTGCTTAAGCTGCATTAGAACAAAGAAAAACTCCTCTTCCTCGTCCACTGGTATTTGAATAAGATCCTTTGCCTTGTCCTCTGCCTGTGATGCGCTCAGTTTGGTTCTTCTCGCTCCACCACTCCGGGAAACCTATGATTTGCCAATATTCCTTTTTTCGTGCCCACTCCGGCCACAATGCGAGAAAATCACAGATCGATCACGAGTTCTTGCCATAGCAGCACTCATGTTACACCTTCAGCCTCATATCCATCGTTTGAATCTGATTTTGCCACGAACCCTAGAACATCTTGTTTATGATCTCCTCGTGAAGAACTCAACCTTCTCTCCTCGTGAATAACACGTTGATAAATATTGTTGATGTCAGAGAGTGTTCCATACCAATAATATTGGTACAAACATTGCGAAATCGAGAATCATCCAATCCCATTAGGAATTGGTGAACTCGCTCTTCTTCATAATCTTTTACGACTTTCTCCTTAGCATCACACGAACACTTTAGAATTGGTTTATAATTGAGTAGCTCTTCTCACATCGCTGAAAACTTCCCAAAATTATCCATCACGCTCATACCATCTTGGCGACAAGACGCAAGCTTACCCTTCAACTGATATATATGTATCGCATTACCAAGCTAAAAGCGGTTCTGCAACTTGCACCACAACTTGCTTGCGTCAGACGTTAAAGTAACACTGGATCGAACTTTCGACACCATTGAAGCTCAAATCCAGTCCACGATCATGGAGTTTACAATCTTCCACTGTTCCAGATCGTTTTCTTTGTTCTCCGGCTTCGTAATTTTTCCATTAACGAAGCCAAATTTCTGTTTTGCACGCAAGGAATTCTCCAATTCCCTCGTCCATACAGCATAATTCTCACCGTTCAACTAAACTGGTGTGATTCAAATTTCTAGATTATCAGAAAGATGTAGATAATACGGATTTTTTATCTTTGAATCTCCAGACTTTGAAGATTCTGTTTTGACAATAACTCTTTCACTCATTTTTTAAAAAATGTTTTGGAAATTTTGTTTTAAGAAAAGTCGGGCTTTGATACTATGTTAGATTGAATTTTTTTTTTGTGTTTTCAATGTGTTAAGTTTTATTCACTTTCCTTGACATTTATGTTTTGTTTTTGAGTCTATTTCCAATCTATTTGACATGATCACAAACTGATAATATCTCCTAAATATATACGATATTAACTTAAGATATACTTCTAAAACTTTCGTAGTATATCCATCTCAACATTACATGACCCGAATCAGATATTGGATTGATGCTATTAAGGTTTTCCTACGTTCGGGGTTATAAAACATAGTGCACATTTGGCAGTGACGAGGTAAGAGAATTGTCTCGTGTAATCCATTTGTTTTTGAATTAACATATTTCTGGTCCAAAAAACGCGTTTCAAGTATAAGTGATATATACGTCTTTCTCTAAATGTCATGCGGCTATAGGGTGGCTCGGACAATGGCATGTCAACCAAAATGTTCAAGACGTGACAGTAAGCCTTGCTCCTGAAAGATAATATTTTACGGATATACTCTTATGGGATTGGCCACATACTTCTCTTTCTGGGAGGTGGAGAGACTCGTCGCTTTGCTTAGAGTTATACTGACACGGCTTATCCATGTGTCGCTGCTATTGGTAGGCGAAAAATTACTCCAGCATTAATTATTTGTTAAATTCTTGTAAAATTCAATTCTCAAGACTATTTCTAAATTTTCCAAACTCTTTAGAAAAGAATCTCAACCACTTCCGTAGTACATTTGTTCACAAACGGGTTTGTTTTAACCTAATTTCACCATAAGTATATTAAATTTCAGTGGATGGTGACAAATTGCGACTAATGCAAGTGAACCACATTGCACTTTGATATTTTCGTATGTTAATGTCCACCAACATCTCAAAAAGGCCATACGTAGACTTATCCAAAGTTATAATTTTTAATGTCAATATGTTTTGTTTAATGTCAATATGTTTCATTGTATAAACAAAATATACAGAATATTCAGATATGGATGATGAAACACATCAGCTTTGATTGCTCCCACGGACGCGGAGATTCGCAGATTTGCCTCCTCGCTCTGCTTTTCAGTTTTGTCAACGGTTCCCGTACCTTATTGGTACGATCCAAGAGACATTTTTCCCAGATTTTTTTTCTTTTTTTTGACATCGTCATTGTCAACTTTAAAAGTCAACTGCTTTTGTTCTAAGTTCTCAGCAAAATGCTATCTAAGTTAGAAAAGTGATTAGCTCAAGAGGACCGGTTTTACTCTCAAAGTTAGATGTGTTTTGAGTTTTTGCATCACAACAATAAGGGGACTATGTTGAGTTTCTTCAGTTGCAAAAATTAAGGGGCATATCGGTTTATTCTTTGTTTCGGTTTGGTTTAGCTATTTGGGCTTTAACAAAACTGTAGTTGAATTTGAGCCAAAATTAGTTTGGTTGGGTTTATGTTAGATTCAGTTTAATTAAGTTCCGTTCATTTAAAAAAAATACAAATTAATTAACATTACACAAACCAAACTCAACGTCATTTGATAAAACATACTTCAAAAATAAATAATAAAAGGACGTAAATTCATTGGTTTAGGCAAAAACACCTAAAATTGTCTTCATATTTTGGTAATAGACCAACTCGTGTATCTGTTAAGAATCTTAAATTAAGAGTCAGTGGTAACTAAATTTAAAATAAATAAACAAAATAATTAAATAATGCTAAATTATCAATACTAAATTACTAACTATCTTAACTATTTAATCAATACTTAAAATAAGCAAATTGGGTTATCGGTTGGATTCGTTGTCATACCAAAGGTCCAAACCAAACAAGAATGTTCTGGTTGAAGAAAACCTTAACCAAACAGTTTGTATAGATCTTGGTTTGCTTTGTTCGGTTAAAATGTCCATCCTTAACCGAAAACACAAGTATTAGTTCGTTATTCAATCAAAGTCGACCCCAATACAAGAACAATCCCACAAAAATGGACTTCACACTTATGTGTAGACTGCCGAATTTAGGCGTTCAAATGTAACCACCAATATTTTCAGTTACTGACATTTTCAAAAGAGGTTTCAATGAAGAGTGAGGATTTGAAAATGCAAGTGTGTATACTCTATACATTAGTCTATGCGTCTCGATATTACAAGCTTCGTGAGAGAACAGTGAGGTTTCTAACTCTTGTTTAGTTTAAGCAACTCTTGGCTTTGGGTTGAGCTCTGTCTCCAAACTTGAAGGTGTCTTTGGGGTCGAAGCAACGCCACCAAACTTGCGGACCAGAATTTTGAAACATGGCAGCAACAGAACATACAAGGCGATGAAGAAAAATGGAGTTGCTACGAGCCACCCTAGTAACTGCAATAACCAATAACCATATGAGTAAAATAAAAGACTTATATTTCAGATATGAGAATATTGCCAGTTTACGATTCGAAATCAGACTTGCAAGTTACCAAAGATAAGATCATATAAGATTAGGCTAGGAAATACAATAATCGATTCGAAATTTTTCTACTTACCGCGTTACCAATGCTTAAAAAGACTTCCTGAGAGGCTTGGCCAGTGAAAACCTTCTTTAAAGCATCTGATGTCAAAGGAAAATGAGGTCCACCGGTAACTTTTTCACCGAGTCTTAAGAAAGGCACAACGAGACTTCAATGCGAAAGACATGAACGGAAAAAACCAAAATCCAAGTCAAGAAGAAAACCAATAGTAGAAAGATACAAAACAAATGCATCATTTTTTCGATAAACAAAAAGATTAAAAGGGTATGCATAGCATAAAGGTTTACGCTAATTCTACTGGAGTGGCAATGATATTGGCCAACATCACAGTTGGAGCATGACAAGCAGATCCAAGCAACGCAATAGCTACTCCACATAGAAACACAGGAACACCTATTTAAAAACCAAAACCCCCTCAAACATAAGTAAACATCAGTAAGCATAGGGAAATAGATAATGGTAAGACCAATACGCACCGCATATCGGAAATATCCCCAATGTAATACCCAATGCAGCAGAGAAAGCGAGCTGCTTTGGCTCAGTACCTCTAAAGAAAACAAAATCAACACTTGTGAAACAGAATAAGAGATACCCAAAAGATCCTTTATGAACTACATGAAGACAAAAGGATAAAGTTTCTGCCTTTAACTGTTCTTCTATATATGGTCTCGTTCCAAATTGAGAAACCAATGTTAAGTAAGATACAAAGGTAAGCTTTTAAGACCAAACGAATCAAGAAATAGCAAATGAGATCTATCTGATTCCAAATCGAGAAGCAGAATCAAAGTAACTAAGTAAACCTAATTTCAGATCGATATGATTATACAAACGCGTAGAGAGAGATAAAGAAGACGAACCTACGCAAGATCTGGAGAATAGGATCCGTGATTTTTTTATTGAACCATGCTTTCAATCTACCTTTTGATAAACCCATTACGATTCTATAAAATCTGAACTCAAATTCTACAGAAAGTTTACAGATTTATACAGAAGAACGTAGATCGGGTTTTTTCCCTTCTGGTATTTTTCCGTTGAGCGTCGTTTACGGAACAAGTTAAAAGATTTGGTATTCCAGAAGCGGGTTCGGGTAATCGGGGCACGTATTGAATTTCAAATCGGGCATTCCAAATTTCAAGCAAGGTTTGGGCACACAAACCGAATTGAGATTGTCGAATTGAACCGAGTTGAAGTTCGGTCAGTTTGGTTTTCTTTTGATTTAGACTCACTAGTAGGCCTGGGCATAAAATTCGAAATCTAAAAATGGAATCGAAAAATCCAGTTCTGAAATCGAACCAAATAGTTATAAAATCTGAATGTATAATAAAATTTCCTATCCGAATTACCCGAATCCGATATGAAATCTGAATGCCAAGATCTAATTTAGAGAGAGCAACCGATCAACTGGTTTTAAATTTAATTTTGGTTCAGTTGGTTTGGTTAACCAATTTTTTTAAATTCTTCATTACCAAACCTTCAGCTTTTGAGATCGAGAATCCACACTTTATTAGACTGAACATTCTGATTAACTGTTTAGATTACGATTTATTGGTTTTATATAAAACTGAAATCGTATAAACAAAAATTTAAATCGGTTTGGTCTGTTTGATCTTTTTTGGCTTATACCTTTTTGATTTTAGTAAAAACTGAAACCACATAATATTCATTTGCAATTTGGTTTGCTTTGGTTTTTCTTGGGTTTAGTTAAATTTTTGTTTATACTATAAATTAAACATGCACTAATTTTACATAGTATAAGCGTATCTACAATTTTCTTCAAATATATTTTTGTGAAACTGTCGAAGTTTTGCATAATCTCCCCCAGTCACTGAAGGGGCGGGTTATAGAAATTCCGATTTAAAGGATAATTTTGGAACACAAGGAAACCAATTAGAGCTGTCAATTTGTGATTCAACTCACGGGTTATGCGGGTTTTGACCTTTTGTAGGGCAGATGCGGGTTGACAGAGAGTAAAATTTTGCGGGGTGGATGCGGGTCGAAGCTTTGGCTCGTGGGTCGTATGATTTTAACCGCAGGTTCGCGGATAACCCGCAACTGAGTGTATTTTTTATATATACCCATTTTGCGGGTTTATCAGGTTAAAAAAGTGGGTTGGTGGGTTGACGGATAACCCATAATCCTTTAACAAAAAAACTTGCAGGTTAGCGGGTTATCCGCGGGTCAAACGATTCTAATGCAAGGCGGGTGCGGATCGTCAATTTATAACACACGGGTCAAGCAGTTTCAACTTTTTGCAGGTAAACTTTTATCTAGACCCGTGAGTTGGCGGATCATGCGGGACGGATTGACCCCCTTAACAGTGCTAGAACCAACCCTTTTGTACTATCACTAGGCCACAAACCCTTTGACATTATTTTCTATCTTAAATTATGTTATCTTCTATTTAGATTTTCTATCTTGAATTGTTCACAATAACATTCCAACATATAAATCAATTAAATGTTATCATAGTAGATGAACTATATTCCAACATAATGTTATTATAACTATATCATCTTTCATAGAGGTTTTTTTTCTCTAACACGTATTTGAATAAAGTTTATAAAAAAATAATATTAGATCAAGAAAAATCATTCATGTACTAAAATAAAATATAGCTCAAGAGATGAGATGAAAGAGAGACAGAGAAATTGATATGTTTAAAATTAAACGACATTAATTAAATATGACCAATAAAAAATTCAAGTGTCATGTATTTTCATTTTTTTTTTTCTTTCTTATTTTTTTTTCTTCTTCTTCTTCTTCTTTCTTCTTCAAACAAACGTAAAGCTTCCATTGTTGACAAAATTGAAGCTTCATTTGAGGTGATTTTTGATGTTTTTTATTAATGATTTATTTGTGGGAGTATAGAACCAAGAATAATGAGTAAATGTAAATGAATATTTGAATAAGAATATTGTAGATTTAAAAATAATTCTTGACTAATGCCTCATTTCTTATGCATAATGACTTTTGAAACATGTTATCTTGATTGATTAGAGTGTGACATTGTTAATCTTAGGTAAATAATGGGTAACAGTGATGGAATCATAGTGAATCTTAGGTAGATAGAAATCAAAATCGGAACTAAGTACAACTATGTGTTATTAGTAAAACTAGTACAACTATGGTACACCTATGTGTTATTGGTAAAACTAGTATAACTTGGTACAACTAAGAGCAGGGAAAAACTAAAATAAAATGGTTTTTCTTATTTTTTCAAGGAAAAATGAATAATATTCCATGGACTTTTATACATTTTGATTATGGAGGATATTATTCTAAAAGCGGTGTTGAAACAAAATGAATTAGAAGCGAAGATAAATTATACCCAATAGTGATGAAAAATCAATTGATGAGGTCACATATTATGATTTGGTTGATAGCATATACAAGAAGATTATGGTAGATGAAGCCATTACGAGTGATGAAGAAGTTTATGCCTATTTCATGACACTGCATTATGAGAAACGTAGGAGTATTTTGTATGTGGAGGCTGTGAATGATGTAGAGGAAACTAAGGGGGTGAGGAAGTCTTAAGAGAGGATCGAGGAAGTGCAGTTGGTGTAAGTACCAAAAGTGTAAGTTTCAAGTGGTCGAATGACCTCTAGAATTAATGATGGTGGTATAATTATTCTTTACGGAGATGAACCATGGCAACATGAAGAGATGTTAAACAATTGTGAAAATTCTTCATATGAAGAATTGCATAACTCATGTATATTTGAAGAGAATCCACTTGCATCTGTTACAGAAGAAGGAGAAGATGTGATGGTGAACGATGGTGTAAATGTTGGATGGGAAGATGGTATTAATGTATCTTTGCATCAAGAATTTGGAACTAAGAAGGAAGTGCAAGATATAGTTGAAAAAGCTGCACATCTGAATTGTTTTTACTTTGCTGTAATCAACTCGGATTCAAAGTTATATGTAGTAAAATGTTTAGAAGCAATAAATGGTTGCAAATGGTCTTTACGTGCTGCAAAACTCAAGAATTCAAATTGTTTCTTGATAAGAACTCACAGGAAGATGTATACATGTTCTCGGTCTACAATAATTACTAGCCAACGTAGGAGGAAAAGAACACCACGTTTAGTTGCATCTGTTTTGCATAACGACTATCCAGGTCAATTTGATACTCAAACTCCAAAAGTTCTCATTGGTCTGACTCAACGAAGACTTGGTGTTCATGTGTCGTACTCAACTGTATTAAGAGGAAAACACCAAGCTGCAAATGATGAGCATCAGAGTTTTAAGTACTTATTCTTCGCTTTGGGTGCTTGCATTGAAGGGTTCAAAGTGATGCGAAAAGTGATTGTCGTGGATGGAACCCATCTTAAGATTGTATATGGTGGAGTACTAATTGGTGCGACAGCTCAAGATCCCAATCATCACCATTATCCTATTGCTTTTAGTGTAGGTTGATGGTGAGAAAGATACAAGTTGGGGTTAGTTTCTGAAAATGTTGAAATTAGTAGTGCAGGATTCTCCTGAGCTTATATTTCTTTCTGATATAAATCAGAGTATCATCAAGTGTATAGTTAAATTTTACCCGTTATCTCATCATGGATATTGCATGTACCATTTGTCTCAGAATGTGAAAGCAAGCGTTTCAGGTGTCAATAATGACATAATTGGTTCAAAGTTCATGGAATGTGCAGAAGCTTATATAGATGCTGAGTTTGTAAAACTCTATGTTGCCTTTAGGATGAGGTACCCAGCTGCAGCAGAGTACCTTGATAGAAGTGTTAGAGAAAAAAATGGTCAAGACGTTATTTTCTAGGAGAAATGTACAACATCTTGACAACCAATAACGTAGAATCTATTAATGGTGTTTTAAAAAATGCAAGGAAGTATACGTTATTACCAATGTTTGATGTCATTATAGCAAAAGTAGGTGAATGGTTTAACAAACATCGGAAGAGTTTCGAAAATTTTTGTCTTGCACAAAAATTAGTTCCTCATGTGGAGAAAATAATACATGAACGATGTAAGGATGCAAAATTTTTGGCGGTGTACGTGCTAAACAACTATCTTCTTGAATAATTTGTTGTTGGACTTGATAGGAATGCTTATTTGGTTGACTTGACAAGGAAAATTTGTAGTTGCAAGTGTTTTGACATAGATAAATATCCATGTGTTCATGCATTGACGGCAAATTTACTCAACGTGAAGGGAGATCTCGATGTACATGAGTTGTGCTCCAAATATCATTGGGTGGAGCTGTGGGCTTTGGGATACTACCAAACAATTTATCCAGTTCCCCACCAGAAGCAATGGGTCGTTCCTGTCGAGATACAAGAGAAGATAGCATTACCTCCGCTTTATGAAAAGAAAAAGGTAGAATTCAAGAAAAAAAGTACCCATCAATTGGAGAACATCGTGGAAAAAGGGGACGTGGCTGAGGGTCTACTCAAACTGAAGGAAAAACGAGTCAAAGTGGGAGAAGATCGATTCAAAGCGGTCGAGGATCGATTCAAAGCGGTCGAGGATCGATTCAAAGCGGTCGAGGATCGATTCAAAGCGGTCGAAGATCGATTCAAAGCGGTCGAAGATCGATTCAAAGCGGTCGAGGATCGACTCAAAGGGGACGAGGATCGACTCAAAGGGGACGAGGATCAACTCAAAGGGAACGAGGATCAACTCAAAGGGAACGAGGATCGACTCAAAATGGTGAAGCCATGTATAATTGGTTTAATTGTAGTAATGGTGAAAAAAATATCTCATAATTTCTACGTTTGGTTTGGTTAATTGTAGATGATACTAGTTTGTGTTAATTTCTGTCAGTTTACACCTAGGTAAAACTAAGTGGTACAACTATGTTGAATTTGATTTTAAGTTTGGTAATTTGTTCAAGAAAGACATGTTCGTGTCAATATTTGATCGTCTAGAATCATTAACATCTATTATAAGAAGGGCAAAAATCAAGATTTTTGCTTAGTGGTTACATAACATCATATTTTACTGACAAATGTCATATAACCTTGATGTTTGTTTAGATGTAAAGCATTTGAATTTACCAAAATATTTAAAAGTTGTTATTTAACAATTATTTGTTTATGAAACTATAGTATAAGCACTTCATTATTCTAATGTCATTAGTACAACTAAAAAATGTTGTAAATTAGTATGGTACAACTAATTAAATGTAAAACCACCAAAGTACAACTATGTTATGGCCTGACTACAACTAATAATTTTAGTACAACTCTGGTACAATTAAGGGACAAAAATTTTTGTCGGACAAAAAATACTTTTTGTTTGATCCTACGTAATTTTTTTTCGGATACTATGTATTTTTTGTTTGATCCTAGGTATTTTATACTTTAAATTTATAATTAAATTATATAATGAATATTTAAACATTATATTATTATTTTATAATTAAACATTAATATTAAACAACTAGTTGTAATATAGTTGTGTCAGTTCTACTTAAACAAATAGTTGTACCATAGTTGTACTTAAAATTACGAGTTCCACATGCAATGAAACACAAGTTCTAAACTGAAAATAACATCCTGAAATACAAAAACAAAACACAAGACAAGTTCCAAACAACATCAGTAAAGACCTAAGTCTTCTTTTGTTTCTTTTTATCATTCTTCCTATATTCTGTGAATAGGGATTTTTTAAACCTAGGCGGGTTGATCTTCCTCTTTTCTTGTCTAGTACATTTCTTCACAGATTTCGACTTTGTGCGTGTAAACATTAGTCTTAACGACTCAGTGCTACCACGGGGCAAATGACCACTAACCGAACCACAAGTAAGTATGGTAGGAACCAGATATAGCTAACCCGGATATGGAGGCTTAGCCAGAGAAGGCTGAGCTGGAGAAGACAAATCTACAAATGGTTGAACTGATGAAGGCTAAACTGGAGAAGACTGATCTGTATATGGCTGAACTGATGAAGGCTGAGCTGGAGAATACTGATATGCAGATGGCTGAACTGATGAAGGCTGAACTGGAGAAGACTGATCTTCAGATGGCTGAACCAGAGGAGGCTAAGCAGGGGAAGGCTGATCAGAGGGAAGGCTGAGCATGAGAAGGATGATCTCCAGAAGGCTGAGCTGCAGAAAGCTGAGCTGCAGAAGGCTGAGCTGCAGAAGGCTGACCTGTGGAAGACTAACCCGTAGAAGGCGGACCCGTAGAAGGTTGAGCTGCAGAAGGATCACCATCACCATAGTCCATTGTTGAATCATCAAAGAAGGTTGAATCATCATCCATAACCTTCTGTTTCCACTTGTGGTTCTTCTGTAGGATCTTCACATCAACTTCAAGAACCTTAACCCTCTCATCAATCATACTAACCTTCTCCTCAATATGTTCCATCATTATGCAATTATGGCTGAACCCAGCCTCCATAAACTCTTTCAACTCTCTCAAAATATCTGGTGGTGGAGGAGGAGGAGCATTTTTAGGTTGTTCTTCAACATGTTCTTCTTCCACAAGTACCTTCTCTACTACCCTAGAAGACACATCCCATTTGTATAGGTTTTCCCAAAATTATCTTCTTCCCGGCGTTGAGATAGACAGTCATAGCTTCAACAACTTCATCCGGGTAATCTTGAGGGAAGTCTCCATCCCAAATATGAGCCATCAAACGCCGTTCTTCATTAGACGTAGGTTCCAAAATGATACAAATCTCCTACATTAGAAAGAAAACATTATTAGCTTAAATAACATTCAAATATTTACAAAAACAAAATCTTCCAAAACAAAAATCTTACCTTCGTCTCATTGATGTCACTTATCGGATATCCTTTCCTCCCCATGTCTCTGAACCTCCTTTGGCACATTCTTGAACAGCCACGACTCGATCTGACATCTTCACGGTACTTTATCCTCATAGACGAGAAAGCCTCAAATGCTAAAAGCTACAACAAATGGTTCAATGCATTAGTACACACAGTAAGAACAAACCAAATACATGAAACAAAAAGTTGGAATATTAGGAAATGCCATACCTCCAAAGGAATTATGACAGCAGGAAATGTCAAGTTCAGTTTCTCTTTGACTTGACTCTTCAAATGCTTCAGCAAATGGTTGATCTCAGTTGAATAATGTTCAAACGTGTATCTCCCCCACGGAAAGCTCTTGTATACATCCAACTCATCAATAATTCGGAGAATGAACGGCTCAATGGGTGATGGTACCTTAACCTTCATTTTAATAATGGAGCTGAGGAGGTAAAACATACCCATATGCAAGCAATCTTCACACGCTACCATCATCATCATCTTTTTTTCTACATCAGACAAGAATATCTTCTCCTTTCGATTAAACTGTCTCTTGACAAAGTCGAAGCTCCCTATATTCTCACGATCTTACGGGTACTCTTGGCAGTTCAGCCCGAATATCAATATATGCTCCCTTACCGAATAATGGATAGGAACTCCATTGACTATGAACCACCACTCTTTGCGGTTATTAAAACACACAGTACGCAATATAAGCATCCACATGCCCATCAACTTTCGGTTTTTCTCCCTTGGCATGTGGAACAAATGCTTGAATTGGCTTTCCTTAAACCACTCCATCTCTATGTCAGAAAGTTATTTCTCCAAGTTCTACAATACCTTGGTGATGTCACACTTCATGAATTTGCAGCACTTTGAGTAATCCTCCGGCTTGTGGTAGAACCTAGCAGGTTGCTCTGACTGCTCGTCACTATCCTCTTCACCACCCTACAACAAGAACATTTCAGTTTGAAGTTGTACCAAGTTTACTAAGTTGCACCACAACTAGTTGTACCTATTTCAAATTTCCTAAATTATGCGGGAAATAAATACTTCCTTTACAATTAATTTTAGTTGTATTACTTATGCATCAGTTGTACTAGTTTTACCTAAACAATCCTACATATATAAATCCTAATTATACCTCATTCGATGCCTCAGGCTAAGGCTCATTCGATGTCTCAAGCGAAACAGTTTTTTTTCCTCTCCACTTGATGAGGATATATTCTCCTCGGATCCATTCTCATCATCTTTTATCGGAGAAGGATGATAGAAATTAGAGTTTCTTGTTCTAACCATTCTTGCAATTCATAAAAAACAACTTTAACATCAAATACTAAACTTAAATCAAATCAAATCTGAATATTCAAACCAAATATCATACCCGAACCTAATTAACATTTCACAATAGCTCGACCCTATTTCACATTTCTTAATAAATCGATCCTAATTCACTATAACTCAACCCTAATTCACAATAACTCGATCAATCTCCACCCAAACAAAACCCTAAGCAAATACGGAAACCTCCACTCACGAAATATAAAAGCTACCTTTCAAAATTAAAATACTAGGTTATAGATACTTACCTTAATGAACTACGGTGACGAAAACCGGCTGATGAATGGAGGCTGAGCAACGGCGGAAGAACAACAAGGAAACCCAACGACGGAGCTGAAGCGGAGACGAAGCCAAAGCCAAAGGAAAAATGAGCTCCGACGGATCGACGACGGCGAGAGGAAGTTTCTCGTGAAAATTTGTTTCTGTGTTGCAGGTTGCAAGAAGAAAACTTGAAATGAAGCACGAGAGCGGTTATCGGGATGAAGGAAACATGGGTTGGATCTAAAAAGTTGTGTATTTCAGATCGGATTTTTTCTATCGGGTTTTTCTAGATTTTTTTTTAACAAGACAACAGAAAATACCACGCGAGAGATATAGTAATATTGATCTCTAAATGAGAGTGTTGTGAAAGTAAAAAAAACACGACAATGCATTACATATGAGTAAAATTATTCATAAAATATAATTTATGTGAAATTCACTGTTACTATGTACATATAATTTATTTTTCTATTTCTATATAAACAATAATTTATAATTTACAACATATTTTTAATAATATAAACTACCCCATATTTTCTTTTCCTATTCAAATATCCAAAATTCTTTTTTTAATGGATATAAAATTTTCATTTTTATTTATATTTATGTTGATAATAGATTATAGTTCTTTTTATAACACTTTCTAACTTATAAAAACCGCTAAAAAACACTTTCAATCGCCATGTTTTAAATTATAGCCAAGTCCAACCCAATTTTCCGAAATCCAAAACCCAAAATCTTAAACCGACTCTCGAACCTAATCAGTGGACGTCCTCTTCGGTCTCTTTAACCTATAAACTTTTCTCGCCGTTGCCGGTAAATTTCAATCCCAATCACCGTCCGTCTCCACCGTCGCAGAATGGCCTTCAATCGAAAACTATAGAAAGATTCAACCAACACAAAATCATGCTTCTCGGTGAAAACTGTATCCACGAGACATACTATGAAATTCTCTCCGTCAAAGAAGACGCAAGCTATGAAGAAATCCGCAATAGCTACCGATCTGCGATTCTTCACTCTCATCCAGATAAGCTTAACAACAACAGTTCTCGTTGTAGCTCAGATGAAAAGTTTCTGAAGATTCAAAAGGCTTGGGAAGTTTTAAGCGATGTAGAGTTACGTGTAGTTTACGATAATGATCTTAGATCTTCAAGAAATGATTATGGAATCACTGCTGATGAGATTAGTATTGAGGATATGGTTGTTGAGATTAGTGGAGAAGAAGGTGAAGAGGTTATTGATCTGTTTTATCACTGTAGGTGTGGTGATTACTTCACTGTTGATTCTACTGAGGTGGGAACTATGGGGTTTGCATTGTTGAGAGATGGTGATTGTGTTCAAGTTAGGAGATTGGGTGCTTTTGTGGCTTCTGTTGTTCTTCCTTGTGGATCTTGTTCTTTGAAAACTCGAGTTTGGGTTGATTCTGATATGAAGATTCCTCTCCAAGATGATCAATTGTGAGCAGTGCACGTAGATTCTGGTTTAGGATTATTAATTCAGAATTGAGGAATCTCTCTCTATTCAAGGTGATCGTCATGGTCAGGTTCGGACAGAAGGAGTTCTGCTTGAGGATGATTATTTGTGACTGTGTGGATAGATTCATTTTGGACTATGGCTGATTTGTGACCAATGTGATCTTAGGTGGTTCAGATTTGGAAATTCTCTTATTGTGACCTTTGTACTCATTTGTTTAGTTGAAGAACTTTTCATTCTATAAGGAACTTAAATTATAATTGGAAATAAAGGGAAAGGGCCTTTTGATTTTTCTACTCGTTTTTTTCCTCTCTAGTTTCAATCCTGTCGCATTTTGAATTTGCTTGAAGCTGAATATTCACGTGACATTGTCTTGTATTTTGCGTTCTTGTGAATATCTTATTCAGAATCTTCTTTAAGTTTCATTGTGCTTCTGATTGCGAATAAGAATGTGAAGGAGAAGAAGCAGTAGCACATCAAGATTATGCGCTCTCAACAGAATGGTATTTCTTCGTAGCCACCATCATTCTCCATTTTCTACTGAATTTAATTTACTGTGGTTGTTTCTTTCCTGAACTGATATTTATGGTGAAATTGATTGAGGTTAGATGTAGAGAACCAAGTGGCTGTATGAATAGATACAGATTACTGCAACTCCAACCTTGGTGAAAGACCTAGATCGGTTAATAGTCATAATTTCTCGATTCAGTTCTGTTATTAGCATATATGATTCAAAAGGCTTGGCAGTTGAGGTGTCTCATTGTGTTTTGGTAGAAACTTGTGCTGATTGAGTACCTTTTGGTTTAACAATCCACATGTTGTAAACAATAGATGATAAAATTGGATTTCAGGCTTAATTTGTTTGTCACAACTACTAACACTTGTGGCAGGGAACTTTTTTACACTGCAAAATATGGATGTGAAGAAGAACACATTGTTGGTCTATAGTAGGCCAAAGGAGGGGCGATAGCACACTAAATAAGTACCATTATCCTTCAGGTATCAATCTTTCTTAGTGTAGATGCATAAAAAACTAAGAAGAAGCTGTGCATACTTGCTCTATTGAATCTGTGCTAAGCAAAATTAATATTTAGCTTTTTTATTTTCGTATACAATATCTTGCAGACTATGTTTTGTAGTCTCATTATTTTTTTCACTGCTTACCAACACGTTGAAGTATATGAACTGAGATAATAAGCAGAAACAGAAAATTAAGAAAAGATTACTTGATCCCATAGGCCTCTAAAGTAGACAGGATTTCCTGAGGTCCACCATTCTCTTTGACCTAGGAAATGTTAGGACTATCTTGTGGAACTGCGTCTTCTCTTTTGAAGTTTTCTTCACTGCGGATCCAACTGCACCTTTTAGAATGATGGTTTTGTGGAGGCCACCCAGCAAGTCCTCGCAGTCAGTGTCTCCCTTTTCTCCCAAAAAGAAAACAGTCTTCGACATGTCAATTCCCCACCTTATAGAAAGATACCTACATAAAGCCATCAAGTCGTGTCATTTCACTGTAAATATCTTACACAGTGTATATGGTTGATAAAAACTATATAGTCTTGACAGTATCTAACCTGAATGCTTGTATTCTTGAGGCACAGTGGTATAACATTTAGCCTTGTTGCCGCATGCGTGTAGACAATGTTGCACCTTAAACCTCTCATTCGAAGCCTCTGCCTAAGGTCATCAGCTCTTTGAGTCTGCCATTCACACATATAGACACTAATACTAGTTTCATGAATTTAAGAGAAGTATGTATGCATTAGACTTAAGCTGTCCTCTTGATGAGATATATAATCTTTGAAAGAATTACCTTGACTCCTTGTGTCACAGAAATTTCATAGCATCTTGTACTGCATGCACTTGCATACTCTGTGATGTCATCCTTAGTTACAGGTTCTGTACATGCAAGTCACAGAATCACCGACCTTATACTTTCACCAGGCCATTTGTATTCCACATGAGTTTCGTAGTCTGCATCAACCACCATATCTCTCCATGGATAGTAGATCTCACTTCCGCTGTTACAAACTATTGCATCAAAATCTTCCAAAATAATCAGGTATTTCTGTGTAATCTCCACAACTTCTTGTAAGCTTGAACCTGATGCCAGTACAAAACCTATTTTTCTTGTGCTAGATGTCAAACCTGCACCTTTTTTCACATTCTTGACGATATCGTCCAAATTTGCTTTGATGTTTCCGTTGTCATCATAGGAATCAACAGCAATAAAAAAGAGCAGCTGCCGTCTACCAGGGCTGTAGATAACAGATGGACGACCTTTCATAGAATTCATTTGACTTATGACATCTGCTAGTTTCCTCTGTCTGATACCTGCATCTAGTTCCCCGTTGAGCGTGAAATTTCCTTCTGTGGAGAATCTCAAAGATATGTCGTCGACATCCCTTAGAGAATCACTTATGATGTCGAGACTACTGGTGGGGTGACGGTTTCTGCAGTGTTCGACATGGGATAGGTAGTTACGGCAGTGCTCTGGCCATGAAAAACGGTGAATGTTCTTGAGTGCGTGAGGAGCTAAGAGTTTTGGTAAACTCAAGAAAAGTGACATGCCATAGGTTAAGCACATGGAAACTAGCGACTATAGATGCTGCATTATAAAGATCTCCAGTGTATGTTCTACTGGAATCAAGGAAGTAACAAACAGTAAGAGTCGTATTGTTTAATTGGATTTTCCTGTTAAACACCTTTGTTTTGGCTGCTAAACAATAAATATCTGGAACTTCAGATTGTTTGTGATGCTTGGGATAAGCTACTTGGCCGTACAAGTCGTAATGGTCTATCAGCTTTAGTACATTCATGAGAACAACTTTGCTGCTATTAGGCATCTCTTTGATGTCATCTCGATTACCTAGTATAAGAACCTGAAACAGCCAGATGGATTAGCAATATGCCCATTCACAATCTTCATATAAATTTGTGAGTTCACTGGATACATATGTGTGTAATAAATACTGTGATACTTAGCAGGGTGGCTAGTTCTCGAAGAGGCTGAGATTCACCAAAAGCTTTGACCAGTGTGGTGACATTTTTCTTGTGGTCAGGACGAGACAACGCAAGTATTGTTGGCTTATGAGGATTTGTGAAAAATCGCATTACCTGCAAGTGATAAGTTCATGTAGTTATTGCTCCATGGATTGAAAGAAGGCAGGGAAAAACAATACTATATGCTTTGTTGCAATAGATTAAGTACCTCAGACCATATTGGACGTACTGGCTTTTTTGTCTGGTTTCGATCAGGGGGCCAATTAGCGACCATTCGTGGCATGTATCGACCAAGGCAGCTGACTCCACGCCGTCTTCTAACCCTGAGCTTCCTCTCCAGCTTAATATCAAAACCATCATACAGTCCCCACTATAGACAATATTTAAAAGAAATTAAAAGAAGTTATTTGTTAAATGGCTATAAAAGAAATTACAATAAACCAGAATCCGAGTGTTTAAGTAACACAAAGATGACAACCCTTTCAAACAATATAAAACTATGGTAAGAGACACTTGAAATCTATAAAATATTGTAAATATTTCCTCCCCCGAATACTAGGGTGGAAGGTACATGCAATCAAACTCCAATTTTCAGAGTGATATATTTTGACTCAAAACTCTGATTGGGTTGATTCAAGATGTAACTGAAAAAATGCAATGGTGGTAGGAACAGCTGTTCAAATATATTTGGCCTTAGTAATTTGACTTCAACTAGGGTTTGGCTCCTAGCTCCAAAATATGCTATATGACTTAAAACTATGATTAGAGTTGTCAAGTTGGGCGGGCACCTGTGGGCGTAGTCCGATTAGAACCTTGGCAGGGTGGGTTTGGCCACCTAGAAAGATGTTCACGAAACATCAGGCGTCGCGGGTATTGCCCAGGCGGACGGCGGGTAATGCGGGTTGATCCGCTGCGGGCGTGCGGACACCCGCGAGTTGAAGCTTCTCGGTTTGATCGCGATTCATTCTGACACGGTTTCGGCTATTGAACCGGCTTCGCCTTCTAGATTGAGGTACGAACCCTATAGATCTGGTTCTTCTACGATGCCGACGGAAGATTCAGGGAGAAAACCAGCGGCTGTTGAGGTTCTGAGAAGGAATTTCAGCGAGTTTGAAGAGGATTTGACTCGGAACTTGTCAACGAGTCACTCATTTAGGTCGCCGATGAGTCGGATGTTATCTTTCACTCAGATGTTGAGTAGAGAACGAAGAACCGTTTTGTCTCCTATAGCCGGAGCTCCGCTGCTATCTCCATCGTTGAACGAGATCGCCGATGAAGAACCTTGAAGACGATGCCCGCGTGCCTACCCGCATATCCGCCAGTGTTCGGCAGGGCGGGTATGGACATGAAGATTGAAGACTGCTGTCCTCGGTGGAGTGACCTGCGCGGTCGGATGAAACAGCCGTCCCGGCGAACGCAGCCCAGGCGAGCCCGTCTGACAACGCAAACTATGATGCTATGTTTAAAGCTTTTGTTTTTAACTACAAAAAAAATTTTGACTTGGAAAATTTCTAACCAATTTTTAACGCATTTTTAATTTAATTTTTCGACCATTTTTGATGATTTTTTAAAAGAAATTACGAAAATAATATACAAGAAATAAATATATTTTTGTTGTTAAACTTTTTAATAAAGTTTTGTAATTATTAATTATTTTTCTGTTTATACCACAAAATAGTTCTTACCATTTAACTAATTAGGGAAACAATATATTAACTTTTACCCAATTTACTCCTTTTTCAGTTTTGTGATGAAAAATAACATGCATTGATGTTTTATTTCTACATCAATCTTTTTTTCTTTTCTCCACTAGCTTAGCCAAAATTACTCACACTACACTTAAAAGTTGATTTTTTTTTTGAATCACATCCATTTTTCTCTATTTCTTGGAAATTACAATTAAACCCTCTCGAACCTTCTTCATCATCTTCTTCTTCTTAAATTTCAATAGTTTACAAAAAACAAAAAAAAAACAAAGCACCGTTTCTCTTTTCATCTTCTTCTCAACGCTTTAGAGTTTTTCATTGTTCCTGATCGACGATTAGCTTCAATGTCTGGGAATTCCAATTGCACGGTTTACATAGGTAAGTTCCTCTTCCAAAATCTCCAGTGATCTAAAAAAGATTGTTAAAATTTGTCGAAAAATTGAAATCAAACCTTGGGAAAATGATGATTCAAAAACAGGAAACGTAGACGAAAGAGTAAGCGATAGGGTTTTGTATGATATCATGATTCAAGCTGGTAGAGTAATCGATCTACACATTCCTCGTGATAAAGAAACTGATAAACCTAAAGGCTTTGCATTTGCTGAGTATGAAACTGAAGAAATCGCTGATTACGCCGTTAAGCTTTTCTCCGGTCTTGTTTCTCTCTACAATAGAACTTTGAAATTCGCTGTGAGTCTTCTTCTCCCTCTCTCTCTCTTTTAATCTCTGAATTATATAAATGCTGTTTATAAATTCTTGATTTTGTGGTTCTTGGTGAATTAGATTTTCTTGATTTTGTGGCTCTTGGTGAATTAGATTTTGTGGCTTTTGGTGAATTAGATATCTGGAAAAGATAAGTCACCGGCGAATTCGGGTCATAGATCGAGACCTCAGACTTTGGCTTTCGAGTATTCGGACAGAGCTTATCATCACAATTCGGAGAGATTCTCTTCACAATTGATTTCTCCACCTTCTTCTTTGGATTACACTCAAGGTTTGTTTTACTTATCATTTTTGATTCATCACACAAACGAGAAAGATCGAACGCGTTGACATAAGTAAGCTAAAATGTAGAAGATGACTGTAAACTATATACAGAATACAAAACTTTGCGGTCTCAATGTGTCAGTCATTAGTGTGGTTTCTGAGTTATGAGAGTTTAGCTGCTTCTTTTCCAAATTAAACAGATTATGAAATCAAGAACCTTGTGTGGAAACTAAATACCGAATTCAATGCTTTTCGGTCTCAATGCGTCATTATTTTGGCTTCTGAGTTATTAATGAGAATTTAGCTTCTTCTTTGCCAAATTCAACATAGATTACGAAATCAAGAACCTTCTGATCAATCTAACTTGTCTTTTTAAGTTTGAAATTAATGAACGTTGGTTTGTTTTCTGTTTTTGCAGAGCCACCTCCACCAGGAGTATCTACGCACTCGAATGGTGCAGGTTTGGAGTACAGTAGAAGGGTTCTTGGTTCGCGGCACTAGATAGTATCAATCATTCAAGGCCACGTCGCTACTAAACTAGCGATAAATCACTTTCCTTTTTTATTGTTAGAATGATTGATGATTATCCATATCTCGAGATGATTATTATGATCCACAGAAAGAGAAACACAGCAAACTAGAAGATTTGTAGAATTGATGTAATATTTTTATCCATATAAGACAGATATTTCTGTGTTGTTTATGAAAAAGGTACCTTAAACTGTGTTAAATCCAATGATTTACAAACCTGAGTTTAAGGGATTGAAGTAGTATCAAGGCATTAGCCTCCACTAATTGGAGGTATAATGGCTAGCTCATCTCTGTGATTAACAATGGTGGAATCGGTTGAATATTCTTCATTCAAAGCAAGAACGACGCAGCCACGAACCTCTTCTAAGCTTGGAAACTTGAGTACTAACTTATCCATACATTTCTGTGTTGTACTACCTGATGGCATCTTCAATGTTAGATCAGGCACACCTGTGAGCTCACGTGCTCTAGCGAATAACAACACTTTGATCTCAACTGCTGATGTAGTGTTATCACTTTCAATCTTTGTAATCTCTTTGTCCATGGCTAAAAGTAAACCCAAAGCACCTGAAAACACACAAGGATTGAGTGTTATAAACAAGACACAGACATGCCTATAGAGTAATTGGAACGTTGATTCAATGAAGCAAGACTGATCGGAGATGAAGATTGAAATTGATCTAAGCGATGTTTTGATTTCTATGAGCTTACCTAAACAAGGATATGGTTTTTCGATACAGGGGAATCACATATGGTTCTAAAATTGAAGAAATTTCTCTAAATCTGGGAGCTGTACATGGGAAGAAGAGTTTACCGGGAGGATGCTGAATAAGCGGAGAGTCTTCAGAGTGCTGATCGCGGAGGAGACGAGCTCGAAATCGCTAAAACAATCGCAGGCTGTTGTTAGTCAGCGATCGACTATTTCTTTGTCTATGAAACAATGAGCTACGTCATCTCAAAATCTTAATATTACTAAAATACCCCCTCCATATTTTCACTATGAAAATGATCCACAGGTCTGCGGTCTTTTACCTGGTGCAGAATGGGTTTGAGTAAAATAAATTAAAATTATTTTTTTGGATATAACGGGACGAGTCTTATATTGTTGTAGGTTAATGGGTTTAAGACAGCGAGTTTTGCGGATCTCACATTTATAATTTTTGGGCTAATATTTATTTCGATCTAATAAAATTTTGTAAATAGCCTAATCTAAAGTGGCCGGTCCTAACTTTAAATCTCCTAACTTCGGTTTTAAAGACTATGTATGCAGATATGTGGGTATGCGTATTTACGGATATTCGTTATTGGTTTGCGATTGTATATTTAGTGGTTTATACCCGTCGGTTTGCAAAGCATATTCAAACACTCTGTATATTTTTTTTAAATCCGCGGATTGCAGATCGTGATCGCAGACATACTCGTTTTGCAAGTGTTGTCCACACGGTGTCAAAAAAGTGTTTCTCACATCCAACTAAGGTGTTATAATTCGGATTTTTGTTTCGTTTGTAATCGTTTCACTAACGTCTTGACGCAAGATCGAATCTTTTAATACTTTTCAGTTTTCATTCTGTATTATCAAAATAATCTCATATTCATATTTGTTCTTCCAAACTTTATATTCGTTTAGCCGTTATGAGAATATCTAAATCCAATTCTTCGAATTCCTAGATAAAAATATTGAATGTGGATATTTCGTTCACAAACTTTTTAACTTATTTAGGTAAATGATCGTAATTTAAGAAAAAAATCATTTTTTGTTCAGTTTGACCAAAATACTATTCTCACTTAGATTGCATCGAATTAGAAACATGTACATAAAAAGTAAGCTTTTAAAAGTTTATAAACAAAATTTTAAAAATTTTAGGAAGCGGATATGTGTTAAAAATATGTATACGTATATATATATATATTTTATAGAATACAACATCAAAATATAATAAAAATATTATTTTAACAACATAAATCTATTAGTTATATGTATAAATTAAATAGTAATTAAAGTAAAAATAAAACAAAAATTCGTATGCTCATATTTAAAGATTTGGACTATCATTTTCATTCTTATTTTTATCAACTACTACACAGAACTGTACTTATAATAGTTTAAATATCTACACTAAAGTGAAAAGATGACACATACGTCTAGACATTGAACCCTAGTAGAGCCGTTTCTGCCCTAGTGATACTTTCACATCGTCCTTCGCACGGTTCTGACTTCGCCGGTATCATGGGACCTCCGCCTCTACCAGTGGATTTTCAGCTCCTACCTAGTTCACTAACAATTGGTCATGTTTTGTCGTCTGTTGTCAGGACTGGCCATAAGGTTAAGCAAGACAAGTTTCGGTTTGCGGCCCTAACTTATATTATATATTTAAGCGGCCGAAATTTTATGTGAAAATAGTAGTGGGATGGTGGTAAAAATTGGCATCCCTATATTCTCAGGTATGGAGTAGTTCTCTGTTTCAATTTTTTTTTCTTTTCTTTACTTCTTAATCAGTCCTAAATTTTTTTTGCTTGCAGTCTCCACTTTACCAGGGCCGTCCCTGTCTGCTATAATGGTTTCTGAAAGTGTGGAGATGCCATCTCTGCTGTTTCCAGCTGTAGTGAATGGTGTTGTAAGTGTTGAGATTCCAAAAAAAGTTTTGAAGAATGGTGTGCCATTCTGGCAATGTTTCTCGTGGGGTATTTCATGAGTGAATCTCCTTATGTAGGAAAGATCCATGCCACTGCAAATCAGATATAGGTTACTCCTGAAAAACCTGCAAAAATCGATGTTAAGTTCATTAAAGAAAATGATGTTGTTTTGTATTGAAGATGCTCAGATGCATGCTCGAGTTTTGAAGCGTAAGTACTAGCACATCGTTGATGTGCCTTTGGTGGTTAATGAATGGACCCCTAAATCAACATATGAAATACCTGACCTCTCAGCCATGCCTTTTTGGGTAGACTTAAAAAATGTTCCAGGCTATCTGTACTCCCAAAAAAGTCTCAGTTTCTTGGCAAACAATACCGGAAAATTTATGAAACTCCACCCTAACACGGAGCATTTTATGCAACTTGATGTGACTCGAGTTTTAGTTGAGATTAATCTCCAAAAGCCTTTGATTGAGGAGATATGATTCATGGTTAAAAGTGGCTCGAAGGTGTCAGTTGTTGTGTATTATCTATGGCTCCCTCCTCGCTGCTCCATTTGTTTAAAATGGGGTCATAGAGAAAAAGAGTGTCTGCTACCACAAAAAGTATTTATTTTGATCGAGGTGAGTGGTTATGTTTTACAAACTGTAATTGAGAATACACTATCAGAGAACAAAAATCCCTGCAATAGAGGTGATGCAGGATCTTTTACATGATCTGGAATAGTCACATTCCACCATTAAACAAACCACGAATTATAGTTGGGAGAACTAAAAGTTTGATGGGGTGTTAGAAACAATGTAGGTTAAAGGTCTTATTAAGACTGCTTCAACAGAGGAGGAGTGGTCAGTTGTACCTCAGTCTGAAAGATGTTCACCAACAAAGATGAAGGAGACATGTCTGCAGTTAGAAGAACATCAGTCTGGATCTAAATCGCCATCGGGGTTCAAAATTTTGGCTAGTATATGTAAAGAGGATAAGAGGGTTAGATTCTTGACCAACAAGAAATAAGTCAGAACTAAGAGAATTCAGAGGAGATTGGCAAAGATCTTGTTAAGGGGTCTGCAACTAAACAATCTGGAAAACAAAAGAATAAAGAGAAACCAATCTTAAATGAGAAAGATTTCCTTAAAGTGGGTGCAAAAAAAACAATAACAAAGCTTCCAATCGGAAGCATTGATGTCATCAATTTTCGCTTGGAACATGCGTGTTTTTGATAAAACACGTAAGCATCATGTTGCAAAGCCATATTTTGGTTGGATTGTGAAGACGAGAGTTCAAGAAGAAAAATTTACAACAATATTTGATGCTTCATTTCTTGGCTGGAAGTCTATCATGAATTATGAGCACCACCTGTTAGGCAGTATTTGGGTGGTTTGGGTTGACCATATTGAAGCTACACTTATATACAAGAGTGCATAGGGTATAACTTTCTGGGTTACTATGAATACATGGCATCAATTTTTTTGTTCGTGCATTATGCATCTAAATTTTAGGCAGATCATCGGGTACTTTGGTCTGAGCTATAATGGATAGAGAATAATTGTGTATGATATAACATATCATGAATTGTTCTTGGAGATTTCAATGATGTTCCCAGCTCGGCAGAGCACTCTCAATTTCATGAATATCGATTTAATCATTTGGGTATGTTGAAATTCCAAACTACAATTTCCTTTTGTGGTTTAGAAGATCTTACTACAATAGGTCCTAAATTTACATGGTGAATAGTCAAGATGGAAACCTTGTCGGAGAAAGTTGGACCGGGTTTTGGTAAATGGTGTATGATTTTCTAACTTTCCACAATCATTTGCATCTTTTGAGACTTGTGGAATTCCGGATCACATTAGAAGTTGGATTAAGCTTGATAATGTAGTCTCAACTGCTCGTAAGCCTTTCAAGTTTTTTACTTACATGACATCTCTTCCGCTATTCCTTCCAGTTGTGTGTTTATACACATGTGTTAAACCCAAGAATAAGACTGGAAATGTACAAACACGCGCACTAGTATAGGTGGGATCGAATCCACAGAGACCAAAGTTGCACTATGATTCTTATAGAAAAATGCTAAGATAAGACGAATAGAGATTATTTGTGTGATTGTGAAACTAACGAAAACAATAAAAAGTAAATAATAATGTAAATCAATGGACTAAAAGAGTTATGTTTTAGGGAATTCTCTGGAAATCAAAGATCATGAACCTGACAACTATTCAAGACATTCATTAACGACTATCTAGAACTCAAACGGAAACGTCTAATCCATCCACTGTTGTGGCATCAATTACTATGTCTAACTACCTAAGTAGCTAAACTGTCGTTTGAACTTAAAGTACTATAGAAGCATTAACTAATGGGTTCGATATGTTCACATATCGCAATAGCACCAGCTTTCGTTAGCTAAGGACAATATCTCATCTATGTTCATTCCATCAACCTATAAGATTTTGGAGAATAGATTCAACCTAACATCATAGACTAAGTGATCAATCTAGTCTAAGCATTAACAACAACTATAGATGAATATGACATAAGATTAAAGCCCTATTTTGTGTCTGATTCATATGGTTATTCATTCCTTTGAAACCCTAAACCCTAACTAGAGGACTACTCATCCATGGAAGTGGATGAACAACCAAAGCTTGATGAAGAACTTATGACTAAATCCAATAAAACACCAAAAGATATCTCTTCAAAATGTCTCAATATTCTATAAACAAGTATTTATAGGTACAAACTCCTCTAGGTTGAAATCCTAAATCATTTAGGAAAAAAGCAAAATTTCCATTTTTTCTGCAGCAGGTCGATCTGGTCTACACATATCAATCTGGCAGGTCGATCTGGTCTAGAAAAATTGATATGGTTTCTCACGGTAAATCAGGATCGCTCGATCTGTTTTCTCACGCCATCTTGGCTCTGCACATGCTTCATCTGCTCGGCAGAGTATACCGTTTTTACGAAAATCTTCATAACTTTTGATCATACCGTTGGATTGACTTCAAACCACTTTGAGTTGAAATCAAACTCAAAGATATATCTTTTATTTAAACTTTAGCTCAATCCATCAGTGAGAAGTGCTTAAACTAATGACAAACTTCATACGCCTCTGCATAATTATGCATCTTCATGTGTGGGATCGATCGATCTGACTTGCAACAATCGATATGGCTTTGTCTGGTTGATGTAAAACTTCACGAAAATGTCTTAGGATGATGGATGGATCGATCTAGATGAGATCGATTGATTTGGAAACTTACGGCAACGCCACATATATGAGATTGATCGAGCCAGTGGTTGGATTGATATATTTTGTTAGGCACATCAAGTTCCTCATATCGACGGATTGATTGATCCAAATGGAGATCGATCGATCTAATCTTCCCAATCGATGCCTTTTTGTTCCTTTAATCAAACTTCATTGCAAATGGCTAGAACTTTTCCCAAGGGACTTTGTACCTTATAAAAATCTAAATACACGTAAAAAGACTCTAAACCACATACTAATCCTAAGTAAAAATCCGTTTAAAATCCAACATATCATATGTCAACATTGGTCTATGCATACGTTTTTCCATTCTCGCAAAGATTCCATGGGCAAATGAAAGCTCTAAAATACCAACTGAGTAGTCTCAACAAAAATATCTAACGTGGGCTTTCTTCACGATCAAAGAAAGCTTTTGACAAACTATGTGAGGCGAAAAATTGACACTATAGTGTCCTTCCCCTCATTTTTTGTTGCTGTCTTAGAGGCTACAAAGATTTGGAATCATTATGTTGGTGTAGAGGAGAAGTTCTACAAAAAAATCATGTGTTAGTTGGCTCAATTATGGGGATCATAAGACGATTTTTTTTTTAAAGAACGATAAAGAGTGGAGCATCGAAAAATGCTATAAGGCTAATTACATCGGCTAATGGGCGTATCTTAATGGATATGGAGGATATTAAGTGTGAAGACGTGAGTCATTTCCAGAATTTTCTACAAAAAAAATCGCAAAAAGTAAAGATGGTATTTGAAGCATACATAGAAAATCTCATTGACTGATGATGCTTTACGCAAGATGCAGCTGAACTTGTAGGATCGGTTACGGTAGAGGAGATCAAACGAGTGATTTTTATGCCTTTTGATAAGGCCCCGAGACCTGATGGGTATCATGTAGAATTCCATCGTGAAGCACGGTCAGTTGTGGTAAAATATATGATTACCGATGTGCAGTCTTTCTTTCTTTACAATTTTATGACTTAAGGTGTCAATTCTACTTTTACTCTAGTTCCCAAGCAAGATTGATCCGAAAATTGTGAAAGATTGCAAGCCCATTGCTTGTTGTAATACAATCTACAAGTCATATCAAAGATAATTGCTAATCACTTAAAGATATCATTGCCCCATATGATAGAGTGGAACCAAAGCACATTCGTCAAATACTGGTTATTTTGGAGAATATTTTGCTAGCTACAGAACTAGTTGTGCTATTAAATTTGACATCTCAAAATCATTTAACACAGTTCAGTGGGAGTTCATTACTTCAATTCTTCGTGCCATGCACTTTTTAGAGCAATTTATCTACTGGATCTATCTCTATATGTCGACATCATCCTTCTCAATCTTTATTAATTGGGATTTTGCTGGGTTTTTAATAGTGCGAGGGGTATGCGTCAAGGATGTTCACTGTCTTTGTATCTCTATGTTATTGCCATGAATGTTCAGTCAAGAATGTTAAACAAAACACCTAAAGATGGAGTTTATGGTTATCACCCGAAATATCAGAAATTGGAAGCCACTCATTTAAGCTTTGCAAGATAATATCTTGGTATTTACGGATGGGAAACCAGATTCAATTTCATGCATTATTGAAGTGTTCAACAAGTTTGAAATTATCTCTTGACTTAACATAAATACTTTTAAATACTCAATATTTTCAGCGGAAGTTGACAAGGCAAGAACAATAATTGCGGCAGAGAGGCTAGGGCTAGTGAGTAGTGATCTGCCCATTCAATATTTAGGGATACTGTTTATCAATATATTGATAAGTCACCATGACTATGAGCCCCTCATTGATAAAATCAGAATGTGTTAGTTACCTTGGACAAGTAAGAACCTATCATGTGCATACCGTCTTCAGCTAATCAAGTCGGTGATAATGAGTATATCAAATTTTTGGTGCTCGTTTTTCCGCTTACCCCAGAGTTTTCTTGATGAAATTGAAGGTATGTGTAGTGGATTCTCATGGGGTGGTTCACCGAATATTCGACACAAGGAAAAAAAATATGGGAAGATATTTATTGTACAATGCAAGAGGAAGGTTTGGGTCTACGTCGGCTCCGGTATTCATCACATGTTTTCTCACTCAACCTAATTTGGAGATTGCTTACTATGTCCAGATCCCTTTGGGTTTCTTGAACACATGCTTATTTATTGAAATAAAACTCATTCTGGAATGTTAACGATGGAACCATAGGGTCATGGATTTGGAGGAAACTTCTCAAATTGCGGGGAGTTTATTTGCTAGGAGGTTTGTAATGGGGAGAATACACATTTTTGGTGGGACACTTGGTTATCTGTGGAGAAAATATATGGTAAAGTAGGTGAAGCAGGTCCAAGAAATATAGGTGTTAGCTTAATGAACACGGTGGTTTAAGCTATGCATTAGAATCACTGGCGGATTAGGAGAGGTATGGTCCAACCTTTCTGCATATAGTAGCAGTAGTCCAAGAAGATCCTATGCCCTATGATGATGTTGGACCATTGTTGCAATGTGGCGCCATTGCACCTGATGACTACAAAGTTAACTTCTCAGCTCGATGTACGTGGAACCAAATCTATCAAGTCAAATGTGAGGTTCCTTGGCACAATTATGTCTGGTTCCCCCATGAGATTCTAAGGTAATCTTAGGTTGCGGTTCATAATTTTTTATCCATAGGTACGTGAACTTGTTTATGGGGTTAGCATCAAATTTTCATATTCTGTAGAGAACCAAACGAATCACAAGATCATATTTTCTTTGCTTGTCCATTCTCCTTCACGATTTGGACTGAAATTGTTGGTACTATTTCGGGAAATCTGATTATCCTGACTGACACTATCCTTAAGGCGGCTTCGCTCTACCCAGATCTATTTCCTAGAATTTGTTTTGCTTTGTATGCCTTTCCAATCCACAATCTGCCATTATGGAGAGAATGGAATGGAAGACTACTTGGACAACGAAGCCATACTACAATCTATTTAGTTTGAACTATTATCAAAGTAGTACATGACCAGATCACCTTACTACACATCGCCGAAGCTAGTAAGCTTAGCGGGCTCTTTCAGTGTTGGATCTTTACTCGTACATAAGACCTAAGTGTTCCTTATTGTGTGCCTCTTTTGTTAATTATGTAGCCTTCATATCTAAGGTGTAAGAAAACCAGTCTCTGGTTTCTTTTTTGCTTCACTCATCATGTAAATTACACATTACCAAGTAATATAAATTTCACATTAAAACAATAAAAATAAAGTGAAAAGATTAGAGGTACCTTTTACTTATAATAGTCATATAAATCCCATTAAAAACCTTCAAGATAGCAAGCATTTTTATTTTAAACATTCAAGGTGAAACTTTTACTGATTTAAACTCTTAAAGTGGCATTCCAGTTCACACCAACACTTCAGATCACAAAACATTTAACTATATTGATAGAATAATTAACATGTATAACATGTAAGCATGCCATATGTGTGCTAGATGACAATCAAGACGATCCATAGTTTACTATTTTGTCAACGGAGTTAACTACTCTGTGATGCTATTTTGAAGGTTTAAATTAGTAAAAGTTTCACCTTGGAGGATTAAAGTGGGAGTCAAGAACTTTGAAGGTTTAAAATAGAAGTGTTTGCCACCTTGAAGTTTTTATGAAATTGCCCCCCTTTTTGACATCTAAATAAGTCAATACTATCACCATGAAGGTGGAAACCGCACAAAGTAGGAAACAAAGTATCAAATGCTCAAAGAGTACAAAAGCCTAGAAAGCAGAGCATATTGACTCAACAATATCACGGTATACAAATAAACATTGAGACCCAAAATCGAAATAAATTGTATAGAACCTACAATCGTCAATCCTTTTCAATGGTTGAGTGAAGCCATGTTGGCTCTCCCATTTCTAGGTATAAGATGAATCTACCCTACTTTGTGACACTCACATCAATATTTCTTGCCACCTTATTTGCTTGAGATGATGAAAGTTTAGCATTACACAAAAAAACCAGTGTCGAGCCTTTTAAAAATGATCTAGGTAAGATTGATATTTAGGCCAATCACTAGGATTACTAATAGCTTCAACAATAGTTACACACTCTGTCCAAAGCTCCACCTTATCCAGATGTAGATCTTATACACTTTGTGTAGCCTAAAGAATGCACTGAAGCTCCGCCTCACATTTTTATTTTGAGCCGGTAAGAAAACATCTCTGGCATGAAACAATACCTCTCTAGTGTGATCTCTTACAATTCAAGCCCCTCCACCTAACTGAGATGCATTGGTCCATGATGCATTAACATTATATTTGAAAACCCCTACACACGGTTTACTCTACTTACCACGCAAACCATGCTCAGTTCCGAAGCTTTTAACTGATCTTTTCCCTTCCTCATTCACTTTTCTTCATTCCTTTGCTTCTTCTAATGCATGTGACAATAAGACATCTGCATAATGTGCACCACCTGCATAGATTTTTTCATTCGCTGCTTTCATATTCCCCATAAATCCATGGTACAAATTTGCTAATCAGTTTGAATTGTACCATAGTCAAAAGTCCCAAGAGATGCTTTATCTAATTTTCTATCGTACTGGGACTTCTCCGTGATATCATAGGCACTTTAACAACTCTCCATACCTGCTTAGAAATCCCACATTCAAACATGACATGATATTTTGACTCTGAACCTTGTTTGCAAAGTGGGAACACATGATCTACTTGCATTCCATGGGATCTCAAGCACTCTGCAACCGCTACAGCTCCAGATAAAACACGCCACATGAAAATTTTGATCTTTAGAATAGTCCTGACATTCCACACTCTTGATTTCATACCACTCAATCTCCACAGTTCAGCCGTAAATGGGCCAATCCCAGAAATAGGTTGTAAGACAAGCCAGTTGCCGCTCTTTACATAGTATTTCCCTTCTTTTGTGCCCATATCCACTCATCATTCATATATGTATTCAGTGGGAACGACATGATCATATTCAAATCAACAATCAGAAATAGTTTCCTTTAGAAATTCTATGTTCCATGAACCTTGAGTGATAATAAAATCAGAGACCATCAAACTCAAATTCATTATGGACTCCTTATTGATTGGTCATCTAGGGCCTTCATAAAAAACTCATTTGTATTTACTTTTCGAAAATGTTGCATCGATTATAATCACTTTCTGAATTGCTTTGTTGACCCCTCTTATTAATTAACCAAAAGAAATAAATAGATATTTGAATCTACCATTGCAATCAATTTCATAATTCGTATACGTACCAGGATTCATTTCTTGTAACATGTGAACTATTTTGGTATCTTACCATAACTTTTCTCCAGAATTCCTCTAAATTTGTTAACTGCATACTTAACTCCCAAATTTGGGAATAAGTTAGTTTACGTCCATACTTTGAACAAATAATACTAATGATATCATTCGGTTTATTCCATTCTTTCATACTCTCATAATTATGCATAATGAGATGTCCAATTGTTTTTGCTAAAGGTGACTTACAAAACTTTACTTTCACTAAAGGAGAACATGTATCATTACCCATATACTTGTTGACTTTGACCCCTGTAAACACTCAGCACGAAGACTCCATTTGCATACACTATCTATGCAGCGTGTACACCACAAAATCGTATTAGATTTTGTAACCATGTAGTCGCAGTTACTTTTCATCGCATATATTTCCATAGTTGTCTATAAATTTCTTTACTTCTGAAATATTGCCCCTTAACGACACCATCACCGATTTTAGATGATTTATCATTAGATTTGTCTGCATTCACCAATATTACTGGTTTTCCACTTATACGATCATCATCTCCACGCACATTATTATTATCGTCTCCATCAACTGAATCGAATGGCTCCTTATTCAAATCGAACTGCACTCCACTCCTACGATCATTAGCTCTACGATTGAACATCACACAACTGTATCGTATCTTTCATTTTAAATACTTTTCTATCATTCATCATAACAACAAAAGGAGATTCAACATTAAAATCTGTCGGTAAATAACTGAATTCCACATCAAACATACTCTCTTCTATTCCATAGTCTTTTAAAACAATCACTTTCAAATCTTCAAGAGATGTAGTGGATTGAAAACTAAGTAATCTCCCATATTTTTCTTCATCAACAATGAATCTCCACTCCTTATTGTCATACAATCTCCATACACCACTAGTTACGTAGATATACAGTATAATCATGGAAAATAACAAAATCTCGTGGAAAGAAGAGGAAGAAGAAATTATGGCAAGAAGAGGACAAGAAAGAATGAAAAGAGAAGCAAAATATCGAAAATATTTTTTACAATTTGGGTTAATAGTAAAAGGGTGAATCGTAATAGAAGAAGAAATCGTGAAAGGGTTAACCAATATTACTATTTTATGATTTATTAATAAATTATATATTTAATTTAACAATAATTTTAAATATTTAATTAGATTTAGTTTTCTTATTTTTAGATTCAGTTCCTATCTATATGAAATTCAAAAATTTCAGAATGTTTATTCTAATCTTAGTAGAATACACATTCTAGTTATCGTAGAACATAGAGTAATGCGTAGAATGCATATTCAAAAATCGTAGAATATGTATTCCAAATTTGGTAAAAATTCAACTCTAAAAGTTTTAGAACAAATTTCGTAGAAGTTCGGTTTTACAATCCGTAGAATATGTACAAGTGGTAGAATACGAAATGTACTTTTTTCAGAACATGTACAAATGGTAGAATACATAATCTGAAAGTTCGAAAACGTATTATATTTTTCAGAACAAGTTTCATCAAGCTAAAACACTACTTAAAATTGTTTAAAATCAAAAAATTTATTCTTTAAATCTTCTTCTTAATTTTTATCAACATATTTTCTGGGTTTTTTTTTTGGGAAAAAATGTTTTTCAAGTGGTAGGGGTAGTTTAGGAAAAAATGATATTTTACAAAGAAAAAAGAAATATATATATATATATATATATGAATAAATGTTATTGCTAGAACTCCTTTATTTCCAGTTTCCCATTGTTTTATTTCATTTAAAATGTTTTCTTAAAAATGTGATATCAAATAAAATAACATCATCGATTACAATAACATTCGCAGTTAAAATGTCTGTCACTGAATAAACTAGTGTGATATGATATTAGATAAAAATCAAGAATTTGACATCAAGTTTTCAAGTCTCATAGCCTTTTGCTAATACTTAAAAATCATTTTTTTAGAGTGGTTTTTTAGGTTGTTGCTAGGGTGATTAGGTTGCGATTTTGAAGAGGGTTTTGAAGCGGTTTGGATGGAGGCTCTGCCAGGTTTTTCTGTCGAGGTTTCGGTTAAGTCAAGAGGGATGGATGTGGTCTCGGTCCCAGGTACAGTTCGTGCGATCAGTGTGATGTCTAGTACTGATTTTGTCGGTGAAGGATTCATAGGTTCCGAGGTTTCTACGGGTTCTGGTTCCGAGGTTGGGGTGTCTCTTCAGAAGACAGGGTTGGTTTCGGGCTCTGGTTTAGAGGTTGTGGTTTCTGGTTCTATTGAGTCATTGATTCTACAACCATTGCACTCTGTTTTAGCGAAGGTTTCCTTGAGTGGTTTGGAGTCTCGTGGTTTCGGGCTTGAGGAGGTTTCAACAGTTGGAAGAAAATCTATCCCCGGTGCTAATAGTTTTGTGGTGGCAGATGCGTCCTCTGTTTCCGCAAGAGAAGATGTTCCGAGTTCTGATGATGTGCTTTCTAGGGCTGTGATTTCAAATGTTGAAGTTTCAGGTTCTATTGGATCGATAATTATACCAGTTTTGGATGTTGCAGTTTCAGAGAGGGCTCCGGTTTTTGATGGTGCTGGTTCAGCGATTCTCCAAGTTTCGTCCTTTGTCTCTGCGAAGCAGTCTTTGTCTGTGGAGAATTGTGTGTTGGAAGCTCATGTTTCGGGACATGAGGGCCTTATTAGCAGCTCTGGTTTAGAGGAAGGTACAACTCAAGTTTTGGATATTATTTTTGATACGAGAGATGTTATGGTCATAGCTCCACCTGCTACGGTAGCTCAAAAATCGTATTTGAAAGTGGTTTAGAAAAACCAGAGTTTGGTAAAACATGATCTGATGGTTTCAGTGGAAGATAGTAATCAAACTATTATGGTTCCTGAAGATTAAATAATGAAGCTCCTCTTTGAGAAGATTTGATTGTTGGGAAATTCCCGGAATCATCTCCTCACATTGCAAAAGTTCACGTCATTGTGAATAAAGTATGGTTCTATGGAAATAAGTCTATCAAGATTGACGCATATGTGGTGAACTCTTCTACCATAAAATTTTGTATTCGAGATAAAGTGATAAGAGAGAGACTTTTAAGAAGAGGCATGTGGAATATTGCAGATAAGCCAATGATGGTTTTTCTAAGTATGGATCTATTGTCAAAGAAGAACAATCAGCCCTCCGTTCCATGCCTCTTTGGGTCACTCTTAAGGGTGTTCCTTCTTTGTTCTTCTCTTGGAAGGGATTAAGTTTCCTGCCAAGTGCGATTGGTGAGCCTAAGCGACTTCATCCAGACACAGATTTATACACGAAGTTTGACGAAGAAAAGGTTTTTATTGATGTGGATTTAACTAAACTGTTGCCAGACTCTTTTCGTTTTAAGATGAAGCAGGGGGTAACTTCAGAAGTTTTTTATTATTACCCGTGACTGCCCCCTAAGTGTAACGCATGTTACAAGTGGGGTTATTTTCTAGGAACGCTTGTCGAGCTAAAGAAAACTCCGAGGTTTCTTTGTTTAGATATGTGTGACTTCCAAGAGCTGTTAGTGAAATGAAAAAATGATCGTTAGTGAAATATCTCTTCGACAATCCTTGCCCCAAAAATCTAATGGCATAATTAAGAATAAATTAGCAGTTGTTAACCTCAATATGAATGAGTCTTTGCCTAGTGTTGGGGGAAGGAAGTCCGCTAAAAAGAATTAATATGTCGGGTTTTTTCTAGAATATTAGAGGACTCAATAAATCGTCTAAGCATTTGGTCGTCAGGAGCTGGATAAATTCTAGAGAGTTTCAGTTTGAGTGTATTTTGGAAACGAAATTGAAGGAAGGTCGCCTGAGCAGTATTAGTTCTTCTATTTTCGGGGATTGGTCGATTTGTCCAACTATGAGTTCCGCCGGTTAGGGCGAATCTGGGTTGTTTGGAATCCTCGTGTTCGAGTTTCTCCATTTTTCAAGAGTGGTCAATTGATTACTTTCTCAATAAAGCTAGAGGATAGAGAGGAAGAATTTTTTTGCTCCTTTATCTATGCTTCAAATTTTGTGGAATAACGTAAAGATTTTTGGAATGATTTAAGAGATCAACATAACTCTCTAATCATTCAGAAGAAACCTTTGATCTGCATGGGGGATTTCAACGAAATTTTAAGAGATGAAGAGCATTCATGTTTCAAGGATTCACCTCTTCTTTGTTTAGATATGCGTGACTTCCAAGAGCTGTCAAGAATATGTTCTTTTGAGGATATGGCTTATCATGGACCTTTGTTCACTCGGTGTAATAAACGAGGTGATGGTTTAATCTCGAAGAAGCTGGATAGAGTTCTAAAGAATGACCAATGGGATTTTAGTTTTCCTCCGGCTTACTGTGTTTTCGAAGTGGGAAGATGCTCGGATCATCTAAGAGATAGAATTCATATTGATGACAATTTGCAAACCGCAATGAAGCCATTCAAATTTATAAATTCACTTATGGAGTTAGAGGAGTTTTGGCTGACGATGGAGAAGTTTTGGGGTGAAACTCAGCCTATTTTTCTCCCGACTTTGGCCCTTTTTCGTTTTTCAAAAATTTAAAAGAGCTTAAGCCATTACTAAGGGGTTTAAAGAAGCAGCGGCTAGGTAATCTATCTCGGAAAGCGGCGAAAGCATACACTATTTGTGTGAGAAGCAAAATATGAATTTTGCTTTACCAACATCTCAGCTTTTGGAAGAGGAAAATGAGACGTATCATAGATGGAGTCATGTTGCAGGTCTTAAAAGAGATTTCTCTAAAGCAGAGATCGAAGCTACACTAGTTTAGTATTGGTGATCAAAATAATAAAGCTTTCCATAATGCGGCTGCTGTATGTAAAGCGAAAAATACCATTCGAGAAATAAAGTGTAGAGATGGGAATGTAGTTGCGGACAGTCATAAGTTAAAAAATAAGGCTGAAGGATTTTTCTGGGAATTTATGCAGTTTATCCTTTATGAATATGAGAGAATGTCGATAGAAAAACTTCAAGAGTTGATTCCGAACAGGTGCTCTGAGGGGAAAAAGACAGGCTAGTCGCGAGAGTTTCAAATGAGGAAATCAGAGATGTGTTATTTTCGATGCCAAATAATAAATCACGAGATCTAGATGGTTTTAATGCATATTTTTATAAAAAGGTTTGGCCGCTAATTGGTAAGGATTTTACCATCTCCGTCCAGTCTTTTTTCGTTAAAGGTTTTCAACCGAAAGGAATGAATTCAACTATTCTAGCCCTCGTACCAAAGAAAAGTTCACCTTCGGAAATGAAGGATTATAGGCATATATTTGTTGTAACGTGATTTACATGGTTATCTCGAAGATTATGGCAAACAGATTGAAAGGTATTCCCCCACATCTCATTTCACTTAATCAATCTGCATTTGTGAATGACAGGTTGTTAAATGAGAATTTGCTACTTGCTATGGAGTTAGTAAAAGACTATCATAAGAATTCGATTTTTTTCTCGATGTGCTATAAAGATTGATATATCGAAAGCGTTTGACTCAGTTCAATGGTCTTTTTTTTACTAAATGCTCTGAAAGCTATGGATTTTCTGGATGAATTCATACATTGGATTTCTATTTGCATTACAACAGCCTCATTTTCGGTTCAAGTAAATGGTGAACTAGCTGGTTATTTCCAAAGCAAACGAGGACCGCGACAAGGTGCTGTTTGTAGCCTTATATTTTTGTTATTTCCATGAATGTGCTTTCAAAATTATTGGATAATGCAGCCAGTGCCTGACTGACGGGTTATCACCCGAAGTGTAAAAACATTGGACTAACGGACCTAAGTTTCACAGATGATATTTTGAGGTTTACATATGAAAAAATTCGATCGGTAGAAGGGATAGTCACAATATTCAAAGTTTTTGCTAAGATATCAAGACTAAGAATTAGTTTGGAAAAATCAACGATTTACTAGCAGGTGTTACTCAAGCGGCACAGAATGAGATTAGTCAGCAGTTTATTTTCTCTTCTGGGACTTTGCCAATTAGATACTTGGGATTACCACTGTTGACTAAGAGGATGACATCGAGTGATTATCAACCTTTGCTAGAATCAATAAGGAACCATATCAGTTCATGGTCTGCAAGGTTCTTATCGATAGCAGGGCGGCTGCAGCTCATTACCTCTGTTTTGATAAGCATATCGAATTTTTGGTTATCCGCTTTTCGTCTTCACAAGGCTTGTATCAGAGAGAATGAGAAACTATGTTCTTCGTTCCTTTGGTCAGGCCCAACTTTGAACTCAAAGAAGCAAAAATAGGTTGGGAGTACATTTGTAAGCCTAAGAATGAAAGAGTGCTAGGCATAAGACCGTTGTCAGAGGTAAATACTTTGTTTTTTCTAAGATTGATATGGCATGTATTCTCTTCGCATTCCTTGCTGTGGGTAAAGTGGGTTCAAGTCAAGCTGCTACAGAAGAATTCTTTTGGTTTATTAGTAAGGATGCAATGGAGGGTTTTTGGATGTGGAGGAAAATTCTAATATATCGTCTGCTAGCTCATACATTATATAAAGTGGATATCCAAAATGGCGAGTCAACATCTTTTTGGTTAGATAATTGGTCTAATTGGGCTGTTTGTATGATAAGCTTGGTATGCGAGGTGTAATTGATCTGGGAACTTGCTGGAAGGCTCGGTGGCTTCAGCCTGGACGTCTAGAAGGCGACGTCATCATCGGATAGAGTTTTTTCAATAGGGAAAAGCAGCGATAGAGGATAAACGGAATAGGTCTCGGATATGAGGGATGTAGTGCTTTGGCGATATAAAGAAGATAAGTACAAAGATTTTTTCAGTACAAAGCACACTTGGCTGATAATTCGTCAAACATTCTCAAATGTTACTTGGTCTAAAGGAGTTTGGTTCAAGCACACAACACAAAAATATTTAGTATTTGTGTGGTTGTCTATTTATAATTGTCTACCGACAGGGGATCGTATGGCTACTTGGAAAGTTGGAGCAAATACTTCATGTATTTTTGGTGGTGATCATTTAGAGTCGAGGCAGCATCTGTTTTTCGCTTGTTCTTATTCTGGACAGGTTTGGAAAGCATTGGAAAGAAATGTGTGACGTCATAGAGAGCCACCAAATTCATGCTCTGTCCTTATCAAGAGAATTGACAAACAAATAAGAAACCGTTGTAGCACGATTCATAATAAAAAATAGAGGGAATTCTTCAACATTGGTTTGCTTCTAGGAGTTAATCGACTTCAACACTCAGCTTTAATCACTTTTTCATTGGCCGTAGTCAGCCATATTGTAATTTTTATTGATTTTATTATATCTTTCGAAAATGGGTTATACTCCTTTTCCCAAATACTAGTTTTGTCCCAAATGAATTTTCTAATATTAGATTTTAACAAGGCAAATACCTTCGATGTTCAGCAATAAAGCTATTCTTTTATTCTATTTTTCAAACATTGTTGCGTTTGTTGTAAAAGGTTTCATTAAATATAATTTAACATAATATTCAAAAAAAATATTAGATAAAATAGCATGTTACTTGTTTAAAACATATGTGAAGCCTTTGATAATTTGAAAGTACATTTGTAATTTTACCTTCAAAGTTTTTTTATCAGCTTAAGATAAAATGGAAAGAGTAAGGGTTTTTGAAAAAGAAATATCAAGAATCCAGAAACTAATATTTGTTGGAAAAAATAATAGAAGAAGAGGTCGTCAACAACTCCTCGTACGTATAGTTAAAAAGATTATTTGTTAATTATGTAAATGAAAATGAAGAATAAGTTGTTGGTCAGCTAAAACTAAATTTGTCGTAACTGTTGCTGAGTTTAAACAAAGACTTGAGAGAAGTTGAGTAATAAAATTAAGTGCAAGTAACCATTTTTTAAAGAAGTGTCGGTATATGATTAATTGAAAGAAAATACAAGTTGTTGGCCGTAAACTATACAGTTTGAACTAGTCTTCTCCTGCCTACAGCTGAACTACTAAAGTGTTGGTATCTGATTATTTTCTAACATTTTTTTTCTTTGGTTAAAAGACTTGTTATCTAATTTATAACTTATAAGCTCAGCCCGGATCATATAAAAACACGAACTTCGGAGCCTAAGAAAAATGATCGAAACATTTTAGATTTTACTAACACCCCAACTCCATTTGCTTTGATTTTTTCTTCTCTTCTAAATACAGACAAGGGTTAAGAAAGCATTTAATTTCAGTTAGAGTCTCTTCATTACTTTAATTTCAGATGGACGATCGCGGTTTATCCAAGGTATCAAATGTTTTTGATGACTATGCTCGATATTCTGGACTTACTATTAGTCTGGAGAAGACATCTCTGTTTGTTACAGGAATTTCTGCAAGAACTAGAGACACTCTTTCAAGCTTTCCTTTTACCATAGGTACACTGCCGGTGCGCTATCTAGGCTTGTCATTGCTCACTAAGAGAATGTCAAGTACAGATTATCAACCGTTAATTGACAAAATCCAAGCTCGGATAGGCTCTTGGAATAATCGTTTTTTGTCATTTGCAGGTCGCCTCCAACTTCTCGCTTCTGTCATATCCAGCTTGACGAATTTTTGGATAGGAGCATTCCGGCTGCCACGAGCATGTATTAGTGAGATAGAGAAGATAAGTTCAGCCTTCCTTTGGTTTGGAGTTGATTTAAATCCAAGGAAGGCAAAGGTTGCTTGGAGTGCTGTATGCAAGCCAAAAGCAGAAGGTGGTCTTGGGTTAAAACCGTTGTCCATTGCAAACACGGTATCATGCTACAAGTTGATTTGGCGCCTAGTTTCAGCGCGGTTTTCTCTTTGGGTCAATTGGATACAAAAGAATCTGATTCGCAAAGGATCATTCTGGTCCACTAATACAAGAACACAAGCTGGTTCATGGATGTGGCGGAAACTTCTCAACTATTGTGACCTTGCAAAGCCATTCCACAAAGTCGAGGTAAGGAGTGGTTCGAATACTTCGTTTTGGTTTGATAACTGGTGTTCTCTTGGTAGGCTTTTCGAGATCCTAGGAGAACGAGGCTGCATTGATTTGGGGATTCATGTCTCGAACACTCTAGGGGAAGTCTTATCACGTCACCGACGAAGAAGACATCGCAGCCCTATCCCCACTCAGATTGAGGAGGAAATTCAGAAACTTAAGGATTGTCAATACGAAGGCCCCGACATAGCACTATGGAGAGGGAAAGAGGACAGATTCAAGAATTCTTTCTCATCCACAGAAACGTGGAGCCAACTTAGACAAGCGCAACCGGCTCTACCATGGACCAAAGGAGTTTGGTTCTCCCAAGCCACTCCGAAGTACTCTTTCATGGTTTGGTTGGCAGCTCTCAATTGCCTATCAACAGCCGATATAATGATTCTCTGGACTTCAAACATGGTTCATGATTGTGTCTTTTGTCAATTCCCGATGGAAACTAGGGATCACTTATTTTTCGACTGCCTATTCACCACCGGCTTATGGTTCCGCCTTGCATCCGGCCTCCTACAACACAGGTATACTCCTCACTTCACCACTATTTTACTCACACTTTCAGTTTCAGGAGCGACACGAATGCAGGACTTCTTGGTTAAGTATGCGTTCCAAGTGGCGGTGTATTTCATATGGAGGGAAAGAAACTCGCGACGTCATGGAGAGCCTCCATCTTCTACGGACTGTCTACTTCGGGAAATGGACAAGGTTGTCAGGAATCGATTATCATCCTTGCAGCGCACAGGAATCATGCCGGTGGGTCTTCAATTTTGGTTTGACACAAGAATCTAATGTGTTGTGGGCTCTTTTATCCTTTGTATTCCATTGTATTTTCTTCAGCTCTTTCGCCGGTTTTGGATATACTCTTTTTCCCAACTTCTAATTTTGTCCCACTCGGATTTTCTAGTTGTTGAGTTTTAACCAGGCATCCATACCGACTCTCCACCAATTCTGAGCTTTAGGATCATTTCTATTATAGGGTTCCATAAAACATTTTTTGTAAAAGATTTTTTTTCTTGAATATAATTTTACATATTATTCAAAAAAAAAAAAAAAAAATTTTAAATGAAACAGTTTACTAACCATACACTCTGAGTCGCTTCTTTGTTCTTCGGAAGAGCACCATGATAAACCACCGCCGCACCATTTTTATATCAATCCCACATGCCGTTTGTCTGACCCGGCTCAGCCATACAAACTTCGGAGGCGTCGATTTTCTTGGCCATTCTTTCTCTGTTTTGCTTGCAAAGGTGGGCACTTAAGAGGCAGCAAGTACTATTATTACTGTGATACTTGCAATTTATGATTCTATAGAGGTTGTCCTCGTATCCACCAGAGATAAGACATCCTTCTCACCCTTCTCACTCTCTCACCCTTATCAACTTAGATCCTGCTTTTGATGTTTCTAAGATACCCAATTCTTGGAATTCTGACTCCTCTGATTCAGTAGAATCTGTAGATGGTGGTAATGGTAATAATGATGATGATGATGATGATGCAACTCTATCAGATGAGCGTCATGAAAAATGTAAATGTTTCGATAACGTCTTGATAAGTTATAATATCATTGTTCTATCTGCAACTTCAATCTCAGTATCTCGTGTACGGCTTTTCCACCACTTGTCACTATTTCACACCTAAAAAGCCATTAGCACACCTCACCATTTTCCCTAAACTACTCCCTTTGCCATGTGATGCTTGTGGTTTCTCTCTTAACAACCATTTGGATTTTGTTTACTCGTGTTTCCCTTGGATCTACATGGTCCACAGAAAATGTATCTATTTACCTCGGGTCATTAATTAAGATCACCTGTCACCCACACCGCCTCTCTTTCACATCTTTCCTTCCTCCCAATGATTTTTCTTGTGGGGTTTGTCGCAAAGCTGTAGATACCAACTATGGGCAATACTTTTGCGTAAAGCGATGTCATTATGCTGTCCATTCAAATGTGCAAGAAGTAAACTTGTGTGGGATGAAAAAGATCTTGAAGGAGTGTCTGAAGAACCTGAAGAGAAAAGCGAGCCATGCGTTAAGATTGATGAGGAAACAATACAACATTTTAGTCATCAACATTATCTAAGACTCCACAAGAACAACGTCAGGTGCGCTTCTCTTCCAGATTCTTTAATCCATGAGAGCCATCCAATTGATGATCAACCCCTCTTCATGAATTTGACCAAAGGAAAATGTTTGGGTTGTAAATCTATTTCTTGTTCACCTTATTTCCTAGAATGTATGAAATGCAACTCTATGTTCGGAGTCAGATGTGCTACGTTGCCTAGCGTGACACACTACAAGAACGATCGGCATCCACTCACTCTTTCTTATGGAGAAGAAGATACAACAAATCTTCAATATTGGTGTGAGATATGTGAATCAAAGTTAGATGCAAAGACATGGTTCTACAAATGTGATTATTGTGGGGTCACTCTTCATTTTGCATGTTTACTGGGGAGGGGGGTGGGAGGAAGGTCTAATATGTTTATGGTTCTACAAATATGAAGCCCAACTATATCATCAAAATGGAAGATGATGATAAGATTGAAATCGGTTCCAATGATGGTAACTCTCGATCATTCTGCTGTTACTGTGGTATACGTTGCTGCACAACGTCATATTCAGATGGCATGGTAAAGTTTTTTGTACGTTGAATGAAATGTGCCAAGTTTATAATACTTCCATAAAATAAAAAGGAGACAGCGAATCATGGCCTTCAGTTTCTATTTTCTGTGTTATTTAGCTTTATTGAAAACATTGTGTGTCATTTTTTTTCCTTTTTTTTTGATAAAAGGGTGTAATTTCTCATGTTTACATTTTGAGTATTTAATCCAAAAGTTTGTGTTATTAGAATTAGGCGCAGAAAAAAGTAAAGATTTGTTTCAGTAAGCTGTTTCTGCTATTTATATACAATGTGATTAACTAGCTAATCCACTTGCTAAGACTCTTAACGACTCTTAGCAACTTTAGCAACCATTAAGATATAACCTGTAATAGTTACCATTACTTTATATATAGAACAAAATGTTAGTTGAAGCCCTAAATTGTTCCTATCATTGCCAATGAAGAACTAAATAGTAATAGCAGCTTCGGAGCTTTCGATGCTTTCCCAGTCCTAGAAGATGAAGATGGAACCAAACATGTGGAAGAACCTCATATGGCTAGTTGTATGGCATCGTATTTCCAGTCTATCTTCACGACTAACGACAATGATGATTTCAATAGAGTAAATGAAGTATTATCTTCCTTTGTTTATGCGGAAATGAACTCCGCCTCATTACAATCCCCACCGATCAAGAGATAAAGGAAGAGGCTTCCTCTATCAACACCAACAAGGCTCCTGGGCCCGATAGATTCCCCGTGAAGTTCTATCATGCCTATTGGGACATTGTGGTGATACACAAAGGTTTTAACCCAAATAAAAGACAACAAATGCACATACAATCACAGTAGTATAGATGGAATTGAATCTAGAGAAACTTATGTTACATTACGGTTCTTTGAGAATGGTAGTTGGTTGTAATGAAATGTAAACATCAATTAAAACGATGTAAAAATCAATTAAACAAAGTGCAATGTAAAATGTGATTCTCAAGAATTCAGAAATTATGAACCAGACAATTATTCAGGAAACATATAAGCATAATCTTGAACTGAAACATGAATATATAACCAATCTATTGTCGTGGTATCAATCACTCCATCTACCAACCTAAAATTCTAAACTGTCATTTGAACTTAGAATTCTAAACAAGCATTAGCGACCATGTTTGATTTGTTCATGGATCGCCTTATCATCATCTTTCGTTGGCTAAGGACAATCCGTTCATCTATGTTCTTTCAGGCTTTTAAACAACAATTTTGATGCGTTATACAACCTAAGATCATAAACTAGGTAGTTAATCAATTTTTAGCAATGAGATCAACAATAAATAAAGATATAATATGATAATTTCCTATCTATGTCTAATTCAATGATTCATAAATTTCTTTGAAACCCTCAACCTAACTATGAGACTACTCAGACATGGATGCATAGAAAAAACAAAGAGATGAAGAAGAGCTCATGATAAAATAGAATAGAAATCTAAAAAGAGTTCTTAAATCTCCTCAGAAATGTAGGTCTGAATAAAAAAATAAAGTGGTGCCTAAACAATAGATAAAAACTAGTACATATAGGTCAAATCACGTTCTGAGTCGAAGTCCTTTGTAAAACTAAGAACCCAAAATTTCTTTTTTATGCGTTAATGAACAGGTTGTCGGCTTACCTTTTAGATCAATCATACTTGCTGAAACTTGCAGCCAAGTTCTCTATTAGTTGGTATGCTCCTTTGAGATCAAGTGCTATTGCTTGCATCATTAGGGCATTCTTGCAATTCCAGTCAACTCCACCATAGAAAATGCTAAGAATGTGCTCATCTGAATACCCATGATGAAGCTACATTCTGCGATATTCTTTGAATCTCTCCCAAACCTCACAAAAAGACTCTCCTGAATGCTGCCCAAAAGTTGTGAGTTTGTTTCTCAAAGAAGCTATCTTGGACTTGGTGTAGAACTATTCTAAGAAAGCAACTCTGCATTATCTGCTAAAGAAAATGGGAAGAGGTTACACTTGAGGTAATCAGTAGGTATCCCATTCGACTTAGTAGTGCTGCAAATCTCCTCAAAATTCTCTATGTAATCTATGGGATTCTCAGCTGGCAAACCATAGTACACTTTCTGCTTCACCAATGCGATAATCTGAGGTTTGATCTCATAATCTTGCCTCGCAATTTCTGGCAGACAAATGGCAGTTCTTTTCTGGTAGAAAGTGTGTGGTGTATCTACATCCCCAATAACACATTGTTGAGGCTGTTTTTCTTGTTGCATCAACCGTTGCAGTTGCTTTTGTACATCCTAAAGTTGCGTAGCTTTAGCAGCTTGAGAATCAGCAAGTGCACGGTTGTCAAGATTATTGCCCATGTTGGCTAGGTTTGACTTTGCCTTTTTACCTTTCTTATTAGTTTTTTCAACTTCACCGGGCTCTTGATTGGTGATTTTAAGGAGGTTATCAGAGTCGTCACTTGTTCTCTGCATACCTCATGAAACACACAAAAGAGCAATATATTACTTGTTAGTAAATCTTAAACTAAATTTCAACATTATAATTGAAGGTACCGCTAATAGTCCCCGACAACAGCACCAAAAACTTGATACACAGAGGTTTGAACCCAAATAAAAGAGTGCAAGTGCACATGCAATCACATTAGCATATATGGGATCGAATCCAAGGTTACACTATGATTATTTGAGAATGAAATTAATCTAAGACGATAATATGATTGTTGGTTGTAATGAAACAAAACAACAATTAAAAGAATGTAAAATTAATTAAAGGAAGCGCTAGGTCAAGGGTGATTCATAGGAGTTGAGAAATTATGAACCAGACAATTATTCATGGAACAAATAAGCATAATCTTGAACTCAAACATGAATGCATAACCAATCCATTGTCGTGGTATCAGTCACTTTATCTAGCAACCTGAAATTCTAAACTTTCTTTTGAACTTAGAATTCTAAACAAACATTAGTGATCATGTTTGATTTGTTCATGGATCGCTTTAGCATCATCTTTCGTTGGCTAAGGACATCCACTCATCTATATTCTTTCAGGCTTTTAAACAACACTTTCGATGCGTTAGACAACATAAGATCTGAGACTAGCTACCTAATCAAGTTTCATCAATGAAATTAACAATAAATAGAGATATAATATGATAATTCTCTATATAGGTCTAATTAAATGATTCATAAATTCTCTTGAAACTGTAAACCTAACTATGTGACTACTAAGACATGGATGCAGAGAAACAACAAAAAGATCAAGAAGAGCTCACGATAAAATATAATAGGAAATCCAAAAAGAGTTCATAAATCTCCTCAGAGATGTAGGTCTGAATCGAAAAATAAAATTGTACCTAAAAATAGCTAAAAACTAGTATATATAGGTCAAATCACGTTCTGGGTCGAAGTCTCTGGTAAAACCTAGCCAAAAGAAAGAACCTAAAATTTCATTTTTACGTTAATAAACCGAGTGTCAGTTTAGGGCAAGATCGATCAATATGATGTAGAATGATCGATCTGATCTCCGTATGCTCGATATGAAATCTCATGTCAAGGTTGATCGATCGATTTGACCTTTGTATGGACTATCTGAAATCTCACGGCAAGTTGGATTGATCGATCCACACTCCCATTCCTTACTTTTTATGCATTAGACTTTATTCCAAACGTGTTCCAAATTGGAAAGACTCTAAAAACACCAAAAAGACTCTATAAACCTTTAGAAACTATGGTTAAAAAGCGTCAAAATTGCAATATATCATATTGGTTGGGATGTCATACGGGAGGTTTGAGGTTTCTGTGAAACTACTATATTACCCTTAACGCAAAATGAGACCCATGTGAGGCTTATTCTAAAAGTTACTACACCAAGAAGATTTGGGGATTATCGACCAATTGCTTTGTGTAATACGCACTATAGGATCATTGAAAATATGCTTATAAGGAGGCTTCAACCGCTGCTATCCCACCTCATTTCCCCTTTCCAATAGGCCTTTTTCCCATCAAGAGCTATAGCCGACAACATGTTAACCACCCATGAGGTACTCCATTATATAAGGATATCGGAAGCTAAGAAATTTTGTTCTTTTGGCGGTCAAAACGGATATGAGTAAGGTTTACGGCCAGATAGAGTGGGCTTTCCTTAGAGTGGTACTAGCTATACTTGGATTCCATGCTACATGGATCGCATGGGTTATGGAGTGCATGAGTACAATTTTTTACTCTTTTCTTGTTAATGGGACGCCTCAAGGAGCGGTTACACCTTCTAGAGGACTACGTCAAGGGAATTCTCTCTTCCCGTACTTGTTTTTTTGTACGGAAGTCTTATGTGGCCTATGCTCTAAGGTGCAAAAACAAGATGGTGATCCATTTTTCTCAGCTGAATTATGATTCACCTACAAAGGACACAAGAATGAATACCTTCTTCTAACTCTTAGATTAAACTCCCCTGAAAGATTAAAATAGAAAACATACATCTAATATGTAAGCTTATTGACAGGTTTGTTGGTCTACATATCCCATTTTCCCTGAAATTGTGAATGAAACATATTAGATTCAAGCTTTTAAAGCTAAATGTTCATTTTTAATATAAATAGCTATTTTGTACTAACCTGAATAATCTTGAAAAGTCTGTTAATACAAGTACTTATGTTCTGCACTAGCACCACCATCTTGTTTGTCTAGATGCGTAATAAGCATTGCTTTCTTGTATAATTTTCTAATCTCTCTCTAGTTGCCTTTCAATTCCCAATAATATTTTTTCTTCCAATTTTTGATGGGTCAAAGATATTATAAAATAAAATTTCCAAATTCATAAGTCACTTAGTTAATGTTTTTGCTATAATTAATTAATACTAAACTTACATTTTGCTGTCGGCTCAAAACATCTACAGTGTCAAAATCTTTTCTACCGAACTCTTTGATTTCTTCGTCAATCATCTCCATTTCTTCAAGACTTAAAGGCTCTTGTCTTGTCTGTTGAGAATCATTTTCCTGAGTTCCCTATGTTGGTTGAGGTTCTCTCCCGTCTTCTGTGTCATATACACAATATTAGGAATCCTTTATATCACTTTTTAGAAAGAGATAACTCACCAGACTTTTATAAGGTTTTTTAAAGCACCTTATAAATCCATTGATAAAACATTATAAATTTATACGGTGTTGTAGCCAATACAAAAATATTAACATTATATCACTTTTTGGAAATAAATAACTCACCGGACTTTTTTATAAGGTTTTATAAAGCACTTTATAAATCCATTGATAAAAGATTATAAAGAAAACCTATTAATAAAATCATCAATATATACCTCTGATTGATGAATCCTTTGTGTTGGTTGAGTTTCTCCCCCATCTTTTGTACACTATACACAATATTAACAATCTTTTTATCAATTTTTATAAAGAGATAACTTACCAAACTTTTATAACTTTTTATAAAGCACCTTATAAATCCTTTGATAAAACATTATACAGAAAACCTATTAATAAAATCACCAATACATACCTCTGATTATTGAGTTCCATGTGTGTGTTGAGGCTTTTCTCCATCTGTTGTAGTCTATAAACACAATCCTTTAAATTAGTTTTCTTAAAAATTGATAACTAATCAGATTTTTTAAAAGGTTTTATACCTTTTTCTGTTTGTTTTGTTGTTGATGTTCTTCATGTCCGAGCTCTCCCTCATCTTCTTCAACCTATAAACACAATATTATACGAAACATTATATCGCATACCTCTATAAATCACAATTGCATGCATACCTCTGGTTGTTATTTTTCTTGTTGATGTTGAGGTTCTTCCATATCTTCTCCATCCTATAAAACACATTATAATACCTCAACAAGCTTTTTATAAGATTTTATAGACAAACTTATGAAATCTATATTATGATAAGGTTTATCAGGTTCTATAAGGTTTTTCATAGCATTAAAAGAACATTTGTAAGATTTTATAAGGTTTATTCTTCTTGTTGTTGATTTTGAGGTTGTTTTTATCTTGTTGATTTTGAGATTCTTTCACATCTTCTCCACCCTATAAGCACATTATAACAGCTCAACGAGATTTTTATAAGATTTTATAAACAAACTTATAAAATTTATTTTTTATGAAATTATTATGAGTACCTCTCTTTCTTGGTTTCCATTTCTCTCTTCTTTATTATCATTATCAAACACAATAATAATCTCTTCAACATCAGAATCTTCTGAAGCGTCTTTATTCCCTAAGTGTTTCTTTTTGTTTCTTGAAAATGCTTGGAACATCCTGAAAGATGAACTACCAAAAACATAAAATTAAACTTTTTTACTACTGTTTTCTTTTGTCTTCCTTTTTTATATATATTTATCAATATATACCCCAGTTTTGTCATTGCTCTTCTTCCTTGATTGTCTTACTTGTACTTTCTTCTTCTTCTTTTTTGTAGAACTGCTTGAAACATCCTGAAAAAATA